>CM052436.1:187137834-187168845 GCA_028533085.1 Varecia variegata | reverse complement strand
AATAAAAAGTTGTCATTACTTTACCTTGTGCAGCAATGAATTTGTTCTTTTCTTGGTAGCCCTGGGGTAGGGAGAGAAAAAGAAAGTGAAAATCAAAAATGGATATGAATGAAATTCTCCAGTCTGACTGCCAACCAGTTAACAAAGCCTCCCTTGTGAAAAAGTGCAGGCACTTAACAAAGATTTCTAGTCTAGAAATTCCCAAGGGATTAGCTTTGGAGCTAGGAATTGAAGATTACAAAACTCAAATGGCCTAGGTCGTCTTCTCAAAGTGAATTATTAATAAATACAGATAGAAGAATATCCAAATACCAACTCCTAGACTAGACCATGTTTCTGATGCTGTATCAGCAGCTGACAATGTAGGTTTCAGTAGGTAAGAACCCTCCAGGCAGAGGCATATGTGGTTACTCCAGGGATGAAGCCGGGTCCTCTCTGGGAAGGACAAAAGGTTATTTTCTCAAGGATGCTTCACCCAGGTGCAAACACTTTCTGGGGATAGCCTGTGGATATGGCGGAACAGCTCCCAGTGTTTGACAAGAGGCTTCTTCAGAGGCAGTGGGAGACAAGAAGCAGAGGAGCCTGCGGGTACCACCCAACAGATAAGGAGCCTTTGAAAAACTAACATCTGGCAGTAACTTTCTTTCTCAGTCTTTACCACTCTAGTTATCTGTCTTTCCAACCTGTTTAAATGTAATGTTCACTTGAGAAGTCCTAGGTAAGTGAAAATCATTTGATTTAAGGATTGTGAATCACCCTCTGCCCCACTCAGACAGCAATGAGATATGCAACATGAGAGGCAGTTTCATTTATGGGACGTCACATCACACCAAGATGACAATGTGACATACAGAGCTGCAAGACAGTGACCAAATAAAGGAAGGAGCCTAAATCTGAGAAGCAATTTCTCATTTTCGTTCAAACAAGAGCATGGAAGGGTGGCTTCCCAACATATAATAGAAGGAGAAAGCTTTAGGCCTCAGAGATGGACCTGGTCAGAGTCAGCAACAGAAAACTTGTTAAAATTTTTATTGAAAAGAAGAACTTAAGTTTTAGCAATACTTAAGTATTAGAAGATGGAAATTGAGACAGCCTTAATGCAGGATGCTGAATTCTGCTTATAGTACTAAACTTGTAATTAAAACTGAGAAGCTCTTAAGAGTATGTTAAGTACATCATATTCTTTTTTTTTTTTTTTCTCCCCGAGACAGAGTCTCACTCTGTTGCCCGGGCTAGAGTGAGTGCCGTGGCGTCAGCCTAGCTCACAGCAACCTCAAACTCCTGGGCTCAAGCAATCCTAGTGCCTCAGCCTCCCGAGTAGCTGGGACTACAGGCATGCGCCACCATGCCCGGCTAATTTTTTCTATATATATTTTTAGTTGGCCAGATAATTTCTTTCTATTTTTAGTAGAGACGGGGTCTCGCTCTTGCTCAGGCTGCTCTCGAACTCCTGACCTCAAGCAATCCACCCACCTCAGCCTCCCAGAGTGCTAGGATTACAGGCATGAGCCACCGCGCCCGGCCCATCATATTCTTGCTCCATGAAAAGTCACTGCTAAATTCTCATCAAAGCATGTGGGCCCTGAACAGCCTGAAAGCTGTTGGAAGCTCTTGGAAGGCTCAGCCCCAAAATGCTTCCTGCTCCATCTTTACCAGGAGTGGGCCACACGCTCTCATGAAAGCACGCCTATTTAGTGAGGTGGCGGCACTGCTTAACCAATACAGTGTAATGAGATCTTCCTTGTGTTATGTTCCAGGGAAAGATGAAATGTGGTCCCTGGCTCCTAAGATGTCTCTGGATTCTGAAAGCTGAATCCCAGCTGGCTGTAGGTGGTAGTTACATTCCTACCAGTAAAAGGAAACACTTCTAAAAACCCCAGGCTGGGTGTGGTGGCTCACGCCTGTAATCCTAGCACTCTAGGAGGCTGAGGCCATAGGATTGCTTGAGCTCAGGAGTTTGAGACCAGCCTGACAAGAGCGAGACCCCGTCCCTATTTAAAAAACAAACAAACAAACAAAAAGACCCTATAAGCTCTTAGCTCTTAGACATCTAACAATGAGTTGAGGAAAGTGGTTCTTCCTAAGACTTTAGGCTGGAAGCCCACCTGCCATCTGTGCCACTGCCACTGTTTCATCTCTTGTGACCATTAGGTTAGCTAACATTTGTGTTCTTCAAACTACAGACTCCATTTCCCTCTGCCTGTCACCACCGCTCCATGGTGCCTGGTACTACTTCCCTTCAAGATCTATGTGTGATCTTGGTTCTCTGTACAAAAAGGGCTTGGTATGTGGCTTCCAGAGGTGGGAATGGGAAGAAACTGTATAGAGACATGAAGGTTCTTGTTGGGGTAAGCAACGTGCTCTAAAACTAAAGGAGCAATAGCTCAAGAGTACAAGGTTCCTTTTTTGAGGGGATGAAGTGTTCTAAAATTGACTGGTGATGGTTGCACATATCTATAAATATACTAAAAACCACCGAATTGTAAACTTTGGGTGAAATGTATGGTACATGAATTTTATCTCAACAAGGTTGTTAGAAAATATCTTAAAACAATTATGGTGATGGCTCCATAACTCAGTAAATTTACTATAAATTGTTGAATCCTACATTTAAAATGGGTGAATTTTATGTTATATAAATTATACCTCAATAAAGTTAGGGGAAAAAAGGGTAAGTGTAACTAGCAGTTTGCAAGAGGCTCAACAAATGGCCTCTGAATTTGCTTCAGCAAAGGACACTGTTTGCCCTACACACCAAGGTCCAAAGAATACCTGCTCCCTCCTTCCCACTGGATCTTCAACATGCACTTAACCCTGTTGGTCACCAAACCCTTCCTCCACACTGTACTCTCTGCTCTTTCAGATGTTCTCCTCTCTTGGTCTCCTCCTGTCTCACCCATGGGCACTTCCTGTTCAGTGTGCCTGGCAGTGGATATGGGGCCCAGGACCCTGCTCTTGGCCTACTCTTCTCTAATGACTCCAAGTCCACGGCTTTGGGATATCTCCTCTGAGCTCCAGATCAATATGACCAGCTGTATGCTGGATACAACCATGTGGATCTCACCCTATACTCTCTCACATATACAATCAATCACGAACTCCTGCTAAATTCTACCTCCAAAGTGGTTTTTACTTTGTTGCATCCTCTTCAACAGGCCTTCATCGTCTATGACCTGCTCTTGTAATAGCCCCCAATTGGCCCTGCTAAATACATATTACACACGATGACCTGAGTGATCAATATGCAAATGTGGCCACAATACTCCTCGTCTTTAACACCTTTTGATGGTACCCCTAGAGAATTAATTGCCTAGAGAATTAATCAAAAACCCCTTAGCTGAAATGAAAGCTGTCAGGCACTATAAGGTGGCTCACTCAGCACTCACTCCCACCCCCTTCTAAGCTTGACTTTCTTACTATAGAGGCTGAGAAAATAAAAGCTAAATTTCCTAGACTCCTTTGCAGCTCAGTTCTTCACAAGATCTAGCTTCTTCCTAGCACATGCTCCCATACAAGATTTGGGGTAGAAGTGAGCAATGTGAGACGGCAACTGTGCTAGAAACCTAGTCTTTGGGCAAGCATGGTAGCAGAAGTATCCAGTTCTTTTGTAGCACCTGTTAGGTTTCACTGTGACAGTCATATAATGTAGTCGCATACATCTATAGCTGCTCTGTTCCCTGCTAAGCAGCACCTAGGCTTGGTTCACTGCCTCTTCCACAGGCTTTGTAAGCTACCCAGCATCTTATAATAAACCCCTTTCTGCTTAAAAGAGTGGGAAAAAGTAGATTCCAGTCTGCAACCAAGAACCCCAATGGACACACATGACATTCAATGCCTTCCAAGATCAAGTCTCATCTCCCACCTTATAACCTAAGACTGATGTTTCTAGTCTGTGATTTTGCTCATGCTTCTCCTTTGCTTTGAAGTTTTTGCCCATCTTTCTTGTCCTGAACTCTGACTCACCCTTCAATACTGAGCTCTACTGGATCACCAGGTTGGGATGAATGTTTTTTCTCTGAACTCCACAGAAGCTGGCTACCTCCTTTGCACATGTAGCACATTACAAGAAACGATCTACCTATCTGTGTGTTATACCAGGGACCACATCTTATCTTTGTAACCTTTAAGCCTACTCACAGTGTGGGGCACACAGCAGGTATTCAGAAAGTGTTGGCTGAGTTTAACAAACTGTGAAGTCTAAGTCTTCTTTAATCCCTGCCTCCTAACTCACGGTTAACCACAGTTTTTTTCCTGCTTTTCTACACACACTGAGTTCATAAGGCTCTCAATTTAACTCTTTTCACCTAAGCTCTCATTCCAACTATTAATAACTCTCTAATAACCATCAAGGCATTGTAAGATGCCCTACTGTGAGCTCCAACTAAGCATGGTCGAGAGAGAAGGCCTGTTTCTTTCCATTGTGCTATTACAACAAATAGACCCCCTCTTACCTGCTTACCAGCCTTAACATTCAACTAATTTTTGACTGTTTTCACCTTCAATGTGGGAAGGGGGCTGGGCGCAGTGGCTCGCACTGTAATCCTAGCACTTTGGGAGGCTGAGGCAGGAGGAGCACTTGAGGCCAAGAGTTCGAGACCAGCCTGAACAACATATCAAGACCATGATTCTACAAAAACTACAAAAATTTGCCAGGCGTGATAGCACACACCTGTAGTCCCAGCAATTTGGGAAGCTGAGGCAGGAGGATCGCTTGAGCCCAGGAGTTTGAGGCTGTAGTAAGCTATGATGATGCCACTGCACTCTACCCCAGGCAACAAAGCAAGACCCTGTCTCAAAACAAAACAAAACAAAACAAATAACATAGGAAGGGGCTAAATTGGTTACTAACTCAAAAGCCATTCCTCCCCTTCCTTCCTTGCCCTCAGAACCATAATTTTGTTTGGACATTAATCTTCCATTGGCTTGGAAGGTGACCATTCCCCAGCCTCAGAGGGATAAATCGTGATAGTAATTCTCAATGCCCTTGCCAGTGGCTGGAGAACGGATATGACCATGTGATCCAGTCCTAGCCTGTTGGCCCTAAAGGACAGTGTGCTAGAGAGGCTTCTGTGAAAGGTCTTGCTTACTAATAAAGACAAAAGCACAGACAGAAATGTGCTGTGTTTACAAGGAATGCTTAGGACTGCTGCAGCCATCCTGTGACCATGAGACATTGCTGACAGGCTGAGGACATCTGAATAGAAAGATGGAAGCACCTGGGTTCTTAAGGATGTCACTGAGCCATGGAATTAGGCAACTCTAAAACTGGTCTACAGCTGCATCCATATTATATGAGAAAAATAAATGTTACCATCTAGAAAACTATGAGTATTTTCTTACCTGCAGTTGGACACATTCTACCTGATATTACTATACTCTTACATAATATTAAAGTTAACCTGTTCCACCCAACCTTTTCATCATGATCTTTGACGTAAGTCCTAGGAATTCCAGCTGACTATAAGCCTCTCTCCATTTTCCTCATGTACTGCAGCAATTATTTGTCTAATCAGGGTCCTTTTCCTTCCAACTACAAACATGTGACTGTCACTGTTAAACATATATACAGGAATTTCAACAAATCCACTCAAGTGAGAATGTCTGGACATGAGGCATTTCTGAAGTCCATCTAATTAGCCTATTTTTTGGCCACAACCTCCTGTTCTTCCATCTTTCGCCTTTTTGTACATTGCTCTTTCAGCCTTCTCAAGAGCTCCAATTCCTTGATCCCAACACCTTTTCCTAGTATACTGGTTTATTCTTAACACTTCTCTTCTCCACTGAACCCAAAGCCCTTGGCTGACTACTTGAGGCAGCAACTGATCTTCCCTTGCTCTTTTGTCTGAGTACCGCATGCTCTCTGCATTTGTTACCAATTCCAGGGTATAGCTGGAGAAAATCACACAACTGAGGCCTCACCAACCAGTGACTTCCCGTGGTAGGTAGACAGGCCCTCTGTGCAGCTAGACATGCCCTATTCTTTCCCTCTTCAGTACCCTTTGTCAGGGATCTCAGGAGCTGTTCCAAACTTTCACTACTCTCACGTCACAGTCTCACCTCCTTTCAGCAGATAACCATGACTTTACTTCATGGAGAAAACAGATGAGTTCCTCCAACTTGCTTTACCAACACCTACAAATCATCTCTCTCTCTTCTATCCTCTCCTTTACCACTCATCTCAGGAAAAAATGCCCCTTCTTACATTCAGACTAACCTCTCCATCAGTGTTTTTTTTTTTTTGTGGTAAAATATAACATAAAATTTATAATTTTAGACATTTTTTTTTCTTTTTTGTTTTTTGGAGACAGAGTCTCTCTCTGTCACCTGGGCTAGAGTGCAGTGGTGTCACCATAGCTTACTAAAGCCTCAAACACCTGGGTTCAAATGATCCTGCCTCAGCCTCTGAGTAGCTGGGACTACAGGCATGCACCATGACACCCGACTAATTTTTCTATTTTTAGTAGAGACAGGGTCTCACTCTTGCTCAGGTTAGTCTTGAATTCCTGGCCCCAAGCAATCCTTTTGCCTTGCCTCACAGAGTGCTAGGATTACAAGCGTGAGCCACTGTGCCTGGCCAATTTTAAGTGTACAGTTCTATAGCATTAGGTACATTCTCACTGTTGTGCAACCATTACCACCATCCATCTCCAGAACTTTTTCATCTTCCCCAACTGAAACTCTGGACCTAATAAACACTAACTCCTCATATTCATCCTGGTTCCAGGCAACCACTATTCTACTTTCTGTCTCTATGAATTTGACTACTCTATATATGCATATATACTCTATATTTTATGTGTAGAATCATATAATATTTGTCTTTTCGTGAGTGGTTTGTTTCACTTAGCATAATGTCTTCAAGGTTCATCCATGCTGTGCCATGTGTCAGAACGTCCTTCCTTTTAAAGGCTGAACAACATTCCATTGTATGTATATACCACATTTTATTTCTCCGTTCATCTATCAATGGACACTTGAGTTGCTTTGACCTTTTGTGAATAATGTTGCTAATAAAAACGTGTGTGCAAATTCCAACAGTATTCTTCTTATACATCCTGCATTAGGAGTCAGGCTTGCTTTTGCTAGCTTTCTGTTTTCTGTTCAAACTCACTCACTCTACAAGCTCCTTCCCCCATAACCTATAAAACATACTCAAGTCTTTCAGACCACCTCTATAAGCATTCTCCAAATCACCCCTAAAAAAAAAAAAAATCCCCCTCCCAGTGTCAGCTCTTCCCTCACCCCTTGGTTCATAGTAGACATGACCTGTTCCTTTATGTGTGTGTGTATTTCCTGTCCCCCATCTCCCTTCATGCTCAGCCAGGATTCTTTTTTTTTTGGAGACAGGGTCTCGCTCTGTTGCCTGGGCTAGAGTGCAGTGGCATCATCATAGCTCACTACAACCTCAAACTCCTAGGCTCAACAGATCCTCCTACTTCGACCTCCCAAGTAGCTGGGACTGCAGGCACATGCCACCATGCCTGGCTAAGTTTTGTATTTTTTTTATAGAGACAGGGTCTCACTATGTTGCAGGCTGGTCTTGAACTCTTGGCTTCAAGCTATCCTCCTGCCTTGGCATCCCAAAGTGCTAGAATTACAAGCATGAGCCACTACACCCAATCTTTTTTTTTTTTTTCTTTGAGATGAGGTCTTGCTGTATCATCCAGGCTGGGCTTAAACTCTTGGCTCAAGTGATCTTTCTGCCATAGCCTCCCGAGTAGCTGGGATCACAGGCTTGAGCCACTGCACCTGGCTTATTTTTACTATTGAGTGCAAGGCTTGCTTTTGTTTATAGTTATTTGAATCAGCTGAGAAAAGGATTCACTGACTCTTATAGAAAAATGCTTATTTAGATTCAGATTTCTACATGGGAAACCTTTGGGAATGATGACAGGGTAAAAATCAGACTCCTCAAGGAAAACATGAAATGACAAATATTCCCCCTAATGCACAGCTGGGAAGCAGCCAACAGATGGTAGTCAATGGTCATTCAGGGGAATAATGAGAAAAGCAACAGTTTCTTACGTTGATGAATGAAGCATTGATGTAATCAGAATCTGGAACCCCTTCAACTGGTGTCAGGTGGACTCTAGAGTGATCATCTAGGAAAAAAACCCAAGAATTAATATTTCAATAAAATCTAATTTTATTTCTCACTCTTCCTGATATAACCAGGATAGCTGAGACATCTGTGCCTATGTGCACAGAGACACACATGTATAAAGATATCATACTCCAACACTATTTGTAACAGCAAAGATTTGGAATACCTCAGCTATCATTAGGAGACTAGTTAAATAAAGATATATTCACAATATGGACTACTAAGCAGTTGATAAAAAGGAAAGTGTTTCCTGACAGATGAACTGACAATACTCTTAAAAGAAAAAAGTCAGAACAACATGTATATATTTAAAAAAATATGTAATATATTCACCCCCTCCCATACATATGTACACAAATAAGATGACAAAAGTATCTGTACATGCCTAGTGTAGTGATCTCTACAATTTTTTTAGTACTATACCCCACCAATAAAAATTTGAGTGGCATCTCTGATATATGTTCATTTATTGGTAAATTATGCACATGTACTAATGTATTATGCACCCCAAAATATAAAATTTTTTAAAGGATGAAGAAAAAAAGCAAATATAAAAATAAAGGGAAGTTCAAACATCTTCCTCTCACATCCCACTAAATTATGCATATTCCATTCTGGAGACTGCTTGCTGGCCTAGAAAAATGTCTGTAGGTTATAGATCAACTGATCATCAATGGCTAACTCAGGAAAGAGGTTATAAGGAGAACTCTGTATTGGAATTTCTTTCAATGAGCTCTACAAAAAACCACCACCACCACCACCACAACCTGCTTCCTGACTGGTCCTAGTGAAGCTGTTCTCTCTGGCCTACTAGAAACTTTAGGCCTGGCACAAAAATCCTGGTCAACCACTTAATTGACTCTGTGAGCATGTGGGGTCACCCTGGGAACTATAAAGGCCCTTTCAGCCCAAAGGCTTAACCCTACTGTTATTACCAACCACAAGATTCTTTCTATCCTCAGAAAATCTGGCTAGAGATGTAGTTTTGGGTTACGTCCTAAGAAACACTACAAACACTCACAAGGCAAGATGTTTACATATCGATTTTTTTCCTTGTTTTCCTCCTTGGAGGCAGCTTCACAGGTGGCCTGGATAGGACAAGCAGGGAGAGCCTGAAAGATTAAAAGAAATCAGAAGAGTTATTAGCAGGGATAGACACCAAACATGCAAACTGCTGCACCAAACCCTGACCTGGCAGCAAATTCTACCTTTTCTTGGGGGGATAAACATGGGCCCAGGTGAATACCTGCAGCCTAACAGAGAGAATGGACTTCTCCCCTCAATAGCCACAAGCTCCTTAGAGCTCAAAAACAAGAATCCCAGGAGGCAGAATGCCTTTCCTATGACTGTAATTGCAGCCTGCTGTTTTTATGATTACTATGTGGTTAGGGACCTGTTACAATGCTGGGTCAAAATGGACCACCCATGTAAATCAGCATGAGGACACAAATGAAGGAATGGGCCATCTATCTTCATGCTAACCACCCCCCAAAGATGACGTACATCTCAAGAGTGAACCAGACAGGAGGGCTCTGCATGGTCAGCTGAATTTGGTTCTCCCTAGGGGGTCTGACAAGGGGACATGGCATCCCAGCCTCTAGCATCATGTGGCAAAAAAGCAAGGACTGGTGGGTGAATAGGAGAGCATTCAAATGGATGCAACAGTTACGAAGAAGATTTGGGTGAAGTGACATTAAATCTGTAGCATATTGGAACAAAAGTAAATCAGTGCAGGGAGGTATGTGGACAAGCATAAAATGGTTTGACATGAGACAGTGTGGGTTGTATGAACTGGGGCAAATCTGTTATCTCATGTGTGGCACAGAATTAACATTCAACAAAAGCATTTTATGAGAGTAGGAAGCTAAGTTTTTTTATTTGAGCTGTTCTCCTCTTACATGTTCCATATATTCAAAACTAAGAAAATAAAAAGGAAAACATTTTAAAATTCCAACACTTATTCCAAATAACTGATTTGGAAATATGTTTTATGAGCCTTAAAAATATTTATACTCTTTGACCTAGCAACTCCACTTCTGAGAATCTACCCTAAGAAAATAAAAATCTCTATGTTCTAATTAATTGCTTCATCATTATGTAGAATGACCCAAAACTGAGAACAACCTTAGTATTCAGCAGTAGGGTAACAGTTAAGTAAATTATAGTTTATGTATTACTTTTCACTCATTCTCTCAACAAATACAACCTGTGTACCTATTAGGCACTGGGCTAGATATAGAGCAAAGAGTGATGAATCAAACATATACATGGTTCCTGCCCTCACAGACAACACAAACTTGTGAGTGAAAAGCAGACATTAAACAAATAAAACAAATAAATACATAATTATGGATCGCAATAAATGCAATGAAAGAACAGAATGCTACTAGAGATGAAGTATCAGAAAGGGGTCAAATTTAGATGAAGGGTGGGTCTCTATGAGGAAGGATGAGTGTGGAAGACAGTATTCCAGGCACAGATAACAGCATCTGTGATAATCCAGAGGCAGGAGAAGGCTTGGCTGTGTAAGAAACCACAAGGTTAGTGAGGGTGCCATGCAGAAGGTGAGGCCGGTGGGGATGGCAGAAGGAAGTGGGAGATGATCTTGGTAAGGTCAGATCATTCATTTCCATGTAGGTCCTTGAAAAGAGAGATTGGATTTAGTTTTAAGTGCATGAGGAAACCACTGAAGTTTTTTTTTTTTTTTTTTTTTTTGAGGCAGAGTCTCTCTCTGTTGCCCTGGCTGGAGTACAGTGGCATCATCGTAGCTCACTGCAACCTCCAACTCCTGGGCTCAAGTGATCCTCCTGCCTCAGCCTCCCAAGTAGCTGGGACTACAGGCACGTACCACCATGCCTGGCTAATTTTTTCCTGTTTTTCAGTAGAGACGAGGTCTCACTCTTCCTTGGGCTGGTCTTGAACTCCTGAGCTCAAGCCATCCTCCTGCCTCAGCCTCCCAGAGTGTTAGGGTTACTGGCGTGAGGCACCATGCCTGGCTGGAAACCACTGAAGTTTTAAATGTGAGATCCATTTTACACATTAAAGAATCACTCCGATTACTATGTGGAAAATGGACTGGAGGGAGGCAAGAACAGAAGCATGGAGTGGAAACATGAAAAGATGATGGTACAAGGAAATGGATGTATTTGAGATATACTCTGGAATTAGAATCACTAAATTTGGAGATGGAATGAAGGGAAGGTGGATTGGGGGAGAGAAAGAGACAGGAATGAAGAATGACTCTTGGGTTTCTGGCTTTGATAGTTAAAAAAAAAATCTCAAAAAGATTAAATAAAGGAAATGCCAGCCCAAAGTGAACCAATCTTGCCAGATGGAAGCAAGAGCTTTAAGAAGGGAACAAATATATTTCCTGGGAACCAGCATAAAGTGCTAGGAGAAATTAAAGTGAAAGACTCAAAGACAAGGGGAATCAGGGTCTTACAGTCCATCTGCCCTCACCTACTCAAGAGATTTTCCTTTCAGAGTTAAAACCCTGGGTTCTGCATGTGATTGCACTAAGAGAGGCAATTCCCTTAGACACTATGCTGTGAATACATAAAGGGGAGAGTTTCCTGGGCTGGGCTCTGACACATGGAACAGAGACCATCCTTAAGAATGGAATTTCCCAATTCACCCACAGTTTGCCTTCTCTTCCCTCACATAGGATACATTTCCACAGGTCCCCCCCCAACTCCAGTACAGGGCAGGATGAGACACCAGGTTTTTAAGTCCTCGTGACTAATCCAGAGGCACTACTTTTCCTGTACATCCTTTCTCTAAAATGATGTAGAATAGAGGTAATGACAAAACAACTGAAAACAGCCTTCAATACAGCAAGGTTGGGAATGACAATGACTGCCACCTAACAGAACTATCAGCATGCCTAGCTCCCCCAGTCATAATAAAGAAAAACTAGGTTTCTGGGTGAGGCAAAGTTCTTAAAAGGAAAGTTAGAAACAGAGCCATTGTTTTACAAGAGAAAAGAAGGGGCTTTCCCTGAGGAACATAGGGCTAGATGTAGAAGTTCAGAATGAAGAGCCTAAGTCCGAGATGAAAACAAGGGGAACCCTAGTGTTTATTTTCTACTCTGAAAAACAGCTCACAGAGCTAGAAAGGAGCAGCTTTTAGGCCAGAAGCCTAAAAGATGTTAAACTCTCTAGGAACACTAGGTGGCATCAAAGACCATTTCATCTCTTGCTCAAGTCTTAACAGAAATTCATTTTCTAAAACACCTTAGTTTTTAGACAATATCTTTCAAATTTGTTCACACTTATTAAAAAAAAAGTATCCGTCATTCAATTTAACTTAGAAGTTCTCTTTGGGCCCCTCTCCTCATATCCTCTTCCTTCCTTCCCTTCTCCCAGGTAAACTTGTATCCCATGTATTTGTATTCTTAAAGAATATATTATTGCTAAGTCTATTTTTTGATAAAAATGGAATTTTGATCAAGTGGCACCTTGCTTTTTTTTTTGCTCAATATTATGTTCTTAAGATTCATCTAGGTTGTTTACTCACTTCAGCTACTTGTGAGATTGTATCAAAATTTACTTATCCATTCCACTACTGATGAATATTTGGGTTGTTTACAGCAATGGTTCTGCTCCAAGCATAAATTTATGTGTGTTTCTCCTGCACACGTTCAAGAATTTCAAGTACGAGTATCTATAACCTTACCAGATAAGACCAAATTATTTTTCTTTTCTTTTTTTTTTTTTTTTTTGAGACAGAGTCTTGCTTTGTTGCCCGGGCTAGAGTGAGTGCCATGGTGTCAGCCTAGCTCACAGCAACCTCAAACTCCTGGGCTCAAGCGATCCTCCTGCCTCAGCCTCCCGAGTATCTGGGACTACAGGCATTTGCCACCATGCCTGGCTAATTTTTCTATATATATTTTTAGGTGTCCATATGATTTCTTTCTATTTTTAGTAGAGATGGGGTCTCGCTCTTGCTCAGGCTGGTCTCGAACTCCTGAGCTCAAACAATCCGCCCGCCTCAGCCTCCCAAAGAGCTAGGATTACAGGCGTGAGCCACCGCGCCCGGCCAAAACCAAATTATTTTTCAAAGCAGTTGAATCAATTTATACTTCCCCCAGCGACGTACAGTGTTTCAGTTGTTCTGTATCCTCATCGATATTTGATATTGTCAGGCTTTACATGTATTAAATGTAGTTTTAATTTACATTTCTCTGATTATCAATGAGGTTCATCATCTTCCCACAGTTTTCTGGTCAAAAGGCTTTTCTCTACTGTGAAGTACCTAAGTTGAGTGTTTTCCCCGTTGTTCTACTAGATTGCTTGTTTATTTTTTTATTAATTTGCATTCACATATTCTGGATACTTGTCCTTTATCAGTTATCCATGTTACAAATATCTTTTACCAAGTATGTGGCCTACCTTCGCATTTTCTTTACGGTTATCTATTTATGAACAGAATCTTTGCATTTTCCTATAGTCAAATTCATCAACGTAAGTCTTAAGAAATCCTTTCCTACTATGAGATCGTAAGTATATTTTACTACATTATTGTCTCTACATTTTATCATTTTGTCCTTTAAATTTCAGTGTTTACAACAATTGGAATTGATTTGTGTTTGGTATGAGACAAACATTCAATCTGATTTATTCCCACAGGGTTACCCAATGGTCCCAAGCACTATTTATTGTAAAGACCATCCTTTCCCCACCCAAACTGCAACAGCAATTCTGTCATAAATAGGTTTCCACTTACATATGGATCTGCTTCTGAGGTCTCTATTTTATCCCACTGGTCAATGTCTCTATCCCAGAGCCAATATAAAACTGTCTTAATTACTAAAATTTTATAATCTCTTTATATCTGGTAAGGCAGGTCTCCTCACCTTGTTCTTCTTCTTCAGGAATGTCTTGGCTATTCTTGATCTTTTCTCCTCCATATAAATTTTAGAATCAGCTTGTCAAGTTCCACAAAAAACCTGTTGGGATTTTTATTGGAATTGCATTGAATCTATATATCAGTTTGGGGAGAATTGACATCTTTACAATACTGAGCCTCCTAATCCATTGATCCTATCTCTTCACTAATTTAAACTGTTTTCCTTTAAAGTGTTCAAGCATTTGTATAATTTTCTCTAAATATTTTGTTACATTATCCCTAGGTACTTTATATTTTATATAAATGGCATCTTTTAAAAGGTATTATTAGATTTTCCATTTGTGGCCTATGTATAGAAATGCATTAATTTTTATGCTGCCTTTGTATCTAGCAACCTTGCTAAAATAACTTTTTAATTCTAATAATTTATCTGGTGAGTCTTTGGATTTTTCTAAAGACAATATTCTCCTCCATGAAAAATTCCTATTTTGTCTCTTCCTTTGCAATCCTCATACCTTTCATTTCTTTCCTTGACTCACTGTGCTGCCTAGATCTCCAGTACAGGACTGAATGTCATTCACTTTTAATGCTTGAATCCCCTTTCAATACTCTCACCTAATAGTCATGGGCGCTTGAAACACTGCAGAGATGGGAAATTTACTACTTTCCAAGGTAATTCTTGGAAGAGTTCTGTTTAAAGGGAACCAACATCCAGATACACAATTTCTTTTGCATTTCCCTTGTACTAAGCAGTGTGAAACACAGATGTCAGCTGGTACCTTCTCTGCTCCTTGCAAAGCCTGAACCCCCAACTTTATGGACTGTGGAATTTCAAAGCCCTTGCCACAGTTCCTGCTAAATCTCATAAGACTTTGGCTCTGATTCATTTATTTTGAGACAATTCATCAATGTAGAGGTTCTTTCACCTCTGTCTCAATTCAGATGCCACACTCAGTCCCATCACCAGATCTCTCTCTCTCTCTCTCTCTCTCACACACACACACACACACACATACACACTTCTTCACCGGGCTTAACTGTGTTATTAAAGATGTGAGGTCCTGAGGAAGGAGGTCACATCTTACAATGCACAGATTCTGACTGTCTCACTGGCTCCACCTTTTCCTCTTTTTTTTTTTTTTTTTTTTTGAGACAGTCTCACTCTGTTGCCCAGGCTAGAGTGTCATGGCATCAGCTTAGCTCACAGCAACCTCAAACCCCTGGGCTCAAGCAATCCTCCTGCCTCAGCCTCCCGAGTAGCTGGGACTACAGGCATGTGCCACCATGCCTGGCTAATTTTTTTTTCTCTATACATTTTTAGCTGTACATATAATTTCCGCCCGCCTCGGCCTCCCAGAGTGCTAGGATTACAGGTGTGAGCTACCGCGCCCACCCCACCTTTTCCTCTTTTTTCTCTCTCCTATCCCCTTCTCAGGAGCTAACCAATTTTTTTTTTTTTCCTTTTAAAACCTGAGCATGCTTTAGAGACCTCAGTGAGTGGCTTTTCCAAGTGTTTCATTTAAATAAAATTCAATGACTCCTCCAAAGACAAATGCTGGTAAGTAAAAAAGTTCCAGCTTGTAACTAGGATGAAAGCCATAGCCTGGAACTTCTGATCATGGTGGGCATTCATAGACATGCTACAGGGTCTCCTTTCAGCCAAAGTCAAATATCTGAGAACAGTTGTCATACCCTATGCCTACTGTTCCTTCAGCTGTCACCCCCATGGTCCAGTTTCTCTCCAGAACATTCCATTTGGTGGTATCCCTTTTCACAGTGAACTGACCACAAGACTCCTGGCACAGTTCAAACTAGGGATAGTAGCTTCTTTATTCTAGATGCTACATATCCATTACAGCACATTAAGGTCCATTAGCTTGTTTCCCATATTAAAAAGAAAACTCTGCTTTAAAAAATATTATTTAAAAAAATGCTTGTTGTAAAACAAAGTCAAATAATTCAGCAGAAAGTGGGAGTTTCCTCTGTCTCCTATCTTCCACCCCCCCACCCCTGCTTTATAGGAAGCCACTGCTGACAGTTCATAGTTTTCTTCCAGACTTAAAAAAAAAAAAAAAGTATTAACACACCCAAACACACACAGATATATACATAGATATTTTTAAAAATAAAAATGTGATTATACCATGTCCTCTGCTATGTGTTTTCTCACATAACAATACGATTGGGAGACCCAGGTGAACACATTACTTTTAATGACAGTATAGGATTTCACAATGGATATAAGAAATTATTTAGCTATTCTACTTGATAGATATTTGCTTTTTATTTTCTTTGCTATTATAAATAGTGCTATAATGAAAACCCTTATACAAATACACACCTGCGCATCAGGGTTTTTCTGTTACACAGAGTCCCAAAAGCTAGGTCAGATAGCATTAAGCATTTAAATTTTGATTAATATTGTCAAATCATCCTTCCAATGCTATACCAATTTAAACTCCCCCCACTTGTGTATAAGAGTATCTGTTTCCCATATTTTTGCCCACATTTGATATCACTCTTTTAAAATTTTCATATCTGGTATGTCCAAAATAATGGTTAGCTTTAATATATACTTCCCTGATTACTATATACATCGATCTTCTTTTCTATGTTTATAAACCATTTGTATTTCTTCTGTAAATTGCCAATTTTTCTACTGAATTGTTTACCCTTTCCTCACAGGTTGATTGAAAGCTCTTTAAATCGTATGGAAAACTCTTTGTTTACCTGTGGCAAATAGGTTCTCCCCTTTGGCCACTTTTTAATGACATTATTTGTCATAGAGATGGTTAACATTTTAATATATTTATTATCTACCAATCTTTTCCATTCTGGTGTGTGACTCTTACAGTTAGTTTAGAAAGGCTTTCCCCATATGATGACTATAAAAATTATTACTCCATGATAGTAGACACAAATTGTTGTGTTTTCTCTATATGCTATTTCTCCTCTTCCCTTCCAGGGCTGATTGATCCAAGCATAGTCATACCTGACTCACACTTGGGCCAATCAGATTTTCTTTCCCAGGATTTTGAAAACTAGGTGCTTCCCTAGGAGGGCCCCAGAGCCATCACGGTAGTACCTGCTCTGCCCAAGGCCTGGAACTCCAACTCATCTTTTGATTCTGCCAGCTCCTCCGGTGTCTTCCTAAATTGATAGTTCTTTGTTTTTTGCTTAATTGAGTTGAGTTGACTTCTCTTGTTTTTAACTTTGGACCTTAAATGACTTAGCAGTTAGTATCAGAGTGGGTTGTAGCTGAGAAACTGTTGGGGGAAATGTGGGTGATGTGAGCTTGTTACTGGGTTCAGATGGAAGGAAAGAGACTGTCAACCAATTTCCAGCATGGGAAAAAGCAAGCCACTCACAGTTCACAGCTGCACAACTCTACTTCATTTAATACTTTATGATTACCTAGGATGTAGTCTAGCTAGTGGTAAAGGCGTGGGAGTGTCCCAATTAAAAGGAGATGAGAAATGTTGAAACCAAGAAGTAAGATTACTTCTGACAATATTATGTAACAAACAAGAAAAAGCCCAGCTCCAACATCAAATGTTCACCTCCAAATGACAGCACAAGACTCATGACTTTTCTATGACTATAAATGTATTTTGCTAAACCAACTGTTACAATTTCAGGATTTTGCTGGTTACTGAATTTTAATGCCAACAGAATTCACCATCTCTCCTGGGGTGTTCATGTGAAAGATAAGGCTTTAAGTGAGACAACTGAAATAACTATGAAGGAAACAGAGTACTTGGAGAAAACTAACTTTCAAAAATCTCTATTATGCTCTCTACTGCATCTTGCTTTCATGATGAAAACTGCCCCACAGTCCAGGTCTCATTGCTTATGGATAATCAGGATATAAGCATAACACAATCTGGAGAGTAAAATACATAAATAAAGTAGAAAAGCAAAGAGCTAATAAATACCTAGAAGAAATTATAGGAATTCATTCAGTTGCATAATTAAAAATTATAAGAATAGTCATTGATATAGATTTGGGGGATGTCAAACCGAAAAGGAGAGAGGATAACTTTTGGATGAGGACAAATTTCTAGTTGGTATGGTCAAATGAACTTGTGCAGGCAGTGTAACAGCTCAGGCACTGGCCACAGTTCTAAGGCTGGATTAGGGTGGCTAGTGGAAACCTAGACTGAATGCTGGATTCAGCAAGGTGATAATGAAAAGCCAGAAAATCTCAGCACAAGTAGAGGAGATCAGAGTGGTACATGGGCTCTAAAGGCTCAACCTTTCTACTGATACCTTCAGTATGTCCTTGAGGGAATCCACAACACGTGGTTTGCTGGAGGGTGTGCACTGGTGAGGAAAGTGCTGGAATCTTTCAGAAGTGCTTTCCTGGCTGTCCTCTCCACACTGAGATGCTAGTAAAGGGCCTGGCTTCAAAATGGGTTCTTGATCTTAGAGGGTTGGAAGGTGTGTCAGAGGCCACTGGCATTAGGATTCAGAAGTTTATGGTTGTGAGTAATTCACTGTGAAGCTCCCAATAACGAAAATGGAAGGTAGCTAGCCCAGGTCAGTTTAGGCAGCCTACTAAAGACCACATGCCAGAGAAATAGCCCCTCTCATCCAAGTCCTAGGCCTGGATCATTTCATAGACCCAGAACCCTTTAATAAGGGAGAGGAAAGTCACCACCAAGGAAGAACCCTGCCACAGCACATCAACACTCATCTATAACCATGAACCTCCCTCTTCATCTTTCCCTAAGAATCTATAGTTATTTACCATGGTAACTGTGAACTAGGTAAAGGGAAATGCATCTTTTGGGGTCTACTGGGTTCCAGCTTTGAGCTAACTAATTCCTGGGATCCCAGAATGTCACCATGATAAGCTAATTAGAATGCAGCCTTTGTGGGCCAGGTGATGGAAGGAGTTTTGGCCCCAACTGGCTTCACATTAGGAGCTACCTATTAAGTGACAGAATAGCCCACACTGATTCCCTAACCCATTAGATAGGGACCATTACAAAAAGAGCAAATGCAAGCTCCCAGAGAAGTGATCTCTTTACCGAAAGTATAAGTCCCTCGGTGAATTGCATGATCTTAAGTGCTACAGAAAACTTTAAAAGCTGTAGGATCATGAAGAGATAATCCATTTACATCTCTGAGTTTAGTGATGGCATGGAGTGAGTGTTCAGTAACTACTAGTATTAGCTATTCTGTTGTTTCATATTACCTCTCCACACAAGCCACCAAACAGACTAGCATGAAAGACTGACGGTCTTTACGAATGTCAGTGGCCTATGGTAAACTGAATCAGTTGGAGCTGCAGATTTATAGTTGCTTCTCCCAGATGTACTCTCCTTCCTACACATTAACTCCTAGTTATGCTATTAATAGGGGCAAGTGTATGTTGTTTTTAAGTTGTGCACACTACCTAAGGCAGTTACCCTTTCTCAAGACAGGAGTAGCCTCAGTGATAAATAATCTTGACCTTTCTGTGCTGTGATCTGGTTCATGAGGATTTTGTCTGTTTCACAGGACATCACCTTGACAACTATACTGATAACACCAAGCTGACAGAAATTAAAGAGCAGGAAGTTATGTTATCTTAGATATACCTGCTAAGATGTACACAATACAGTGGCCTGCCACCTCAGCCAAGTTTTCTAAAGGTCAAAGACCTGCAGCATGACGGATCTCTCCTCCAACATAAAAGACAATTTGCTGCTCCTTGCCCCAACACCCCTCCCCTGCTTAGGACAAGGAGCAATGCTTCTAGGCCGTTTTGGGTATAGCATAGCATACCAGCAGTCAGTCCCCAATCCTTTTGGCACCAGGAGCCAGTTTCACGGAAGACAATTTTTCCATGGACTGAGGGGACGGCTGAGTGTGCTGCGGGGGGCCGGGGGGGTGGTGATGTGGAGCTCAGGCGGTGATATGTGGCCCACTTCCTAACAGGCCACTGACTGGTACTGGGTCGCAGCCTGGGGGTTTGGGGACCACAGGCATATACCATATGCTTGTATCTTATTGAGTGATCTGAAAAGAGAAGGCTCTCCAGATGATCTAGGCCATGGAGATACTGGCTCTGGTAGATTCTATGGGGCTCAAAAGTGCTTGTGGTAAGGCTAAAAAAGGAGGATCATAATGAAAAACCCTAGGACATGGGGACAAGACCATGCTCCCAGCTTAATATTGGGCTCTAGAGTGGAGACTGTAAGCCTGACCATAAGGCACTAGGTATGCAAATGACTTCAACTCCTCCTCATAAACCAGGTATTATGTGATCCAATTAAGCCAAAAATTTGGACATGCCAAGCAGAATTCCACCATCAACTGGAAGTGATGTGCATAGGACGCCTGCCACACAACCCACTCCCTCAAAAGACACTCCTGACTGCCTGCTGACATCAACAGTTGACTGAAGGAAGAAAAAAGTCCAGCGTGGCATACAAATGGCTCGATGAGACATGCTGGCCCATGCTGGAAGTAGACTGCTGTGGGGTAACCTACTTAACCAATGGCTCTGAATGAGTATAAACTGGAGCAAGATAGGAAGTATTTACGTGCCATGTGAATTCTTACCAGACAGCACTCATTGCTAAGAACACAGGAGATGATGGTCAGCTCTTTGCTACCCCACTGCTGGCCCAATGAGCTCATAAACATGGTGGCCACGATAGAACAGCAAATGGCTCTCATCACAGTATCTACCTGAATTTACCCACCGTGCCTCCAGGACACTACCACCATCCAGGGATTTACTGGAAGGCCTTTATCATGTGATTTCAGGGAATTTTATCTCCAAACAAAACTCATGGCAATGGGATCACACACTCCATCACCCAGAAGCAGTTGGTACTGCAGATTATGAAACAGTACAATGCCTATTACAGACCCAGGTATAGTGCTGAGGATTGGGTGCTGTCTTGTGGTGTATGATAAATGTTCTCAATCGATAATGAACATTAAATGGTGCTGTTTTTCCAAAAGTCAGAAAAAAGGGTCCAAACTATTCCATTAAACTTTTGCCTGGTAACTGGTCTCCTGCTTCAACTCTTTCTGTCCCCTTCCATTTATTCTCTATATAGTAGTTAGTGATTTTCTCACTCTCCACTTCCCTAAGCCCTTCACTAGTGGAGCAGGTATGAGTGGTGATCTATCCACCCAGTAACCATTCCTACTTTCCTCCTTTCCCAGAGCTCTTATTCTGTAGGGCTGTCCACTCATGCCCTACATGATCCAGGAATAATAATCTGGATTGGTCTCAGCTAGCCATAGTAATCCTATTTCTCCTTTGCTTGTGACTGGTTTAAGAAAGAGCATGTGACAAGGGAAGTCTCCAGAAGCTTCTGGGAAAATTTTCCTGATAAAAGGAAAAAGTGGTCATCCTTTTCCCACTGGACCTTGTTAGAGCTCAATGTGATGCCTAGAACTGGGGAAGCTATTGTGGCACCATGAGAGGAACCAGACTACAAGACAAGCTGACATATGGCTTAGTGGAAAGGTATGAAGGAAAGTGACAGTTTAGCAATGATGAATGAACCAACTCTGGAACTGCTCCTCTACGTTCTTAAGTCCATTCCCCTCTCCCTAATCATTACCACTTTAGGTCAATCTACCAGCACTTCTGATCATAACAACTTCTGTAGACCCTAACTCTATTTCCTGCAACTATTCTGATCTCTCCATAGGCTACTATCCATACAGAAGCCAGAGTCAACTTTCCAAAATACAGATCTGGTTGGTTCATGGCTTTCTACTTCTCTCATGGAAAGCTACAAGACTGACGGTCTGACCAGCCTTCTTTGTTTCACCTCTTTCTATTCCCTTGAATCTCTGCCCTTTAGCAATATACATCCCTTCTTTAATTTTTTGAATGTGCCCTTCCCTTACCCACCCTCACTCCTGACAATTTGCTCCTGCTATTTCCAGTGTCTAGAATGTTCCTCACTCCCCTTTCCCAGCCACCCTTATCTATGATTAGGTATCAATTAAAACAACATTTATTCAAAGAATCTCTTCTGACCTGGGATTAGAACTGGTGGTTTACAAACATGTTCCACTTCCTTGTGGGAATTGTTAAAAATACAAATCTAAATACTCAAGATGAGACCTGTGCTCTGCAGTCTGCCATGGTCCTCATTTCCAGACTGAGCTATTCCTACTGTCTACTTTAGACACTCTGAAACTCCTGCTCTATACTCTAAAAGATCATCCCTTAATAACATGGGCTCCTACAACTACGCACTAGTTATTGCTGTTTGGACTTATGTTGTTATTTTTGTTCTTGTTTGTAGGGTTTCCCTACTGGACAGTGAGTTCCTTGAGAGTAGGGATTGGATCTGTTTTTGCTCCCTACCATAACCTTGGCAGCTAGAATACTACCTGGCACATATTAGAAGCTTAAACAAAAGAAGTAACAGATGTGATGATGAATAGACAGATGGATGGATGGGTAGATTAGGAAACTGAGGCAAATCTTTTTTCATTTTCTATCCATAATCATACAGGAAGAGAATCCAATAAATTTGGTAAAAACTTCTCACCTCTTAAGCATTAGAAACCTGTTTTCTACCCCATGACTCAAAAGGCCTGACCTTAGGTCTGCCTTCCTCTCATCTGATACGCCACTTTCAACAAACAACTCACATTAAATTCCTCTCTGAAGAGCTTATTGTCATCAGCCATTCTCCGGTTAATCTCCTCTTCCAGCTTGTCCACAGGCAGGGGTGGGTACTTCCTGTTGGTGCTTGGGGATCTGGCCAGAAGTGGCACACTTTGGGGCTCTGCAGTGCAGAAGAGGGGAAGAGGTCAGTCAGGTGCCCTGGGCACCCAGCCCCTTTTCTGGAGACTAAATTGGGGATTGTATCTCATTGATCAAGCCTCCAAGATCTAGGGCTGTTTTCTTCAAGTTTCCCCCCGCCCCCGCCTTTTTTATAGTCTTGTTTTTTTTTTAAAGGATGAAGAAACTCCTAATTTCTTGATTTTCCTCCTTGTGAGGGTTCCCCATTCCATTAAGGGGTGCCTTACCCACATCCTCAGTGCGGCCATTGGATAAGCGGAAAGAATTGGAATGGCTCCCAGCTTGCTTGTATTTCTTAAACCTAATGAGAAAACGTTCATAGTGAAAAACGAAGCATAGAGGAGCAAGAGGCAAGTCATTGGCTGTGTATTCCTACTTATCAACACAGCATTTCTAAATCTCCTTCATCAAATAATCAGGCTCTTTCAGAGACAGGTCACACACATCCTGAGGCAGCTCCATGCCCTGGTGACTGAGTACCCTGGGCTGCTCTTGCTTACCCTCAGCATATTAGAATTCAACCCAGGTAACACCAACAGTATATTCTGGCTGGCACGGCTCCTCTGTGCAGCCCTAGTTCCAAGACCCACTAGAGAGCACAGTTGTACCAGGTGGAGAAAGGATGAGTGAGTGGAATGCAGTGGGGGAGATAGGAAGATCTATATCAAACAAAAAATCCTGGTATTTCATCGGTGCAGCCTGGGAGCCCCCAGGGAGAAGCCCAGAGCTTCAGACTGGGTGGGCACAGGTCTGGCCACAAGTCTCCTGCAGAATAATGGGGAGACAAGCCAAATTGTAGGGGGCACACAAGGTTCCCTTCTCTATTCCTGCAGAACAAGAGGGAGCACAGAACAGGTTAAGCCAAAGATAAGCTGGGAGAGCTAAACCCAGTTAGTCAGGGCAGTAGCTTTAGCAGCAAGAGAAAAAATGCACCACCCCCTTCTCTCCCTTGGGTTCCCCTTCCTTGCTTCTGCTCGCTGTTTGAGTGGTAATGTCTAGAGGACCCTGAAAGAAGGTCAGAAAGAGGAATCCTGTAACTCACATGGTTCAGCTCAGCATACCAGGGCCAGGGGTCCCAGAGGGGCTTGGGGACAAAGCCCCAACTAGAAATAAAGTAGGCTTTTGTTGAGCATGTAATCTCACTGAAGCCCTTTTAGGGGTTGCTCAAACAGGGCTAGAGTTGAAGATCCTGAAACACCTGTCACTAATAAAACAAACTGTGGCTTCTTACCCCAACCTCCAAACCACCATTTGGGCTTTAGATTGAACTGCAGCTGGGGGACTAGGCTTGGACAGATGGAAAAGGGGAGGATCCAGGGCTTAAGGAAGACTATGTAGAGCTTTTAAACCATTTCTAAGTAGAATTTTAATCTTAGTACTATCATGAGTCATTCCCCCTCTATCCTATTCATTGTTCTTATCCTACTATCTACTGGACTGTGTGGGCTTACTGAGACACTGGGGTATTGAAACAGAGTCTAAGCAGAAGGATTAACATGCTCACCTTAACATGTACAGAACTATGATAATAAACACGATCACTAGCAGAGAAGACAGGGCCACCATCACTGCAATAATTGGCGTCTCATCTGAAATCAAGAGAACAGAATAAGTCATTACCATACAGTGCAATGGAGGGCTCAAGTCAGCTGCTCAGGGAAGCACCCTGATGAGGAAGAAGGGCTCATTCAGTACTTCTGCAGATGGCAGGACATCGAAACACAGAGAGAAGAGAGTGTGTGTACCTCCCACTGCCACCCCAGGGCTACCGGCGTGGGGGGGAGCACAGGGCCCAGGGTGACATGCCTACCCCATCTCTGACATACATTTATTTACTGTCTCCCTGCATTAGAATAAAAGCTCTTTGAAGGCAGAGACTTTGTTTCATTTATTGCTGTAATCTTTGAGCATAAAACAGTACTTAGCACATAAAAAGCACTCAAATAGCCGGAGGCACAAACACATCCAATCCTGATGGTAGGTTGGGTGTGCAAGGCAAATACCGTACTCTCTCCTAGTCTCAATGGGCTCCATCTAAAGGAAAATGGGAAAGGAAGGGAAAAAGACAATTTTCCTACCATAAACCCAAATGGCTTCCTGGCACAGAGAATATTGTTCCTGATTAAGACAAGCAAACATCGGACCCTTAGGCACCATGTATCAAAAACTGCTGGGAGCTTCTATACATACCCTGCTCCCCCAGCCACCTCTTGCCAGGATCTTAACTATACCAACATGCAGCTTGGAGACCCCCCTCCATTCCACAGGGCCTGGCTTCCTTTCACCCAGTGCTTAGCCGCATTTCTCATTCAGCTGACTGGGTGCCAACTCATCCTCGTCCACTCTCACTCCCCACCATGAACTACACAACCAGTGTGAGTTTGTACCTATCTTCACCATTTTCCTACCCACTAAAAGAGGGGATACATTCCTCCCATGTAAAGGCCAATCCCATCACGTGTGCTCTGGATTATATCCATTTCTGTCATCTCAAAGATTTCCTGACCTCATTCACCCTCCTCCAGCTACCATCAGTCCCATGTTACTCTTCTCAGCTGACTTCTCACGACAGTTGTCTAATTTGTTTTCTCGAATTCCTCACCTCTGGGTTCTCCTTAATCTATCTGCTCTCTCACCCTCAGTGCTCTGTTTAAACTGCTCAGCCAGGACACCAACAAATGGAATATTGTCAAATCCAATCCACACATTCCCACCTTCATCTGATTCAACCTCTTAGCAGCATTCATTCAAAAAATATTTATGGACCAGCAATTGTATGCCAGGCACTGTTTAAGACACTGGAAATGCAGAAGCAATCAAGCAGACAAGTGATAGAAAGCTTGCGTTCTGTGAGAGAGGAGGAGGACACTGTTCACAAACAAGCCAATACTTAAATTCAGACAGGGACAAGTGCTATGAATGAAAAAAAGCAGGGTAAGGAGATAGAAAGTGATGGGTTGGGGGGCAGTGATAAAGCGGTTTGGGAAAGTCTCTGAGGAGGCTGTATCTAAGCAGAGCTCTAAATAATGTGAAGAAGTGAACCATGCAAAGACCTGGGAATTGCAAGCATAATAGCCCATAGGAGCTTGATGGGTTTGAGGACTAGTACAAAGGCCAATGTGATAGGAGATGTCAGAGAGGTAGGTGGGCAGGAACTAGCAGACGTAGGGCTTTATAGTCCATGGTACTGAGTGTGGCTTTAATTCTGAGTGTGATGAGAAACACCATGTGATTGGAGGGCTTCTGAACAGAGGAGAGATATAACTGGATTTACATTCTTTTAAAAGATCAGCTAAACTGACTCATAAGCAGCAGCCATGAAGTGGGAGGTAATCAGGCAGAATGTGGTGTCATGGAAGCCTGGAGCCTCCTTTTCAAGGAGGGAGTAATCAACTGAAATACTGCCTACAGATTCAGTAGGAAGAGGCAGAAGTAAAACCAGATTTGACAAGATGGCAGCTATTGGTGACCTTTTTAAGAGCGGTTTGAGTAGTGGGTGAGAAAACCTAAATGGAGTGAAATAAAGATAGAAAGAGGAGAAAGTGAGATACTGACTCCTTTTATGAGGACTGTTACCATAAAGAGATGCAGAGGAAAGGAGTGGCAGCTGGAGGGAGATATGAGGTGGATGGTTGTTTTTTGTTTCAAAGAGATGGGAGATATATTATACCATGCTTTTTTGTTGATGGCAAGTTTTGAACATACTGTGGTAAGCAGCTCTCGTCTTAAAATGAGCATTCGAACTGGTTATCACTGCTTCTTTTTTTTTTTTTTTTTTTTTGCAGTGATGCAGTGAAGTAAGCTATCCTTCAAAAACTCCCTCCTCTTTGAAGCACTTTCCTCTCTTGCTTTCTACTACAGGGCAGCCTTCTGATTTTCTCTGTCTCTTGGCTGCTCCATCTCAGTGTTCCTTGCTAGTTGTTCCTCTTCCAACACCAGATCTCTAAATATGGGCATTCCTCAGGATTCTGTCCTTGGTACTCTTCTCTATGTTCTATCTAGTTGACCTGATTGGACAGATGGCCATAAGTACAAATGATATGCTAGCAATTCCCACATTTGCATTGCTTGGTCAGACCTCTCTTCTGAGCTCCAGACTCTCAACTGCCTCTGTGCCACCTCCACTTCAAATTTCACAGGCAACACAAATGTTCTGTGTCTAAAACCTTTTCCTCGGCATTCAGTAGCTAGCACTCTCATCCACCCTGTCGCTCAAGTAAGAAATGTGGAAATCCTTCGTTTCTTCCTCATGCTTATCTTTTACATCCAACCCAGTTGCAAGTAATATATTTTAAGGATATACCTAAAACCTGAAATCTGTTTTTTCCCATTCTCTACTGTCACCAGTGTAGTTCCAACCTCCATCCTATCTTACCTGGCCTCTGGCCCCTGCCAATCCATTTCCACAAAGCAGACAAGGTGATCTCTAGGAAAGCAAGTCAGACCATGTCCTTCTCTTATGTAAAACCTTCCAGTGATTTCCCACACCTGCAGAATGAAATCGAATCTCCTTACTGTGTCCTCTCACAACCTCCCCGATTTAGCCCCTACCTACCTCCTATCTCCTGCACTCTTTCCTTGCTCTCTAAACTTCAGCCATGGGCATCCTTCCATGCTGAGTTCCTTCATCCTTAGGCCTTTGAACATGTTATTACTTCTGCTTCATATAGCCTCCCTCCATTCTTTGCCTGGCTAACTCCCACTCACCTAGTTCTCATTTTTAAAAACGTGTTACTTTTCCAAGAGGTCTTCTTTGACTCTCTAATACTAAATTAAGATCATATGTCTTCATTTCCTCATCTCTAAAATAAGTTATTCTGAAGATTAAATGGGATCATCCATGTAGAGTTCTTGGCACAGTAACTAGCACACATTGTGTACTCCCCGTCAATGTTAGCTATTATTTTCTATGTTATTCTCATAGAGCAAGCACCCTGTTATTTCCCTTGATAATACCTCTCACATGTTGCAACTATGTAATTATTTGACTATAGTTGATTAATGAGTGTCCCTCCTTTCTACAATAGACTCCACAAGGGCAAGGATTACATATCTGCTTTGTTCCTCACTATATACCTAAAACCTAGCACAGAGTTTAACACACAGTAAGCACTAAACAAATAATGGATTATGTTGAGTGAATGAACAAAAGAATTAGTGATTTATCACTAAATATGTTTTTGTTAAATTCCAATCACAGAGGGAAGTATATCAGGTATTATAAGAAGGTAATTAGACACATCTGACTTAAGACAGTGGGCTGAATCCATAAATTTACTTCTTCTTTTTCCCTAAAGCACATGGAAATGATATAAGAAATATAAAAATACTAATGAATCAATAGCATATATGAAAGGCAGAAAAGGGTGGCATCTATAGACCAGAAATTTTGAGGGATTTCTGGAAGACAAAACAGATGGGACTTAGCTTCTGGAGAGGTCAATCAGTCCAGGAAGCTCCAGGTGAAAACTAAGTACTAGTTTTACCAGTTTGGGCCTCAAGCTCACAGTCAGCTGGGACTGGGGATGAAAGTGGACCTTGGGATATCACGATGGTATTTAAACAAAGGCCTGCCAACCCAGGGCCAGTACACCCACAGGCTAAATGACAAGCTCGGGTTTTCCATCCAGACTCAGCTAAAAAACAGAGTGGGGAGTTTGTCACACAGAGTGGTGAGGGTTGTGTGTTTTTTTTTGGAGATGATAAACTGCATATATATATTTTCTCAAATTCACACTAATGACATTTTGGGTTAGATAATTCTCTGTTGTGTGGGTCTGTCATGTGCACTATAGGATGTTTAACAATATCCTTGGCCTCTAACTACTAGATGTCAGTAGCAAATCCCCAATTGTGGTGATCAAAAGCATCTCCAAACATTGCTAAATGCTCTGTGAGGGGAAAATCACCCCCAGTTGAGAACCACTGGTCTATAACCCCCCCCAACTGGATTATTTTAAAGCAAATCTGAGACATATCATTTCAACTGTAACTACTTCAGTATGTATCATTAAGAGATAAGGATTCTTAATATAACCATAATACCATTATCCCATTTTAAAAGAAACACTAATTCCTTAATATCATCTAATATTTTTCAGTTACTATTTAAAGTCCCCTGATTGCCTTATAAATGCCTTTTCTGGTTCCGTTAGAATTGGCACTAGACTGAGTTTACACATTATACATGATTGCTAGATATGCTAGGTCCACAGAAGGTTTCCTAGTGGGCCCTGAAACCAGAAAAAGAACATGCTAGTGTCTGAGATAACTCTAGGCAGCCACAAGAGAGGAAGAAGGGAAAAAGAAAAAGAAAGGCAGCTTGTCTAGAGGATAACTGTGTCCTGTCCCAAATTCCTGGACCATCACTGAACTGCTGGTTTAGGATATATGTCACTGTTTTTCCTCCTGAAGGGACACCTACAGTGTGCACATTCCAGGCCACTCAATGCTCCAGGGCAAAGGGCAACCAGAGCCCTACAGGTGACCTTCATAAAGAGCAAGGAGAACAACAGTAGCCCTGGGAAACAGAAGTAACACAAAAATGGAATAAATCTTTAAAAATACGTTGTTAATTTGTGCAAGAAGATACTACATTGATCTTTTTTAAAAAGGAGTCATCTGAATATTAAGAAAGAATTCTTAGGAAATAACAAGATTAGAGGGAAAAGTCTCATTAGAAAGACTGAACAGGAGAACAGACATAACTGAAAAACAAATTAGTAATATGAAAGAGCAAATCATGGGAGCTCCCAGAACATAGAACAATAAGAGATGAAATTATGAGAGCAGAGAAAAGAAACGAGCTGGATAGATCTAGGAGATCTAATATCTATTCAATAGTACATCCCAAAGAAGAAACCAGTAAGGAAGGAGGGAAAGAAATAACACAAGAAAGTTCCTTGAGTTATCAGGCCAAAAGAAACCACCTAGTTTGAGGAGTGATATGGAAAAAAGATGTTTAATTAGATGCATCCTGAAAAAATTCTGAAATTTTGGGTTGAAATCAACCAACCAGCCACAGGCCACTTAAAAAAATGTTCAGTGGAAAAAAGAAAGACTCCCTACAGAGAAATAATCAGATTCACTTACAATTGCTCATCTAAAACATCATTGCCAGAAATCAATGGTGCACTGTCTACAAAGTTCTCAGGATTTTGAACTTAGAGTTATTTAGCCAAATTTTCATATCAGCATGAGGTCAAAAGAAAGCCATTTCCAGAGTATAGGGCTTTAGGGTCTGACAGACCTGGGAGTTCAAATTTCTACTATCCTACTCACTAATAGCGTGACAATCTCTTAGAATGATTCAAGAAATGGAAATGTAATAGCACTTTCCACCTCTCAGAGTTAATGGGAGATTTAAAAGTCACACTTGCAAAGTGCCTGATATGAATGGAAAAGGATTGGCCTTGGCATCCAGAAGCTCACACACCAGCAGAGAACCTCAGACCAGCTTCCTAGGCTCAGGCAGGTCTTTGTCTAGAATAGGGGCTGGCAAACTACAGTGCAAATCTAGCTCACTGCCTGTTTTGTACATAAAATTCTACTGGAACACAGCCATGTTCATTAATTTACATATTGTCTCCGGATGCTTTTGCATTACAAAGGCACAGTGGAGTAGATGCCAGAGAGAGCTCATAGTCATACAAACTTAAATTATTTATTATCTGGCCCTTGATAGAAAAACTTTGCCAACCCCTAATCTAGAATGTAATTACTACCTCTCCTCTTACACAATTCTAGCTCAAATATCACCTTTTTTTGGGTAAATCCTTCTCTGATTGCTCCCTTTAATGAAACCAATTGCTACTTCCATAACACTATGTACCTACTCTGCTACAACCCTTATCACATTGGATTAAGGTCATTGTTATATATCCATTAAATGATAAATTCTGAAGCCATGATTCAAGGCCACCACACCCCATATCCCTAAGCTCAATATTTATTCTTTCATTCCATAAATAGTATATACTGAGTGACTACTTGTGCCAGGCAGGTCCTGAGGATGCAGCACCTTTGCTCATATGAAGCTTATACTCTAGTGGAGATAGGACAATAAATAAGAAATGTATAATACAGGTAGTGGTAAGTGCCATGAAGAAAAATAAGAGTGAAAAAGAGAATGGGGGCAGGGCCCGGTGGCTCACGCCTGTAATCCTAGCACTCTGGGAGGCCGAGGCAGGTGGATCATTTGAGCTCAGGAGTTCGAGACCAGCCTGAGCAAGAGCAAGACCTCGCCTCCACTAAAAATAGAAAGAAATTATATGGACAACTAAAAATA
>CM052436.1:187108568-187137734 GCA_028533085.1 Varecia variegata | reverse complement strand
TTTAATCTATTTTACAGATAAGGAAACTAAGCAAAGATTAAATAACTTGCCCATGATTACACAGCTGCAAATCTAAAGCAAGAAAACAAAGTAAGACTATTTTCCAGACTATCCATAAATTATAGGACCAACGACACTTTTACAAGCTTTTAGGCCAGAACAGTCCACCACCATGAAAGCCAGATTTTACCTCTTGACATCAAAATTACACCCATGTTTTTTACATGGTCAGAAGGCAATACAGATAGCAAAGATGTCCCCAGGTCTCTGTGAGGGAAGGAGACTCAGATTTCTTAAGGAAATGAGAGAGAACTTACAGTTCCCCATATCAAATCTTAGACTTGGAGATAAGCTCAGCATCAAGTCACCCTCCTAGGGTTCCTCCCAAACTGTATAGATTCATTGCCTTCTCCTGCTCAGGACTGTCTTAGTCTGGGTCCTCTGAAGAGCTGGGCTCGCACAACACAGGCTGGTACAAGCAAGGCAGGCACACTGGTCCATTCCACACTGCCTACCCATTCCGCCCCAACTTCCATACTAGCAAAGTTTTGTCTCCTAGACTCACGCCTGTGAGCAGGCATTTCAAAACACTAAAATGGGGTTCTAGGACAATAGATGTCCAAGAAAACAAAGGGTCATATCAATCTAAGGGCTCATATGTAAATAGGCAAGTAATCTAAGGACTCGAGACACACTCTTATCAACTACAAAAATAGTGAAGTAAATGCTATACACCCATAACCTCAGTTCCTCACACTCACGTATTTATCTCTTCTCTACATTTTAGGCAGTAGTATCTATCAACTCTCAAAGGCAGAGTTGTAAGGTTGTTTTAAGTGCTTCCAACTGGCTCTAAAAACAGCAAAAGTCATCAGGTTGCCTCTAGGGCACAAACCACTGGGCTGAGCCCAATCACTGTTGTCTTGGGCCAAATTACCATTCAGAAACTTTATTGTCTTTCTTTTTTTTTTTAAGAGACAGGGTCTCACTCTGTCTCCAGGCTGGAGTGAAGTGACCATAGCTCACTGCAGCCCCAAACTCCTGGCCTCAAGTGATCCTTCTACCTCAGCCTCCCAAATCATTGGGATTATAGGCACAAGCTACCATGCCAGGCTTAGAAACCTTAATTTCTATTACCCACCTATCTTCTCTAAGGCTTTCGGAATTATCTTTCTAAAACCCACTCCCTACCTCACGTACATCAACTGTGCACAGTTCTTGAAACATACAACTTGCTCTTTCATACCTCTTTGCTCTTGCCCTATCTGGTGTGTCCTCCTTCCCCAATTTACTATTTTAATTTAAACTGCCCAAAGCTCATCTCTGTGCCTCCTTCCCATTCCCCCAGGTGCAATAAGTCTTCTGAGCTCTTTTGGCACTTTGTGTGGTATACCCAGCAGCATGTACTGAGTGGACTTTGATACCTGGCATTCACGTTTCCTGAGACAGGAAGCATTTTTTTTTTCCTGGAATACTTGGCATCTGACAGGCACTGAATGAATGCTGAATGTATAATTAAAGGTGTTAAGGAAAGACACCAAAAATGGAGTTCACAATAATGCCGCTTACTATGATAATCCAAAACTACCTCTTTAAACAAGAATGTCAACCCTTTCTAGACTCTACTCTAGCAAAGTATTGAAGGAGAAAGCCATAGGGAGCAGATCTAGATGATCTGAAATGAGAGCTGAGAAACATTAAGGAGTCTCTGGGGTTCAGAAGAATACTTATCCTGACTGGTTCTAGAACTCTAGTCTCAAGGACTCCTTCTTTATAAATATACTATTTTCTGATTTTTAAAAAGGCAGTTATATAAATGATTACATCTAAAATATTTTTAAAGTATGATCAGAACCAGCTTTATCCTGTGTTCTTGCTCTTTAATAAATACCAGTTATAAGGTCTTCACATGAAAATCTCATTATCAAAAAAAAAAAAGGAACCAAATTATACTGTTACAATAAAAAAGTAGGAAAGTAGGATGAGATGGGTTTATGCAGAATTTTGCTTAAAAGGTACAGGGGCCGGGCACCGTAGCTTACACTTGTAATTTTAGCACTCTGCAAGTCTGAGGCAGAAGGACTGCTTGAGGTCAGGAGTTCAAGACCAGCCTGACCAAGAGTGAGACCCCATCTCTACGAAAAATAGAAAAAATTAGCCGAGGCATGGTGGGGCACGTCTGTAGTCTCAGCTATTCGGGAAACTGAGGGAGGAGGATTGCTTGAGACCAGGAGTTTGAGGTTGCAGTGAGCTATGACGACACCACTGCACTGTGGCCCAGGCAACAGAGAGAGACCCTGTCTCCAAAAAAAGAAAACAAAAACAAACAAAGACAACACAAGAAAATAACCAGTTTCTCGGACTTCAAAAGAGGAAGAAGAGTTGCCTGCGTCTCCCTCCCTCTCTCGTTTTATTCCTTCCTGCTTTGACAATTGAAACACCAACCATAGGTGTTCAAAAGCACCCCAAAGGCTAGTGCATAAAAACTTGTAACTCTTAATTCATCTGCATAAGACATAATTTGCTTATCAAACACATTATAATACACATATTTCCAAACAGTTGACTCATGTCTCAAAAAGCAGTTGGCTTTAAAATTAGAATGTGATATCCAAATTTATAATACTTCTAAAGATCTGCTCTGCTAAAATTGTTATTACATTATGTGGCTTTAGAATATGTATGCCTCTTGAGTTCCCTGTTTGGCAAGGGAATTATACAAAATTATCTTCTGACTTAAAAATGAGATTTATTATATTAATAAGCTTTTCATATGTCACTATTAGCAATAATCTAGATAATTAAGGTGATTTTATTTTTTAATTATAATATGGAAACTACTTAAATATCAGCTAGGTAAAAGAGGTATAATATCTGGGATAAGAAAAGGGCTGAATATTATTAAAACATACACTAACTAGAGGAAGGAATCAACAGATCTTAAAGCCTACCACTTTGACTTTTGATTTTATTGTAGGACTGATTAAAAGAGCAGTTTAGGGAGCAAATATAAGCATCTATTGCAATATAAACCTATTAAGTTCTACACATTTGATAGTGATAGTTAGTGAATCTGTATAGCAAGGACACTGCATTAATCCTATGTTTGGTTGCTCAGTTTAGGAAAGAGAAATCTGTACACAGTATGGTAACACCTCACTATTGCTCACCAAATATAGTGGCAGATGGACATTACAGAGTATCTACTTTTCTGACTCAAATGCTCCCTATTAGTGGGGCTTCATAAGCCTCCAAATGTTCCATTACTTAACTACACAGGGAAATTTGTACATAGTTAAATAATGGAGTCAGAAAAAAAAATCTCAAAAAGTCTGATTTGATAAAATAGAAAATCATGATAAAAAAAACTGCTTCATACAGTAACATTTTCCAAACTGAAATGTAACGATCATTTCTTAGAATACTGGATGATCTCTTTCTCTCATGCTCTTTGATGGCAGCCTTACTGTTGTCTTAGGCAAAACATGCCATGCTTCTGCACACGAGTATCCATGTCTTCCTGCTCTCTGATGACCAGGAATTCAGCAATCTAGCTTAAACCACAGACACAGCATCTGAGGCTATAATGACTTTACACCAGAGGGCTGAAAAGCCATGAAAGCCATATAAAGCCACAAAGGGCCAACATTATTTATAGACTAGGAGAAAGACAACACAAAGCCAGAATGTTTAAATGTTAACTATGGCCTAGAAAGCAGAAATAACCTATGGTATAAAAATTATAGCCTGGTATCACCAAAGGCAGTATTAACAAGGTGACATGACAAAGTAAGATACAGTTATTTTATTGCTTGTTAAAATATATCATAGCTGTTAGAATCGATAATCTATATTTAAAAACATATTAAATACAGTACTTATTTCTATTGCTTTTCTGTAAGAGGTTAACATGGAATCAAGGGAAAGTAAACAAACAACACAGCCACAGATGCACAAGGTTACCACAGACTGTGAGCAGAGGAAACACAGAAGAATACTGTACACTGTGTAAAAGAGACAACAGATATAAGGTGAGCAGCTCACCTCTTCTGTCCTTCGAGTCAGAATTACCTGCGTAATAAGTGAAAAATAGAAACATTCACTCAGGTTAAAGAAAAACATTACTATTCGATTTAGGGTAAAACTGAACAAGCCCCAGTTTTGAAAAGGGATACTTTCCTCTATGTATATAAAATGTTGGACCTAGAATGAGGTATCCTCCAACAGCTGGGAAACAAGATTGTCCAGATTCACTAAACTTTAGTCAGTGGTCTGGCTTTCTTCCTGAGTACACAAACAATGCAGCATCAATATTCATTAAAAAGTACAAGAATGCAAAGAAAAATAACACATCATATTAGAGGACTTTATGGCTTTTGGTCCATTAAAATGCAAGAGGGCAAAGCTAACTGAGGATATAAAAGACCTAAATGATAAGAGGTAATAAAATCTAAGTGGCATATACCAAACTCTATACACTAACAGAGAAAAACCTTCTTTTCAAAGGCCCATGGGATATTCACAAGCCCTTATAAATTTCCATTAGTAGAAACAGTACAATATTCTTTTATCACAATGCAATAAAATTAGAAATTAACAAAGTAAGAAAACTCTTAAAAGTATCGAAACCAAAACTGAAAAATACCTAAAATAATAAAAATGATGAAAACACCTTTGTGCAGAACCTGCCATCTCTCCCCCTCCGTATCAGTCTTTCTTCCTCTTCTTGCCTTTGGTACAGAACCCCTGTTTTTTAGTTTCGCATAAAACTGTCTAGCTAGAGGCTACATTTCTGAGGCTCCTTTGTGCTAGGTGTCACATGATGAATTCCAGCCAATGGGATGCGAACAAAAGCAATATGGGTAATTTCCAGGTCACATCCTTTGGAAAAGGAATTGTCCCCATTCCTTTTGTTCTTCCTTCTCAGGGGCTGGAACTAGAACCCAATGATTAGGAACCATCTTTAACCAAGCACATAAGGGCAATATTGTTGAGATGGCAGGGCTACAAGAGAAAAGGAAGTTGGTCCCTGATGAGACAAAGCCCCCTGCCTATCTCTGGAATGTGACTGTGAAGAGAAAGACACTTTGGTCTTAAGTCACTGAATTTTGGTGTACCTTTGTCAGAGCAGCTTAGATTGCACACTAACACAACTACCTACAGGAATACCTATGGGATGTGGTTAAAGCCATGCTTATGCAAAATACACAGCATTAAATGTTAATTAACTGGAAAGAATGAAAATAATCATTCAATGCAAAAAGATTTTTAAAAGTGTAAAATAAATCTAAAGAAGGCAGAAAGAAAGAATAAGAATAAAAAAGAAGTCAATGAAATAGAAAACTGAGAAACAACAGAACAATAAATATACAAAAGCAGCTTCTTTGGAAGAAAAAAGCAACAAACCATGAAACAGAAAAATGGTTAGTCAACCTAAACAAAAAGAGAGAGAGAGAGAGAGAGACATAAAATATATGAAATAAAAAATATTCATAGCTATGTAGGAAATTAAACAGTCATGAGATGACTTTTCCTCAAGTTCATTTAAGTAAATTTGAAAATATGAGTGAAACACAGTTTCCTATGTAAACTTTCAAATTCTTTTCATGAAGCAAAACTAAACACTGGAAACTAAAACTTATCAAAAATACACACAAAGGAAAGAACTTGCAAATATCAATAGAAAAAATCCTAAATGAAATAATATCAAACAGACTGCACCAGTTGATTACAAGAATGATACAACATGACTGAGTAGAGTTGCTAATGTAGGAATGCAGACAATTCAAAATTTAAAAATCTATTAATAGAATCCATCATAACAATGGATCAAAAGAGGAAAAATTGTAAAGATCTTGTTCACTGTTGTTGAACAACATTGTAATTGGCAAAATTTAACACCCATTCTTGACATAAATGCTCACTAAAACAGGAATAAATTGATATATCCCAAAGATGACAAAATACATTTATTTCAACCAAGAGGCAGCACCATGTATAATGGAAAACCACTGAAAATGACCTCCTTAGCTTCAGGTACCAGACAATGCTATCTGCTTTTACAACTGGAGCCGAATTTTGTTCTGGAAGTGTTCACCAATGCAATTAAACGGAAGAAAGAAAGAGGTCTAAAAATTTGTAAGATATTTGCAGATGAGATGATTTGAAGATAATTGCTGAAGAAAATTACTTCAAACACTAAGAGAGTTTAAGATGGTCATTATAAAATATTCTTACAAAAGTCAATAGCCTTCATATCCCCAACAGCAACCAATAAGACATAAAAAAAAATTACATTTATATTAACAAAAACAAAAGATTAAAAAAAAAAAGTAGGGCTTGTGCAAATGGAATGAATGTACTGCATTCTTGGATAGGAAGACAACATCTTAAAGATGTCATTTTCCCTGTTAATTTATATGTTTAACATAAGCAATAAAAAATTGTTTTCCAGCTAGAGAAGCTGATTCTAATGTTTATAAGGAAAAATTATCAAGAATTGCTAGCAAAATTCTGAAAAATAATATTAACAAAGAATGACTTGCTTTACCAGACATAAAATATTTTACAAAGTTATAGTTATTAGAACAGTAGGGTTTTGTACATGGACAGAGAAAAAGATCAACAGAAACTACAAGTCCAGGTGCGGTGGCTCATGTCTGCAATCCTTAGCACTTTGGGAGTCCGAGGTGGGAGGATCCCTTGAGCCCAAGAATTCAAGACCAGCCTGGGCAATATAGTGAGACCCTGTCTCAACAGAACAATAAAAAAATTAGCCAAGCATGGTGGCAAGTGCCTATAGTCCTAGCTACTTGGGAGGAGGCTAAAGCAGGAGGATCGCTTGAGCCCAGGAACTCAAGGTTACAGTGAGCTATGATCACACCACTGCACTCCAGCATGGGCAACAGAGTGAGACCCTATCTCTTAAAAATAAAACTAAAAAATAAGTAAATAAATAAAATAAAATAGAATAGAATGAATGCCCCCAAATGGTCAAATAAGTACTAAATAAATATCTGAATTCAGTATACAATAAAGGTGGCATTTCAGATCAGTGAGGAAAAAACAGATTACTCATTAAGGGGTACTGGACAACTAGTTAGCTATGTGGGGAACAACAGATTCATTGCTTACACTTTGCATCAGAATAAATTCCAGATGGATCAAAAATTTAAGTATGCACACATAAACACACACAAGAAGGAAACTATAATACAAATGTCCTGAAGAAAACTATTTTATAATTTTGGAGTAAGGAAAGCCTTCCTAAATATTACCCAAAACCTAGAAAACATTTAGTTAAAACAAACTGATAAATATTTAAATTTTTAATACTAAAAATTGCTAATGGTATCTTCTGCAATGCAGAAAAGCTAGATATACCATCCAGGGGAAAATATTTGCAATTTTACCATAGGCAAAAGGCTCATTTCCTGAACGTACATAAAGAGCTTCTACAAATGAGTCAGGAAAACCTGACAGCCTATTAAGAAAAATGGATAAAAGATATCAACAGAGAGTGCTCAGAAAAAGAAATTTAAATGATCTTTTAAATTATGGAAAGTTGCTCAACCTCACTCAGAGAAATGCAAATTAAAGTTACACTAATATGCTATTTTTCACCAGATTGGCAGAGATGCAGAAGTTTAATAATTCACTGCACTGAAGAGAGTTTACAAAAACAGGCACTTTGACATACTGCTAATAGGAATATATTTCCCAATAGAGGGAAATGTGGCAATATCCATCAGTTTTTAAATGCACACTTAAAATAGTTTATCCTACTAATATTCTCATACATCTGTAATGACAAACTGTATTGTTCGTAAGAGTACTCTGAAAACAACCTTAATGTCCATTCATAGGGGAGACTGGCTAAATATATTAAGGTGTATCCACACAATGAAGCAGCTCTTAACTAAAATACACAACAAGTATGATGATAAGGTCAACTGAAAAAAGCGATGTGCAGAAATTAACTCAATATATTTATTATTTGTATTATAAATGGAATAAGGTATATGCATTTGCTTATTTTTAAGAGGAAAAAGAGACTCAAAGCAAAAATTAAGAAAGAAAAATTAAGAAGATTAAAGAATTAATTCAGGATATGTTCCATATCCAAATAATGGGAGTTTTAGAAGAAGAGCACAAAGGAAGTGGAAGAGGGAGGAAAGTTTCAAAGAAATGCTAGAAAATTTTCAGAGTTTAGGTTCCAAGGCTCCAAAGGGCCCATCAAGTATCCTACCCATAATAATGAATGAAAAAGACCCACATCAAGACACATTTCTGTGAGATTTCAGGATCCCAATGATAAAGAGAAGATCCTAAAAATTACACAAAGAATTATCAATTAAGATAGCAGGGCCGGGCGCGGTGGCTCATGCCTGTAATCCTAGCACTCTGGGAGGCCGAGGCGGGCGGATTGTTTGAGCTCAGGAGTTCGAGACCAGCCTTAGCAAGAACGAGACCCCGTCTCTACCAAAAAAAAAATAGAAAGAAATTATCTGGCCAACTAAAATATATATATAAAAAACTTAGCCGGGCATGGTGGCGCATGCCTGAAGTCCCAGCTACTCGGGAGGCTGAGGCAGTAGGATCGCTTAAGCCCAGGAGTTTGAGGTTGCTGTGAGCTAAGCTGATGCCACGGCACTCACTCTAGCCCGGGCAACAAAGCGAGACTCTGTCTCAAAAAAAAAAAAAAGATAGCAGTAGAATCCAAGCCTGGTAAGTAGAAGTCAGTCAGGGCAATACTTTAAAAATTCTGGGGGAAAATATTTCCTCAAATTCTATATATAGCCCTAAAGACATCTTCAGACATGTAGGTCTAATGCAATTTACCTCCCACAGACCCCTTTTCTCAGGAAGCTTTTGGAGCATGTTTTCTACCAAATGATGAAAGAAGACAAAAAAGAAGAAAACGTGAAAGCCAGGAAGCAGCAGCAAAGGGAATTCCCAGAATGACAGAGAAGGGAAATCCCAGGGTTTTACCGGTAGTAGCCCTGGAGATTAATAAGCCTAGACTGGAATAAGACAAAGGAGGGCTCAGGATGAATTTCTCTAGGTACAAAAGAAATAACAGATTATCTAATAGGTCTGACTTTGCAGAAAACTGTGCTGACAGGCTCTGGAGAGTGTGGGAGGAACTGACTAGCAATAACTAGAAAACTAAACAAAAAACAAGGCGATTATTAAATTCAGGAAAAAATTGCACAAGAAAGAAAAAATAACCAAATTATATCTATAATTCCGCAATGAATGATATTTCATAGCCATAATATAAAACATCAAATACTGATGTAAGCAAAAATTATAACTATTACAAGAGGATTGATGAGATTGTGGTCATTGTACTGTATGGTTTAAGACTGTGACATCCTCATGGACCATAATGGTTTCTTAGTGTTTTACTAGTATTGAATAAAAACTACCAGAGAAATATAGTCTCAGTCTCTTCTGACATGAAATGTGTTAAGTGTACAATAACTGGATTCTTAGCTGTTGCATGATTTGGACCTAACGTAGTTTATGGAAAACTGAATTCTCTACCAGCAGTGTGGAAAGACTACAAAAGTGAGAAATAGGCCTAATTTGCTAGCCTTGAGATCTAAAGAAAATCATTTAACCTCTCTATATAGTGTTAAATTATGTAACTGTTTAGAGGAGATAATTATCCATGGTTACATCACAGAACTGTTAAATGAAAGACAGTACAGAATGGAACATGGGCTGTGAAATTAGTCAGGCCTAGGTTACAGTCTCACCTTTTCCATCTGCTCATTCAGTTTGTAAAAGTTAATCCACCTTTCCTCCCTGAGCAGTGGCCATAACCCACAGCAAGAAATACACTTTATGTCATTACTCAATATCTGTATCTGCATTTGTGTATAAAAAAATAAAAGTTTTACAAATTTATGTATGTAACATGAAAAAACTAGAATAGAAATGGAATTGGACCATCCATTAAAACAAAAAAACACTAGTGGTGGCCCACTTAAACTGATTTCATGAATTGGGTCATAACCTGCATTTTGAAAAACACTCTAGAAATTGCAGTCTCATCATTGTAAAACTCCCTCAACTGTAAAACATAAAATAGAACTTACCTCATAGGATTATTGTATAAAACCTTTAGTACAATGTCTAGCATATAGTAATAATTATGACAAAACTATATTAACTTTAGGCCGGGTGTGGTGGCTCACCCCTATAATCCTAGCACTCTGGGAGGCCAAGGCAGGAGGATCGCTTGAGCTCAGGAGTTGGAAACCAGCCTGAGCAAGAGCAAGACCCCATCTCTACTAAAAATAGAAACATTAGCCAGGCATCGTGGTGGGCACCTGCAGTCCCAGGTACTCGGGAGGCTGAGATAGGAGGATTGCTTGAGCTTGGGAGTTTGAGGTTGCAGTGAGCTAGGAACATTCCACTGCACTCTACCCAGCGGGGACAGAGTGAGACTCTGTCTCAAAAAAAACAAAAAACAAAAAAAACTACTAACTTTAAAGCACAAAGCAAATATCAGACCCCTACCTCATCAAGAATAGTGAGATGCCATACATATTAAATGTACCTCCTTTCTTTTCCCACGGATTATTCAGGAAAAAAATAAATAAATGTACCTCTATATATTTTATTCATAATTATCAGAGCTATAATTGTAACAATAGTAACAGCTAACACTTAAAAATAGTGCTTACGTAACATGTACAGGCACCATTGTAAGTACTTCACCCATATTAACTCATTTAATCCTAATAGCTCTTCTATGAGGTAAGAACTATTACTATCATTCATTTCTGTTTTACAAACAAACTGAGGTACAAAGAGATTAAACTTGTCTTATGGTCATACAGCTAGCTTATGGCAGAGTTGAAATTCAAACTCAGGTAGTGTGGATCTGCAGACTATGCTCTTAAATGCAAATGCTCTATTGCCTGTATAGTAGAAAATATGGTATTAAAGCAGGCAGGTGAAGGGTCTGGGAATGCAAGGTCTAGCTAAAAGATGTCATCTGTAGTAACCAAATGAGATTCAATTCAGCCCTCCATGAGCCAGATGTGATTCCACCTAGGGGTGCTCACCATTTAACAGGAAAGAAATCTGAGCCAAAGGGATGGCATCAAAGAAGAGGGAACCGTGATTTTTGTTAGAAAAGGAATGACAGTTACACAGCAATCAGGGAACAATTATTTACTTTACTCCTCAGAGATGCCCTTTGAGGGACCCTCTAATCCTCTTTTACAGACCAGGGGCCTGAGGTTCAAAGAGGTCAAAAATTTGTCTTTCCCCACCTGGTCTCAGATCTAGGTCTCTGACTTTATCCTTGGGACTACTTCTGCTTCAACCCAGTGATTCTGATCCAAGGAGACGAGAGGGCTGGGCTGAGGCCCTGAACAACTGGTACTGCAACATAACCATTTCCTGAGTCCTTCTTTCTAACTCCATCCTGGCCTCTGGCCTCCCACTCCATATCTAATTGTTACGGACATCCATATCTATTCTTCTCTCTCCCATGGGCTCCATGGATCCCTTCCTTTTCAAGGCTAATCCTATTACTCAGTTTTGTATCCTTTCATTTTCAGTCTCTTCCATCATCCATTAGCTCTCCTCTTTCTCTTGTCTTTTCAACCTTCTTCTCTACCTTTAAACACACTTAAACCTTCCCTATCTAACCAGGGTCCCATGCAGCAGAATGATATCCTCTAGAATCCTTCTGCTTTCTTCTGAACTCTATGCTAACCAGATATTCCTAAGAATTCTGTATCTAGGTTACATCACTTTGCTTGAGCAATTTTACTTATTTCAAGAAGTTTTATGGCTAGAAAACACAAAGATAATAAAAGGGTGAATGAGCTCAAAGAGCAAAAGAACAAATAGAAACTATCTCTAGTACCTGAAGGCGGGAAGGTTTCTGGAGTGGTTGCTGCAGTGCTGGAATTCCCCTCCCAGGGTTCTGTTCTGGCATCTGTGAACTGGTTATCTGGAAGCCATGTTCCATTTGGTGAAATTGTAGTGCCTATAGAATCGGTGCTTGCTATTCTTGTGGTACCATTGTCAGAGTCTGAAGAATTGACAGTGGTTACATAGGTGGGTCCCAGAGTTAGATCTGGGCTGAATGTTGGTGCCACAGAAAGAGAAGTTACTGAAGAAGTTGGATGTGAAGTTTTGGTCTCTTCTTTAACTGATTCTGCTGTTGATGCTTTAGTTGATCTTGTTATTCCTACAGAAGGTGCAACTACAAACACCAAAAAAACAGAGGGGAAACATATGAAGAATGTGAAGCTGAAAAATTGTGAGACACAAAACAGCATGACTTAATAAACTCTCAAACACCTGGAGACCAAGCAAAGATCAGACACACGCACACACATGCACATGTGCAAGCAAGCGCATGCACAAACACAAGCAATTCATTTTTATCTAATGCTGGACTGTTCTACCTCCTTCAAAGGACTACTGACTAAGGGAAGAAGAGACGGAAGTTTTTACTAAGCTCCTCAGAATAAATAAATATATATAGTCTTAACTCTCAACAATTTCTTTTACTTTTTAGGAAAGAACACATAATCTCTGATTTATTTGAATAAATAATCTCCAAGTAGTAAGTATATGGTATATAAAACAATGCTGAGCATTCAATACAATTCAGAGAATTCCAAAGACACCTATTTTACCATCCTTTTGAGTAAAATTTTAATATTCTTTCAATACTACCTAGATCTTCAAATTTGGGTCATTAAATGTGAAAGCAAAATTCAATTCTAAATACCAGCCTTATCAAATGACAATTTACCTGTGGTAGCATTGTTGGCACTGACGTGTATCAGACCACTGCCAAGCAGAACAAGAATGAACCAGGAATCCATGCTTACCTGGAAAATAGGAAGCCATGTTAGATGAGGTCCTATATTATCATAACTACTCACCTTTGGGTTTCCAAGCTATTAAAATGTGCACACAGATCAATGATTTTTTGGGAGCCTTATATGCATGTTTCCCCAGGAGTCCACCTATTAATTGAATCTTTATACAGATTGAGTATCCCTTATCTGAAATGCCTGGAACCAGAAATGTTTCAAATTTCACATTTTATTTGAATTTTGGAATATTTGCATTGTACTTACCAGTTGAGCACCCCTAATCTGAAAATCTGAAATCTCCTTTGAGTGTCATGTCAGTGTTCAAAAAGTTTTGAATTTTGGAGCATTTCAGATTTTGGATTTTCAGATTAGGGATGTTCAAACCTGCACATATAAGTCATATTAAGACATATTGTTTATGCATTTAAAAATGCTTTTATAGCAGTGATTCTCAACCTTGGCTGTACTTTAGAATCACCTGAAAAACTTTTTAAAAAATTCCCAGATGCCAGACTGCATCTCTATGGGTGAGAGCTAGGTAGCAGTTCCTTTTAAAGCTCCCACATTGACTGCTAAGTACAGCTTTGCAGTCTTCAAAGTGAGAAGTATGGAAAAGGTAGGCTGACTGCACTAACGTACTGCCCTTTGAGGTAGACATTACATAGCTGTTCTCAACCTTTTTTCTACCTCAAACCACATAAGAGGACAGTGGCACATTCCCACAGTAATAGTGGCTCATTCATCTATTTAGATTTTTGTGCCCTACACCGAGCTAGGTATTAGAGAAAAAATTGGGATGAAATACACTCACAAGCCCTATCTTCATGGGACTCACAGTCTAGAAGTGATTCAATATGGTAGTGACTCTACAAGGGAAGCATGCCTCCCGAAGGAGTATATGAAAATCTCTGGAGGAGGGGTAGGAAGGGAGGGAGATGTAGGTGGTTCATATATACCCCAGCAGCTTGCCCCTGGTATCAGCAGCCATGCCTAGCAGGGAAATGGGTTCAGCAGGTGGCCTTCTCTAGGGGCAGCCACATAAGATTTTGACCACTTCTCCATTCTTCCTAGGCTGTGATCATTAAACCAGTAATATATTATTAGAATTTTTAAATGCTTAAAAACACATTTTAAAAGAGAATAAATGAGTATTTCTGTGAGCTCGGGATAAGGAAGAAGGACTTTCTAAGCATAATGGGCAATATAAATCACAAAGGTAAAAATGGAATATCTGATAGTAGAAAAAATAAAAGCTACTAAATATAAAAGAAATCCATCATAAACAATGGTCATGGGTAGGAAGGCTAAATATTGTCAAGGTGCCAGTTCTTCCCAAATTGGTCTACATAGTCAATACAATCACAATCAAAATCCCAGGTAAGTTATTTTGTGGATATCAAAAAACTGATTCTAAAATTCATGTGAGGAAGCAAAAGACTCAGAAGAGTCAACTCAATACTGAAGGAGAAGAAGAGTCAGAGACTGATACTACCTGACTTCAAGACTTATAGTATAGTAATTAAGACAATGTGGTATTGGCAAAAGAACAAATAGATCAATGGAACACAACAGAAACCAGAAATAGACTCACATTAGTATTAGTCAACTGATCTTTTGCAAAAGAGCAAAGGCAATTCAATGGAGCAAAGATATCTTTTCAACAAATGGTACTGGAACAACTGGACATCTACATGCAAAAAAATTAATCTAGATCAGATCTTGTGCTTTTCACAAAAATTAACTATAAATGGATCATAGACTTAAAGGTCAAACACAAGACTATGAAACTACTAGAAGATAACACAGGAGAAAATCTAGATGGCCGTGCATGTGGCAATAACTTCTTAGATACAATGCCAAGAGCACAATCCATGAAAAACATAATTGATAGGCTAGACTTCATTAAAATCAAAAACTGCTCTGCAAAAGACAATGGCAAGAGAATAAGGCTCTGAAATCTCCAGTGGGGACACACGGTTGGTGGGCAATGTGCACTGGTTGTTGAATCACTCACACTTGCCTGCCCATCTCAAAGCCTACTTTGTATGCCTCCTCTCATTTAATTCTCACCAACCCTGCTATGCTGACTTTGTGCACTTCCGGGGAAGGGGGGGAATCTCTCTTGAATTGTGGAAACCTTGAATATCAAATCCATAAACAATTGATTACACATGCTGACATGCATTTCAGGGGTAAATTATTTGAAATATATATCCTGTATTCAAGATGAAGGAACCATTCACAGGCATACTTAATACCTGCTAGAGAAGGACTCTTTTGGCTTCTGGACAAAGAGCAGCACTCCTTGCTCAGACACAGTCCCTGTCAACGAACTCTGAGGCTCTGAGAGTCATGCTACTCTCACCTGAGAACAAGGAGAGCAGGAAAAAAATTGGGATCTAGTATGAAAGAGAACATGCCCATTCCTCAGTTAGGTATGGACAAGTAAGTACATTCTAGCCAAGGAAATATAAACCATATAGCATTATGAGATGTTTAGGAAGGTGGTTTAAAAGGGAGAAGACTGGTCTTTTTCCTTGTCTTCCCTCCTATAATCTGGAATTCAGATGTGATAATTAGAGCCCCAGCAGCCGTTTTGGACTCCGAGGTAACTTTGAGGATAGAACAGAGCTAGAAGGAGATTAGGTTCTCTGATGACACCGTCAACCTGTCACACAAGCCCTGCTTACCTTCATATTTTGTATACATGAGAAAGAAAGAAACCTATTTCATTTTCTGATATATGCAAAAAACCTCAATCCTGATATAGTTATTCATAAGTAATAAGACCAACTCCTCACATTATGATGTGTGATGATCTAGGAATGGGAATGATGAGGGTGCTGTGCATACATTTACTAAAGAAAAAATATCACAAGGAATCAACATTATGAAGTCCTCACTAGCAAAGGAGAGCTCAGGTAATCTGCACATTGCCAGAATTTACACTTTGGTGATGATAGTTTCCATTAACAGTCTTTCTATTCAAAGTTAAGAATTCCACATTTAATATATTATTACTGATAAGATATGATCAAACGTCAGGTAAGTATTATCTCAATACCCACACATTTTATCTAAGTTAAATCTCACAGCAATTCTTCAAGTTAGATACTCTTCTTACCCCCATTTTGCAGATAAAGAAATTGAGAGATGGCTACAAAGCTGGTAAATTGTGGAGATACAATTCAAATTGAGGACTACCTAGCTTTTCTCCACCTATCTCATCACTAATTGATCCTTCAAAGCTTACTAATGAAGAAATAGGTTAAATCTTCCCAATTCCAACAAAAACTAACTGATAATTATTTCCATTTTACAGATTTCTAAAGAAAGGGGCAGCAGTTTCTTTTTAATGTGCTCAGGTTAATCAAGCACTAATTTTCCAGATATCCAATACCTATGTTCAAGTATTAGTCTTAATTTTAAGTAAATTCAATTCTTTGGCAGAAATAAAGCTCTCTGTGGGAAAGACAAGGTGTTTAACTCTCAGCCTTAGTAAGGGTGTCTCCCAGGTGTGGGAGGAACAATGAGAACGTTAAACTCTTCCCTGGGTCTTCTCCTCCAGCTATTCAAGTTATCTGACTTCAGAAAAAGGTACCTAGAAGGACAGTTTTAGTCACTTTAGCTAATTGTTCACTCAATCAACATTATGTTATTTATTATTAAGAATAAAAACTAAAAAAAAAAAATAAGAACAAAAATTAATTTTACAACTACAATCCTTGGCTGCCTGCTATGTACTAGGCACTTGTAATAGGCATTTTATAATACTTTAACCATTTAATTCTCACAGCCACCTCATGAGTTAGGTACTGTTTTTCCATTCTACAGATAAAGAAACTAAAGATCACAGAGGTTAAGGAATTTGCTCAAGGCCATATATCTAATAAATGGCTACTGGTATTCAAACTCAGGGCTTTTAAAACTCCAAAGCTCAGGTTCTTCCTTTCATGCTTCACCAGATACTGGTGGTACATAGGCGGTTTACACATGGGCATTGTTATCAAGGAATTCACTAACCAATAATGAGGCACAAATAAACTGTTTATTCAAATTCTGAATTATCTACCACCTGCCATAAAAAAAAAAAAGTTAGCCAATTAACACTAAGGTGAGGTGGGGAAACTGCATACCAGAGAAGGAATTTTCAAAGGAGGTAATGCTTAAACTGAACTTGTAAGAATAAAGTAGTTAGCCAAGAGAAGGGTCAGAGTCTTTCAAGCAGAGAGTACCTGGAAACTTGAAAAGGCCCATCTGGTCCCAGGAATGACAAAGAGCTGGCTAAGAGCGTCAAGCAGGACCTCAATAAATATCTCTTAAATGAATGTGAAAATGGCAGATAAAAGACTTGGGAGGTTGAGGAGGGATTGGGGGGAATGCATGCAATGAAGCTGAGGATGGCCACAATAAAATTTTGACTCAACCACTGAACACACTGGGAAACCACCAAAGGTTTTAGCACAGGGAAGTAGAACGGAACAATCTGGATTTTAGAAAGGGTTGACAGAGGATCAATTGGTGAGACTGTAAGGAGGGTCACTGACAGAAGCCCTCAGAAGTAATCTAGCCAACAAACCAGACAGACCTCAAAGCAGGGCAAGACTATCTAGAGAAGGATGAGAAGACAATTTATAGGGGTAGAATTGAAGACTTAATGAGATGCTGGAGGTAAGGAAGGCCCAAGTGTCTGACTTTAATAAATCATAATTCTACAGACAGGAGGATGGCCCATTGTGGGGCATGCAGTGGGGCAGGTGATGAGTTTAGTTGTGAACGTGGAGAATGTGCAAGACTACAGTGCACATTGTACAGTGCACCTGCAAGGGGTGGTGGGAGAAGGGGCAGAATGGCAGACAGGCAACGACAGAGCAGCTGCCATGGAAGTCAGGCAGAAAGCCAAAGAAGGGAAGAAGACAGCTGTAAGAATGGCAAAAGCAGCAATGAGTGAGCCAGGCAGGAGATAAGCACAGGAGGCAGGAGTAGGTGGGTGCTGATGAATAGAAAACTGATACATACCACCAAGGGAGGGTGGAGTGGGAACAGCACTCTGAAGAGTTGCCAGTGAGAGAAATCAGCTTGAAAAAACTACTGATGAACTTCTAAAGAAGTCCTAGAACACCAGAAATCAACTTTCATTATAGCTCTTCTCTTGAGAAAGGCATTGTGATACAGAAGTCCAAAACAAGGGAAAGAGACCTTCCCCAACATTAGTGGGACTGAGGCACTGGAGAGTAGCTCACTTCCACAGTTTAAATAATACAGAGACTGAAGCTGGACCACTAGGGCTGTGAAATACATAGATTCTTAAGTTCTACTGCCTTTAAGTTACACCTAAGGCAAGATTCACCTGGGGGCCTTGAGAGAGGCCCTGGAGGCAGGAAAGTCAGATTACTACAATAAACAAACACACAAAATAGTTTGGTATAAATTTATATTGCAGATTAAGGCAGAGAACAATACGGAAAAGTATTTGTTCTGCTTAATTCATACCTTGGAACAAACTACTAGATACATGAAACCAAAGTATAATACAGATTATCTGCATAAAGTAAAAAATAAAAACCAGGGACAATTTTGAAAAAGAATATAATGGAAAAATCTATCTACCCAATGTTAAGGCTTACTATATAGCTACCATAATTAAGACAGTGTTAGCAGAGGTAACAGAGGTATTAGCAGAGGTATAGGCACAAAGATCAAGGGAATAAAATACAGAACCAGAAACAGACTCACACAAATATGCCAAAAAAAATTTTGACAAAGGTGCAAAAACAATTTGGTCGATAGCCTTTTCATCAAATGGTGCTTGGAAAAATGGATACCCACGTGCAAAAGACTAAAATTGGACCCTTCCCTTACACCATATATAAAAATTAACTTAAAATGAGTAAAGACCTAAAACTATAAAACTCACAGAAGAAAACATGGGGCAAGAGATGTGCAGTGACATAGCTGTGCCTGTAGTCTCAGCTACTCAGGAGGCTGAGGTGGGAGGATTGCATTAGTCCAGGAGTTCAAGTCCAGCCTTGGCAACACAGCAAGACCCTGTCTCTTAAAAAAAGAAAGAAAACAGCATACAGCAAAAACCCTCATGACATTGGATTTAGCAATGATTTTGTAGATATGACACCAAACGCACAAGCAACAAAACATAGTAAGTTGGACTTTAGCAAAACTAAAAACTTCTGTGAATCAAGGACACTATCAACACAATGAAAAGGCAACCCAAGGATGGGAGAAAAAGTGTGCAAATCACATATCTGACAAAGGACTGAAATCCAGAATATAAAAAGAGTTCCTACAACTCAACAACAAAAACAACCTGAATAAAAGATGGGCAAAGGGTACTCCAACCTGCAGTCTAGTGGCTCGGATTCTGTGCTTTCATCACTATGGCCCAGGTTTGATTCCTGGTCAGGGAACCAGTCCCTCATCAATCCTGTAGAGATTTAAACACTTTAACTTGGTGGGGGAAGGGAGGCAAAAAGGGAGGACAAAGGACATGCATAAATAGACATTTCTCCAAATAAGATATACAAATGGCCATGAAAAGGGCATATGAGAAGATGCTCAACACCACTAATCATTAGGGAAATGCAAATCAAAACCATAATGAGATACCACTTCACACCCACCAGGATGGCTATTATTAAATATCAAAAAACTAAAATAAAACAAAACCCAGAAAATAACAAGTGTTGGTTAAGATGTGAAAAAACTGGAACCCTGTGCACTGCTGGTGGGAATGTAAAATGGTACAACAGCTATAGAAATCAGTATGGCAATTCCTCAAAAAACTAAATATAGTGTTACCATATGATCCAGAAATTCTACTTCTGGAAATAGATCCAAAGGAACTGAAAGCTGGGACTCAAACAAATATTTGTACACCAATGTTCGCAGCAACATTATTCACGATAGCTAAGGGGTGACAGCAACCAAGTGTCCATTGACAGATGGATAAATAAAAGGTAGTATATACATACAATGGAATGTTACTCAGCCTTAAAAGGGAAGGAAATTCTGCCACATGCTGCCACATGGATGAACCTTGAAGATATCATACTAAGGGAAATAAGCGTCATAAAATGAAATTATTATATGATTCCACCTATATGAAGTATGTAGTCAAATTCATAGAGATGGAAAGTACTATAGAATGATGGCTGCCACAGGCTGGGGGGAAGGAGGAATGGGGAGTTAGTGTTTAATGAGTATGGAGTTTTAGCTGGGGAAGATAAAAAAGCTCAGGAGATGGATGGTGGTAATGGTTGTACAACAATGTAAATATACTTAATACCACAGAACTGTATACTTAAAAACAGTTAAATATACATAGTATAAACTTTACCATTTTAACTATAATTTTTAAAAAGATAAGCCACAGCCTGGGAGAAAGTCTTGCAAAAAAATCTTAGAAAGGATTGATATCCAGATATATACAACTCTCAAAGCTCAACAATAAGAAAATAAGCATCCCAATAAAATAATGGGCAAAAGATCTGCACTGACATTTTCATCAAAGATGATGTATGGAAGGCAAATAAGCACCTGAAAGAAGCTGCAAATCATTAATCATCAGGAAGATGCAAAGTGAAAAAAAAAAATACCACTATTATGCCCACTAAAATGGCTAAAATTAAAAGATCGATCATACCAAATGTTGTCAAGGATATGGAGAAATCAGAACCCCCATACATTGCTGGTGCAAATATAAAAATATAAAATGGTACAACTACTTTGGAAAATGACTTGGCAGTTTCTTCAACAGTTGAACATACCTCCTCTACCATAGGATCCAGATATTCCATTCTTGGATGTTTACTCACAAGAACAGGAAATGTATATCCACACAAAAGCCTGTACTTTAATGTTCATAGAATCTTTACTTGTAGTAGCCAAAAACTAGAAACAACCCAAATGTCCATCAATAGACGAGTGGATAAACAAATTTTGGCATACGCATATAATGGAATATAACTCAGCAATAAAAATGAATGAACGAAGTATACAACAACATGGATGAATCTCAAAATAATTATGCTAAGTAAAGGAAGTAAAAGAGTATATACTTGTTTCAAAACATAGGTTTTATTATTCAGGTATGGTGAGGCCAACAGATCAGGAGATGGCTGGCACTGAAAAAATAGTTACTCACAGTTCCCAAGATGAGGAAACACTAGGGTCACTGATGATGCAGAGGGAATAGGGGGAAAACATGGGCAAGACCTTTTACTGTGGTTTCAGTGGAAAGGAATAGGCAGGGCAGGGTGAGCAGGCTCAGGATTGGCTACTTTGATTGACTTCAGTGGGTTCTGCAACAGAGAAGTTGTCCCTAGTTGCGTGGTCTCTAAGGTGAACAGTGGCCCAGAACATGAGAGAATCCTAGATAAAAGAGGTGGTTGGGGTATAGGTGAGTTATTTACTATCTCCAGGAATTGGCTAACTCTGTCAAAGCATCAGAAGCACATGGTTAATACAATACTACATGATTTTACTTGTATAAAACTCTAACAAAAATACAAACCAATTTATAGTGACAGAAAATAGATCAATAGTTGCCTGGAAATGAAGGAGTGGACAGGGGCAAAAGGGAGAGTTTCCAAAAGGGCACAAGAAAACTTTGGGAAGTGATATGTTCATACTCTGTTGATTGTGGTGATAGTGTCACTGCTGTATACACAGGTCAAAACTTAATAAATTTTAGACTTTAAAATGTGTACAGTTTATTGTATGTCAATTACAAAGCTGTTAAGAATTACAGGAAGAATCAACAGAGAAATACAATAAAAAATATAATAATAAAAGTTAAACAAAGCCAAAGGATAGTTCTTTGAGAATTAACAAAACAGGTAAGAAGAGAAGGCACAAATTAATATTAGAATGAAAAGTGGAAATAACTACAGACATAGCAGATGAAAAACTGAGACTATTATCAAAACTTATAGGCAAATAATTTTGAAAATGTCAAAGAAACAGACAAATCCCCCCCCAAAAAAGAGAACTTAAAACTAACCCAGGAAGAATAAAAAACCTGAATATTCTTAAAATTAAAGAGGTTGAATCAGAAGTTAAAAATTTTCCCACATAAAAAACACTGGGCTCAGATGGTATTAAGGGTGAGAAAAAAGAAGGAATAATTCCCAGCTCATTCTAAGAGGAGAGAAAAACCCAGCCCTAAAATTGAACAAAAACATTTTAAGAAAGGAAATGATAGGCCCAGTTTCACACAATAATATAGATTCAAAAATCCTAAGCAAAATATTAACAAATTGAATCTAGTACATAAAAAAGATAAATCATGATCAATTTGAATTTATATGATATAAAAGTGTGTTTTAATAAAAAATCTATAAATATAATTCACCCTTATTAGAGAAAGATCATACAATCATTAAAATAGATGTAGAAAATGAACTGGATAAAAATACATATATTCAAGATTTTTTTTTAAAAAATCCTATTAATTAGGAATAGAAGAAAACTTCCTTACCCTGATAAAAAGTTACTATTCTAAAACACCACCACCACTATGCAATTATCTTCAACAGGGAAAAACTGAAAGCATTCCTTTGAAAATCAGGAATAAGACAAGATGACCTACTATCACTTGTACCTAATATTGTATGAGATCCTTGCCTTTGCAATAAGAAAAGAAATTAGAATCATAAAAATTAAAAGGGATACTATTATTTGCAAAATATATGATTGTTTACATAGAAAATCCACAAGAATCTACAGGTAAATTATTAGAAACAATAGGGTGGGTTTGTTAAGGTGACTAGATATAGGATTTTTTTTTTTTTTTTTTTTTTGAGACAGAGTCTCGCTTTGTTGCCCGGGCTAGAGTGAGTGCCGTCTCACAGCAACCTCAAACTCCTGGGCTTAAGCGATCCTACTGCCTCAGCCTCCCGAGTAGCTGGGACTACAGGCATGTGCCACCATGCCCAGCTAATTTTTTCTATATATATATTTTTAGTTGGCCAGATAATTTCTTTCTATTTTTAGTAGAGACGGGGTCTCGCTCTTGCTCAGGCTGGTCTCAAACTCCTGAGCTCAAACAATCCACCCGCCTTGGCCTCCCAAGTGCTAGGATTACAGGCGTGAGCCACCTCGCCCAGCCTAGATATAGGATTTTTATACCCTAGCAAAAATAGCCACTGATTTGCACTCAGAAAGGATTTGTTAGGTTAAGAGAGAACTAATTATGTGTAAATGCTGATAAGAAGAAATCAGATGGGAAGAAAGGGGAGGTACATAAGAAAGGTAGGAAGAGGCAGAAAAACACCAGAAAACAGAGCAGCAATCTGATATCTTCAAGAATTCTCCATGAAGTATGCAACAAGGTCAAAGGCTAAGAGAGAGGAGGAGATAATGGGAAACTGTTTTTGAAGTGATAAGACTAATACTGTTGCTGCACAAAATGACAGGAAGTGCTGACACTGGGGAGCCCTAAGGACCCAGGTGAGATGAGACCCATTTTTCCAGGATTCTATTTTATTTTATTTTATTCTATTTTATTTTTGAGACAAAGTCTCGCTGTGTTGCTGGGGCAAGAGTGCCATTGTGTCAGCCTAGCTCAAACTCCTGGGCTCAAGTGATCCTCCTGCCTCAGCCTCCCGAGTAACTGGGACTACAGGCATGTGCCACCATGCCCGGCTAATTTTCTTTTTCTATATATTTTTAGTTGTCCAGCTAATTTTTCTATTTTTAGTAGAGATAGGGTCTCACTCTTGCTCAGGCTGGTCTCCAACTCCTGAGCTCAATCAATCCTCCTGCCTCGGCCTCCCAGAGTGCTAGGAATACAGGCATGAGCTACCGCACCCAGCCTTTTCCAGGATTCTTTTATGAAAAAATACTCTAAGTAGTAATGGTTTGGAGAATATACAGAATTAAGGTTTTGCTGGGTGAATGTAACAAAACTATCAACAACACGGCTAAGTACTGGCAAGAGAATGGCTGAATTGCTGAATCACAGAGTTTAGCATAGACAGAGATGCAAGGTAGATACTAGAGACGATTAGAGAAAATAAGGGATTTAAGTGGCTAAAAATGCAGAAGGTGTTGGAAAATATTTTATAGTGGGAACAATACAGTATGTAAACTGGAATGCTCCAAGAGACTAATTTCACCAGAATTGTTTGGAACCTATTGTGATGGACTATAGTTCTTGAAAAATCAACAAATATGGCTACCTCTACATATAGCTTCCTTCAGATCTATGGATCTAAGTAAAAGGCAAATGCCAGTAAAATGCAAATCCTTTACTACCTACCCTCCACCCCCAGATTTTGCCACAAGCAGCTTGCTAAATATCCCTTCAAATTTCCATGCTTCCTTTCCTTCTCTACTGTAGGTAAAACTTGGAAAAACTATTTCAGTACTGACTAGCTTCTTTTAAAAAGTTATTTAGGAGTATCTGAGTTATTTGAAACATTCATCAACCTCCTATCCAAATGAATTGTCAGAAAGTATCTATAGGCAAATTTTAAATATAAATAACTCTAATATGAATACTTCTTAAACTTTGGCCTAATAATGTGGCAAAAATTAGGCAGCAAGTCACCATATCTATCAAATACTAGCAGACACTAACTTCTGTAGCTATGACGCTAATCAATACTGAAATCTCTTATCTTCCAGGAGGACGGTTCATGTATTTAGTGTTTGCAAAGAGTTCCTGCTGAGCTAAACATAGTCCAGTGTGCACTCTACTAAAGAGTCCATGAGACAAGCATGGGGGAGGGTGGCTAGTTTAATTCTTTCACAATGCCTGTGGAGAGTCTGGCAGTGATGAAAGCCTAGAAAACTCATGAAAGGCCCTTTTATAACCAGGGTGAATGTGGAGCACAAAAGCAAAGTCAGATGACCTACTTAAAGCTTTGCTTTTACTGTTGGAATTCATTCTCATTCCAGATTAGTCTCTTTCTAGAAAAAAGAAAACCTTACATAATAGTCGGAAAATTAAGATACAGGAAGTATAACTCTGCTAAGTTCCAATCTTACCCTCTGAAATAGCTCAAGTCCTCAGGTCTGTGGGCAAAGACAGAAAATATTCAATAAGGCTCTGAGAGGTATGCTTGCTTACCTCATTGTAACAAGGTGTTCTCTGACTGCTGGGCTTTGAGGAAATTTAAGATATATAACCCATAAATCACAGACCAGAAGTTTGAGCTAGTAATATATTATGAAAGGAAATAGTTTCTTAAATTCTTTCTGGAACTCATATAAAGCAAATGGAAGTAAAACTTGGACTGTAAGGTAATGACAGTTCAAGTTCCTTCAAAACAGAGAAGCACTCATTTGTTTATCCGTTCAACTAAGTTCCTTGTTTTGTGCCAGGCTGGGGAGGCAAGTGAAAGCAGCTCCTGTCCTCAAGGAGCTCACATCTCCATTGTTTTCTCAAATCCCTTTTGCATGTTTATCAAAACGTTTCATGTTAGTCAATAAAACTCTTTTATCCAGGAAGCAGATGAACATGGCTTTTCTTCATTTTGATTCATTTACTCTTTCCTTTAAATAGAGAAATAAGATGGAAAATTCCTATTTCATCATCTCTTCTATAATTAAAAAATTATCTAATCTGTTCTCATTCTGCTAAATCAACAATTACAGAATACCTACTATAGGTGTCAAACTGTGCAGATGACACTTGTGAGAATCACAAAGAAACTCAACAGTATCTCTCCTAATGTGCTCCCTTCCTTCCTTTCCATGTTTGCCCTCTCTTTCCTTCCTTCCTCCCCAAAGTTTTGCTTTGAAGGAAGAATTAGGTAACTAGTCCAAGACCACACAGCTAAATCCAGAACCTAGATTCACTGGCACCCAATTCACTAATGTTTCTGAAGGGAAATGGAAAAAAAAATCAGGAAGGCAAAGAAAATGTCTCAGAGCTCATTATTACAGTTCTAAACCAATCTCAACTCTTCCCTTCCCCCACATACTTTTTTGGTAGTCATCTAGTCTCACACTGACAATTGTTGCTGCTTGGCAATTTCTGCTCCAAGTTCTCTCTTATTAGCCAGTTTTCATCTTAAACAAAATCTGCCCCAGTTAGTGATGGTAAAACCATTCTCATCCCCTCCCTACTCCAAATGTTTATTATGATAGCAGCCTATTCATTGCTTCCACAGAACTTAATAAAAATTGTACATATATTTACCAATCAATTATAATTAAGACTCTGTGCTCCATATAGACCAAAGACCAGTACTGCTCAGCTCACAGGACCTACCCAACATCTAGCTAAGTGCTCCACACATATAGGTATGTTAGGTAATGAAATGAAGTTATTCAGCCTCTGTAGGGACTACAGTGCTGCTTTAAAGCATCTCAATCCCTGAAATTGGATTAAAATGATTCAAGACCTTTAGGCAAGGCCCGAAACAAATGCAAACCAGTTTCTCTGTAAAAAAAGATATCTACAAACAATTTTAAAACTATAGTGTCTAGTCTATAAAAAGACAACATGAGGATTAATAAAAAAGAAAGAACAGTCCCACAGCATTAAGAATTTCAGCCAACACACCTATTATGTACCTGTAATAATTAAAAATAAAAAAAAATTTAAAAAGAATTTCAGCCAAGAGTCAATGCTGTCCAAAAAAAAAAAAGTCAATGCTGTCCAAAAATATGAATTCTAAGCTAAGTGTGATGGCACGTGCTTATAGTCCCAGATACTTAAGAGGCTGAGACAGGAGGCTGATGTGAGCCCAGGAGTTCGAGGCTGCAGTGTACTATGATTGCACCACTGCATTTCAGCCTGGGTGACAGAGTGAGAAGAGATGGAAAGGTAAAAGGAAAGGGAAGAAGAAATCATAATTCTAGAACTGGGAAAATACAGTAACTGAAATAAAGATATCAATGGATGGATTTAAGAACAAATAAAATACAGCTGAAGAGAGAATTAGTGAACTGGAAGACAGGTCAAAAGGAAGTATCTAGAATAAAACTAAGAGGCAAAAAGATAAAAAATACAGAAGAGAAGGTAAGAGGCATAAAGGACACAGTGAGATGATCTAATCTATGTGTAATTTTAGTTGTAGATAAGAGGGTGGAGAGAATGGGACAGAAGAAATATTTGAAGAGACAAAGGCTGAAAATTCTCCAAAACTGACAAAAGATATCAAACAACAGATTCAAGTTCTAAGAACCCTTAAGCAGATAAATAAAAAGGAAACCTGGGTCTAGATACAACTTAGTAAGACTTCTGAAAACCAAACAATTATGGGAAAAAACATTTTTTTTTTTTTTGTTTAAGCAGCCAGAATAAAAGGGGAAAAAAAAGACACTTGGTAGATTGTTTGCAAAGATGGCTACAAAAACTCCTATGCCATACACATCCCTTTTATAGTGAGATACTGCCACTCCTCCTATCAAGAGGTAAAGTTTATTTCCCTATACCTTTAAATTGGCCTTGTGACTTGCTTAAACCAATAAAATGCAGCAGAATTGATGGTGTGACTTCCAAGTTGATACCTTAAGAGGCCTTGCTGCTGTCATTTGGCTCTCTGGGAATACTGCTGTCATAATGTTAGAAACCTTGGCTCATCTCCTTATATGAAGAGAAAGGCTCAGCCAATAACTTACACCAACTGCCTGACTTGCACTTGAGACAATCTGAGCCCCAGATAAACCACTAGCTGACTAAAACTGCATAGATGACTACAGTCAAGACCAGCAGAGGAACCAAACAGCTAACTCAGCACAGATTCATGTTCACAGAATTGTGAACCAATTAAGTGGTTGTTCCTTTAAAATACTAAATTTGGGGATGTTTTCCTATGCAGCTATATAAAGTGGATACAGAAATATTTCTTCAAGGAAAAACAATTGGACTAACAGCTGATCATAATACTTAAGGATTGTTACCTTTACATCATAGTATTTAAGTTGCAGGTATCAAGGAGAAAAGTAAATAAACATCATCCAAGTACTTTAGATCCTCTTCGAGAGAAAAGGACAGTATGTTTTCAGTTGTATGCAACATTGTTCTATCTATCATGTTAGGCAGAAGAATGACCTCATCTTTACTTGGAAATTAAGTATGGTTTAACCTCAAGCAGAATAAAAATTAATTACAGGAGACTGAACTTATAGAGGACTGAAAAAACACTTAATGAAATTTTTTGCTTGAAACATTGCTGATTTTTTTTTGTGTGTGCTTTTCTTTTCCAGAAGAAAACTTTTTTTTCTTCTTTTGAGTTATTTATAGCTTACAACAAATTGGTAAAGTACATTTTTGTGAGCAAAATTTGAAGCAATTATTTTTCTAGTTGTTTTCTCCAGAGACTGGAAACTATTTGTGAGTATTCTTATTTTATAGCAATATAGTTATTCACATAAGTTCAATGAGAATCTTTCTTTTATAACAGGCCACAAGTGGAGACACTGGTTGTTTTACCAAGGCTTTGACTGGAATGGCATATTTTCAGATTATGCCCAGACTGCTTTGAGGAATTAAGGTTAACTTCATAGAGCTGATAAAAACCTCTTTGGAAAAACTGGCCTGGTACCTTGTCTATAACATTTCCTGATCTGTGGTAAGTAAAGAATGTCACTTTCTGACAGGTCCAGGAACCTCAAGTTACTTTGGGACCTTGAGAAAAGAGGAATTTACCCAATTCATACAGGTTTATCTGCAGACACAGATAAATCCTTGGCTTGACTCAAGAAGCTTAAAAGTCTAACCTGAGATTCCTTATAAAAAAGTTCCAGCAAGGCCAATTCTTGTTACAGTTTATGCAAACAATCAGGCTAAATATAATGAGACTAAAATTTATTCTGCAAATAAATTAGTCCTACTATGATCTGTCTTTGGTAGAAATGGGAAACTGGAGAGAGAAAATTATGTTTCAGAAAAAAACCATAGGCTACCTGTTATTAGATTCCAGCCTTGTCCATTGTTTTAGAGTTTTTGTTACTTGCCTACAATTTGGACTAAATCCTGAATTCTTTTCTGGCTACAAGTCTCCAAAATAACATTTTTAAATTTTTCTTCCATTTTTCTGATTTGGACTTAATGAAATTGCCACTACCCTTCATTTCCTGAGGCTCTACAAGCATACTTCTATTCTGGCTACAAGTCTCCAAAACAACATTTTTAAATTTTTCTTCCATTTTTCTAATTTGGACTTAATGAAATTGCCACTACCTTTCATTTCCTGAGGCCCTGCAAGCATACTTTGTGACATACAAACCCCAGGTGAGAAAAATCTGTCAGATTACCACTGGCTACCTTCTACTTTAACTAAAGATGCTTCGAGTTTAACATCTAGACACCCCAACTTGACGCCCTCCAGAC
>CM052436.1:187087985-187108068 GCA_028533085.1 Varecia variegata | reverse complement strand
AAAAAGGAATGAAGTACTGATACCATAAACATGGAAGAACCTTGAAAACATATGCTAAAAGCCAATATGCAAAAAACATGGCACTAAATAGAATGCAAAAAAGGACACTTGTTTACTGTATGAGTGCTCAAACAAGAAGGCAGCAGTTTTGCTTGACCTCAGCTGGAAATATGCATGTTGGGCAACTCAAATTTTTCACCCTCTGCACATGTTCATGAATGACCATGAAAGCACTATTACTAATTTTGGAGTTACAAACAAATGTTAACAAGTAGGTGAATTTGCAAATATAAAATCTGTGAATAATGAGGATCGACTGTACTTCTTTCTTTCGTCCCTGAATAATTCAATATCAGGGACGCTGCACAAGCTTGGCATCCATATGGTTTGGTTAGGAAAGAAAAGACTGAGTACGTTCAAGGAGACTGATCAATTAATATATTAAGAACAATGGAGCCCAGTTTGTCAGAGAAGGGAGTTACAAATTTAAAAAGGGAGAAAAATAAAATGATCTCTGAGGTACCAATGTGTACTCCCAGAATTACATATACACACACAGAGAAAAATAAAGATACAGGTGCATGTTTAAGTGTGTATATATGCTTATACATGTATATACATGCATATATGCTCTAGCTCTGTCCACTGAGAGGGCCTAAGAACAGTGATGTCCCAGGAGAACACATCTAGTCTCCAGACCTGGTTTCTACATACATTCTGCAATAAAAGGAACCAGGGCTCCTAGATGAAATGACTAATTTCAGAGCTGGGACAGGAAAAGTTTAAGAAAAGCTTGGATTATCTTGTTGTGCCAGAAAGTAAGGAGGGAAGTGATCAAAGAATGATAGGACATGCCAAAAGAATACAGAAGCCAGCTTGACAACGTTTCCATTGGCCAAATCTGGGAAAAATCCAGCACCTAAGTAACAAAGTATATTAATATGTAATACCTTACTGAATAAAATAGGAATCCATAAGTCTGCATTGATGTAAGTTAAATAAATGGGGCTAAAAAGTTTTTCCTTACAAAGGAATGTCAATGAATGAATATGGAAGGCATGATGCTCATTTGGCAACCATCATAGTAATAATCCAGCAAAGAAATATCAATGGATGCTAAACCCAGTAGGTGAGAGTTTGATAAGGAATGAGATATTTATATGGTCTCAAAGTACTCCTCCTCATAAAATACTGACTACAAAAGGAAAAAAAGAAAAATTTATGGTAGAAAAAACTGGCAGACTCAACCTTAATCAAGTATTCAAGATTAACATCACAAGAAATAGAACACATGGATATTGTGTAGCAGCACCTCACAACAGAATACAAAATATTCCTGACAAAATGCATAATCTGAATCTAAACATGAGGAAATATCAGGCCCACTCTGAGGGACATTCCGCAAAATAATTAGCCTACAATCTTTGAAAGCATAAAGGTGATCAAGTCAAACACAGACATGACAACTAAATGCAATGTGTGATTCTAAACTGGATCCTTCTGCTATACAGGACATTTTGGGGGCAACTAGTAAAACGTAAATGGGGCCTGAGGATTAGCTGGTACTACTGTACTGATGTTAAACTCCTGATTTTAATAGGCATATTGTGGTTACATAGGACAATGTCCAAACAAAGATACACACTGAAGTTCAACCTGAGAAAGCAAAAAAAGAAAAAAAAGAAGAAGACAGACACTAAAGTATTCAGGGCCGATGGATGGGGCATCAGGTGAGCAACTTACTCTCAAATGGTTCAGGGTGTAAAAAGGCTCTTTGTACTATTCTTGCAGTTTTTCTGTAAATTTAAAATTATTTCAAAATAAAGAGAACAAAATGCAGATACAACAAAAAAGCACGTACCAATGTCCCAGTATTAATTTTACTAGCTTTTCTAATAGTTTATCTCATTTTCACAGATCTCCTCAATAGAACTTTATGATATTGGAAATGTTCTACATATGCACTGCTCAATACAGTAGCACACATGGCTAATGACTATCATATTGGACAGTGTCAGTTAAGAGTATAGCAGTTTGGCCATAAAAGATTAAAGAGCTTTTTCATTAAAAATTAGTTTTAATACTAATTAGATTTTAACACAAATTAAGTTACTTTAGTTTTTCTATATTTGCTAATGGACCAATGGCTCTGTATATTTTTCAAAACTCCTATCTTCTAATTTCTTAATGAAATCCGAATACCTATTAGAAGCACTATCTATCTTTAGTTTGAGAGCAGTTTTTTTCTTTAAACTGACTTCCCTTCTAGTATACCATTCCTACTGATTCACACCCATGTCTTCTCTACTTTTTGAAATATGCCTTCCTAAAATCTGGGGGACACGTACATATCTATCCAATATCCCCACCCCTGCTCTTATGAAGTTAGATCCCATAGTCACTTTCTCCCATGTTTCTCATAATTCACACTGTACTTTTTACTCCCTCTCATACTCATCTTCCCCCAGTCAGAGCTGCTACAGTGTATATAATTGGTGCTACAAGTTTATTTCTGGCCATGCTCAGCATGATATCCTCCTGATCAGATCAGCTTATTTCAGGGCAAACATATTATTCCTTTTCCACATGAACTATACTTAACTATTGCTTAGAAAATCATTTCAATATTTCAAGCCAAGAACTAAAAGTCAAAAGGCTAGTTTAATGATGTCATCTATATAGACTGCAGGAAAAGAATAACAGCATGCTTCATGCATACCATCAGAACAGGCATTTCAAATTCTACAACTCTGATATGAATAGAAATTCAAAGTAGAATTCTCATCCTTCGTGATTCACCTTGGTAATCTGCCTTGAGAGAATGCAGAGTGACTCACCTACCAGGTTCTCTATTGTTCATTCAGAACAAGAAAAAAGAAACTGGTTTGTTTACAAAAGGCCATGAAGTTAATACCTATGTCAAACATTTTTAGAAACACTTAACAAAGCTAGGAAAATCTGGAATCCTATCAAAAGTAAAACTATTTTAAGGAAGAGTTTGATTTAGAAGATTCCTCCACCCCTTGTTTCTATTAATAAATATTTAAAACAAAAATGAAATTAAAAAGCAACTCAAAATCCCTAACATCAAAATTATTTATAAGATCTCAATGGAACCAACAAAGTTCCATCTTCATTTGAAAAATCAAGCTCTAGACTTCAAAGTCAACATGGCATCAATGGAAGCAGTGGCCATTATATTACATTACATTATATTATGTATTACAAAAGCTGGCTGAGTGTGGTGGTTTATGCCTGTAATCCCAGCACTTTGGGAGACCAAAGCAAGAGGATCACTTGAGGCAAGGAGTTTGAGATCATCCTAGGCAACATACAAGAACCCGTCTCTACAAAAAATAAGAAAAATTAGCCAGGTGTAGCGGTGCACCCCTGTAGTTCCACCTGCTTGGGAGGCTGAGGCAGGAGGATCACTTGAGCCCAGGAGTTCAAGGTTGCAGTGAGCTATGATCACACCACTGCACTCCAGCCTGGGCAACAAAGCGAGAGTCTCAAAAAATAAAATATTAAAATAAAAAAGAATATACAAAAGCCAGGACTGGGGGAATCTGATGGTGCTATACAATCCTAAACTACAATGTGATCTGTCTTCTGAAAAAGAGCAACACGTATAGTGTATCAGTGGCAGGAAAGGGACATGACTTATACCCTCTTTTCTCTACCTCAGCTCAGGGATACAGAAAATTTAGGAACCAGAAAACCAAGCAATTCAAAAATTCAAGAAAACATTTTTTTCTTTTTAAAAAATGATAAATGTAATACCTGCTTTCAGTAAAAATCCCAAACAATACTAACGTGTATTTATTTATTTATTTTTTTGAGACAGAGTCTCACTCTGTTGCCCGGGCTAGAGTGCAGTGGCGTCAGCCTAGCTCACAGCAACCTCAAACTCCTGGGCTCAAGCGATCCTCCTGCCTCAGCCTCCCGAGTAGCTGGGACTACAGGCATGCACCACCATCCCTGGCTAATTTTTTCTATATATATTTTTAGCTGTCCATATAATTTCTTTCTATTTTTAGTAGAGATGGGGTCTCGCTCTGGTCTCGAACTCCTGAGTTCAAACAATCTGCCCGCCTCAGCCTCCCAAAGTGCTAGGATTACAGGCGTGAGCCACCACGCCTGGCCTAACATGTATTTATTATAGTATGAAGTGAAAGTTTCCCATGTTTTCATTTGCCTTCCCTGCTTCAGTATTAGATCAGTAGGTTACAGTTAATGACATCTGTATTTATTTGGTGAGTTGTCTTTTTCTGTCCTTTGCCCATTTACCTAATAGAGTATTAGCCTGTTTCTTCTTAGCTGTAGGTAAAAAGGATCCTTACTTTATACTAGGATGACAGCAACCTTTCCTTGACAACTAGTTACAAATTTCCCCCCCCAATTTGCAGTTTATCTTTTAGTTTTGCTTATCTTATCTAAAAAGATATGCAGTCAAATTTTAAGTAACTTTTTCCCTCTTGGTTTCTGGCCTTAGTGTAATGCTTTACACTGAACAGGAGTGCGCAAACCATCTGTTTTTGTCAGGCCTGCAAGCAAAGAATGATTTTCACATTTTTAAATGGTTGAGAAAAAAAAGGATTTAGTGATGTGAAAATTATATGAAATTCAAATTTCAATGTCCATAAATAATAAAGAACGCAGCTGAATTTACTCATTCACATACTGTCTGCAGCTAGCTTCAATGCTACAATGGCAGGGTAGAGTGACTACTTGTGTATGTGACCACTCCACTGCTGCTCAGTACACCATAAATCACTATGACAAAGTTATAACTCAACAGTGTTTTTAGGGCCAAATGTGCATATTGCCATACTGTGACATTTTATTTTCTATTACCAGTGCATAACTATCATGTCAAAACAAAAAAAAGTATGCTGCAAATGTCATGCTTTTAAGAGCACAGTGGAGGGTGTGGACTATTTTGTTATCAAGTCAGATGGGAAAGCATTTAATACGCAATGATTCTACAGTCATCCTTCAGTATCTGCGGGAGGTTTGGTTCTAGGACCAACGTCGGATACCAAAATACGTGCATACTCAAGTCCCACAGTTGGCCTACACAGGTTTTGAATCCAGCGAAAGCTGCATTTTTTATTCAAGTTTGATTGTGGATGCAGAACCCGCTGATACAGAGGGCCAATTGTATTTATTGAAAAAAATTTGCACGTAAGTAGACCAGCACATTTCAAATCCATGTTATTCAAGGGTCAACTGTATATCTGTGCTAAAATAATTCAATATACATCAATACTACCAAACTATGCACTAATCACAATATTCCCAAGTCAAAGGAAAGCAATGGCCAGAAAAATTAGAAAATTTAAAGTGGGGTATCTCATTACAGCAGAGAGAGAGAGAGAGAGAGAGAGAGAGAGGAGGGAGGAAGGAAGGCAGGGAAAGGAAGAAAAAGAGAGGGAGGCAGGGAAGTTTCTAAGTGGCTCATTTGTTAGCAAAGCAAGAAAAGTAATTTTCTAATGGCGAGTTAATTAAGTCATGTTTGCAGCAGCTGAAGAAATGTATCCAGAGAAAACAAACTTGTTTAAGACTATCAGCCTTTCAGCAAGACCAGCTGCTCTAAAAGTTGAGAATATTGGGAATAAGATCAAGAATCTATTTTTTAAAAGGCAACTGATTTCAAATAGATTTCCATCTCTTTTAATGAACTGACAGATGTTACCAATACTGTTCAGCTGTTCTTTATTCAAGGTGTCAACACCAAATTAAAATGACTGAAGAATCAGTTTCTATGAATGGTCTGTGTTGGACAAATGCAGGTGAGAAGCTGAGAAAATAATAATTCAGTACAACCTGAAGTGGAATCTGTTAAGATGTGTTACAACTGATAATGGTAAAAATATGTGTGGAGTAGAAAAAGGCTTAGTTGGATAATTTACAAAGCTTGTGAAGATGTAATGGTAGTGGCTGGGCATGGTAGCTCACGCCTGTAATCCTAGCATTCTGGGAGGCCAAGGCGGGAGGATCACTCGAGCTGAGCAGTTCAAGACCAGCCTGAGCAAGGGTGAGACCCTGTCTCTACCAAAAAAAAAAAAAACAAATTAGCCAGGCATGGTGGCGCACACCTGTAGTCTCAGCTACTTGGGAGGCTGAGGCAGGAGGATCGCTTGAGCCCAGGAGTTTGAGGTTGCAGTGAGCTATGATGATGCCACTGCACTCTACCCGGGGTGACAGAGCAAGACTCTGTCTAAAAAAAAATTCATCAACAGGTACTCTGTGGAAAATATATGAATTTATCATGTATTATTCAACCAAGCATGTCAATGGCAAACTTCATTCACTGTCATGGGCTTAACCATTGTCAGAAATAGAAACTGAATAACCTGACTTGCCTGATCACACAGAAGTTTGATGACGTAGCATCAATAAAGTTTTGTCATGATTTTTTTCCTTTTTAGCTTGGAGCTGAGATTGAAAATTTTCAGAACAGTAAGACTGCTTTCAGCCACTATAATAAAACAATGAATGGTTTTGAAAATTAACTTTTGCTGTAGATTTTATAATATTTAATAAATTCAACCTAGAATTACAAAACTTACATGTGAAACAAACTGTGGTTAAGTCATTTCGGCAATCAACTATTGAATCACAAGCAATGTCAAGGTGCTTTATACATTTCCCATGCTGTCAAAAGTTAAAACAAGCACGGAGACCTCTATTCCCCAACAAATTTTCAGTGGATATATTTTCTTAGCTCAAACTACAGCTCCGGAAGAATTTTTAGGGCCTCAATACAAAAACAAAGGAAATTTCCATATTTCAAAATCTATTTTATTTATTTTTTCACCTTAAGTCTGCTGGGGTCAAAATCTATTTAACAGGACAATTGTGGAGCTTCCACCTAAACTTCAATTGGAAGTAATTAATCTACAATGTAATGATATACTAAAGGATAAATATTATAAGAAAAATAGAATATAATTCTATTAATGCTTCCCAAGCAATTAATATGCTCAATTAAAATCAAATGCTTGTTGGCTGATAACATTTGGCAGTGCCTCTGTGTGAAGACATTTCAAAGGTGAAATCTGTAAAAGCTCATTATAGATCAGCATTAATAGATGAATACTTGCAATCGCTTTTTATTACATTTTTTTCTTTTTTGAGACAGGGTCTATGTTGCCCAAACTGGGCTTGAACTCCTGGGCTCAAGCAATCTTCCTGCCTCAGCCTCCCAAGTGTTTTGGATTGTAGGTGTGTGCCACCACTCCTGGCTCCCTTGCAATCAATTTTGAGGATTATTTATTCATTGAATAGGAAACACTAGCTTTGAACCCCAATTAAGCAAAATGCTATCACTCCAAAAAAGATCTATATTCTTCTCATTTGTATACCTATATTATGAAAAGTTGTATTCAATTATTATTTTGAATTCCATCAATAAGAAATTTGTGGAAATATGTTTTCTCTCTTGTTATATCAGTACTTACATATTATATCCTTGATGTTACTTCTTGGCCTGCAAAGTCTAAAATATTTACTATCTGGCCCTTTACAGAAAGGCCAGATGACTCCTGTTTTGGAGAAAGGTTTTTTTCAGCTTAAGCATATAAAAGTATCTCCTCTATTTCCTTCTGGCATTGGTAAAAACTTACCCAACACAAATGGCTGGATGGTTACATGAAAAAGTACACTAAATCAGGTAACTAAAAAAATATATATGTTAACTTAAATATCTGATTTTTACTTAAAAAAGTATGTATACTTCTCTGCCCATATTTTGGTAGAAAGTCAAGGCCTCTTCTTTGAGTACAGATCTGCTGATTAATGTCATATGTTCTTTCTTACATAGATCATATTCATAATACACATTTGTGATTTCAAATTTCAATTTCTTTAAAGTGGAACAAGAACCCAGACAACTGTGAGACAACAGAGTGTATAACCTTTAATAAGAATTTTATGATTCCCCCTGACAATCTTTTAAAATGTTCATGCCCATAACTAATAAGACAGTAATTTGGGGGAAGAAGGGACTTGTATTTATCCAATCTGTTCAAGATCTATAACTTAATTTTTCTAAAAACAACTATTTTTGCACTTTTATTTCACTAGTGTCTTAGTCTGTTTTATGTTGCTCTAAGGGGAGTGCTCTAATTTATAAAGAAAAGAGGTTTATTTGCTCACAGTTCTGCAGGCTGTACAAGAAGGATGGTGCCAGTATCTGTTTCTTGTGAGGGCCTCAGGAAGCTTTTACTCAAGGCAGAAGGCAAAGGGGGAGCAGGTTTCACATGGGGAGAGGAAGGGAACAAGGTGGGGGAGGTGCCAGACTCTTTTAAAAAACTAGCTTTCTAGTGAACTCACTCTTCACCAAGGGGACAGCACCAAGTCATTCATGAGGGATCTGCTTCATGGCCCAAACACCTCCCACCAGGCGCCACTTCCAACACTGGTAATCAAATTTCAATTTGAGACTCGAGGAGGACAAATATCCAAACTATATCAGTTTATATAATACTTAATTAGATTTAAAAGTTATAGTAATAAATGTAAGTGGCATAAGCAGATTTGGAACAAACATACTGAACCCCTGTAAGTGTAAGATTCAACAACTAGTAAGAGCTGAAAGCAATGTATACTAGACACTAGCCTACAAGCCATGAGTGTTCAGCTTTCCTTAGGAATCATTCAGAACATTCCAGAGGAAGAATAGAGTGTGGTTATTTCAATAATTTGGTCTGTATACTCTATATACTCTGATGATTATTTAAGTATAGTCTAAATCAGGAATCTTTATGTATTTTTTTTCCTCAGACAGCCCACTGTTGCAGGACCATTTATTAATAATCAATCCTTTTCTCCCTGATATTTAAATGCCATTTTCATCATATTCTAAATTCCCATACATATACAGGTCTGTTGTTGGACTTTCTATCCCTCTCTAGTTAACTTATCTATTCGAACACAAATGCTCAACTGTTCTAAATACCTTTAAACGTCTGATATTCTACTATCTGGAGGGTCAAGTGTCACATATCCTTCCCCTTTCTACTAACTACCGATTATTATTTTTCAAAATTTTCTCAAATTGAATATATTCTTCTAAATAAACTGTGCAATTTACCAAGTTCTCAAAAAGGTTTACCCCATTTGATGTGCATAAATATTAGAATAATTTGGGAAACACTGACACCTGTACAGTATCTTTACATTTTATATTTTTAAAAAAATCCTTCAGTAAAACTTTATAGTTTTTTTCATATTTATTAATTTGTGCTCTCCCTTCTCTATCTCTGTATCACTTAAAAAAATTTTAAATTCAGCTAGTGTAGTACTTGTAAAGAATTACGTTTTGTAAGAATGGGTCATCCTGGCCGGGCTCTGTGGCTCATGCCTGTAATCCTAGCACTCTGGGAGGCCGAGGCAGGAGAATCGCTTGAGCTCAGGATAGATTTCAAGACCAGCCTGAGCAAAAATGAGACCCTATCTCTACTAAAAATAGAAAAAATTAGCTGGGAATGGTGGCACACACCTCTAGTCCCAGCTACTCGGGAGGCTAAGGCAGGAGGATTGCTTGATCCCAGGAGTTGGAGGTTGCCATGACCTAGGCTGACTCCGTGGCACTCTAGCCCACTCTAGCCCAGGCGACAGAGCCAGACTCTGTCTCAAAAAAAAAAAAAAAAAAAAAAGAATAGGTCATCCTTACCTCTTAACCCTCCTCCACCCACACCCTTCCAAAACAGGAAGCTACTGAGGAAAAAGTATTTTATTCATCTTTGTAACACCTAGCATGTAATGATCAATGTTCACCAAATTGATAGATACCTTGCTAAGTCATGGAAACCCAATATTAAATCTTTAAAAGGGATAGGAAAATAGATGGTTTATTCATTTGAGGTAAGGAGGAGCTTCCTAACTCCTCTACCACCCTTATTAACCTAAAAAAGGGTACGTATGTCACACATACCTTCCTTCCTTTAAAGGTCTTTCACAAATTACTTCAGTACAAACCTTCTCTGAATTTATTTTTCAGCCTTTACAACCTCATCAATAATTCTATTTCTTCCATATAAATGGAATAGCCAACATTTGCTAAGTATTCCCTATAAGTTAGGCATGTTACACAACTTAGCTCATTTACTCCACACCACAACCCCATGAAATAGATGCTGTTACAGGTTGAGTATCCCCTATCTAAAAGCTTGGGACCAAAAGTGGTTTCAATTTCAGATTTTTTTTTGGATTTTGGAATATTTGCATTATACTTACTTACCAATTGAGCATCCCTAACCCAAAAATCCAAAATATGAACTGCTCCAACGAGCATTTCCTTTTAGCATCATATTGGCATTCAAAAAGTTTCAGACTTTGGATTTTCAGATTAGGGATGCTTAAACTGTATTATCCCTCATTTTGCACATGAAGAAACTGAGGCACAGAAAGGTTACACAATTTGCCCAAGGTTACACACCTAACAAGTAGCACAGATGGGATTTGAACCCAGGCATTCTAGTTTCAGAATCCACAAAATATTTTAAAGAACACATTATTTCATATTTTCATTTCATTAGATTAGCTTTCATGAGTCAGGTGAAACCCTTCATTGAAAACCTTAATTGTGCTCACTGCGCTAAATAAAGCTCAGCACATCTATAACTCAACACTTTGAACTCTTAAAGTTAAAAACAAAACAAAAAAAATCCTCAAATTATAATTAGGAATGTTTTAAATATTCTAAAAAAGGACTAAAGATGAATTGTTCTATATTTTATAGGTCCTTCTGTTTAAATTAGACATAAACCCCTTTAAATCACTGTAGTTTTGTTTAGCAACCTGTTAATACTTAACTGAATCACTTACATCTATTCAACAACGTTCCTAACCTCCCTCTAGGATGACTTGGAATCATTTGGCATCAATCTTCCCAAAGAATCTCATGCTTTTAAAGGAAAGAATCAGACCAGTGCTGGCAACTGCCAAGAATGAGTTTACTGCCTGGTTTCCATGACTGCATCAATCTGAGACCAGCATAAGAAAGAAGACGTATCCTTGGAAACCAACTCTTTGCTTCCTTCAATTAAGAAAGGGAGAAAAAAAGAGAGAGAAAGCTTCGGAATAATTTAACTTGTGTTGAATGTGCCCATTGCACATGATAATCATGGGCAAAAGTCCTGTCCCAATCAACGTTGTCAGAAAAGGTATGTGATACTTATCAGAAAACCTCAAATTGGTTTCACTGAGAGTATCTTATAATCTGTATATAATATTTTGGTTTCAGTCTTTAAAAGAATCACAATAGAAGCTGTACCAATAAGAACTTTATGAATAATATCTAACTGGGAGCAATATTTATTGCCATTTAGTATCTTTACTGTTCAACTGAGTGCTAACACCTGAATTCTCCACATACGTCCTGTATGCTCTAGACGTACCCTTTGTTTTAAGTGTTGTATATTGTAAAATTTCAAAATGGAAGATTTTTCCAAATTAGGGAGAAGATTCAATACACTTATGAAAATACTTACACTTCATAAGTTATAGGTCCATTCATCTCAACTACATTTCTAAGGCAATGAAGTTGCAAGTGAGTTTAAATAAAATGTATTAAGTACAGCCTCCCAGGTTTCTTAAACAAGGACTCATACCACCCCTCCTTCCCTGGAGCTATAAATACACTTCCTGTCATCAATAGCAACGGCTGGAGCAACCTCTCTGTTCAAAAGAACTAAAAATACATTATTGTACACATCCTCCCTTCTGTTACCCACCCACCATTACAAGAGGAACTGACAGAGGGAAATGCAAAGCTGTGTAAAGTTCAGCTGAGAGCAGTGTAGAGACTGTAATTTTCCTTAAAAAAAAAAAAAAATAGGCTAGCTCCAAATGAATGATGTCTAGAAGGTATCAATCAGGGTAAGAGTGAATTTTTCAAATTTTGGAGAAGCTGTTCTTGATCTCAAGTTATATTTTGTATAACATTAACTGTTATTTGGGGACTGGTATTAAGACATGGTAATGGAAATTTGTGCATAAGGCTGCAAAATGAGGACTGTCTGTATATAAAAATGGCTCATGGTTTTTGAGGGGGTACTCAGCCAGCTCATTCAGTGGGGCTGGGGCCAAGAAGATAGCCCTCGTGGTCAGGAGACTGTTACCTACAGGGGAGCAGAGTAAAAGGATAATAACAGCCAGATCTATCTATCTTTCCTTTCTTTTTTTCCTTCCATCCTTCCTTTATTTAAAGACAGGGTCTCACTCTGTCACCCAGGCTGGAGTGTCGAGGCATCATCGCAGCTCAGTGCAAATTTAAACTCCTGAGCTCAAATGATCCTCCCACCTTAGCCTCCTAAGTAGCTTGGATTACAAGCAAGCACCACAAGGTCCAGCTAATTTTTTTTTTACCTTTTGCAGATGGCCTCAAGCAATCCTCCCACCTCAGCCTCCCAAACTACTGGGATTTTAGGTTTAAGCCATCCACCTGGCTGACAGCCAGATTTTTCGAAGTCAAAGAAGAGAGATACAAATACAGAAAAGGAAAAGACTAGAAAAAAACCCTACGGTGTTTAGAATTAGGAGTATCAGAAGGAAATCATGGCTTTCAATATTTATAGGCCAACATAGACGTTTGTGTGTATTTATATACATATGTATATACAGACATGCACACATATCTGCATAATCTTTCCTGATATTTTGTAACTGATGATGTGGCATCCTGAAAGCATAAGCCAAACCAATGGCCAACGTTGTTTTCGCACTCACACCATCCCTGTGTTTCTGAGGGTATGCAAAAGTCATGTTACAAACCCTCCAACCACAGACATCAACATCTGTGTTTTGCTGTCTGCCCAATAGGGGACGTCCCCACCTAACAATTTCCTACCATTACAGTAAAAAAGATCTCACCCATACCTTCCTATGGCTCCTGCCTCCTGACCCACCCTGGAGCTTCCCCATGTCATCCTGCAAAGGATGTTGTGCCTCCTGCTTCTGCAGAACTGTGAACAATAAACTTTCAACGGTATTGATCTCTCCGTGTCATCGTTCGTACCTATAAATTAAATCCCAGTACAATTTAAAACAATATCCTAGTTCTACCCTTGTATAGAGCCTAAGAGCAAGGGCACCTCAGCAGCAAGGAACACATCTAGTACCCAGATCTTATTTTTTAAACGTATTCACTAATAAAAGGAACCAGAGTTCCTTGATAAAATGGTTGATTCCAGGATCGAGGCTCCAAAAGTATAAGATGAGCATGGAAAATCTTGTGCCAAAAAGTAAAAATAAATAAATAAATAAATAAAAAATTTTAAAAAAGTGATCAAAGTATGATGGGAACATGAAGAAAAGCACAGAGGAGCCAGCTTGAAGGAGTTCCCACTGGCCAAATCTAGGACGATTCTAACATCAAAATACATGAAAAATGAATAAAATAGGAATCAATGAGTCCATGCCGATATGCTTAAAAGATTTTTAAAAAACAGGGAGAGAAACCTTTTCCTTACAGTGAAATGCTACATGATGAATTCAGAACGAATGGTGAAATGTTTTAAATTTACCATCTGGCAACCACTATATTAACATTTAATAACTGATTTGGGTACAAATCACCCATGGATGCTAAAACTAGTAGATAAACATTTGAAGAGAAATGGGCTATTTATATAATTTCAAAGTATCATCCCACAAAATGCGTATTATTAACTAATTAATTACAAAATACTTTTGAACTGACTTTACAGGAACTTGTCAGACAACATCTTAACCAAATTATAAAATTGAACATAACCAGTAATGGGACAAATTGACTTGTGCCTCCTGATATGATGCAGCGAGAAGAACACAATACCATGTCTGTGGTATTCCTGACAAAAATGCATAACCTAAATCTATTCATGAGGAAACATCAGACTCACCCAAACTGAGAAACATTCTACAAAGTAACTGACCTACTCTTCAAAAATGTCAAGATCACTGAAAACAAGGAAAAGACTGAGGAACTCTTTTAGGTTGAAAGAGACTGAAGAGACGTGACAACTAAATGCAAGGCATAATCTTGAAGGGTCCCTGAATGAGAAACAAAAGGAGAAAGGGAAGAGGTTTTTCTGTTTTTGTTCTCTTGAGGGGGTTTTGCGGTTTTTGTAGTGATTGTTTTGTTTTTGCTACAAAGGATATAATTGTGAAATCAGTGAAATTTGAGTGGGGTCTGTGAATTAGATGGTAGTATTATATCAATATTTATTTCCTGATTTTTAATGGGTGCGCTATAACAGGAAAGTGCCCTTGTTTTTAGGAAATACACACTGATTTAGGGATAATGGAGCATTACGTCTACAACTTATTTCTCAAATGATTCAGAAAAATTATATAGATGCATGAATAAAGTGAGAAAGAGAAGGCAATTTGGTAAAATATCAAGAACTGTGGAATGTGGGTGAAAGGTATACTAGGCCAAACAGCCAGTAAATACTAACAATTTCCAAAGCACTGAAAGCATATAAATTTTAACCACAATTCAAAGTTAATCTATAAACCCATTAGAAAAAGACAACTAGAAAAATCCCGTATTTGAAAATTAAAAGACATAATTATAAATACCCATGGATCAAAGAAGAAAACCACAATGGATATCAGAAAATAGTCTGATCTATTATTGAAAAATCTATCTAACCAAAATATCAGTAATCTGATTCCAACATATAAGATAAAAAAGATACCATACAGTATGACCAAGTTGTGCTCAATGTTAAAAACTAAAAGGTTAATGAAAGGTGGTTGCCAGGGGCTTAGGGCGAGGGAGAAAAGGGGGGTTACTATTTAATGGGTCCAAGGTTTCAGTCTGGGATGGTGAAAAAGTTCTGAAGACGGATGATGGTGATGGGAGCACAACTACATGAACATACATTTACCTGTACACTTAAAAATAATTAAAATGCTAAATTTTATGTTATGTATATTTTATCACAATAAAAAATAGGTAAAATGATAAGCTTAAAAGAAAATAGCATTTTCTCAAAAATTACTCCTTACTGTAACACATATTGACAATTTTTTAAAAAATCATATAAATATGCAGAAAAAGCATGAGATACAATTCAACATCCATTCATTAAAAAAAAAATCTTAATAGACAGGAATGGAGAGGGGGAACTTTCTTAATCTGATAAATGTTGTCTACAGCCAAATTGCCCTAAAAATCACAGAGATGGATTCAACAGACTTCTGTCATATCGACAGCATTGCATGGAATATAAAACCTTGCACATTTCTTTTAAAATTCTGTCAGAATTATTTAAAATATCAAAGACAGAAAAAGAAGTTATCTCCTCTATGTTGATAAATATTGTTTTGATCTCAAGAACAGGAAAATGTTTCTTCTAAGTTACTGTTTGAAAAAATGTCTTAAGATCCACAATTTTAAAATCAAAATCATCATTGTGGGCAGGAAGTTAATATTTAACAGTTTTCTTTAAATAGCACAATTCTGTTTGCTAGAGTTGTCTTTTCCAAGAGTTGTCCTGTTGAACTTGCCCGGAAATTATGCTGTTTGAAAGTAGGCATTTCATAGGCACATTACTGACATCTTTCTTTAGCTATGATGAATAAGTAGGTATACTTGAACTCTGTCCTTTTTTCAGACTGAACTCATTCAAATCATGTTCCATTGAATTGTAGAGAAGGATGGAACCTGGTCTATTCATTCATTTGTGCACTGAAGCAACTGAACCTCTTTTCTGCAGTCCCCGCTGTAGCTGCTCCATGAAGAGCTTGAGTGGCCATCCAATCAAGGTAGTATTGTTTGTATGTGTATATATGTATTTATTTATTTTTAAATTTCTTCTACTTTTTATAGAGACAGGGTCTCACTATGTTGCCCAGGCTGGTCTCGAACTCCTGGCCTCAAGCAATCCTCCCATTTCAGCCTCCCAAAGCACTAGGATTACAGGCGTGAGCCACTGCACCAGCCAAGGGAGCGTTGTCTTTAGATTCTATTTCCAAAGTAAGTTGGATTTGTCATTAATCAGCAACTGTACTCATAATTTCTAAGTTTCTTTTTCTCTTAACAAATTCAATTATGAGAAATGATATGTAGAAAATTATCTTTCATTTGGGTATTGTAACAGACTGCTTAGAATGAGCAATGCTGTGACAAGATCTACAAGAAAATCACTACTTTAGTTTCTCAAATTTGAGAGATATAGATCCCTTTTAAAGGATAACAAAATTCTTACATACTTCCAATGCTAAGTTAAATTTTTTATAATGAATACATATAAACATAAAACTATGCTGTCATAACTGTGACAGAACCAAAACAAATTTACAAATTAGATGTAAAAGATAAAAAAACTAATAAAATTCAAATTAGCAACAATGATAATAGACTTAATGCTGAAGTTAAATCACCCCTCACAACATGAGTACAGTATAACTACAACAACAGTTTTGTTTTTTTAAAGTTTGATATGCCTAAACACATATGCTACCACTTTCCCATTTCAAACAACTGCAAAGCCTTTATTCCTAGAGTATGCCCAATGCTACCTGGCCTTCCACTAGTCCTAAAAACCATTTATTTATTACTTACAAATCAAGTATATGGCTAATGGTCCGAAATATACACACAAACATAAGCACTAAAATCATGTCACAATACTCAGTTTTAAGGTGAGTAGCCATTTATATGCTTATATGTCAGATTATCAAAAATTAAAAAACCAGGCTGGGCATAGTGGCTCATGCCTGTAATACCAGCACTTTGGGAGGCCACAACAGGAGGATCTCTTGAGGCCAGAAGTTTGAGACCAGCCTGGGCAATACAGCAAGACCCTGTCTCTATAAAAAAATAAAAAGAAATTAGCCAGGTGTGGTGGTATGTGTCTGTAGTCCCAGCTACTGGGAAGGCTGAGACAGGAGGATCACTTGAGCCCAGGAATTTGAGGTTACAATGAACTATAGTGGGGCCACCGCACCCCAACCTGGGCAACAAAGCGAGACCCTGTCTCTATTAAACAAAAGGGAAAAAAAAAATCACACAATACCTCTTTTAAGAGGAAAATGCCTCAAACCATAGCACCCAGGAAAGACTATGTTTTTCATAATTTTATAATGGTTATTGCTTGCAAGGCAAGTGAAATCTCTTGGCACTTCCTTGCTTTGGCTAGTGTAACTTGAGAGCTCAGTATATAGTCTTTTTCAAGTAAATGCACAGGATCTAATGGGCCACACTCATTGTACTAACAGTCTCACACTATGTATTACTATTAGACCCTTACTTTCCCTTTACTCTGACTTCTTTACAAATATATTTATATATTTACATTTTATTTGTTCTTACTGAGTAGGCAATCAAGTACATGTTATAAAATTCAAAGAATGCAAAAGAGAATACACTGAATAGAAGACCTTCTTCCCACCAGCCATCCAGTTACCCTCCCCCAGAGGTAATTATTATTATCACCAGTTTCTTCTGTATCTTTTTTTTATTATTAATTATTATTACTATTTTTTTTTTTTTTTTTTAGAGACAGGGTCTCACTCTTGCTCAGGCTGGTCTCAAACTCCTGACCTCAAGTGATCCTCCCGCGTTGGCCTCCTAGAGTGCTAGGATTATAGGCGTAAGCCACTGTGCCCGCCCTTTTCTGCATCTTTTTAGAGAGCTCCTAAACACACACACACATTATAGTCTTATATGAATTTCAGTAAATTACTTCAAGTTTTCCTCAGAAGGAGCTAGACCATAAGTACTTCCTTCACTGGTTCTAATATTTTATGTAGAAATTGCAGTGTTTTAGAATTAGATAATAGGGACAGAAGGATCTTAAACAATCAAGTCCTTTATCACTTTACAGATGAAGAAACTAATCAAAGAGACCTGCCTAAAGTCACATGGCTAATTAGCAGTATTGCTAGAAACAGCTGAGTTCTGCTAACTCCAAACCCCCTGGTCATCCAAGGTTCACTCAAATTTCTTTACATTTTCCACAATCATCAGTTCTTTAATTTCTCTCTCTCTTTTTTTCTTTTTTCCAAGACAGGTCTCACTCTGTTGCCCAGGCTAGAGTGCAGTGGAGTCATCATAGCTCACTGCAACCTCATATAGCAATCCTCCTGCTTCAGTCTCCCAAAGTGCTAAGATTACAGGCGTGAGCCACTGCACCCAGTCCTAATTTACCTTAAATGTATAAAGTTGGAAGCAAGAAGCTTCCCTTTGTAACGGATCTTTTCTCATGGGGAGGAACCGTTGGTTATTTGTGATTAAGTTGCTTAGTCACCATCAAACCGAGCACAGACATTATCACTAACATTCTCGGCAATTTCCAAGAAATATAGCTGAAATTTAGTGTAGGCATAGCTCTTCAATCATCAAAAGAAAAAGAAATGTTGTTATATTATAGACCCTCCCTTACATTTTGGTTTTAATCAATATATGTTCATCAATAAACACATTTCCCTATTTACTGTGTGCCTGGCACTACACTCAATGTTCAACACAAATGCAAGGAGTTCCTACTAGGATTAATAAGACATGCTTCTTACCTCAATAAACTACCAGGAAATTAGACATGAAAATGAGTAATTGAAATACATAGTGCTCAATACTATAGTTGTTATCTTAAAAGGAGAAAACAATCTTCTTTGAAGATTAGTTAAGGAGCCTTCACTAAGTAGGTGATATTTCAGCTAGGTCTAAAAGAACAAGTAGTAGTATAGTTAAAACTTATGTTTTTGTTTAATGAATTCAGTTTCAAAAAGAAAGATAAACCGAATCTTATACCTAAAATCTTTAATAGTCCTTTCACAGTTAAAGTGAAAGCCACAAACTGGTGGCATAGTGTGTTTAAAAAAAAAAATTGAACTCTAAGCTTTAGACAGGCCATGGAACCTCCAGGGGGCACAGGACCCAATACATCTATTTCTCTCATTCACATTGCCTGCCTGGCCTCCAAAGACATATTTCAGTTTACAACCTCTGGCTCAGTTAATGCCAAAAATAAGGGGGATAGGAGGAAAGGAGAGAAGAAAAAGGCATCTTAAAAACTTTCGGAGTTTTGAGGGCATTACAGAGACTCAAAGCTTCTTTAAGTGTATTTTCCAATTTTGAAATCAGAAAATAAAACCTACAAAACTAAAAGATGAACACGAAACCAAGCATTTCTGTGTAAATAAACTTCATATAAGATTATTCTGCTTTTTGATTATATAACTATTATGACCTATGGCAATCTACTGATTAGATTTGGGAATACCAAAAATAATTAACTTCTTCCTTTGGCCATGCCATTATCTCTACCATATTATGAGAAAGCTTTCCTGAAAGAGGTGTTATTGTTATTTTAGTTACTTACATGAGACTCTTTCAAATCCTTGTTAATTTTAGTTCTAGCAGAATACTATACATTTGTTATATATATATTAGTTATATAGTAGTCTACTATATTCCCATATATCTTATATATCAAAATAATCTTTTATAGTCAACATATCCACAGTAAGAAAGACAGAAATCTAGAATAGAGAGAACCCTCGGAAGCAGTGTACCATGGTTTCATATCCTCTTTGTTCACTGGGTTAGAAGGTCAAAATCCTATGTTGTCCTTCAAAATAGAGGGTGAAAGATATCGAGCAACATGGAGATTTTCATGAGCCATGCATAAGCAACAATAAATGGTCATCTAACAACAAAAACAGGTCCACATATCATTTTGGGGATGAAAATATAGCTAAGGATTAAATGATAATTAAATATGATATGTATTAATATGATATATCATATAAATATACATATGTTTACATAGTATGATAATATAATACATTAAATACAGCTAAGACGAAATATTCCTAATCTAAACTGTCACCAAAATGTAACAAATCACCAGCTCTCCAAAATATTCAGTTGGGGCCGGGCGTGGTGGCTCACGCCTGTAATCCTAGCACTTGGGAGGCCGAGGCGGGCGGATCGTTTGAGCTCAGGAGTTCGAGACCAGCCTGAGCAAGAGCGAGACCCCGTCTCTACTAAAAATAGAAAAAGATGATCTGGCCAACTAAAAATATATATAGAAAAAATTAGCCGGGCATGGTGGCGCATGCCTGTAGTCCCAGCTACTCG
>CM052436.1:187057996-187087885 GCA_028533085.1 Varecia variegata | reverse complement strand
GTGTAAGGTCTTTAATATAGCTCTATTGGAGTAAATCCCTCATTCCTACTATAAACCAGGCTCTGCATTAGAGCTGGAGATACAAAGGAAAACTACAAAACAAACAAGCTCCATAGTCCCCAGGAGGAGTATGTAACAGAACTCAGGAGAAGATAGTTCAGGGAGCAAAAGCTACACAGTTGATCACATTTACTTAATTCTTCTCTCTCTCTTCCTTCTCTCATCCCTTCCACATTTTTCCCTGTTAAAACCAGGAAGGTAAAAAGTTATTCCGTGATAATTCAAATAGAACTACACTGTATCCCAAATCAACTACTGGGGGGAAAGACAGAGATAATCAAGATCATTATAATATTTTCTAACATTTATCGAAAACTTACTATGTGCTAAAAACAGTGCTAGGTGCTTGACATGCACTATCTAGTCCTTAAAACAAACATTTGCATAAGAGTACTACTGTGGAACCCATTTACCAACTGACAACACTGAGTCTAAGAAGGGTTAAGTATTAATATCTTGCCCAAGTTCACAAAGAATGGCAGGCATGGGATATGAACCCTAGTCCATCCCCCCAAATTAAAATAACTATAGGGCCTGACAAGGCATGTATGAATGAAACACAAAATTCAATTTGGTCTAGGGGGGAAAAAAACTGATTAAAGGGTTAACTTGAAAAAAAAAGTATATAGAGCTGGAAAACAAACTCTGGACATAGATTTCCCCTCTGATGTCAAATTCAGGACTTTTAACATAATGAAGGGCACCTCTCGAGTAGAATTAGCCTGGAAACACAGAGCCTTAGTTCCCTTTTCCCAGTCTTGAATCTCTGACCAACTGTATTATGGTCCTGTATCTTTAATCGGATAACCATGGTTCTCTGAGATGGTAAAACCATCCTCCTTAACTGAGTAAATGACATTACAACCCTGGAAAGAAAAAACGTGAGCAATAAAACAAGGTATATCAAACCCATGATACTACTAATACTTTTCAGTTAAGTTTAGGATATATATTTTTTAAATGGTAATTCTGATCCAGCTAATGAAAAGCACTGGAAGTCTTAAGAGAACCTGCTTTACTACATTTACAACTTTAATTTCTTACTATCACAAATCGCCCAAGTGCTTAAGGAGATTCTGTTTGTTAAGGTGGTAACTCTTAACCTGTCAAGGACTGACTGTGCTTGACAGATTGATTATATAAATGTATTTTAAACATCTAAGGAAATTTAATTCACTAAGTAAGGGGTTTGAAGGAATTTAATCTGTTAAACTTATATTAACATTAATTACAGAACGAGTGAAAGTTATTGTTCTTATTTCTACACAAAATTACTATACTTATAAGTAAAATAACAAATACAGTAACAAAAGGAAAACCAGGTTTTTAATTTGCCACTTTAATAACTTAAGTATTAATTTGAAACCCAAGTAATTTTAAGTAGTCCTTTCTGTGCACAAAAGACCCCCTCCCACATTAAACTGAGCTGTTCTATTAACTACTACTAGCTCTACAAAAGCCCTCTTTGAAGTAGTACCTTTGAAAACTTACTAAATGCAACCGAGTGAGTATGAATGGTTTAAGTAATCTCTCTCAGTAATACTGCAGAAACTGAACTTAACTCCACTTAACCCACCCACCCAGAGGTAAAAACAGCACATCTCAATCTGCTGTAACACTCACCCTTTTAAAAAACAAAACTTTAATGCTCTCCTTTATTTTTTTTATTTTTTTTTAGACAGAGTCTCGCTCTGTTGCACTGGGTAGATTGCAGTGGCGTCATCCTAGCTCACTGCAACCTCAAACTCCTGGGCTCAAGTGATCCTCTCACCTCAGCCTCCCAAGCAACTGAGACTACAGGTGTGCACCACAATGCCCTGCTAATTTTTCTATTTATAGTAGAGATGGGGGTATCACTCATGCTCAGGCTGGTCTCCAACTCCTAAACTCAAGCAATCTTCCTGCCTCCACCTACCAGAGTGCTAGGATTATAGGCGCACCTGACCACATGCCCTCCTTTATTGTTACTTGAAATATCAAACTTAAGTAACTCTTACGTTGTATAGACATGTAATATTTCTGGAAGGTTTCACAAGTATTGTTCTTATAATAATACCTGTAGATGCCTCTGGAAAGGGAACTGGGGGGGGGGGGCGGGACAATTACCTTTTACTATATATACATTTTAGCATTATTTATATATTTTAACATGTACATGTATTAATAATACAAATACATAATTTTAAATTAAGCAAAATTTTAAAAGATAAATAACTAAAAAACATACCAAAACTATGCCTTTTCTTTTTTTGAAAATACTTTTTCAAACTCCTCCCCACCACAGCCACTCATATTGAGAATCACTGCCTTAAAGGTTCACAACTGCTGCCAACAGCACTACTCCTCACTGGGCATGAAGTATAGGAAGAAAAAGGATCTTCTATGACTTCCACTGACTAGGAGCAAGATCCTGGGTGAGATGTAGTCACCCTGGGCTTCTTCCATTTCTCATTTGTGCTTGAGGGTTTTAGACTTGAGGACCATTCTAGCTAACACCTCAGACTGGGTAAAGAGAGAAACACCAGCTGGAAATCACTGTGAACTCAGCCCCTGTTAACAAAGTGGGCAGGCCTAGGAGGGAAGTAAGAGGCATTAGGGGGCAGAGGTCACACGGACGGCAGAAGCACTGACTCAGGGACATTCACATCACTGGAGGCATGGAAAGGGTGACCAGGAGAGCAGAAGCAACCCTATTAAAGTTCAGCTGCCCCCCTCCCCCACCCCAGTTCCTTTAAGAACAGTGGAAGTCCTAGACTTATCCCAGACTACTCTGGCAACAGTGCTGCTGATACATCAACGGAAGATATTCTTTTTATTAATGAGTAGTATTAATGCATTTACAATATGGTATTAAGCCACCTGTCAACCAATGTTTGAAAACTAATTGCTGGTTAAGCTATTTGTCAATCAATATTTGAGAACTACTTGCACAATTCACAGCAGCTGGGTTTCAACTTCTTCCCACACACAAAAGCTCAGTTCACCAACTAACAATCATCTTTTCCTAAAAGCCAGAAATGTGGAACCCTACTAACGCTTCTGTTGTTTAAATCATACTTGTCCACATTTCTCCATCACCACTCTCCCTATCCTAAACCAGTCCAGAACACCATCATCACTGGCCAAATTTGCTCTAACAATCACCAAATAAGTCTCTGTTCTCTGCCCAGTCCATTCTCCACAGTAGTGACAATCAAACCTTTTGACTGCACCTCCACCAATAAACAGAGTACACATCCCAACATATGTTCACTTACAAATATGACTAATACATATTAATACTATCAAATACTTATTTTCAAATGAAATAATGATCACAATGGTATTTCTATCATTAAAGTATTAATATAAAACTCATTTTAAAATATTTTAGTGTGATCCATGATGAAATATTTCTCAATAGGGATACTCAAACTATAGATACTTATCATAACAAAAAAAAGTTGGCATTTTGTAAAAAGAAAAATAAAGAACTTATTAATAACTCTATTATAAGATAAGCAATGAATAATAACCTGACTCAATAGCTTGCCCATAACCAGGCACAGTGCCACAATGCACCTGTAGTCCTAGCTACTACCCAGGAGGCCAAGGTGGGAGGACAGCTTGAGTCCAGGAGTTCTAGGCCACAGTGCACTATGGTCAAGGCTGTGAATATCCACTGCACTCCAGCCTGGGCAACATAGCAAGACCCTGTCCCTAATTTTTTTTAAAAAAAGCTTATTCATGAAGAGGCAATGAATGAATTTCATTCTTTTATTTAAAGTAGCTGTTCCATGCATAGTTTACATTCAATTATTCCATATAGCAATGTTCTTAAGGCAATCATTTATTAATACCATTAAGAATGTCTCCTCCAATAGCTCAAAAACGTGATTTTTCTTAGAAATAATATTAAGAGAATCTAGTAATATGAGACACGCTAGAAGCTTCTCTACTTTTGTAACTGTATAGCAAACCTCCCATACAAAATTTGTTCTCATATTGTTTGTTCACATATTCAGCAACATTTTCTATGCATCTTCCAACAGTATCTGATAAAGTATCTGAATTTTGGTTTCTTGACATATTATTTTCCATTATATCAGTCTGCTTTTTGTTTAGGCAGGTCTTTTGGGGGTGGGGCAGGAAGAACCTGCCAAGAGTATGTGCCTTTTGTCTAAGAATGATAACCTCAAAATATAAACTTTAATCATTAAGGTTAGTAAAATTTTGTAAAGCATTTGACTGAATGGCCTATAACTTTAAATATCAGTGAAAAAAAAAATGTAGAGGTTCTCTTTATGTTCCAGATGCTTAGCTTTCAAATGTCCTGGGACTAGTGACAACCTCATATTTTAGTATTTAATATTTCTAGGTTCTACATACTCTTAAAGCAAGATTCCTATTTATGACAGAGGATGTACATCTGTGTTTCATATAAGTTGATACTATCCAATTTAGTAAGAGCTGATTTACTTAATCTGATATTTAATCTGATACTTAATCTATTACTTAATAGCTCACCAAGAGTTCATAATAGGAGTTGGACAAGTGTCAGCTCTATGATCTTGTTTGTTTGCTTGTGCTTGTTTTATTAGTATTCTCTTCAATCATTGGTTTCTTTGCAGGTCCGTTTTATAAAGGTTAGTTTAATGAAAACTGGATAATATAAACTGTTAACAATATGTTGCAATATACTGAAAGCAAACATATGAATATAGTTTTGTTCACTGCAGAACTCCCGCTCTTCATTCAGGACACCCAAAGTTCTGTGGTTTAACACACTTGACCTATAGACCCAAGAAGATGCCAGTGACAATCCCTAAGTTAAATATCTTAATTTTTTTTAGATAAAAACAATAAGAAGTTTTAAATTTTCTTCTAGCACCCCAGGGAATTGTCTTATCTACCTCACTTTGAAAATTACTGACCAGGTGGCTCAGCCTGTAATCCCAGCTTTTTGGGAAGCCAAGATGGGAGGATTGCTTGAGGCCAAGAGTTTGAGAACAGCCTGGGCACCATAGAGAGACCCCGTCTCTACAAAAATTTAAAAATTAGCCAGTCGTGGGGGCATGTGTCTGTAGTCCTAGCTACTTGGGAAGCTGAGGCAGGAGGAAAACTTGTGCCCAGGAGTTCCAGGTTACAAGGAGCTATGATCATGCTGCTGCACTCTAGCCTGGACAACAGAGCAAGACCCCGTCTCTGGGGCGGTGGGGGGGGGAGGGGAACAAACATACATCTACTGCTCTAGATTGTAGCCACAGTGAGCTTTTTACAACTGCAAATCAGATCAGTTCACTCTCCTGCTTAAAATCCTTCAAAGACTTAGCTCTGCCTTCAGTATAAAGTCCAAAACCTTTGCATGGCATATAGGGCCCTCAACTCTGGCCCCTGCCTCTCTCTAATCCAGTGGTTCTCAGCCCTGGCTACATGTTAGAATCACCTGGGGAGTTGTATATACATTCATAAGTCACTTAAGGGATACATTCTGAGAAATGCATCTTTAGGTGATTTCATTATTGGGCAAATATCATAGAGTATACCTACACAAACCTAAATGGTACTATACATCTAACCTATATGGTCTAAGCCTGTCGTTCCCAAGCCCTGGGCCACTAGTCTGTGGCCTGTTAGGAAACCACCTGAGCTCTGCCCCACCCATAGAAAAATTGTCTTCCATGAAACCAGTCCTTGGTGCCAAAAAGGTTGGGGACCGCTGGTCTAGGCTATCTGGTATAACCTGTTACTCCTACTCTACAAACCTGTACAGCATGTTACTGTACTAAATACTATAGGACTGTAGTCCCCAGTCCCCGGCTACAGACTAGTACCGGTCCGTGGCCTGCTAGGAACTGGGCCACACAGCAGGGGGTGAGTGTCCAATAAGCAAAGCTTCATCTGTATTTACGACCACATCATCGCTGCGTGAGCTCCGCCTCCTGTCGGATCAGCGGAGGCATTAGATTCTCATAGGAGTGGGAACCCTACTGTAAACTTTGTGTGCGAGGAATCTAAGTTGTGTGCTCCTTATGAGAATCTAATACCTGATGTAAGGTGATATAAGGTGGAGCTGAGGCGGTGATGCTAGTGCTGGAGAGCAGCTGCAAATACAGATTATCATTAGCAGAGAGGTTTGACTGCACAATAAATGTAATATGCTTGGATCATCCCAAAACCATCCCACCCTCCCATACCCACCCCTACTCCTGGTCTGTGGAAAAACTGTCTTCCATAAAACCAGTTTGGGGACTGCTGCTGTAGAAAACCGTAATACAATGAGAAGTATTTGTATATCTAAACCTATCTAAATATAGAATGAAAATATGGTATTATAATCTTAAGGGACCAAGCATCATAACCTTCTGGAACCGCTGTTGTATATGCGGTCCATCTTTGACTGAAACATCATTATGCTGTGCATGGACTGCATACTCATTCTCAGGCCCCACCCAAAGCCCATTAAATCAAAATGCCTGGTTGGGGGGCATTTGCATCTCTGATTTTGTAAGCTCCCCAAGTGAATCTAAAGTGTAGCCAAGGTGGAGAATGATTAGTCTAATGTCACTGCAAGTCACATGTCCTTTCCTGCTCACCATGGTCAGCCAGTTTCAGGTGCTCACCAACCTCTCAATTAGGCCTTGTTATGCCAAGTGTGATCCACCCACCAACAGCATCTGCCTCACCCGGGAGCTTGTTAGTAATACAGAATCCCAAGTCCCACCCCAGACCTACTGATTCAGGACTTGGCATTTTAACAAGATTCCCAGATGGTTCATGTGCACATTCAAGTTAGAGAAGCACTGCCCTGAGCTACCAAATCCCTTCCCAGCTCAGGGCCTTTACAAATGTTGTTTAACTGCTGAACTTCTTTGGCACTCCCAAGACACCCTATTCTTCCCCTTTGATCACATCCATCACAGCTGTAATTACCATAAGGTGATTACTGTCTGTCTACTGCATCAACCCGTAAGTGCCATGAGGACAGACATCACATCCATGTTACTCTGAGGTGTCCCCAGCTCTCATCACAATGCCTAGTGTTTTCAAATGAACAGCCATCAAGTTTTTTATTTCATACCAATATGATCCCCTTCTGAATTTCCACAATATTTCTGTCTCATCAACCAAAACTTTATTCAACCACAAGTTGACGTTAGCTTAGCTACATAACTCTTGGATATGGTATATATTACAGCACTGTACTATTCAGAAAATCTAAAAGAGCTATTGGTCTCTTTTTCTAAACAAATGTAAATTAAAACTAATTCAAGGTACCATTACATTTCTTTGTAAAGTACTGGATAGTTTGTCAGGAAACAGGGCCACATAAATTGCTGATGGTATTGTAAACTAGTTCAACCTTTCTAGATTGCAATTCGGCACTGAAACCATATCTTCCACCTCCGTGAGACCACTTTGGGAGTAAGAGTCCAAAGAAATAATTCCAAAGAAAGAAGTATTTGAACAAGGGTGCTCAGGTTTATAAAAGTACCTTTTATAATAGGTTAAAAAAAAAAGGAATGAATAAAAAGATCACACAAACTATGGTTGCTGGTACAGGAAATACTACACTGTGATTTAAAAATAACAAATACATAAATGAGTAGATATAAAATATTTTATGCTATTCAAGAATATAAAAAGCATATTTCTGTATGTACTGATTGCAACTATAAAAATCTACATCTGTACACTAACACAAATGGATGTGAAGTTAGAGTAAAATAAATAGAATTTTACATTTAATGGATTCTCTTTTTCATAGAGTATATTAAAATAAATTTTAATGTTGGGTTATTTGTGGGTTTGCTGCTCAGTTTTATTAAATTAGTGTTATATTATTGCTATTTTTGTTGCACTCAGACTCACTAAAAAATAGCTCTTCAACATTGGCATTTGGAAACATTTATTAGTTATTGCACTGGAAATAAAAAGACAAGATTCTATATTTGGCCAGCTTCCCACTCATAACTCAAACTTCACCTGTACCTCATTTTTTCCAAGTGAAGATGGAGAAAAATAATGCAATAATGTTTATAAATTCACACCGAGTGCCTCCCAGAAAGGTGCTAGTTAAATACAAATATCAGAGCTGCAAAAAACAAACAAACAAACAAAAAACCCACCACCATCACCCACACTGATCATCTTGCACAAGTTCCCAAGTTACTTTTTTTTTTTTGAGACAGAGTCTCACTCTGTTGCCCAGGCTACGTCAGCCTAGCTCACAGCAACCTCAAACTCCTGGGCTCAAACAATCCTTCTGCCTCAGCCTCCCGAGTAGCTGGGACTACAGGGCATGTGCCACCATGCCCGGCTAACTTTTTTTCTATATATTTTTAGTTGTCCAGCTAATTTCTTTCTATTTTTAGTAGAGATGGGGTCTTGCTCTTGCTCAGGCTGGTCTTGAACTCCTGAACTCAAACGATCCTCCTGCCTTGGCCTCCTAGAATGCTAGGATAACAGGCATGAGCCACCGCGCCCAGCCACACAAGTTACTTTAACCTTTCTGACTTTCAATGTTTCCCTCTATAAATTGAAAGAAATAGGGTAGAATCACATGAGGTGGGGGGAGGGTAGGTAGAGCAAAAGTAGGCATATGGTAGCTGAGAAAGCATCCCAGGTGATCCTGTTGGATACTCTAATGAAGATTCCTTGAGTCACACATTTTGGGGAAAGAGGATAAATTGGTACAACCTCCTCAAAGAGGTGGTAATTTGGCTACCTGTCTGAAAATCAAAAATGCACACATATCCTTTGACCCAGTAATTCCACTTCTAAAAGTATATTGTTCAGATAATTTCACAAATGACCACATAACAAAGTATGTACAAGGACATTCATTGTATTGCTGTAATAGAAAAACCTGGAAATAAATGTTGTTTAACCCAAAGACTAGTTACAAATTACAGTACAGCCATACAACAAAATAAGTAAAAGAATGTCAATACAAAGAATCAAATAACTCAATATGTACTGATATAAAGTAATTTCCTAAATATGTTAAGTAAAAAAGAGTAAGGTGTAACTGGTATGTGCCATGGTGGGAGGAGTATGGCTAGGCAGGCATATGCTTACAGAGGAACAGTATCCATGTAAGGCCACATAAACTAGAAACGTCAGCCATCTCTGGGGAGGAGGTTAGGGAGACAGGAGTCTTAGGGTCAACATAGGAGGGAGACTTATTTTTCTCTATATACTCTTTTGTATTGCTGGAATTTTTCTCTCATATACATTAATTATCTTTTCCCAAAACTGAGCAGGATTCTTTCTACACCTTCCTCTGGGTCTAAGAAGCTGTGATTCTACCTCTGTGGGTCACTGCCTTCTAAATTGCAGGGGCATTTACATTTGGCCTCACAGCCCCAAAAGACCTTTCCAAAGCTGAGTCAGTCCAACTCCCTGACCTGCTCTAAATCCTCCAGTAGCCCTCCAAGCTGACGTGCATCTCATCTCCCACCCCTACCCAATCCAGCTGTGTTTAACTGCTTCCCTGCTCCCCAAGGACAATAGGTTCCTTCCACTCCAAGTCTGCTTGTGCTGCTCCCTCTTTCCTATGTGTGCAGTCCACCACACACAAACTCCTATGCATCCTTCTTGACCCAAAGAGCCGCTCCCAGGAAAGCTTTCCCAGACCACCCAGGAAGGGAGTGCTCCTTGCACAGCCTGACAGAGGCTCTGGAAATAGACTGCCAGGATTCAAATCCTGACTATTCCCTCATCTGCCCACTGTTTCTGACCCTGTAGAGTAGGAATAAGTCCCCACGTGACTGTTAAAAAGATTAAATGAAGAGAATTCATGGAAAGCATTTATTATATAGCTTGTCACAAGGCAAATAAAAGATAATGGCTATTACTATCTCATAGCACCTGTGATGTATTTATATGCACCTGTCCTGTATTAAGACTGTGAGCTCCTCGAAGGTAAGGATGTGACTTCCTCACTTTTATTTTGTATCCCAAGCAATTTGCCTGGCAAATTGAAGGCATGTGAATGTACTTAAGTCAGAGTGTTGGCTTTTCTGATTCTGTATTTCACCCAGATAATAACTAAGTGGCCGAAAGGTACCCAGAGAACAACCCCCTGGATGCCCCCATGCCTTACAATGCACGTATCAGCCAGGCCACTTGAGGGCAGGCAAAGTAAAAAGAGACTGAGGGACTTTTAGTGTTTCAAGCGCCAGAGGCAGATTGGAGGCCAGTGGGACACAGGACCTCCGAGTTCCTGCCTGCTGACTACTTATGGGGGCTAGGTGGGATGGAGATAGGGAGACAGGGAATCAGAGGTTCTAAAAGTTCTGGGCCTGCATTCCAAGCAGGCCTTCAGGAAACAAAAAATTATCTTGGGAAGTGGATATATGAAAGTAAACAGAGTCAAGGCATAAGGCAGAAGAGATAGGAAAGGACCTACAAGACAACTAACTGGGAAGAAGAATTTTCCCAGCATGGGAGATGGAAAGGTGAACAAGACACAGCTCCTGCCCTCAAGAAGCTTCTCAAATGAGACGAGCTTTAAAGGAAGAGGTGGAGCGTGGCAGGTAAAGATGGGGAGAAAAGAGGACCACATAAAGCAAAAAAATCCCAATATATGAGGGGGCAGTCAAGCAGCTCTGAGTAACTAGGAAGGGGGATGAAGGGAAGGCGAATTGAAGGATTAGGCTAAAAGAAAAACAGTAAGTTGAGGCAAGACTGTCAAGGGCCTTGCATGACCTGATAAGGCAATTTGGGCTTCATTCATCCCATGAGAAAAGGAAATCAAGGGAGTTTTAAGTAAACAAGTGACAGCATCAGATCTGTTTTTTAAAGGAGTGGCCAAGCAGGAAGATGTTCGCCCTTTCCTAGTCAGTCCTTTCGCCCACCATCTTCTGGTTTCTCCAGCTGCCTCAACAGCTTGCAGGTGGCAAATGAAGCCATCTCCGGGGAGATGTGACTGGTTCCAAAGCCAGAATCCCTATCCTGGGCAAAGCCTTCTGAAGGCATTCACCCTGCCTTCAGAAGGTTTTGAACATTCCTCTTTTCCTGTCTTACAAATTTCATCACTAATCTCAAAACAAACAAACAAACAAACAAACAAAAAACACCAAAATCCTCAACATTGGACTCAGCTCTACTTTTACTATTTATACCTTCATAAAATACAATTAGGAACTCATTTTTCAAAAATATATATATATATATATCTTTATTTACCGAAAGTAAAAAGGGAGGAGATCTACCACATTCCCAATTGACTCATGTTGAATTCTGGGCAGCTCTGAGCCCCTATTTCCCTTCTTAGCCTCAAGAGTTGGGAGTGGGCGGCAAAGAAAAGGGCCCAGGAGATGGGTCGGGGGGAGAGGGGGAGACTTTAAGGGCAAGAAAAGTTGGTCATTGCAAGAGCAAATCTTCTCATGCCAATTTTCCTCTTTCCTCCCATTAAATGGACATGAGAGAATTCTGTTCTCGCTCTTCTAAGTTTCTTCTTTCAGAATGAACTATGGCAGCGCCCTGGCCTGGTCTCAGGAGGACGCACGCAAAGTTCCTGGGCAGTCCAGAGGGGTCAGCGCCGGGTCCGGCACGTTTCCAGGGACCCCCTCCCCCCTGCGGACCGCGCAAGGATGCAGGATCCCACTGCAGAAGCTTGACGGGTTCTACCCGGAAAGGGGGGTTCTGGGCCCCGACCGAGGGCCCCTCCCACCCGCGCCTGGGAGCCGCCCCACCTCCGGAGCCCACCCGGGCGGTGGCGGCCGCGAACACTCACCGAGTCCGGCGCTGGGCGGGACCGCTGGGGACGAGGACAGCAGCTCCGCCTCGGTTCCGCGGCGGCGTCTCGGCCCGCCACTCGCCCTCAGGGCCGCCGCCCGGCCCGCGGCCCAGAGCCCCGCGGCGGCGGCGGCGGCCTCGCCTCCATGGCGAGGAGTAGCGGCTGAGGGGCGACTGGGCGGGCAGCGGTGATGGCGGCAGTGGCCCGGGGTCCGAGCTCGATCGCGCGCGCGCGTCTCTGTCAGCGCCGCACTCGCCGCAGCCTCGCTCCTGACCCAGCCTTGGCTGTAAGGCGCGTGCTCATTGGCCATTCAGAGGCAGGCGCTGGTTGGCCGACACCGAACGGGCGTCTCCGGCGCTCGCGGGCCCCGCCCTTGCGCGCCTCCGAGCGCTCAGTCTGGCCTGGGGAGCAGAGCGGGGTCCTACGGTCTGCGGGATAGCCTTGGGAGGGTTGACCCTCGCCCCCGGCTTCTCCGGGAAGCTGGACCCCGACAGCACCAGCCGCCGGTGCGCCAGTGCTTTCTGCCTCTCTACAGTCCCAGGGCCCCTGGACTTAGGCCTTCTACCCAGTTTATAGATGCGGAAACTGAGGCCAGGCACAAGCCACACCAATGTCTGGCCACCAGGGCTCCCTGAAACTCGAAAGCCATCTTTCCACCCAACTCCAAACGTGATCCAGTGGGCCTCTTTTTCCTCCCCCCTCCTCGCCCCCAATTGCTGCAAGGTATTTAAAAGACGACGGGTCTCACTGGGGAGAGAGGAACCTGCCAAGTCCCTAGAACGGGCCTGGCTCCGTGGGCGCCGTCTCACGTCGTTAGCCCACACCATCCCCACCCGAGCTCCAGGGAAATCTCCCCCGCTTTCCAGATGCACATACTGGGGCCTGGCTCGCCACGGAACTGGGTAGAAGCACGACACGTGGTGCTCCGCGGTGGGGGTACCTTTTGCGATAGGCCTGATGGGGGTTGGGGAAAGAGAGGCTCAAAGCGCAGAGAGGACCTGGAGTGCCTCCCCGAGGGGCTGGGGTCGGGGCATGGACCCCCTTCCCGGCGCTCGCAGCACCACGTTCAGTGCGTGGCGCCCCGAAGCCATCTGTCTGTGCATTGGGCGGCAGCGGATTCCCGGGGAGAGCACCCCGGGTGCTGCAGGACCTGGGCGTCTGTGGCTGAAAGCAGATTGCACAGTCGTGATGAGTGGCGAGTGAGTCACTTCTCCGGGTTATGGCCCCCAGAGAGGTCCCTCGGACGCTCCGGGACCCGCGCAGCGCGAGCGGCTCTGCAGGCTGAAGACAGATTGCACAGCAGCGCGCGAACGGAGCTGGCAGAGGGTGGCAAGGGGGGACACGGTTTATCACAGTTCCGGAGTCTGTGGTACCTGGGGTAGGTGGCGAGACTCTCCTCCAGGCCAGACAGCCCCTGAGTCCCCGTCACCCACCCCGGGCCGCGCAGAGCCCCACATTCAGTGCGCACGGGGAGAAGGGCCTGTGGCTGGCGGCAACGCTTCATGGCTGGGAACATTTCCGCGCGGGAGAAGGAACCCACGTCAGCTGCGGTTTCCACAGGGTTGGTGCCCCTACCCTCTCCAGTCCCCACCACCGCCTGCTATCGGGTCGCCAATTTAGGACTCTATGCACTCCCCCTGACCCCACCCCCCCGTATTTGTGGAATAAGTGCGCCCATGCAGACCAGAGCCACAGCCTGGGAATACCGGGTGCGGCGGGCCTCCTTCAGGCTGTCCCCCTCCCCAGTAGGGAAGCCTCTCCTAGAGTGGGAGTTGTGACTCTCTCCCTCTCCTTCTCAGCAGGGCCAGCCCAGAGGTGTTGTGAAATGGCCCAAGCCAAGGCGCTTCTGACCAAAAGCCACTCCAGCCCAAAGGTCCAGAAGCCACATGTCCAATCTCTTAACTGTCAGATCCCAGGGCAGCCAGTGGGGGCGGGTCCTTCCACACGCCAACATTCACGTTTCTAGGGGAAGTCCAATCTCAGTCTATGGAACGAATGGAAAAGTGAAAAGCTAGAACTCATCGTGTGAAAAACCCCTGAAAAATAATGACTGTGAGTGCAGGAGATACTCAAGTAGCTAGGACAGCAGCCTTGTGCCCCAGGACCAAATTCCACCAGCTTACTTTTGCCTTATCTATATCTAACCTACACTGTTAATTTTTAATGTACCCTTTGGTTGATTTGTGGTTTGTTTATATTACCATAAAAGGGTTTGACATGCTGTTTACATTTTCTAATATAATTAAAATAAATAGCTATTAAAATAAGTGTTCATCTTGGACACCATCTGAAGGACCCCTACCAGATCTGACCACACTTGGGAAAACACTGCTTTGGGATGTAGTAGTCAGAGAGTCCCAGGTTTCCAGTCCCTCCATGTGCTGGGTGACCTGAGTCCCCCTCTGCTTCTCTTCCTGGAACCTCCCAGGGCTGTGCTTAGAATTAGATGCTTACAGCTTGGCAAGTAACCCATTCTCAAGAAATGCCAGTTCCTTATCTCGCCATGAGGCAGCAGCACTGTGGTCAGAGCATTTGTGGTGTGTGTGCAGGGGTGACATAGAACTTCAGACTAAGGAGAGGCAGGGTCTTAGGTGACCCACCCTGGAGACCCTGGGAAAGAGGCTTTAGCTGAGCAACCACACAGACCGTTTCCACTGGGAGAGGACAGTCCCTTCCTCAGCTGCCTGCCTGTGGAGACCTGCCCAGACCCCCATCCCACTTGACTCCTGGGGATGTCCAGAGCACCCCCACCCCATCATCATTATCACAAAATAAAGGAGAGAAGAACTGAGAGGAACTGGGGCAGGCTTCCTGGGCCCAGGCCTGCCCTAATAGGGGGCTGCAGTTCTCCTGCTTCCAGTCCTGCTTTAGTCCCAGCCCATAGGAATGTACACCTACAGGTGGGGACTTGTCAGCCACCCCACAGGTGGCCCAATAGTCATAGGATTCATGAACAAAGGAGTGGACCAGGAGAGCTGGAGGATGGGGATAAAGGATTCCTGTTTCTTAAGGCAAATCACTTCCCCTCTTGGGGCCTCCCTTCCCCATCTAGTAAATGGAACAATGAGTCATGCTCTCAACAAATACTTATTGAGTGCAGACCATGAGCTGCACACAGCATGGAATAAGACAGAAGAGGCCTCTGCTCTCAGGAGCTTACATTCTGGATGGAGAGACAGACAATAAACAAACAAATGAACAAGAAAATTTCCTAAATGCCGTACTGAAAGGAAAGCAAGGCAGTAAGATAGAAAGTTGAAGTAAATGAGAGCCAAGTGCCTTTCCAGGACACTGTTTAATCCCAAGGGTCATTTGCTGGAGCTTTGTACCTAAAAGAGACTGGACATGCAGCCCCCTTACCCTGAGGTGTCTTAAAAGAGCCTTTGCCCTGACTCTCACTCCACGGCCTACCACTGATACCCTAAACTAGGAGAAGAAATGTTCCCAGATCCTCTGCCCCCAGCCCCACAATCCTGGTCCTAGCCCCAATCCTAGCCCTGTGCATTGGATAAGACTTGGCCTCACCCAGCATTGTAGGCGCAGGCCTGCTATACAAATTGCTCAGGGTAGAAAGCATTTTACATTAATTTCAACTGAACAATCAAGGATTTGAAAAAAGAAAGTCCTACTTCTGATTTTCAAATATCACTATGGTCTATACATTTGTCAAAACCCAGCAAATGTACAATTAAGATCTGTGCATTTCATTGTATGTAGATTTTGCCTGAAAAGAAAAAAAATTGCAAACCAATAATAAACTCTAATTAATGAAATGCATTCTGAAGTATTTAGTATTTGTAAGTCTGCAACTTTGAAATACATGAAAGATAAATTAACAGACAGAAGAATGGATAGATGAACAGATGTGTGATAAAGCAAGTATAGTAAAATGTTAATGGTAGAATCCAGGTGGTAGTTATACAGGTGTTCACTGTAAAATTCTTTGAACTTGGCTGTATGTTTGAAAGTTTTCATAATAAAATGTTGGAGGAAAAATCAGTGATTAACTTTATTAAAAAGCATACAAACTGCTTCTCTACATGCACATACATTTTATAAAGTTGTACTCACTGTGTAAGTCTGTCATCATTGTTGAAGTTGTTTCTCACATATTTCTAAAACTTCGTGTGTACAGTGTTTCACGTCTGCATAGTAAATATGCTGTTTGTTACTTTGGGGATGTGGGTTTTTTACTGTACACATTCTGAAAGCACTGGCCAAGCCTCCCCTTCCAGACAAGGGAGACTAGGTTGTTTGGTAGCAACTCTTTTTCAGTAAGAACTAAAAAAGCTGGAGAAAACAATTTTGAGAAGCATCAAAGAGCGAATAGGGCAGTGAGGAATTGTGGGGCCAAGACTGGGGAGGAAAAAAGCCCAGAATGATGAGCCCACTACTGGGGATTGTTTCCTTTCCTTAGAGGTGTCTGGTGATTCCAAAAGGGAAAGCTGACAGGCTGTGCCAGATTGTGATTCCAAAAACTAGCCATAACATTTCCAGAACCTTTCTACTCCCCTATCAAGAGGTAGAGTCTATTGCCCCTTAAAATTGGTGGCATGGAGCTATGGGGCTTTGTGACCGCTGTGACAAACAGAATGTGGCAGGTGTGACACCATGTGACTGCCACAGCTAGCTCAGGAAGGCAGTACAGATTCTGGCTCCCTCTTGGGATGGTTGTCCTTGGGACCATGTTGTAGATGTTCTAGCTGACAGCCCCAGCGGAGGTCCTGGTCAAACACCAGCTTTGGCTGCCAGACCCGTGAGTAAGCAGGCCTGTGGACTTCAGCCCCCAGCTGTCGGGTCACCTCCAACCTCTTGAGTCTTCCAGCTGACGCCCCAGACACTGTGGAGCAGACACAAACCATCCCTGCTGCGCCCTGTCCAAATTCTTGACCCACATAACAAATAGTGAGCATCATAAACGGTTGTCTTACAATTTGATTTCTATCTCCTTGGAGAACTTTCCACACTTACATTTACAAATCAGGTGGGGGCAAAAAAAAAAGAAAAAATATTTTCTTTGCCCCGAGTTTCTTGCTCTTTTTTAAAGCATGGTCAGCCCTTTGGAGTGTTACAGAGGAAAGACCTGAAGCTCTGGTGAGGTCTGCCCTTCCTCCCGGCTTTGGTTTCCTCTTTTGTCCTCCAGACAAAGGGGGGCAACTGAAGGAAAAGGCAATGCCCTCAGTGCTGGGGCATGAAGCCAAGGTGCACTGGAGCGCAGACTGAAGGCTAGAGATGGGAGAGCAGAGGGCCCAGGAGGCACTCCTGTGGACTGGGGGTAGGGTCAGGCCAGGGGTCTCCAGTTTGTAGTCCTTCTTTAGCAGAATGGAGATCTTCCATCCTCCTTTTCTCTTCAGTCCAGGGACCACTTGGGAATTGCTTACTGCAGTTCAGAGGAGCAGGGGTTCCAGAGGCCTCTCCTTCTATCCCTATGACTCCTGGCCACATGCCTCTCATTGGTCCTCTGGTCCTCACTGTAGGGGCCTTGTCTCAGGCTCCCTGGCTCACAGAGGGCCCGATGCCAGTGCCAGCTCAGAGTTGGCCTGGGTTTTAAAACCCCGTTTGGCCACATATTTGCTGTTACCAACCTCCCTGGTCCTCAATTTCCTCTTCTGTAAAGTGGGGTGATGTTACCTATCTCACAGGGCTGTCAAGAGGAACAAAAGAAATAATAATGGTAAAGTGATTAGTGTGGCTTTTGTGTACGTGTGCACACATGTATGTAATGCTTTACACTATGGTGCTTGGTGAGTTGGTGCTTAAGTTTTGTGCCATCTCTCCCTATAATCTTTCTAGGGGCTGACAGCTGGAGAGAGCTTCCTTGGTACTTTGAGGAGAGGGACAGGTCTCTTGCAAGTATGGCTGGAGAAACCCCCACCTCCAGTCCCAACACAGTCAAACACGTGGAGCTTGCTGTGGTGTTTGGATGGTTCTGCCACGAGCTTGTCTTTGCTTAGGCTGGACGGCAGAAGACAAGTGTTCTAAAGTGTTCCAACTTTATTTACAGCCAGACCCCCCTGCTTCCCGCCCAGCTTGCTTTGCTCTGCGGGAGGAGCTAGATGAACAGTGACCTTTCTGCCACGCCCAGGGACTGGGGGAAGAGCCCCTGCTGGACAGATGTGCGGGGTGGACTCCTCACTTCTTCTGGGCTTGTGCCCTGGCCCGTTGAATCTTGTCAGCCGTGGCTCCATCCGTGGCTCCAGTACAGTGGGACAATACGAGGCTCAGCTCAGCCTCGTTCCGGTGCTCGATGGCCACATCTGCAGCCTGAGCCACATCCCTGTGGTGTGAGCAGGAGGGGAGACGGTGTCACTCGGGGTTACCCGGGGGCCCAAAGCCAGCCTCTCATCAGCCCACCGGCTCAGCCACGCAGCACCCACCAGGCCCTCATCAACGCACCCAACGAGAAGCAAAGCCTTGACCTTCTGCTCGGGACCCACTCGAGAAGCGTACTTCTTGGCCTCATATTTGTTGTGTTGTTTCATGCAGATCTCCACAAAAGGCTTGGCAAGAGAGGGAGAAAGTGGAGGGAGAAGATAAGGCACAGCCCTCCTGTCCTCTCTCTTATGAGCAAAAGCCCAGTAGATACATCATCTGTGTATATTTTATACACCCATCGGTATGCATAATCCTCCCACCCCATGCACAGACAGTTGTGATCTCAACATTCTTAGGGCAGAAACAACCTAAACGAAAGCTCTGTTAGAGCCTTGAGACCAAATACTTCCTTGCTTCTGCTCCCCCTCCCACTGTCACCCCTCGCAACAGGCGTTTCCTGCCCCCGTCCTCTCAGGGCCTGTGTTTTCTCTTGTGGCTGCCATCCTCAAATCTGCCCTCCATATCTGTGAACCAACTGCCTGCCACAGAAAACAAAGCCCCTCAATATTTCTACTGCCTCATAGATGCACCCTCCCTGTCCCCCTCCAACCCGGGCTCAAACATGACTTTCCCTCAGGCACATGGTGTCACCTGTGGTCCTCCTTGGGGAAAGCAGCTCGTTCTCCCTCCCCCTATATCTGTAGGCAGACTTGGGCCCATCCTCCAGTGTTCCCAACACAGTGGATGGTGTCTGCCTGTGAATGTGTGTACGCAGGAGGCACTCGCTAACTACGTGGGACAGCTGAACAGGTGCATGAATGGGCCTTCCGTCTGTCTCCCTACCTGGTCCCTTCCCCAGGACTACCCTCACTGAAGTGGGCTGGAGAGTGGACCCCTGCCTTACCAGGTAGCCGATGGGTGACTTCTTGCTCTTGGAAAACTTCTCTAGCTCCTCCCAGTCTTCCAAATCTGCCAGGGCAGTCAGCTTCAGCCACCAGAGCCTGTGGGAAAGCCGGGCTTGGAGGTGTTTTAGGAGAGGCAGGCAGTCCCGGGACCCATGTGCAGGCTGGGCCCTCACCTACCTCTTGTCAGGGATGCGGAAGTCACGTGCCAGCTGCTCTGCACGCTTATTGTGACCGCCAAGGATGAGGGTGGTGACCGTGTCATGTAGAGACAGGTCTAGGAACTGGCCCCCTAGCTCATCTTCTAGGCGCCGCTGCAGCCGCAGGAGCCGCATTTGATCCTCTGTGGCCTGGGGACCGAGATGAGGCAAATCGGGAATGAGGGACAAGGAGGGAGGACTAGAAGTGGGGGAGAGGAGGCTCTTAGAAAAGGGTGGGCCAAACCTTGGCTGCAAACTCATTCTTGGCCTTGTAAAAGGCATCAGCGGCTGTCTGTAGAGCTGCTACTCGCCCCTCGATACGCTACAAAGATAAGAAGGGAGGCCTGCACTTACAGCGCAGGACCCTGGCCCTCCCAACCCAGGCTACAGCTTTCTCCCCGTCACTGTGCCCAGGGTTGCCAGGGTCAGCCTTACCCACTAGGCACACTGCTCTGGTGTCCTAGTGGGATGGCTGGCTCCTCTGAGACCAACAGCCTCAGCCCGTGGGCCCCGCCCGCCCCATGGACCTCAGACCTCTTCCGCAGCATAGCTGGCTCGGATGTGGAAGCTGCCCAACTCCTGGTGATTGTCATCCTGATTGTAAAGGTCCTTCAGCGTCTCCAGCTCCTGATGCTTACAGAACTGGGGCCCCGGGCAGGCGATCGGTCAGCGAGGCCCACTCAAGGGCTCAGGAGGCTCCATCCCTAACCCTGCCCACCACACACACCTGTCGGTACAAGCTCAGAGCCATGGGCTGGTTCCGGAGGGTCATGAAAAAATCTCCTCGGTTCAGCTCGTTCTTCAGGTGCAGCAACACCGTGAACACTGTGCAATGGAAAGGTGGGGTGGGGACTCCAGCCCAGCCCCCTGCTTGGCCTAGGGGGCCCAGCCTTGCCCTCCCCCAAACCCTGCTCACCCAGGTCAGTGTCCCCACTCTCGATGGCCTTGCTCAGTGCCAGCTTGCTCCTCTTCATCTTTAGGAGAAGGGGTACCTGCTCCCCTGAGCGTGGCTCATACTCCAGCAGCTGTGGGGTGGGAGGGAAAGCACAGAAGGAAGGAACTGGCATGGGGGCCTTGAACACCCACATCACAGTATCTGGGGAGGGCTGGGCGCCCACACCTTGATGGCCAGCTCCGTGCGGCCACAGCCATAGGCCCGCGCAGCAATGTCGGAGTAAGAGACCCCAGGCGTGTCTCCCAGCTTCTGGTTAATGGCTCGAGCAACATCCTCATCTGACACATCCTTCTGTTGCACCTGCAAGGAGGAAGGGTGTCACATACATCTGGATGTCATTTCTCACCTCCCACCCCCATAGGTGCTCAGTCAGTACTCACCCCTTCAGTCCTACACTTCCTATTTCCTCCACCTCACCAGGGCCTGGAATCCCCTAAATGCCCTTCAACCCCATCCCAGATCCTTGCCTTGTAGCAGGCCCAATGGGCCAGGATCCTGCTGACACCCTGTACCTCAGGAAGGCGCAGGTACTCGCATATCTGGATGGCCAGAGGGTAAAGCCTCCGCAACACAAGCCTGGCAGGCAAGGGGGACAAAGGGTACAAGGAGTGAGAAGGAGTAGAAAGAGGGGGCAGAGTGGCCCCAGCCTGTGCCCTAGGCCTCCCAGATTACAAACAGAAGGGTCAGGAGCAGTGACCATAAGACCCCACCAAAGACCCCACCCACTGACATTACAGCACCCTGGGCTTGCTGTACCTGTCCAGCAGCACCTGGATGGTGAGCTGCTTGTATCTGTATTTTCCTTGGTTAAGGATCCAGCCGGGGAATAAGCCTTGTTTGCCAAGGACCTGCAGACCACATCTGCAGCCCTGTCCCCCATCACCCCTGGCTGCAAGCACCCTTCCAACACGCATGGGGATACTGGCTATAGGTGAGGGGGATCCCAATGTGATAGTCCCGAACGGCATTGAGCACACGCAGGTCCTGACACATGCGCACGAAGCTGTCGGGTGGAAATCTGTCGAGGAAACACTTTCCAAAGGAGGCCGCCTGAGAAAGGCCAGAGGGCAACAGACAGAGCTTCCCCAGCTGTCCATCCCACCCCCTTCCCAGCCCTGCCCAGCCCTGCCCTCCAGGCCGACCCTGAGCAGATTCTTCTGCATGTCTGGCTGGTGCTCGTGTCCAGCTGCCTCAATGCACTGCTGCACGGCCTGGGTCAGCTGCCCCAGCTCCTGGATCTCCCGCAGGTACTCATCCGCCTTCTGGCTCTCTTTCTAGGGGGACAGGGGTCCAGGGATGCTCTGTCATGACAGAGGACACCCCTACATCTGGCCCTTAGCTGCTCTGAGCTGTGGGTCAAATGGGCTGGTTTGGAGGGGCTGCACAGGCCGGATCCCAAACTCCCGCAGCCCACTCAATCCACCTGAGATGCCCAAGGATATCATCCTGTATCAGCTCGCGATTGCCCGTGGGCAGCCTTGAGACCTCCCACTAGTAACCCTGACTTGTGCCTTGCTGGGACAGTGGGGACACTCTGCCTTTATCACCACATGGAAGACACTGTTTCCCTTCAGTCCACCTGAGCTGGCCCTCCCCAGCCACGACCAGTGTCCTGCCTGGACACCTTTCTTGACAGGTGGCACCCAGCTATGGCCACACACGCCCAGGAAGGGGTAGGGGAGAAGGGGAGCATCCTGAGACCCAGGGAGAAGCCCAGAGCTCTACCTCATACTCCTTCTGGGCCTCCAACAGCAGTGCTCCGGGGGCCATTGAGGCAATTTTGAAGATCTCCTCACTGGCCACTGCGGGAAGGAATTAGTGAGTGGAAGAGGAGCAGGGATACCCTCAGCCCTGTCTCAACACCCTGATCCTGCTCTGGGGTGCTGGCCCAGGGCAGCTGGGTGCTGTGTTACATGGTGCCCGTGCGACGGCCTCACCTGGAACCTCGTGCAAGAACTCATGGGTGCTGCGGGAGAAGATGCGGACCCCGTCGAGCTCGGGCACCAGGTAGGAATCCTCGTCCAGCACAAACCTGAGCTTGGTTAAGGCTTCCGAGAGCACCCAGAGATGGGCCGAGGCAGGTGACCCCCCGCCCCACTTCTCACCCCACACAGGCAGCCCTCCAAGGATACTGGATGCTCTCGGGCGCGTCACCCACCACCATCAGCCGCCTCTCCCAGGCCACCACAACGGCCCTCTCCTTGCTGCGAGGACGGCTGCACCTGTGGGCAGCACCATACACACGTTTGGGACACACACAGGACACCAGCCCCATAGCCACGTCTCCCACATCACTGCTTACATGCCTTTGTCATGGGACAGCCTTGCACACACTTGTGGCCCTGACCACATGCTGACCTGTCCACTTCCCTCTTACCCCTATGCTGTCATTTCCCGAGGGCAGCTGTGGCCCATAGAGGACAATGGTTTCCTTCAAGTATGCACTGACAGTCAGGGGCGCTCACCAGCAGGCTAGCCAGAGGTATGTCAAGGTCCTCCTGGCTTTGCCAGTAGACAAGATGAATCAAGGTGTCAGGGGAAACAAGCTATGTCCCATCCCCACTCCAGCATCATAACCCCATCCTCACCAGACCATCTGCTTTGGAGGTGCCCGGATGTTGCAATTGAACTCACACAGCTTCTCCTGAAAGGGTGTGGGGAATGTCATGGCCCTGTCCCAGCAGTCATCAGTCTGACTAATGACTGCCCCTCCCCTCCCCTCAACAGATCTTCCCTGGACAAGGCATAGTACCCCTGTGTTGTCCCAGGATCACACCTTGAGTGATGCTGTCCCCATCCAGATGTAGCCTGTGTCTGTGAAGAGCGCCAGGTGTCGGTAGGTGAAGGAGACAGCCATCTGTAGGAAGCTGCTCACTCCTGGGGCCAGGCCAGGGGGTGTCTGGGGCAGAGCCGGGAGGGAGGACACCAGATATACTGACTTCTCAGAGCCTTCCCACTGCCTTCCCCAACTCTTCCATGTCATTCCCACCCAGGGCCCTCACCACTGTGGAGCAGGCTGCATGGTCCAGGAGGTAAAGATCGGGCCCCACAGCCAGAAGAATCTGTGCCACTCGGTCCTGGCACAGCGTGGTCCAGCATGAAGGTGCACTTTGCAGACCTGTGATGAGAGAAGGGGACAACATCAAGATGACCAGAGCCCACAGCTTCTGCCTCTATTGGTCCCAGTCTGGAGGCACATCTGTGGGTGCTGAATGGCTATCTCAAGGCTGTCAGGGCTCACCTGGCACCTCTGGCATCCGGCGAAGTTTGAGGTCACCCACGTTGGCACTGAGGGTAAAGCGGTGAGCCCCTGTGAGGATGGCCACCCCAGAGCCGAACTCGGTGTGGAAGATCCGGGCGTCCAAAACCCGGTTCTGCAGTACCTCCTAGGGAGAAGGGCCATGGGTTGAGGTTGTCACAGGGTCATAAACTCTATCCCCCTTCCCTGGTCCCCTGAGGCCCCTACATTGCCCATGCTGAAGTGTCTCCGGAAGTCACCATGAAGCCCATAAACCAGTACTGCACCGTCTTCCTGCACACAGAGCAGCTCCTCCTCAGCTGACCAGCCCAGGGACACCACAGGCCCACTCTTCCACTACAGAGGAGAGAGAGGTTCCTGAGGCTATCTTCAGGACGAGGAAGCCCTGGCCAGCCCCAAACCCCAGGGGCAGTTGGGGGTGCTCACCAGCAGGCTGGCCAGAGGCATGCCAGAAGCAGAGTATATATCGAGCACTGGCCGCACACTGGCAGCTTTCTCCTTCCGCCAGGGGTTCCTCAGTAGCGCTGCAGTTTGGGAAGAGACCTTCTGTCCCAGCTCCCCAGGCCAATGCCATGTGAAGCAGGCCTCATAAAAGCCAGAATTAAAAGCCTCTCAGCAGGGTGAGTAGGGGTGGGGGAGTGGCAGCAAGAACAACCTGACAGCAAGGCCCCTGAGAATCAATCTTGAGTTCATCCCGGGGTTCCAGAGCATATGGTGTTGAAGGGGTGACATACCAATGGGACCCCCATAGGGTGCGGCAGCCACCAGGCAGTCCCTGAGTTCCTCCTTCAGGTCCCAGTCCATGCTGTACAGTTCATATTTCCTGCCCACATAGGGATGGACAGAGATCAGCCTCCTCATGACCCTCCACCCGGATGTAGTGATCCCCAGAGAAATCCCTAAAGCCTCCATGTGCCCCCCACAGGGCAGTAGAGGACCCCCTCCCCCCAGAGGCAGGAAGGGGAGTGATGACTAGAAACAGGTAGGCGAACTGACCACATGCATGCCTAGGGACAGCAGGTGAGGGAGCAGAGGGTGTTGGCAAGGAAGGATGCGGTTCTTGGGGCAAGTGTCCAAGAATGGCAAGAGCTCCTTAGACAGGCAGGCTGTGTGGCCGATATCCAAGGCACAAGCTGAGATAGAGGGTGGCTGACTTGGGCCAGCATTAATAGGAAATAAGACCCTCAGAGAACGTCTCTTAGGGAAGAGAGCAGAGCCTTTCTCCTTTTTCTGGTTCTTAACAATGAATTAGGTTGTGGGCTTTACCCAGGGGTCCAGCTCAATGCTTATGGATGATGAACTCAGTTTTAGAGGTACTGAATTAGCAGTGCCTGAAAACAAATACAAGAGGAGCTTTTCAGTGAGATGATGCGGGCAAGAGTCCTGGAGATGTCAACCTGTGAATGCCTGGATTACAGGGGTAACCAACTCATAAGTAGGCACGAAAGACTGCAAGCTGAGACGTGCGTGGATCACCAAGTGTGCACTGCATGTGAAGCTGGAGTAGGGAGCTTGGGGCACGTCATCATTTGGCACTCGGAGGTGGGGAAAAGGGGATAGCAAAAGGGACAGAGAAAGAGTGGGCGCTATTTCAGGATGCCAAGAGAAGACAATATTTAAGTAGGACTTTTCAGCTAGTATCATTTCAGGGGGCTCCTATTAATGATCAGGAAGATGCCCACCATTATCTACCATTTGACATCCTTCCTGGGATTCTAGCCAAAATGACTTTAAAAAAAATCGAGAGGTTTATATTTTGGAGAAGGAGCAAGATTACTATTTGTAAATAATGCAATTGTCTACTTAGAAAATCCAAAGCAGTCTAAGGAACAATGAATAAGAGATCTCAGTAGGGTGCTCACCAAAAATCAATCTATTTTCTATGCCAAGAAATACCATAGCAAGAATCAATCAGAAATATAACTTTTAAAAGATCCTAATCATGATAGCAATAAAGCTATAAAATATGCAAGAATAAATCTAATGACAAATTTTACAAAATCAAATCAGAGTTTCCTCAAGGATTCAGAAGACAAGGAGAAATATCCAAAATGATCTATAAATACACAGGAATTCCAACAAAAATCCCCTCCAATTTTGGGGGGAAGAGGATGCAAAAACTGATTCTAAAGTTCATCTAGAGGAAAAAAGATCATCTGAAAGAGAAAATACTGGAAAATATTTAAGAACATTTTGAAAATATGAGAACAGAAACACACCAGATATCAAACACACTATATAAACTCAGGTTAATTAAAGCTATCGCTTTGGCACAGGAATAAGCAAATAGATCAATAGAAGAGAACAGAGTTCAGAAAAAGACCTGGGAATCAAACATACAATAACGATAGCATTTCAGACTGGTGCAAATTGATACCTGAAATTAGACAATGGGCCAAATGGGATGAACCACAATAAATGCTATTTCATTAATGTCTACAATAAAATATTTTCCAGATGGAATTCAAGATTTAAGTATTAAAAAAATAAAGCCTTATCAGAAAAAAATCTTTGATATCTTTACAATCTCAAAGTAGAAATAATTTTTAAGCATGATCATGATAAAAAGTCCAAAAGTCACAAAGAAAAAGAGCAACAAGCCAGGCAGGGTAGCTTAGCCTGTAATCCCAGTGACTTGGGAGGCCACGGTGGCAGGATTGTTTCAGACCAGGAGTTCAAGACCAGACTGGGCAATGTAGTGAGACTCCATCTCTAAAAACAAACAAACACAAAACTAGCCAGGAGAGTTGCTTCAGCCTATAGTCCCAGCTACGTGGGAGGATTGCTTGAGCCCAGGAGTTGGAGAGCTGGAGGCTGCAGTGCGTTATTATAGCACCACTGTACTACAGCCTGAGCAACAAAGCCAGACACCAAAAGACTTATGATTATGAAGGGGGAAAAAAGTAAAGAAACTAACAAATGGGTCTAAATAAAAATTAAAAGACTTCTGTATTTTTCTATATAAAAAGGGGTAAAAATAATACACATTCATATTTACTTCTATTTGGAAAAAGAAACTCTGGAAAGATTAACAAGAATCCCATTAACAGTGGTTATTTGCAGGTGAGGGGTATGATCAGTTGAATGGTGGCAAGGATGGGAATGAGGCTTTGATTTTTTTAAAACCACATTAATGGCTATTTATTAAGCAATTAACATAAAAAAACAAGGTAGGAAGACAAACTATCAAAAGGACAAAAATGTTTGTGAGACATGTGAAAAAGGAATACTTTTCTTAAATTAATTACAATAGTAACATTTAATTTAAGTAAATGTTAAGTAAGTTTTAGGTAAAATTTAATTTTTAAATTTTAATTTTCTGTTTCATCTTTAAACTATACTTTAATTAATTTTTTAAAATAAAAATAAAACTAAAAGAAAAGCAGTCGGGGGCTATATCATGCTATTTTATGTGAAAATATTTAAAAACTAAACATAAAAAACTTGAAAAAATATAGGCTAATATTTATATAATGTTGGAAAAGTCTTTCAGAGTATGACATAAAACCCAGAAATTATCAAGGAGAAGACTGATAGATTGTATAAAATTTAAAAATCTGCACATTGAAAATTAATACATAAAATAAAAGCCAAGTGACCACCATGAGAAAATACTTGTGAGATTTGTAACAAAGGGTTAATATAAAGAACATGTAAAGGGCTCCTTTGCAAATCAATACGAACAACACAATTGAGAAAGTCAAAGGCTATGAACAGACATACCTAACTAAAAGGTAAATAGGAATCTAAAAATTATTTTCATGTTTTGGCCATCTGAATGGAAAAAATTAAAAGAAGCTAAATAATATCTAGTATTGTTGAAGATGTGGAAAAATGAACACTTTCATACATTGTGGTGGAAGTATAAATTGGTTCAGCCCTATGGAAGAAAATGAAGCACTATCTATCCAAGCTGCAAATGTGTACATCCTTTGACTTAGCCCAAACCTGAAAACCTCTTCAAATGTCCATCAAAATGGGACTAGTTAAATAAACTATAGTATGCCCATTCTACAGAATATTTTGTGGCCACTGATAAGGTAACTCTGTGTATTAACGCAAAATGACCTCTAAGGTATATTGTTAAGTTACATAAGTAAGCTGCAGTTCAATATAAATGATATGAACCCATTTATATATTAAAAATCTGAGCACATGTTTTTGACAAGAATATTTATATGTAACCACATTTGTGTGTAAATATATAGAAAAATGCTCAGAGACTTTCACACTAAGCCAGAGACAGTGGTTACCTTTGGGGATGGTGGTGGACGGGGGAGCCACCCACTAGTAGGGGTACTATGCATTTTTATACTATAGGCATACTTTGTTTTACTGCACTTTGCTTTATTGAACTTCACAGATACTGCATTTTTTTACAAATTGAAGATTTGTGGCAACCCTGTGACGAGCAAGTCTATCAGTGCCATTTTTCCAACAGCAAATGCTCACTTTGTATCTCTGTGTCACATCTTGGTAATTCACACAATATTTCAAACTATATCTGTTATGGTAATCTGTGATCAGTAATGTTACTATTGTAATTGTTTTGGGGCACCACAAACCGTGCCCATACAAGATGGTGGACATAATCAATAAATGTTGTGTGTGTTCCGACTGCTCTACCAACCAGCTGTTCTCCCCACCTCTCTCCCTCTCCTCAGACCTCTCCATTCCCTGAGACACACAGTATTGAAATTAGGCCAATTAATAATGCTATAATAGCTTCTAAGTGTTCAAGTGAAAGGAAGAGTTGCAAGGCTCTCACTTTAAATCAAAAGCCAGAAATCATTAAGCTTAGTGAGGAAGGCATGTCAAAAGTCAAGATAGGCCATAAGCTAGGCCTCTTGTGCCAAACAGTTAGCCACATTGTGAATGCAAAGGAAAAGTTCTTGAAGAAAATTAAAAGTGCTACTCCAGTGAACACACAAACGATACAAAAGCAAAACAGCCTTATTGCCAATATGCAGAAAGTCTGAGTGGTTTGAATAGAAGATCAAACCAGTCAGAAAATTCCCTTAAGCCAAAGCCTAATCCAGAGCAAGGCCCTCTCTTCAATTTCATGAAGCCTGAGAGAGGTGAGGAAGCTGCAAAAGAAAAGTTGGAAGCTAGCAGAGGCTGGTTCATGAGATTTAAGGAAAGAAGCCATCTCTGTAACATAAAAGTGCAAGGTAAAACAGCAAGTGCTGATGTAGAAGCTGTAGCAAGTTATCCAGAAGATCTAGCTAAGCTCATTGATGAAGGTGGCTATACTAAACAATAGGTTTTTGATGTAGATAAAACCTATTATTGGAAGGAGATGCCATCTAGGACTTTGATAGCTAGAGAGAAGTCAATGCCTGGCTTCAAAGCTACAAAGGACAGGCTAACTCTCTTGTTACGGGCTAATGCAGCTGGCAACTTCAAGTTGAAGCTAATACTCCTTTACCATTCCAAAAATCCTAGGGCCCTTAAACATTATGTTAAATCTACTTTTCTTGTGCTCTATGAATGGAACAACAAAGCTTGGAAGACAGCACATTTGTTTACAGTGTAGTTTACTGAATATTTTAAGCCCACTGTTGAGATCTACCGTTCAGAAAAAAAATATTCCTTTCAAAATATTACTACTCATTGACAATGTACTTAGTCACCCAACAGCTGTGATGGATATGTATAAGGACATTAATGTTGTTTTTATGCCTGCTAACACAATGTCCATTCTGCAGCCCATGGATCAAGGAGTAATTTCAACTTTTAAGTTTTATTATTTAAGGAATACATTTCATAAGGCTAATGCTGCCATAAATAGTGATTTCTCTGATGGATTTGTGCAAAGTGAATTCAAAACTTTCTGGAAAGGATTCACCATTCTAGATCCCATGAAGAACATTGGAGGACAAGATAGCAACATGAACAGGTATTTGGAAGGAGCTGATTCTAATTCTCACGGATGACTCTGAGGGGTTCAAGACTTCAGTGGAGGAAGTTACTGCAGATGTGGTGGAAATAACAAGAGAACCAGAATTAGAAACGAAGCCTGAAGATGTGACTAAATTGCTGCAATCTCATGATAAAACCTGAATGGATGAGGATTTGCTTCTTCTGGATGAGCAATGAAAGTAATTTCTCGAGATAGAATCTACTCCTGGTGAAGATGCTGTGAACATGTTTCAACATGTTGTTGAAATGACAACAAAGGAGTCAGAATATTACATAAACTTAGTTAATAAAGCAGCAGCCTGGTTTGAGAGGACTGACTCCAATTTTCAAAGTTCTACTGTGGGTAAAATGCTATCAAATAGCATTGCATGCTACAGAGAAATCTTTCATGAAAGGAAGAGTCAATTGATGTGGCAAACTTCATTGTTGTCTTTCTTTTAGCAAGAAAATATTTTTAATTAAGGTATATACATTTTGTAGACACAATGCAATTGCACACTTAATAGAATACAGTACAGTGTAAACATAACTTTTGTATGCACTAGGAAACA
>CM052436.1:187008593-187057496 GCA_028533085.1 Varecia variegata | reverse complement strand
CACACCAGGTCCCCACTTCCTCTGCACACCAAGATGCCTGGTCACTGGCGGTACCCTGCCTGTGCCCTAGTGTTTCCACTGACTCCCTCTGCACACCGGCACACTCAGCCACTGGTGGTGGCTCACCATATGGACCCTATGTATTATAGGCCTCCTACCTGCACCAGCACCCCCACTCACATTACATGCCCAATACCTTGGGCCAACAGTTGCAGCTTGCCTATATCCCCCTACCCCCTGCACTCCAGCGGATGCTTCTCGCTTGCCTGATACTGTGGACCAGCTCTGGCCTCGGCAAACCAGCCAACTTCTCTGCTATCTAGTGGGCTGTAACTCTATTTTTTCCATCGAGGTCTGAACCCTAGGCCCCCCACTTCCAAGTTTGTCATTCCTTGGGTACTCTCCCAGAGCCCCAGGCTATCATATAAAATTTTCCTCTATCTCATAGTTTTATCATACTTTGATAATTCTTTATATTAAACTTTCCCAGTTTAACCTCCTGACTGGAGCTAGGCTGATACAGACTAGGTGCAGGGAATGGTCCCAGAAGATGTACCCCTAAAGAGGGGATTTGGGAATTGGTGTTGAGCTCTTTGCCAATGGGAAAGGGATGCTAGTAACCCACTGTATGCAGTGGTATCACAAGTGGTATCACAGTGGTATCACAATCAGGCCTGCGGTTCACTGTAATGAAGTGCCAACTGAAACATGCTTTGGGAGTGACTTCTATATTCGACTGTACGGCAGTAATGATGAATATAAGGACTGGACTGTGGGATGGATTATTTTGAGTGCACTTGAACATTTATAAAGAGAAAATGACAAGTTCAGGTCCATTAACTTTCAGTTCAAGTCATGATCTGAGAAGCAGAAAGCTTCTATAACAGCTCTAAAAGAATCTTATTTCTTGTAGCCACATAGGTGCTATTGCTGAACATCAAACCCAGAATTTTGTGGGTTGTTGAATTACAACAGCTGAATTTCACCAATATGGTATTTCTCATGTGAAAAGTAGGTACCAATTAAGGTACTAATGGAGTCCTGAAACTTGGAAGGGGGATAGCTGGTTAGACCCAGATGAAACTTACAATTTTGAACTCCTAAGTCATTTTGAGCCTCCCTTACCAGTGGAAGTGCTTGCCTTCCTGTCCCTGAGACTAGCCTTCCTCTCCTTGAAAACCCTGTGATAACCTCACTTGGTATAGATGTCTTGGTAGCCTCCCGATCCAAGGCTGCTCTAACACTGCTGAGTGCCTTATCTGCCAACAGCAGAGACAATACCTGGCCCCAATATGGCACCATTCCTGGGGGAACCATCCTGCAAGTTGACTACATTGGGCCTCTTCTATTACGGAAGGGGCAAAGATTCATCCTCACTGCAACAGACACATATTCCAAATGTGGATTTGCCTTTATTGCCTAAAATGTGTTTTCCAGCACCCACCATCTGTGGATTTAGAGAATGCCATGACCACCATCGTGGCATTCTGCAAAGCACTCATCAAGGACCTCATTCCATAGCAAAGGAAGTGCAGCAGTGGACTCAGGGCCATGGAATCAACTGGCCTTACCATATACCCCATCACCCACAAGTGGCTGGCCTAAATTTACTGATGACTCAGTTGTAGCGCCAATTGGGAGACAATATCCTTAAAAGGATAGGGTTCTATTTTATAGGATGCAGACTATGCTTTGATCAAAAACCATTATATGGTGTTATCTCCTCCATAGTCAGAATATATGGGACCTGTATTCAACGGGTAGAAAAGGCTCCTGTCACTATTACACCTAGTAACCATCTTACAAAAGTGTTGCTTCCAGCCCTAGTAACTTTGAGATCTGTTGGCTAGAAGACCTTAATCTCCAAGGGGAGAATGTTTCCACCAGGAGACACAACATTGGATCCACTGAATTGGAAGATAAGAGTGCCACCTTGTAATTTAGGGCTCCTTGTGCCACTGAATCCACAGGCATAAAAAAAATGGACTTAATTTACTGGCTAAAGTGATTATTCTAATTACAAAGGGGACATAGAGTTGCTGCTACATAATGGAGGCAAGGAGGACTATGTCCGAAATCCAGGGAATCCTCTGGGGGCACCTCAGTATTTCCATGCCCAACAGTGAAGGTTAATAACAACTTCAGCAACCGAAGAAAGCAGAATGACTGAAGAATGAAGGTTTGGGTCACTTCCCTAGGTAAAGAACCCAGAACAGTAGCAGTTCTGGCAGAGGGCAAGGGAAATATGGGATGAACAGTTGAAAAAGGTAGCCATAGATATCAACTATGATCTTGTGACCAGTTATAGAAACAAAGACTGTAGTCAGTGCATATTTTCTCTATGCTTGTTATACGCATGTGTTATACGTATAGACTAGCCATTATCTTCTCTCCTACTCATTTTTACTTTACATACAAATTATTGGAGGTTAACTTTACAGTTTAGTTTTTAGGAAACAGAATATTCAGTGGGAGAGTGACTCAATTTGAGGAGTAATTAATACAGTGATGGCTACAGTAACTGTTAAGCTTGTATACCTTCTCATTTGGAGAAAGAGTAGTTCTTTTCCTGTAAGGATAGCAATATCTTTGTTAAACAGAAATACAGAGTTGTTTTGTTGTAAAAGAGTTTGAAAGTGTGCAAAAGGGTACATGTGGAAGCTGAGTAGCCAAAGGATGGACATGCCAGTTATCAATTTATTTCCTCTCAGCTCCAAATTCCCCCTTCGATACATGCTCTGCAGTGAGCTGGATGTGAAGCTCACTGGTACTGGAGGGACAATGTAGGCGGAAGGGGCTCTCCTGCTGTTTCCAGGAGCTGCATGGTCAGTTAGTAGTGTGGGTTTGAGGACACCAAGTGGTGCTCTGCCCTAACCATGTGCCCAGAACACACAATCCCTTGATGACCTCACAGCCTTGGCCCAAATCAGTGTCCACCTTTCCATGGCTCTCTCCATAGACATTGCATGCTCCAGGTCTGCTCACACTGCTATTCCCAATTGGTGACAAGCCCATGTACCTGGCCCAGCAGCTATGACTCACCCATACCCCATGTGTGCCCAGGAGGGTTGCTTCCTGCTTGCCCAGTGACTGTGGGTCAGCTCTGGCCAATGCTCCAGGGAGCCAAGTTCTTATGAGGCCTGAGGTATGTCCCCTGCAGGGACAGGGTATCATTGAGAACAGTGTGGTCAGACCTGAGTTAAGTGGTCAGTGGGAAGATAGAAAATGGAAGCAAGTATAGATGGGGGTCTTCAGACCTTTGGCTGGTGGGTGGGTGGGGAGAGAAAGATGGGGTGAAGAGGAGGGACCTGTGAGATGAGGAAGTTCATTCTTCTGTTAGGATGGCAGATTTAAGTATACTTGAAATCTGATAGGATCCACTTGGGGGCAGGGATAGTAGAAAATAATGTACAACAGTGGTCTAAATTTTCCTTCAGCAAAGAAACACTTGGATGCCTTTTAAAATATAGACAAAATTTCCAAGATTCATGCCATAGATAAGAAAGTAGATCTGACCTAGGAATCTGTAGCTAGCCAGCATCTCAGGTGACCTCTTTAAATTTCTTTTTTTTTTTTAACAGACAGGATATCACTATGTTGCCCAGGCTGTCCTCGAATTCCTGGGCTCAAGCCATCCTCCCACCTCAGCCTCTGGAGCAGCTGGGACTACAGGACCCTGCCATCTTGCCCGGTTCCCACTCAATAATGCAGGGGGTTCTGGACAACAGCTGGAAAAACACTATGGCTGAGGGGAGGTATGGAGGTTGGCACATGGTTTCTGAGAAGGCAGGGAGACAGGGACATGGCTACACAGGGGCACATCTCCTCAGTGCATCAGGAAAGGCAGTGGGCAAGTTGCTGGGGGAAGCTGAGGCCCTTCCATGCCCTGGCTTCCAGTTCGCTGGGAAGCATGAAGTGACATCACCTATTGGGAGGAAGGGGCAAAGAGACTTCAATTTTCAGTATTTCCAAAACATTATAACTCACAATTGTTTCTCTGTGAACAATTGTTCACAATTGTTTCTCTGTTTAATCTTTTAAAAGTACAGCCCTTGTGGTGAGAGTGTAGGCTGACTCCACGTTACAGGATTGCAAGGGCCCAGTGGAGGTTGCTGGCTATGGATTGGTAGCAGCCGCCACCTGTCTGCTGTGTGAGCCTCACGGCAGCGCTCAGCAGCCTGGGCACAGGTGGAGAGATGGTGGGATGCTGATGCACTGGGAGGTGGTTCTGCACCAAGCAGGTACAACCAAAGGACAAAGGAACAAGGTTATTAGGGAAAAGGTAAGACAGAAACTAAAGTGACCATGGCTGTACTCCAAGCTGGACAGGGAGGGAAACCTCTACAAAAGGGGGTTCTGCATGTGGACGCAAAGAGAACAGAGGGCTCCATGGATGGGGATCCCAGAGAGGCTAAAGAACAGGTGTATGGGGAGTATCAGAGTATCAGTGTGGCCAAGCTTGTGGTCAGAGAAGGGGATGTCTGAATCTAACATTTCAGATGTAGAGCAGCTCTAATGAGAGTAGGATGAGGTGGAATCCAGGGACGAGGTGGCTGAGGTGGATAAAATCACTTGAGTAGGTCGGGCGCGGTGGCTCACGCCTGTAATCCTAGCACTCTGGGAGGCCAAGGAGGGAGGATTGCTCGAGGTCAGCAGTTCAAGACTAGCCTGAGCAAGAGTGAGACTCCGTCTCTACTAAAAAAAATAGAAAGAAATTAGTTGGACAACTAAAAATATATATATAAAAAAAATTAGCCAGGCATGGTGGCGCACGCCTGTAGTCCCAGCTACTTGTGAGGCTGAGGCAGTAGGATCGCTTGAGCCCAGGAGTTTGAGGTTGCTGTGAGCTAGGCTGATGCCACGGCCTAGCCCGGGCAACAGAGTGAGACTCTGTCTCAAAAAAAAAAAAAGTTTCAATATGTAAATGAGAATAGTACATAGTTTCACTTGCACAAATGATTGTTTGCTCTTAAAATAAGACCCCAATGCAAAGTCTTTGTGATCTTTAGTTGCAATCAATAAAATATTTTTATTTTATTATTTTTTAGAGATGGGGTCTTGCTACATTGCCCTGGCTTGGAGTACAGTGGCTATTCACAGACACAATCGTTACCCACTACAGCCTCCAACTTCTGGGCTCAAGTGATCCTCCCAAGTAGCTGGGACTATAGGTGTGTGCCACTGCACTCAGCCCAATAAAATATTTGTTAAGAACTTTACTGGGCAAATATTACATAGCAAGCACTATTCCTAATATGCATTGCAGATAAAGAGGTGCAATAAATAATATGTTCTCGGCCCTCGATGAGCATGGTTAACAGGAGAAATGTATACAAATATTGCCCTACTGGGCCCTATAAAGCCCAAAGATTCTACTGGGGGAGAATCAGGGAAGGTTCCATAAAGAACCATTGAACTAAGTCCTGAAGGATGAGCAAGAATTCTTCAGTGAGAGGCCAGGCGTCGTGGCTCCCACCTGTAACCCCAGCACTTTGGGAAGCTAAATCAGGAAGACTGCTTGAGGACAGGAGTTCCAGACCAGCCTGGGCAAGAAACATAAAGAGACCCTGTCTCTACAAAAAATCAGTTGGGCTTGGTGTCTGCATCTGTAGTCCCAGCTACTCAGCAGGCTGAGAGGCAGGAGGCTCATTCCAGCTCAGGAGTTCAAGGCTGCAGTGATCTAGGATGGTGCCACTGCCACTCCACCCGCGCGAGACCCTGTCTCAAAAAAACAAAATCTTCAGTGAGATAAAGAAAGAAACGGCAATGTCCACAAAAGGAAATTAAGATTGGTGCAAACATAGGGAGCCATGAAACACCAATTGTGTGTTGGGCCCCTGTGATTCTGCGCAGCTGGAACACAAGATTTGGGTAGAAGAGCAGTACGTGAGGTTGGAAAGACAAGGAGCCAGAAAGGGTCCGCCTTATAGATAGATGTTCCACAACCAGTTCATACTTTATCCTAGGAAGTAGGGAAGCTATTGAAAAATACTAATCGGGGTAATGACGTGATCGTTCTACACTTTAGAAAGATCTGTGGTTTAGGACTCTACAACTCCCATGAGGGCTGCCCCAAGCCAGGGGTGCTCACTCCCAGTGCACCAGGATTCACTGACGACTTGCCCCCTTCTCCCAGCCTTGGTCAGCATTGTTACCCCGCCCGCCGTGCGATCCCGCCCCCCTCGGAGCGCCCCTGTGGTCTGACTTCAGCAGCACTTTCCGGCAGGAGACTGGGCACTCGCTATCACTCGCGGGCGACCTCCCTCTGAGCATCCTTCCGGAGGCTCCAAAACCTGGGCTTCGGGATAACCATCGTGCTTGCCTCAGTTTCCTTCTCTGGAGCAAGGGAAGACCCGGCTCCCTGCCCATAGGTGGCTGTGCGTTAACTGGCAGACACTCCGGGAAAGCCGGCGCGGGGCGGACCCCAGCGCCAGTAGTGACGGGGACCAGCGCCGCCAGCTCCGCCTGTAGACTCGAGCCAGCGGGCTAGCAGGGTAAGCCGGGACGTGGGCGGCAGGGCGGGGCGGCTCACCGGTAAAAGGCAGAGTCCCCGAGCGGGTTCCAGTTCGCCGTGTAGCAGTCCATGGCTGGCGCAGGCAGCGGCTAGGCAGCGCTGCGGGGACACCCACCTAGCTCGGGCTCCAGGCCGGCACTTCCGCTTCCGCCCGTTCGGGTCACGTGGCGAGGCCGCCACCGCGGCCATCACCACTGTGGGCAGTCGCATTTGGCCGCCGCCGCGCCCCCCGCCCGTACCTGGGCTTCACGCCCCCCAGGTTGACCCGGCCTGGGCTCCTGGCCCCCGAGGCAGCCACCCCCCTCGCTTTCGTGTCCCCTTGGGCGCTGGGGGTCGCTCAGGGCGGGACATGGGTGACCGGAAGTGGAAACTGTGAGCGTCGCGCCCGGGGCGCCAAGGCCTGAGGCGCCGTCGGGGCCACCGCGACGCACGCATGGAGAGCGCTGGGCGCCGGGCTGCGCACCGACGGCTAACCGGAACGCACGGGCTCTGCGGGGCGGGGGCTTTGCAGAACCGACTGGCCGCCCGGGGCGCGGGAACATGAGGCTTAGCCCGGATCCCGCTGCGGGCGAGGCGCGCGGTGCCCTGACCTGCCCTGGTCGCGGGTGAACGGCGCGGAGCCCCGGGACTCGGTAATGGGCGTGAGCGGGCGGGCGCGCGCGCATGCGCGAGACGGTGGCGGGCACGTGGCGGGGCGCAGGGCGGCGCCGCGCGGGAAGCGCCTCGGTGCCCTGGAGGCCAGCTAGCTGGGCGACCCCCTGCCTCCGGTCCAAGTATGACGAAGACCGGCGCCACGACGGGTACCCCTCTGCCGCTGTCATCTCCTCCCTGTAGCTCTGAGCCATCCGGGAGGGGTTAGCACAGGTCTTATTTACCCCGGGGCGGGCCCAGGGGCTGACCTTCCCTGAGTCCCCGCCCTCGCGTGGCTTAGTGTCCTGTCCCTGCAGCCCGTTGTTGGTGGTGGCAGCATGGTCTTCTGTCTGGAAAACGAGGAGCCACGCCGCCCACTGCGAAGCGCCATGGTCCACTTCCAGGCCTCAGAAGTCCAGCAGCTGCTACACAACAAATTCGTGGTCATCTTGGGGGACTCCAGTGAGTGCCCCCTCTAGGATGATGCTTCCTAGTCCCGCACCTTGCATAGCCTGTTCTCTATGTCTGGATCCTGTGTCTCCATTTCAAAGCTCCTCTCTAGTCTGTTCTAGTCCAGTAGGCTTTCTCTTCTCTTTATTTTCTCACATATCTGCCACAGGTGCCCTGACAGATGTAACCTGTGCACTTTTTAGCCCATCCTCGCTCAGCATTTCTCTCTCTCACAGTCCCCCATAATTTCCCTTATAAGAGCTGTGGATTGTGATGGTGTCTCCCAAGTGACTTGGTCGACTTAACTCCTGCCAGGTGATCTTGGGTCACTATATACTGTTAGCCAGGAGACATACAGAAGGAACAGAGGCAGTGCCAAGACTTTTTAACCTCACCTTTTCTCCTGCCTCTAAGTCAACACTCCACAGAGCTGTTGTTGGGGAGCCCAGCCCTGGGAAGATGGAAGGCCTGGCCTTGGGAGGATCTGGAGTGGTGCAAGGTCTGCTGCACCTTTGGGATCTTTGTCTCCCCACAGTCCAGCGGGCTGTGTACAAGGACCTGGTGCTCCTGCTCCAGAAAGACTCACTGCTCACAGCTGCCCAGCTGAAAGCCAAGGTGAGGGAAGCTTGGTGGCCATGCCATTGGTGGGCGGGTGCAGACCCTGGCCTGGCAGGGTCCTCCTCCCTGGCATGGATCTGACCGGAGGGGTGGGGGCCGGGTAGGGGGAGCTGAGCTTTGAACAGGACCAGCTGGTGGCTGGGGGCCAGCTGGGCGAGCTACACAACGGGACACAGTACCGCGAGGTCCGCCAGTTCTGCTCGGGTTCTGGCCACCACCTTGTGCGCTTCTACTTCCTCACCCGCGTTTACTCTGAGTACCTCGAGGACGTCTTGGAGGAGCTGACATACGGACCTGCCCCGGACCTGGTGATCATCAACTCCTGCCTCTGGGATCTCTCCAGGTTGGGCGAGGGAAAGGGAAATACTGGTTGGGAGTAGACCACCCCTGTGCTCTTGCCCACCCTGTGTGGCACCCAACAGGTATGGCCGCTGCTCAATGGAGAGCTACCGAGAGAACCTGGAGCGGGTATTCGTGCGCATGGACCAAGTGTTGCCAGACTCCTGCCTGCTGGTGTGGAACATGGCAATGCCCCTGGGGGAGCGTGTCACTGGGGGTTTTCTACTGCCAGAGGCAAGTGACTGAGACCCCTTTGGGCAAGAGATGGGACAGCTGGCTGGTAGATAGGGGCCCCTCCCCAACCCTGCTTCATTCTGTGGCTCTTAGAGGTTGCGTTTTCTCACTCAGCTTCAGCCTCTGGCAGGCTCCCTGCGGCGGGATGTGGTTGAAGGGAACTTCTACAGTGCTACACTGGCTGGGGACCACTGCTTCGACGTCCTGGACCTCCACTTTCATTTCCGGCATGCAGTACAGCACCGTCATCGGGACGGTGTCCACTGGGACCAGCATGCACACCGCCACCTCTCACACTTGCTTCTGACCCATGTGGCTGATGCCTGGGGCGTGGAGCTGCCCAAGCGTGACTACTCCCCTGGTGAGCCCTGTCACAAGCTGGGAGGGTAGTGATGCAGAGAGGGCCCTCAGTGCACAGGGCTCAGAAACGAAACAGGACCGAACTACTCAAGGGGAGTAGGGGGCCCTTGAAGGACTTGTGGCTCCTGAGTGCTCTTCCCTCATCCCCTGAGAAGGGTTAGATCACAGGCGCAGTGTTCTAGTCTGAGTTCCAGTGTTCTATGGAAAGATGGAAATGGAGGAAGGGCAATTCAGGCAAGGGTGGCAGAAACAAGGAATCCCATCGTTGGGGCGTGGGGTGCACAGTCAGCAGGAAGGACGTTGAGCAGAGACACAGCATTGGGAAGGTCAGCCTCGTGGGGATGGGCTCAGTGGAAAACATGCCACAGGCGTCTTGGTTCAGCCTCATGGTCCCAGTGCGACTGGCTGCAGCTTGGTGCAGCTTTCTTCTGGCTGCATCTCTGGGTCATTGATGGAGGCTTCTGAGGGTCCCACCCCTCCTGCTTGTTTTGAGGCGCTGCTCCCTGTCACATCTCAGCTGTAGCACTCGCTGCTGCAGAATATCTGTTTCCTTGTCAGCCTCCCAGTTCCTGCATACTCGCAAAGGAGGCATCGTGGCTGGTTGTCTCCATGGCTGCTTCTCTCCTTCATCATGTCCCCAAGGGCAAGTTTCCTGGACTCAAGGGCTCACCTCTTTCAGCCCTATTGTCTAGCACAGTGGTCCCCAACCTTTTTTGAACCAAGGACCATTTTCACGGAAGACAATTTTTCCACGGACCCAGGGTAGAGGGGTGGATTCGGGATGATTCAAGTGCCTTACATTTATTGTGCACTTCATTTCTATCATTATTACTTTGTAACATATAGTGAAATAATTATACAGCTCACCATGGGTTGGGGACCCCTAGTTTAGCACAATTGCTCTGTACATAGTACCGACAGAACAGTGTCTATGGAGTTGGTGATATAAGTCATGTTAGATGGCTATTTGTCACAGCATTAGAGGGTGTGAGGGGCACAGAGAAGCCAGGAATATCACAGAGGCAGACCTCTCGGACTTGGCAGCCAGAAGTTGGAGCATCAGGTGAATAGGACTTTGATTACATAATGGTCTGACTTCCCTGTTTTTTAGATGAGAGAATTGATCTCCAGCCAAGGAAGGGATTCTCTAAATGTAAGACTAGTTTGTGCTGGCTCAGGCCTTCCAAATCTGATTTGGAGCTCCAGAAGTTGGAGAGATCAAAAGGAAGAGTTGATTTGGGGTGGGAGGATGAGTTGGTGAGTTTGGTTCAAGCAGATTTATTTGAGGTACTGTGAAAATATGGTATAGATTTGGAGTCACCGGTACCCAGCAGAGAGATGGAAGCCAAGGACATGAGCAGGAACTTGGAAGGAGAAAGCAGAACAGTGCCCACACTTTGGATTGGCAGGAAAGAGGGGCTAATGGTGGAAACAAAAGGAGATGAGGACAGAGGCCATCGGTGATGTCATGTGACTATTGAGAAGAATTTTGTAATTTGTTAGTAAGTGGTTACATTTAGTAGGAAAAGTGTTGAGAGTGTGGAGTAGGGTTACAGAGGCAGTAGGCAGTTGATGAGGGAATGGAAATTGGGCAAAACATTCCTTGTGGAAGTTTGGAAAGAAAAGAGGACTAGTTGGGGAAGGGAGAAACAGGATCTTTCTGTTTGGCTTACTTATTGGTCTGTGGGGAGAGCAAAAAGCTAAAGATACAGGAACTGGACAAACACAGGGAGAAGGCTCTGGAGGGAACATGAGGTCAGAACAAAGAAGACCTCTTCTTGAGAAGCAGAAAGAAGGAACACACCTTGGGCTTGGCCTGAAATGAGAGGGAGTGAGGAAGACTGGGTAGAAGACACAGGGTGCCCCACCTGGTGTCCCTGTTCTCCAACAGGAGGGAGTAAAGCCTTGGAAATGTGGATGGCCAGAGTTCAGGGCAGCCTGGCTCCCCAGGCCTGCCTAAAACAACCATCCCTTTCCTAGACCCGTGGATGGAGGACTGGCCAGAGACGGATCATCCATTCCAGGGAAGCCATGGGCAGTCCCCCGACTTTGGGGAGCAACTGGCCTTGCCCCCACCCCCACCCTCTCCTTTGCCCCCTCCCATGCCTCTTCCTTACCCTCTTCCTCAGCCTTCTCCACCTCCCCTCTTCCCACCCCTGCCCCAGGATGCCCCTTTTTTCCCAGGCCAGCCCTTCCCACCCCAAGAATTCTTCAATCATAATCCAGCAGAGGACTTCTCAATGCCACCCCACTTAGGTAGGTACCTCTGCAGCCTCCCCTTGTACCTTCCCCAATCCAGTCTCCTGTGCCCAGGTGAGCTAAGAGGAGTTGGGTAGCCCCTTGTCCTCCCTCCTACCCGCCAGGATTAAGTTTGGTCACAGCCGTCCTTGAGTCTGGAATAGCATCTGTATACTCCTTAATCAACTCATTAACTGTCACAATTTCCCAGCCTGGAGAAAGGGGAAGAGATATCACTGTTTTGCATGTGGGAAAACTAAATCCCAGAGAAGCTCAGCTGGGAGACCAGAGCTGCCTGAAGGCAGAGCTGCACTCAGCCTGGCCAGAAGCCCACTCTGATAATGACTGGTTCTTTTGTAGGATGTGGCCCTGGAGTGAACTTTGTGCCTGGCCCCCTGCCGCCTCCAGTCTCTGGCTCTAATCCCCATGGTCAGCACCGGGGCCCGGTGGTCCACCGAGGGATGTCACGCTGTGTTCCCAGTGGCCCCTACCATGTGCCGAGGACGGGGGGGCCCTGCAGGCAGCGGCTCAGGCACTCAGACAGACTGGTCCACACATACAAACTGGACAGACGGCCTCCTGCCCATTCGGGGACATGGCCTGGGTAGGCTGGATCTTGGGCTGGGGCTGGATGTGCTGATGGCCAGGCTGGGCCTGCCTGGCACCCCAGGTGCTGGGCTAGGTATCTGCTATCCCTGGTATTGTTCTTGTCCATTGCTGTCACCAATAAAGGCATGGAAGAACAGAGTGACATATTCCTGTGTGAGGGAGTGGGTCTCCCAAACCATGATCTTAAGAGTTGGGGAGGTTGCCTCTGGGCTCTCTCCAGCATGGGCCTTTGAGCCCGCACTATTTAGAAGTCATTGACTGCGCCCTTCTGCTGTCTCACATGCATTTCCACCTTTACCAGAATGTGTGTACTTAACAAAGATCCTGGAGGGGTCCCTTGTTTTCAGCACCTCTTTGGGATTGGGAAAAACCAAGGGCTGAGTTGAATTTTTCAGTATTTTATATGGAATTTCAGATCTGGCTAGTTCTTACCTGTACCTCCCAATCTCGTGCATTCATGTGTACGTTCGATATCCACCTATCCCCTGGAGGTAGGACGACACATACCTTATCTTGCATAATTCTTGGTATATAGTAGAAACTCAGGTAGTTGGAATTAAACTAGAAGCTCCCAAACCCAAGTGGGAGACCAGCTGGAAACCCATTACTTAATTGATGTGATGCACAATGGGAGCAAGGTGAACACAGACTGACTTCTTTGGTGGTGGTGGTGGGGATGAGATGAGGAGGAGCTGAGGGAGGAGAAATCCAGGGTGGGTGCTGGGGTGGTGGCAGGGAGGCTGTTCTAAACTCCATACAGAAGTGACAAGCAGAGGAGGTGTAGGATCTCAGCTTCGACAAGTGGTCCCAACCCTAAGTTTGTGATCCTACAAAGAGCACCAGCAGTGGAGTGTGGACTAAAATGTGAGGTGGGATAAGGGATAGCGCATAGCAGTGGGCCGATGAGTGATGGAGGGGCAGAAAAATAAGGTAACATGAAGACCCCTTAAATAATCTTGAAGTAGAATTACTGCATTAGCTTTCCTTACTTATTAATGAAATTTTACCTTGTCAAAAGAGAGAACATCTCACACAAAAGAAAATGGAAATAGAAAAGTGTTGATCCTTGCAAGCAATGTAGACTAAATGCAAATGAAAGGAAGCTATTAACACTGGTGCTGAGGAAACTGAATTAATAAAACCCTGTAGAGCAGTCAAATGAGACTGTGTGCAAAGGCACCAGCACAGTGCCTGGAACAAACAAGTTTGGCTTTCTCTGGCATAAACAAAAAGTGGAAGGGGACATAAAAAAATGAAAGAGCTTTTCTGTTTGGGAGATAAGATTTTCGTTCATTTTCTTCACAAAAATTGATTTCTTTTCTTTACATTAACCAAAACCCATCCCTGGAGCAGCCCTATTCTGCCGTTCCTAGTTTGACAATCCCTTGTCACTCTGCCTTCCCTTTTCAAAGCCCTTTTGCAGATACCTTTGTACCTCTGATTCTGGGGCTTCTTAGTGTTGCTGGAGAAAACCGTATTCCTGGACTGATTTGCAGGAAAAAGTAATATGAACTACCCAGCGTTGCTGGGCCTCCTCTGTTGCTTGCCATCCTATTCTCCAAGAATCCTGTCACCTTCCCTACTGAGCCCTTCCAGCACTTTTCTACTAACTTCAAACTCCATCCCAGTTCTGGAACTCCCTGCAAGCAACCTTGAGACTGTTCAGTGTGCTCAATATCCCCTTCATTCTACCTCTGTATTTCTAATTTCCACCCCGTTTTGCTATGTGGCTCATATTGCCCACAGTGAGGTTTCATAACTTTTACTTCAACATCCCAACACCTTTGTCCTTAAAACTTTCTTACATCTCTTTAAAATTTTTTGAAATAGCTTAATCTTAAATTTGAAATTTATAGGAATAGAATAAAGGAGATACAGCTGGGCTGGTGGCTCACACCTGTAATCCCAGCACTTTGGGAGGCTAAGTTGAGAGGATCACTTGAGCCCAGGAGCTTTAAGACCAGCCTGAGCAACACAGCAAGACCCCGTCTCTACAAAAAAATAATAATAAAAAAATGAGTCTGGCGTAGTGGCGCACACCTGCAGTCCCAGCTACTTGGGAGGGTGAGGCAGGAGGATCACTTGAGCCCAGGAGTTTGAGGTCGCAGTGAGCTATGATTATACCACTGCACTCCACCGTGGGCAACAGAATGAGGCCCTTTCAATCAATCAGTCAATCAATCAATTATCTTTCTCTTCCTATAAGCATGTAGTACAAAATGCTTTAAAAAAATTTGACTCTTCTATTACAGATTTTATTCAGTCATGACTGGGAAACAAGATTCTTAAAAATAGCTTTATAGGACTCATCACTTGCATTTGAATTGTTTCCTTGCCTTTGAGATGTGAAAATAATGATAATCTCATGTTGACCCAATATGTAGGCCCACTATTTGCTAGTTAAGCAGGAGAGAACTCAAACTTCATTGTCTCAAAAACCATTCATATTTGACTATTGACAAATCATTAAATAAGACAATCTTACATTGACTCTCCCTCATTCATGGAATCTTGGTTTTTAAAGAATGGATCCAGTATTCATTCCTTTGCTCTACTGAGATACTCCTGAAAGGAATAAAAGATTCATGAGCACTTCAGTTGTGATGTCAGCCTTTATTTTACAGAGAAAATAATTCTGTGAGGAAAACTAAAACTAGTGGATTTTTAAAAAACATTTTATCTAAACTGGAATTTTCCCAACAAAAGTAGATAACTTGCCTCCTGTTACAGTTCCTTGTGTGTTCAGTTTAGTGTTTATGTACATTGAAACATGTATTTTGGTGAAAGATAAAGTCTGATTGCAAGGAAAGAAACGAACCTATTTCTTTCTTTTTTTTTTTTTTTTTGAGACAGAGTCTCACTCTGTTGCCCAGGCTAGAGTGCCGTCCGTCCTCCTAGCTCACAGCAACCTCAAATTCCTGGGCTCAAGCAATCCTACTGCCTCAGCCTCCCGAGTAGCTGGGACTATAGGCATTCGCCACCATGCCTGGCTAATTTTTTCTATATATTTTTAGTCGGCCAGATAATTTCTTTCTATTTTTAGTAGAGATGGGGTCTCGCTCTTGCTCAGGCTGGTCTTGAACTCCTGAGCTCAAACAATCCGCCCGCCTCGGCCTCCCAAGTGCTAGGATTACAGGCGTGAGCCACCGCGCCCGGCTTTGAACCTATTTCTTTTTAAAAACAAAACCTGCTTTATTGAAATAAGATGGACAAACTGCACATTCTGAAAGTGTACAAGCTGATATATGTACATCTGTGAAAGCATCATCATAATCAAGATAATGAAATTTATCCTTCTATCTTTTTATAATTCCTCCTTCTTGCCCCTCCCCACACCCTCCTCACATCCCCTTGCTCCTGGCCCCAAGCAATCATTGATACTGATCTGCTTTCTGTTACTATAGAACAATTTGCATTTTCCAGAATTTTATATAGATGAAATCACTCAATAGGTACTCTTTTTTTCATCAGCTTCTTTCACTCAGCCTAATGAATGGGATTAATGGGACAACTAGAAATTAATCCATGTTGTGTGTATAAATAGTCCATTCCTTCTTATAGCTGAGTAGTAGTCCATTGTATGGATATACCAGTATTAATTCATTTACCTGTTGATGGACATGTGAGTTATTTTCAGCTTTTGGATATTATAAATAAAGCTTCCATGAACATTATGGACAAGTCTTTATACGTACATATTTTTCACTTTTCTTTAGTAAATACCTAAGAATGAAATGGCTGTATCATATAGTAGGTGTATATTTAACTTTTTAAGGAACTGCCAGACAATTTCCCAAAGTGGTTGTACAATTTTTCATTCCCAGCAGCAGTGTGTGAGAATTGCAGTTCCTGCATGTCCTCGCCAGCACTTGGTATGGTCAGTCTTTTTAATATTAGCCGTTCCAGTATGTGTGTAGTGGTATCTCATTATGGTTTTAATTTGCGTTTCTCTAACGACTAATACATTTCCCTAATAATGTTGAACATCTTTTCATGTGCTTATTTTTGATCTATATATCTTCTTTCGTTAAGTGCTGTTCACAGAGTTTGTTCCTCCTCCTCCTCTCTGTCCCCATTTTTACTTATTGGGCTTTGAGAGTTCTTTATTCTGGATACAAGTCCTTTATCAGATATATGATCTGAAAATACTTTGTCCCAGTCTGTGGCTTGTCTTCTCTTTTTCTTAATAGTGTCTTTTCAAGAATATAAGTTTTTAATTTTGATGAAGTGTAGTTTATGAAATTTTTCTTTTATGAATTGTGCTTTTGGTGTCATATCTAAGCAATCGTTTGTCTATCGTTATACCAATTCCACACTCTCTTGACTGTAGCTTTATGATAAGTCTGAAATCAGTTAATCCTTCAACTTTGTTCTACTTTATCAAAGTTAGTTTGCTTCTTCTACGTCTTTTACATTTCCATATGAGTTTTGGAATCAGCTTGTTAACTTCTACAAAATGCTAGGATTTCATTGTGATTGCATTGAATATATGGATCAATTTGGGGAAAATTGACATCTTAACAATATGACCCATGTCTGACCCCACGCACAAGGCATATCTCTCCACTTATTTAGGTCTTCTTTAATTTTTCTCAGCAATATTTTGTAGTCATTGGTGTACAGGTATTTCACATCTTTTGTCAGATTTATCCCTAAGTGCTCATATGCTTCTGTTACTGGAAATGCTATTTTTTAAAAATTTTCTATTTTTTATTGTTCATTGCTAGTTCAGAGAAGTACAATTGATTTTTATATATTGCCTTTATGAGTTTGTACACATGTTAACTACCTTGTTAAATTTACTTAATTCTAGTAGCTTTTTAAATAGAGTCCACTGAATTTTCTGCATAGGCGATCCTGTTGTCTGCCAATAAAGAAAGTTATACTTATTACTTTCCACTTTGCATGCCATTTATTTATATTGTTTGTGTTATAGCAGTGATTAGGACATTTTGTACATGTATAGAAGCGATGAGTGTGGACATAGTTGTTTCTGATCTTAGGAAGAAAGTGTGTAGTTTTTCCACCATTAAGTATGATGTTAGCTGAAAGTTTTTCATGGATAACTTCTATCAAGTTGAGAATATTTCCTTCTATTCCCAGATTGCTGAGAGCTTTTATTGGGAATGGATGTTGGGTTTTGTTAAAAGCCTTTTCTGTATTTATGGAAATGATCATTTTTTTAGCTTGATAATGTGGTAAGTTACATTAGTTGTTTTTTGAATATTAAACCAACCCTGTATTCCTGGTTTTTAAAAGGAAAGAAGTTGTGCAGTTCAAAGGTGATAAAGATAGTATTTCCTCCTTCTCTCAGAAATCAGCCAAACAAAAGTGAAAATGAGAAACAGAGATGCAAATACCATGTCTGATGAAACCAGGAAAGAGCAGAAACTCCAAACAAATTAGGTGGACAGGCTGAAAAAAACAGTGGAAATTGAGTGTAAATTGGTATGATCACTTTGGAAATTTGGGGCAGCATTTACTAAAGTTGAACATTTACATACTTTATGACCCAACAGTTCCCCTCCAAAAGAAATGAGTGCATCTGTCCACCAAAAAATTTGAACAAAAGTATTCTTAGATACTTTATTCATGATAGCCAAAACCTGGAAACAACCCAAATGTTCATCAGTGGGAGAATGGATAAATTTCTGTCTTTCTATATAGTGGGATACCACACACTAATTTAAAAAAAAAAAAAGAACAAACTACTGATCAATGCAACAATATGGCTAAAACTCACAGACATGTACTTTAAAGAAGCCAGACATAAGAGTACATTTTGGATGATTTTGTTGTATATGATTTCAATAGGCTAACGAATGGTGACAGATGTCAGAATTGCAATTACCTTTTGGGGGAGGTATTGATTCAGAAGGGGCATAAAGGAACTTTCTGGGATGATGGAAAAGTTGTATATCTTGACCTGGGTCACGGTTACATGGATACACACACACACACACATGTGCAGGCAAAAATTCATTGAGCCACACACTTAACATTTGTATATTTTACTTCTATGTAAAATGTGTATGTGTAGGCCGGGTGCAGTGGTTCACGCCTATAATCCTAGCACTCTGGGAGGCCAAGGTGGGAGGATAGCTTGAGCTCAGGAGTTTGAGACCAGTGTGAGCAAGAGTGGGACCCCATCTCTACTAAAAAAAAACAGAAAAATTAGCTGGGCATGGTGGCGCACACCTGTAGTCCCAGCTACTTGGGAGGCCAAGGCAGGAGGATCGCTGGAGCCTGGGAGTTTGAGGTTGCAGTGAGCTATGATGACACCACCGCACTCTAGCCTGTGTGACAGAGGGAGACTCTGTCCCTCCCAAAAAAAAAAAAAAATTTAAAAATACAAAAATTAAAAAAAATAAAATAAAATGTGCATGTGAATTATATGTCAATTAAAAGGGAATCAGGACGTTTTTTTCCCCAGGAATGCAAGCATGGTTTAATATTGAAACATAAAAGTGTTTAGTAAAAGAAAAAAATGTAATTCACTAAATAATAACCCTCATAATAGATGCAAAAAATGCAATTTTATCATTCAGCATCCATTCATGATCAAAACTGTTAGTGAACTAGGTATGGAAAGGAATTTCTTAACTGGATAAAAGTTACCTACCAAAAATCTACAGTAAACATAATTCTTAATGGTGAAAACTTAGAAGCAACTTCTTTTTCTTTTTCTTTTTTTTTTTTTTTTGAGACAGAATCTCACTCTGTCACCTGGCCTAGAGTGCTGTGGTGTCAGCCTAGCTCACAGCAACCTCAAACTCCTGGGCTCAAGCAATCCTCCTTCCTCAGCCTCCTGAGTTGCTGGGGATTACAGGTACACGCTAACATGCCTGGCTAATTTTTTCTATTTTTTAGTTGCCCAGCTAATTTTTCTATTTTTATTTTTTAATTATTTTTAGAGACGGGGGTCTTGCTCTTGCTCAGGCTGGTCTCGAACTCCCGAGATGGGAGATCAAGCGATCCTCCCATCTCAGCCTCCCAGAGTGCTAGCATTACAGGTGTGAGCCACCATGCCCAGCCAGCAATTTCTTTTAAATCAGGATCAAGTCAAAGGTGCCTGTCAACAGCAATTCTGTACCCATTGTCTGGGAATCCAGCTTGCACAGAAAGATGAGGAACACACAGGAAGAGGCCTTATCCTGATAACACCTGCCTTTTAGATTGATGCAGTTTCTTTTAGAGAGCTTCGTAACTTTCGTATATGTTACAAATATTTTGCAAGTGTACAATATCACATATCAATTTAAAAAATTGATATTTGGGGGGTCAGACATTTAAAGACACAGGCCAGAAAATATGGTAGAAACAACTGATGTTAAATCGAGTTCTTTTATTTTTAAGATGGAAAATATTTGAAAGATATGGAATCAGTATAAAGGAAGCAAGCATTAGTTCCAGAATATAGATGAAAATGTTTGCTCAGCAGAAAGAAATAATATTAATGACTTGTCCAAAGTTGGTTGCATCCAGACTCTGACAACCTCACAGAAGACGGCTCTTTACCCCAGGAGGAATGGGATAATATCAGACTGGGGCTGGGCCTGGAGTCACAGTCAAGCCGGCCATGTTGGGCTGTTCCTTCCCCAGGATTCTCAGGAGCTCTGCCCTTGATGCCCCTGGGTCTCTGGCTAGGGGACCCAGACCAGAGATTTGGGGCAAGGAGCGTGAAGTCAGCGAAGCTGCCACTGTGATGACGGTGGGCCCGAGATGCCTCTCCCTGGCTCCAAGCTCTGCCCCCTAGGCCCGAGTGCTGGTGTCCAAGCCTGGGGGATACTCCTCCCCTCCTCCTCTCCTGCCCTCCTGCCCTCCTGCCCTCCTGCGTTACTTCCTTCTTCCCCTACCTCCTCCTCTCCCCTCCTCCCCTCCCCAACCCAGGGCCACTCTTCCTTGCCAGAGCCGGAGATCTCCGCCAGGGGGCGCGCCGTACGCCGTCGGTCGCTGGGTCCGCGTGCTGCGATTCCGGGGGACGTCAATGCTCCCGGACCGCTAGCGCCTTCTCAGTGTGATTCCCACGACCCTCCGATCTGGGGCTGGGCTTGGGATTTCCCTCCCAGCCGCAGACTCTCGTCCGGCCCCCTCTGCCCCAAGGTCAACGCTCCCGCCTCGACGCCCTCCAGCCTTCGCCCTCGCCCCTGTCCCGCGCACCTGGGCGCTGGGGGAGAGAGCAGGGCCCTCAGGGCGCCGCACCCCGCGACCAGCCTCTGGTATCCCTGGCGCAGGGACCCCACCCCCACCCCGCTACCTCCTCCGCCTCAGAGTAGCAGCTTCAGCCCCCGTGCAGGGGAGACCGCGGCCTCGGTGCCCCACCCCCTGCCCCTGGCTCTCCGGCGTCCCGCAAGCTCTGCACAGGCCGCCTCCCTCTCCCCGGTGACCCCGTTTCCTCCCGCCTTCCCTGTGGCCGCTGACTGCTCGGCCCGATGAGCCGCTCCCTTCACCCCAAGCCTCGCTCAGCCCCAACATACCCTCCCCACCTCTGCACCCACGAGTCTCAGGGAGAGCGTCCCCTCCCGGATTCCCGCAGCCGGCCCTTGGAAATTCCCTGGGCACGGCACGGCTTCCTCCTTCCGGGGACCCCACAGCAGCGTGCGCCCCCTGACGCCGCCCTCTCGGGCCCTCCCGCGTCCCTGCCGCTCCTCCTTGCTCCCGGTTGCTTGGGGAGAGGGGAAGCCCCACTGTGCGTCCGGCTCCTAGGTGCGCCCCCAGCATTCGCTCGTGCCGCTGCGGTCCCCGCTCTACTTAGAAGCAAGACCCCTCTCCACTGACACCTCCTCCGCTCTGGTTCCTTATGCCCTGCCTGACCTGATTATTTTTCTGGCCAGGCCAAACGGGTTGCTGGATCCCCAGCCCCACTCTAACCCCATCGGAGCAGTCTGCAGGGTGGGGGAGGGGAGGGCAGGCAAAGATATCCACCCAGCCGCCCAGGTCACTCAGGCCAAAGGGACAGCTCTCCCTTCCTGGCCCAAACCGGAAAGGCTTAAAACTCTCTCATTCCAGCATGTTCATTATCCCCAGGCTTGCAGTTTTAAGTCTTTTAACTCAAAAATGGAAGACTTTTTGTACATTTAAAGGAATTTCGGGAATTTCGTTGGCGTTATCATTTTTCCTGTCTGCAAGGTCCCTCACTCTATCCCCACTCCCATCTGCCTGCCCCCTAGAGTTGTCCATTCCATTCTGTTTATCTTTCGCTTTTATGTGTTTTTGCCCCCCCAAAAGTGTCTTGTTTCGCTAGCATGCATTTTAACTTAGTGTGAAAGGAATTGTATTCTTTCTCATCCAGCTTCTTTTCACTCAGTGCTAAGATTTTAAGATAGATCCCTGTCGCTTCTGCCCCTTCTAACTGCTGCGTCCTCTCGATGCTGCTCATCTGCCTCGGTCTACCCTTCCTTTCCCTACCCCGCCCCCACCAATAACTGCCATAACCATTCTCCAGCACATCCCCTTCTGCAGCACTTCTCCAATGTTGGTGTGCACAGGTATCACCCGGGAATCTTGTTAGAATGCAGCTCTGATCCAGCCGGTCTGGGTGGGGCTTGAGATTGCATTCCTAACCAGCCCCCAGGTGATGCCTACACTGCAGGTCCCAGGACCACATTTCCATGAGGAGCAAGGCCCTTATGGATGTCTGCGAGAATTTATTTTGGGTTACTGGGTCATAGGGCATGCGTTGATCTAATTTGATGAGTACTGCCCATCTGCTGTCCAGTCTGGCTGCACCACCTTACCCCACACTAGCAGGGCGGGAGGGCGAAAGGTATATATTTATGTGGGAAGGAGGAAGGCCTTCTCCTTGCTCCTGCCTGCATCCTGTCCACCAGTGCAGCAGGTCTGGGCCCAAACCCCCTCTCTCCCTTGACTGAATGGACCCAAGGATCCAGAGCAACATCTCTGGCCAGCAGTGCATGGCCAAGTCAGCAACGGGTCCAGGCCAGGCACCCCGATCTTGACTTGCACCGTGGAGGACCCTGAATCCTCCGCTTACCACACATCTGGACTGCTCTGACTCATAACTTCCCCAGGCTTGGGCTTTATCCCTGACAGGAGCTCTTGAGAAGCCCGGGGGTCTTCAGTTAGGCTGTTTGTGTTTCCTTCAGCCCCTCTCACTTTCCCTTGAGTAGCCTGTTAGGGCACAGTGGGACTTAGATGGCCTGGCCTGGTCCCTGGGATGTGTCTGTCCTGAGCCTGACTTCTCATCTCTAAAATGGCATAGTCATGGCGTAGCTGTAATTTGTGGTACTAGGAGTTGGTCCAGGTCCTTCACCCACATGCCAGGAGCCCCACAGAAGCCCTAAGACAGGCGTTCTTGCCTTCATCTTACCCATGAGGAAAGTGAAATTCAGGAAGGTTTAGCAATTTCCACCAAGGCCATGGAGCTAGAAATGACAGTGCTGGGATTCAAGCCCAGCCCCAGCTCATACACCAAAGCCATGCTAACCACAAGGCATGTCATCTCTTGTGTCTTCCCTTGCCCTTGCTACCGGGCCATATTGTAGGAGGAGAACTACAAAGAAACAGAAAGGAAGGATTGGTTCTGGGTTTCAGGCACTGATGCTGAAGGCATCTAACCAGTGGCAGGCAGGGTTGGGAAACTCTATAGTAAGTGGGTTTTGGCAAAAATGAACCAGGGTTCTAGTGGTTGGTTCCCAGAGCCTGAATATTTAGGTGGCAGGAAAGAGGACCTTGGGGCTAGCACTTCAGGAGCAGGGATTTCAGGGTTAGATATAGAGTAGGGATCAGGACTAGGCAGGAGTTGAGGATGCCCAGGGATTGGGTGGGAGTCAGGTGGGTGGGTCTCGGCTGTGGGTAAAATTGTCTATTACGTACCTTACTTGGTAATGACTGATCACTCAATGTTTTGTTTGGAGGGGTCAGCAGGTGTGCAAATGGCCAGCATCCAGGGCATCAAGGGACACCACCTTCCAAGGCCTTTCTGGGGCTGTAAGCAGCTTGCTGGGGCAGGTTTGGAAACCCTGTGGCTATGCTTTCCCCACCCGCACAGCTGTGCAAGCATTTCCTGGCACCAAGCCCCAGGCCCAAGCATTTCACAATCAGAAGAGTTCAACATCTGCACATTTTGAGATTTCATGGCACACAGCCTCTTACTCTTGTCCACACCCATCCAACTCTGTTTCCCATTTTAGGGCCAAAATTCTATCTAAGACAGAGCATTTCTCTGAAAGCCTAGGGAGCCTGTCTGTTCTTTCAACAGCCTTCAGGGTCAAAAAATCTTTTGAGCCGACAGATTTTCCTTGGAGCTCAAAACAACATCTTACAGCATTTTGGTCTTTACAAAGTGCTTCACAAATAGATATTGCCTTTGACTCACAATAACCCCATGACAAGGTTGGGACCCACTTAACACTGAGGTTCCAAAGGATTAACTGGCCAAGGGCACACATTGTGTAGGTGGATGAAATGGGACTTGTTCGTTTTTCCATAGCAGACCTTGGAACTCTTAAAGAGTGAGTAGGTACTCTCCGGGAAACTCACTACCCTGGCTGGCCCATTTCTCAGACTTGGGGATGTGGACTGAGGCAGGAGGTAGGAAGTCTAGGGGGAGATGCCTGGGCTGAGATGTTTGGGAGGTGAGTTGAGGTCTCATGGGCTCTGGCAAGCCTTCTCCTAGCCAGGTTTCTGTCATCGGGGCCTTTCCTAGAGCCTGGGGTTCTCCTGGAAGTGGAAAGAGGGAGTTGGTGGGAGGAATGGCAAGTCCAGGGTTACCCAGGTAGAAGTTCTCACTGAGTCTGAAGCTGAGACAGCTGAGAAGCTTCGAGAAGAAGGTGCTGCCAGTTGCTAAGGGGGCTGCAGTGTTGTCATCACATCCACGTGGGTACTCTCAATGGCTTGGCCAAGCTCTGCCCCTGACTAAGCCATCTGTCCTGTCCCTCCTTCTCAAAGTCCCCTGGTGCCTCACACCAGGCACCTGCAGCATCGCTTGAGGAAGTGCCCAGGGGCCGGGCCAGTCTACCTGCGGGTTCCAGCAACACCACACATGCCCTGACCCGTGCTAAGGACTGCGAGTCTGGGGCCTGCTAAGGCAGGAGGCCCTGGTCCTGCTGCCCTCCCTCTCCCCTAGGGCTCCTGGGCCAGGGTTCAACAGACACAGGCAGTGGGATGGGGTTGCCCTTCTATTGGTCCAAGTCCTGAGCGTAGCCTGGGTGAGTCATGGAGGTGAGGAGGCCCACGAGACTCAGCAGTGTGGAGAAAAGCAGCAGGAAGGAGGCTGTGAAGAGGAGGGCAGGCAGGGCGCTGAGCACCAGCAGCAGGACAGCCGGCACCAGGTGGCGCCACGCGGCGGCCACGACAGACCACAAGGAGCTCAGCAGGTGGGAGCCGGTGGTGAAGAGCGCGTGGCACAGCATCAGCGCCAGCAGCAGGTAGAGTATCCCCTCCAGACCCCACAGCAGACGCTGCAGGGGCTGCCTCCAGCCCGAGGTGCTCCACCACTGGACCCAGCTTGGGGGCACGTGGCACGCCCACCAGCGCACCCAGCCCTGCCGCGTGACCCAGGCTGACCAGGGCACCTCCCGTTGTGACCCCTCGCCGGCCCCGATGGTATCCGTCTCCACTCGCGGCTGCTGCATCACGGCTGGTGCACCTGGGGAGAGGGCCAGGCCAGCTGCAGGAGCAGCCCTGGAGATGCCTGGGACCCTAGGGCAGGTGGGGGTGCAGGGGTCAGGAGGGCGCCAGCATGGGTGGGTTGGAGCTGAGAGCTGGGGCCTGGGACTTACCTCTGGGCAGAGTCACCTAAGTCATGTTGTTTCCTGCAGCGCCCAAGGACGGCCTGGCAGCCCCATCCAAGCCCTCACTCTCACCCACCCGCACCCTCCCCAGAGGAGCCCCTTTATGACCCGGGCTGGGTGGGGTCCTACCAAGAGAGAAGCCACTGCAGGTGTGAGGCTCCCCTGAGTCCTTCTGCATGGACCCTCCAGCCTGGCAGGGGAGTCTGGCGAGCCCTGCACATATAGCTTCTCGTGCTTTCTGTGGGAGCCCTCCCCAGATCCCTGTCCCTTCCCTGCTGACTGATGTCCATCCCTACCCCACTGTCTTGCGAGTCTTTCTCTCTGGATCCTCATACTCTAGAACCACAGAGGAGGCCAGAATGGCTGCCCCAACCCCAGGCTCTGAGATGGCTACTACGTCCTGCCCTGGGATCCCTGACTCAGACCCAGGTATCCACTGCCCATATTAAGAGGCCAGTGGTCCCCTGAGGTTTAGGCTGGGAATAAAGGGGTAACCTGCCACCTGCCCAGCCAAGATGGAGGAAAGGAGTCCTGAGGAAGAGGACGGCCAATGTATTTTTGGAGGACACACAGCGGTTTTGGAGGGGCACTCAGGCCCAAGGATGCAGGCAGAAAGCCAGACCAAGCAAGGCTGCGGGCATGCCGCGGGCTCCCAGGAGCAGCCCCAGTCCCATGAGCAGCAGTAGCAGTGCATCCTGGAGGCTGAGTTGTCCAGTGACTGTCCCGGCTGGTAGGACAGCCTCTTGCTGTCCTGGACCCTCGCCGGCCCCCTGACTCTGGCCCCTTGTGAGAAGTCTATGCTGTGGCACGGTGGGACCTGCGGGCCTGTGGAGAAAGAGGGTGGCAGCTGGGCTTAGGGAAGTAGACCACTTGCCCACCTGCCTGCCACACCCACCTGCCAGGCTGCCGCCCACTTACCTATGGAGCACGTCAAAGGCGAGGAAGCTGACCAGTAGCAGCAGCAGCAGCAGGGCTGGACCAGCCATGGAAAAGACTGCCCGAACCGTCAGCCCGAGTGCCCCCAGCCCTAGGACACTGTCCAGGAGCTGGGCCCGGCTAGAGTCACAGGGGGACACACATGGATGCACTGGACTACCTGACCCCTCCCCGGCACCCAGGTCCCTGGGGGGAACTGGCATTGGATCTGCAAGGGCCTTGGGCCTGGGTAAGCAGAGCCGGGTCATGGAGGGAGGTGGAGGTGACAAGAAGAGCAGTGCTGGAAGGAGTATGGAGGTGGGAGTGTGGGAGGGGGTAGCGCCCTGGCAGACGCTCAAGGTTGAGCTCGGAGAATAGGGAATTGGACTCCTTGGGAATGTCCCCCTCCCCACATACCCACCCACCAAACCCTCCTCACCTCCTTCCACCTTGGTGAGCCATTCTGGGACTGGGCAGGTGGGGCATTGTGACCTGTTGCCAGGTGGGGCCCTGGGGAAGGGAGGGGGCTGCTGCTGGTCTGGCCTCATAAGCAGCTGGTGGCCTAGGTGGGGCTTAGCCAGGAAGTCAGGGATTTCTGAGAACTAAGACTCACCCTCTTGCCTTTGCTAATTCTCTGCCCGAGGGCCCTCCCATGGGGATCTGAGTTGTCAGGAAGCCATTCTAACCCCATTACTACTTGGGCATCTGTCCAAGCAAGGAAAGGCTTCTTTCTTCTTCCTGTGAGTTCCCAGAGATGCGAGTCCAGGGGCAAGTCATTCACTATCTCTGTCCCCAGCTGTCTTCCCTGAGAGTGGGGTGACGCCTGTGGGACCTTGTTGGGGATTTCTCAGGCCTGCAGTCTTGGAATGTAGAGACAGGCTCTGCCACAGAGCCACCCGAGGCTTCCTGGGGCTGGGCTGCCACGTGACTGCTAAATGGGGGTGGGGGCAGGAGGGGGATGTTTAGGTATTCTAAGCACTACAGTGTGTGTGGGAGGTGTTACAGATACTGGGGTTCCAGAAATGGAGCAGACCCCATATTGGAGGTTAAGATTACTCTCTGAGGAGTGAAGCATGGTGGCACACACCTGTGATCCCAGCTACTTGGGAGGTTGAGGCAGGAGGATCACTTGAGCCCAGGAGTTCAAGGCTGCGGTGAGCTATGATCACATCACTGCACTCCAGCCTGGGAGACAGACAAGAGATCTTGTCTCAAAAAAAAAAAAAAAAGTTACTGTCTGAGAATGAAATTAGGGAGGAAAGTGAACATGTAATGAAGGGATTGGTCACCTGGAAAAGAAGCCTGTCCCACTGATAACCTGTAAATGGGTGATGGCTACAGAGGTTCTAGCACATCTCAGGTTAGTGACTTGAGAGGCAAGAGTGGAAATGTGTCATAATTAAGAGAACTTAATCCTTGTCCTCATATCATACTTTTAAGGAAAACTTAAGGGGGTGGTGATAGGGTAGACAGTGGCCATACAGCCCCTAGGAGAGGAGGAGCTAGAACAAGAGTCAGGCTGCATATTTGCTCCCAGCAGGCCCTGCCCAAAAACTCAGGCCTGCTGGCCTTGGCATCTTCAGAGGTGATGGACTTGGCAGTCCATAGAGCCATTGTCACCAGCCCTTGGGACTATCCACTGATTGCCGTTGCTCTGGTTCTTGTTGCTTATCCAGCAACTAGGCTTTAAGTGTAGATTTGTCCATAAGGGGACAGGGTTTAACAGAAGATTCCAGCATTTTTTTGTTTTTTTTTTTTTTTTGCTTAAGTTCCAATTGTTTTTGGAAATGAGCAAATTAGCATTAAGGTTTAAGATTGCCAGCCCCCTGAGCCTGATCGATTCTGGATGCATCTACAAGATTGCATTTCTGGACATGCAAACCTGAGGATCACGTCCTGATGACCCCAACAAGATAAGGCTACTCCATATTGCAGGGGTGGGGCAATGGGGGGGGTTGACTAAAGCTCCTTAAGGGTTCACTATGCACCAGGTGCCCTGCATACATTTATGAGTGAGTTCTATTTGTGACTTCCTCGGAGTTTATTTTTTATTCAGCAATTATTCATTATTTCCTGTGTGCCAGGCACTGTGCCAGATGCTGGGTCATAATTCCTACAAGCAGAGCCTGAGACGGGGATTCTCATGCATGTGATTTATTGAGGGGGTGCTCTCAGGAGGAGAACGTTTAGGGCAGTGAGGGAAGGGAAGCAGGACAGGGCAGGGAAAAGAACTAAGCTAGGACGTGGTCTCGGCTGGAATCTAGCTCTGGAAGGTGAACTGTACCATAGAGTCGGTCCCGTCACGTACCCCTGTGTCAGTCATTGGTTGTGGCTCCTGCATGGGGGTTGGAAACTGGGGGGAAGGTGGTAGCTGAGAAGTGTAACCTTCTGGGTGAGGCAGCTCCTGTCAGCTGAGGACATTTGAAGAGAGCAGACAGCTGTGACCCAGGAGCATTGAAAACTTACAATAGCAGGGGTAGGGGCACCAGTCAGCGAAGGGGGCATCAGTGGGGCACCAACAGCATACGCTGCAGTGAAGGATTAACTCAGCAAGTCTGGATTGTCAAAACCCTGCATATTTGAAAGAATGGTTTGGCTTTTGCCGGGCTCCTGGGAAGTAACCTCTAAATCCTTAGAATATCCTGCCTAGTAAAAATGTCTTGGGAGTAAAAATGTTTACCTGGGAGCCGGGGGCCACATCAGATAGTGGTGATTTCTACTGCAAGGCTTTGGACTTTGATCTCTAGAGGGGCCGAACTAAGGGCAGCCACAGGGGCAGTCAACCAATGAGACTGACCCCCAATAAAAACCAGTGGGCTCCTTTGTCTGTGCATGTTGTCATATATCACGCTGGGAGAATTAAGCACCGTCCACTGGACTCTACTTCCAGAGGACAACTGGAAGCTTGTGCCCGGTGTCTCCTGGATCCTGCTTTGTGCACCTTTTCCCATTGCTGGTTTTAATCTGTATCGTTTCTCTGTAATAAACTGTAACCATGAGCATAAGCACTTTGTTGAGTTCTGTGAGTCCTTCTTGTGAATCACCGAACCTGACGGTGGTCTTGGGAACCTTGAGGAGAATTGGTGTCAGAAGTCGGATTCACTAGCCCAATCACAACTCACTGAAACGTGGTGAAAGCATGATTTGAGAAAAGGAAGTCATCCCCGAGAGGGTGGGGGCTGGCAAGCCTTTGATTTCTGGGTGGCCACTTGGTCACCCACAGTGTGGAATCGCAGCTGTGCTGTGATCAGTTACGGGAGGTAAAAGTTACCAAAGGAATTTATCAAGGACAGTCAACTCCTGAGGAATTGTTGAGGAAATCTTCCAGAAAGCAAAATAACTGAAGCCCACGAAGAAAAGAGAAAAAGACAATAAAATTAGTGGATTAATATTTGAATGATGGTAGTTCTAGAAAATTAGAATAGAGAAAAAGAAGGGGGAATTTCTTAAAAATCAAGAAACTTTTCAGAACTGAAGGACATGATTCTCTAGACCCACAAGGTCCCACCAGTTCACAGCTCAATAAATGAAAAAGGGGCTGGGTGTGGTTGTTCATGCCTATAATTCCAGCACTTTGGGGTGGCTGAGGCAGGAGTGGGAGGATTGCTTGAGGCCAGGAGTTTGAGCCTGTAGCCCTACCTACTTGAAAGGTTGAGGTGGGAGGGTCGCTTGAGCCCAGGAGTTCAAGACTGCAGTGAGCTATGATTGTGCCACTGCACTCCAGCCTGGGCAACAGAGCGAGACCGTGTTGAAAATGAAAAGAAAAGAAAAAAGACTAACATCAAGACCCATGATGAAACTGAAATTACCAGGGATAAAAAGACACTCCTAAGAACTTTCCCAAAGGAAAAAGATCACATACATAGGACCAGAAGTCAGAATGGTATCAGACTTTTAAACGCCGACACTGGTAACTAGAAGACAATAAGGCAAATTCTGAGGGGAAATGGTTTCCAACCTACAAACGTATATCTAAATGATTGATAAGTGTGAGAGTGGAATAATGACATTTTCAACCATACAAGTTCTCAAAAATTTGACCTTGTGGCCAGGGGAGGTGGCTTACGCTTGTAATCCTAGCACTCTGGGAGTCCAAGGCGGGAGGATCACTTAAGGTCAGGAGTTTGAGACCAGCCTGAGCAAGAGCAAGATGCCATCTCTACTAATAATAGAAAAAATTAGCCGGGCATGGTGGCATGTGCCTGTAGTCCCAGCTACTTGGGAGGCTGAGGCAGGAGGATCACTTGAGCCCAGGAGTTTGAGGTTTCAGTGAGCTAGGCTGACACCACGGCACTGTAGCCTAGGCAACAGAATAAGACTGTCTCAAGGGAAAAAAAAAAAAACTGACCTTGCATATATTTATATACCCTTTTTTAGGAAGCTCCTGAAGGATGTGCTTCATCAAAATGGGAATTAAACTGAGAAAGAGGCTAACACAGCATTCAATAAATGAGACTAAACAAAGGAAAGGGATGATGAGAAAGTCCTGGGATGTCAGCTGTGCCCCCAGGAGAAGAAAGTAGCCAACCTAGAAGGGATGTCTCTAGAGGAAAATGAAATCAATTGGTCCTTGGCTGTGTTTAGATATATTCAGAGTAAATAGTTCCATTGGAAACTTTGGGGTTAAATTAGCAATCGGTGCCCAGAAAACCAAGCAAATGATAAAACAAAGTAGTCACTAACTCCAGGGAGCACAAAGAGTTGAATAGTGATATTTACATGATCATAATAAAAGCACTGAATAGTGACTCCCAATGGTGAAACAGCTTTATTGGGAGGATGGAAGGAGGGAAAGGGTATGTTTGTGTTACCTGGATGTGTGTGTGTGGGGGGGGGTGGGAGGTCGGTAGGAAAGCTAAATCCTTAATTCCATAGCAGGGAATCCATACGTAACATCTAAACATAGAAAGATCAAGAAACAACAATAGGTTGGTCAGAGTGCAGTGGTGTTTACAACTAATTGATCACCGCCAGTTACGGATTCCTTTGTTCCTTCTCCACTCCCACTGCTTCACTTGACCAGCCTTAACAAAAGAAAAAAAAAATGCAGCAATAAAGGCATGGAGATAAATACAGGAGAAATAACAAAAAGAATTAAAAGTGGTTGACTTGGGAATGGAAAGGCATAGGGTAGGGTCTTCTACTATAAGCCTAAATGTGATTTAACTTTTAAACTATATTGTGTAATTTTTGATAAAAATGATTTAGTTAAGAAAAGCAAATCGATATAGGATCATGCTATGAAGATCAGGAATATATCCTCCCAGGATGACTGGAAAACCTATTTCCTAACGTTATGTGGATTATACTCTTGTGGCTTGAGATAAAAATGACCAGTGACAGCATCAAACATCATCAAACTCAGAAAGTTGTGAATCATGCCTTTTAGATGGAGGTGCTCTAACCCTCCCCTTAGTGCTTCTCAGCCTTTAATGTGCATATGAATCTCCTGGGCTTGACTCCTCTGGGGATCTTGTTAAAATGCAGATTCTGATTCAATAGGTCCGGGGCAGAGAATCTGCATTTCTAACAAGTTCCCAGGGGATGCGAATCTCCTGGTGTTCAACCACAATTTGAAGAACAAAGCTGTCAAAGACATTGATGTACAAAAGAGAGAATGCTGGGGGAGGCAGAGGTGAGGAGAGGCTGGGCACGTGGGGAGATGCTGCCCTGTGCCATCAGTTGAGTTCCTGTCAATGCTCACCTGTATGACAGGGAGAGCACCTAGCAAGGAATGAGTTCTGCCTTAGCACCGGGGACAGGAGAGTAGAGGCGCAGGCAGGCAGCAGATCCCACCTCTTCATTATTTGTGTAGCCGGACACATAGCCTCCTTTCTTTTCCTGGATAGCGTTTTATTCCAGCTATATATGCGGGAGGAAGAGGGATGTGTTAAGCTGTTTTCCATACCTTTAATTCATCTGATTAATCTAGGGGCCCCCTGGGACCACATATTATCTCATTTCATCATCACAGCAAACTTGGGAAGAAGATATGGTTCCCCCCCTTTTTTAAGATGGGGTCTCACTATATTACCCATGCTGGTCTAGAACTCCTGAGCTCAAGTGATCCTCCTGCCTCAGCCTCCTGAATAGCTGGGAATACAGGTGTAAGCCACTGCACCCAGCTTATAAATAGCAGAAGTGGGATGTGAAATGAAGTCTGTCTACCACCAAAGTCATCTATCCTCTTCACCTACACCTGATCACACCAGGGAGCTGGCAAAAGATCCCCAGTCCATTCCTTAAACTAAAATCCCTTTCCGGCAGGTGCCACCACGCAGTCCTGCTCAGTTGTGCTTTGCAACACACACTCATCCCAGAAATGAAAGATCTGAAAGATCTACCTGGCTCCTGGCCATAGAGTTCTGGCTGTGCAGGTACTTGGGTACACATCTGCCACTATGCCCCTGGAGCCACCACCTCCAGATCCTGCTTTGGAGCTTCAAGCCTTTGCAGTCCCAGGTACCCAGTGGCAAGGGCCAGAGGTGGCAGCTGGGCTGGGAGTGCAGAGGGCATAACAAGGTGCTGAGGGACTCATCGAGAGGCAAAATGGGGCTCCAAGGGTTACAACAGGGCAGAGAGGAAAGGGTTGCAGAGTGGTGGGAAGGGGAGGAGGGGGCACAGGGGACATAAGAGGTCTGAGCATACTGCGGATTTGCCCCCTAAGGGATTGATGGGAGGGAACCAACTGCCCTATCCCAGTCCCTTTGGGAGTGGCTCTTTCAGTTCAAGCCTGCCAACTCCTGCCGACCTGGTGCTGTTGGGGAGGGTCGGCTTCCCTTCAGCTGTGCTTGGTCCCCTCTAGCCCTGACTATATTGCACACATACTTTAAGGGTGCTGACTAGGGACCAGGTGCTGTTCTAGGTCCTGAGGTGCAGCTGTGAACATTTGGGTGCAAAGGCTCTTCTGAAGGATACTTACCTCCTGCTGGTTTCGGGGGGCACTGAAGAGTGAACATAAAACAAGAGAATCTCAGATACTGCTGGGTGCCTTGAAGACAATAAAAAGAGGTGAGAAGTGCACAGGATGATAGAGCTAGTCAGAGTTCAGGGAAAGCCTTTGGGAGCAGGTGACAGTGAAATGAAATCCGAATGATGAGAATGCAAAGGTGGCGAACAGTGGAAAGGTGGGAAGGCTAGGTGGGGCTGGTGCCTTGCAGGAGCAGCTAGCCTGCCAGTGTGCCTGTAGGGATGGGAGCCAGGGACAGCCCAGAGACACGGGGTGCGAAAGGTGTGGGTAGGAAGAACTTGGTCATGAAGGGCCTTGCAGATGAGCCCACTGGGGACTTGAGCCAGGAGGAACTTGATATTTGGCTGCTGTGTGAAGAACAGCTTAGAGTGGGTGGGAGCCTCGGGAGGCTGAGATGTCCTGTTCCTTGTGCCCCTACACCCCTCCTCCCTTTCCACCCCACTGTGAAACTGGGATGGGGGGGACCAGAGACTGGGAAGTGGTCAGATTGGGCTTTGGCAGGAGGCGAAGCAGCCCTCAGGACCTGTGGGGACCCCAGCCTCCCACCTCTGGAAGGAGGTGCTGCCCCATCAGCCCGGCCCCTGCCCCCAGCAACTTACCCCTTTGGAGCGTCTCCCTTGAATTTTTCTATGCCCCCCACCCCCAGCCCGTCCTCCCCTCCACCCCGTGCCTGGGACCTGGCAGCGCCGTCTACTGGGGGGTGGGGGGCTCCAAGCCAGGATCGGGTTGCCTGGGCCCTATCTGGTTACTCGCTTTCGGAAGGTTCTCTAGTTCTCTATCTGGCGCCAGTGGGGTGGACCAGATGCCTCGAGAAGCTCCAAGACTCGTGCCTATGGGGTCATCCCTGCTGGTGGTGGGCTTCAGTCCCAGAGGGCGGTCCGGTATTTCTTTCGAGGGTTCGTGTGAGGCTGGGCTACCAGAATGGCGCTGACAGGCTGCTTTTGGGTGATTTAAATTGTTTTTACAGATAGTGGCCCAGCAAAAACTATTTGCTCAGGGCCCGCGCACGCCAGAGGATTCCCGGCTACCTCCGGGCATCGCTTCTTGTGGGATGGCAGCATCTTCCTGGAGGGCTCCTTGCAAGGCCAAGTGCTGGCCACAGGCACACAGCTGGACGAGTTTTCTTCCTTTTTGGGAGGAGATCCAGGGGTGGAGGAGCCAAAGGGGGCCTCGGAGGGAGGATGGGAAGGGTCCCGCGCTCCGGCATCTCCGGACCTGGGGCAGTCCGCGAATAGAGACCCAGGGCTGCGGGCTCCCATGGGACGAGGGAGGGGGCAAGGAGCTGGAGGGGGAGGACAGGGCGCGTGTCAAGCCTCGGCCCCTCCATCCCTGGCCCCAGCCCGCTGGCTATCGCTCGGGCCTCTCTCCTCGGGTTATGTAAGCCCAGAACGTGGCAGCGGGAGAGCAAAGGAGTAGGGGAGGGAAGGGAAAGGAGGAGAGGGGGAGGCGGGGCCGGGTGGTGGGGGAGGTGGTGGGAAGCGCCGTCTCTGGTTGGGCTCCTTGGGTTGTCTTTCAGAAAGATTCCTGGAGGACCAGCCCTTCCCCCAGCCCCCGCCCGCGCTCTGTCCTCCGCCTCAGTTTCCCTTCAGTCTCTTTCACTCCTGTCCCACCCGCCCAGGCAGGGGGGGCTCTGGCTCTGGATGGATTTCCCTCTAGGGTTGTAGTTTCCTTGCCAAAGCTGTCAGCTTGGCTACCTTGGCCGTCGGTTAGCCGCTCTGAGCCTCAGTTTACCAGTTTGTAAAATGAGGTTTGATTGCGAGGCCACGAGTAAAGTGCCTGGCATCGTGCCTGGTACGAAGTGGGTGCCCGCTGTGGGACGGGCACCTCGCGGGTCTAAGTGAATAGTGTGGCTTTGCAGACCGTAAAGGGCAGCGCGCGAGTGAGGCTGTGGTTAGCCCGGGACGGCCGGAGAGGACTGGGCTGGGGGAGAGGGGGAGGGGTCCGGAGACCGCGGGCGGCCCCCGGGGGGTCCGCCCCGCTCGCTCCGCCCGCGCCGTCCCCTCTCCTCCGAGGTTCAGGGGCAGCGAGCGGGCTGTGGGCGGGCCGGAGGCTGCCGAGGGGCGTGGGGCGACGGCGCGGGCGGGCAGGAAGGGGCGGGGGGCTCCAGAGCACCCGGCAGGAAGAGACGAACCCACCGGCCGCCGCGGGCCCCGTGCACCCCCGCCTCTCGACCCCCGCCATGTGGGGGCTTCTGCTCGCCTTGGGCGCCTTCGCGCCTGCCGTCGGTCTGGGTCTGGGGGCGCCCGGCGCCTCGGTGCTGGGCCTCGCGCCGCCCGCGACCACCGAGTCCCCAGGCTCGACCCCGGCCCCGCGTAGCAGCCCGGCACAACCGCCCGCAGAGAGGGCGAACGGTGAGCGCCCCCACCGCTTCTCGGGCAAGTGGGTTGCCCCACTCCCCACCCCGTGTGGGGACCCCTGCCCAACACGCGCGCGCACACACATGCACACACATGCACGCGCTCACACACACGCACACACACATGCACACACACTCACACTCACACTCACTCTCCCTGCCCGGAGCAATGGCTGCTGACTCAGCAGCCCCGTTCCGGGCCAGAAGAGTCAGCACTGCCGGGACTGGCGCCACGGATGCTGGCTCTTCCAAGTCCTTTCACAGATAAGGAAACTGAGGCCAGGGCAGGGAGGAGGGGAAAAAGAGGTGCAAAAGATGCAAAGCAAGACTGCATAGGAGAATTTGAGGGCGAGGGATGAGGAGAAAGGACAAAAGAAGGCGAAGGAGAGCGCTCTTGCTGAAGCTGTCTGGGTGCCCGGCTCTGGCGTCCAGCTGGGGAGGCAGGCTGCCTGACCTCCCAACTTGGCAGATGTGGGAGCCCAGAGGCGGAAGGCAAGGGGATGGCATTCAGGGACTTTTAGAGGAGGCAGGCAGAACTGAGTCCTGAAGGGTGAGCATCCCTGAGTCAGGAAAAGCTGAAGAGAGAGAGCAGGCAAGAAGGAAACAGCATGTGCAAAGGCACGGGGGCACCAGACGTGAAAACATGCAGCCCGTTCTGAGGCTGCTATGGAGCTTGGGTAGGGAATGAGCAGCATCTGCTCTGTACAAAGCCCTGTGCTGAAGGGCAGACAGCCAGGCCAGCCCTGGGAAGCCTTAGCACCCGGGCAAACATGGATTTGAGGATGGGACATCTCAGCCCAGAGGGCAGACACAACAATGGATGTGGCATTGGGGCTTTGGGGTATGAGACCTAGTTTGGAGCTAAGGAGGGCTCCTTGAAGGGTATCTGGGCTGAGATGCGAAGGAGGACTGGGAATTAGGTGAAAAAATGAGAGGTGGTGGGTGGAGGGGAGGGGACAGCTAGTGCAAGGGCCCAGAGGTAAAGAATGAAACTCAGCTCTTTGGAGCAACCCAACAGTTCCTGGTGGCTGGGTGTAACCCTGCATTGGGTTCAAGGTCAGAGGTGAGGCTGGCCAAGCACGTGGTGGTGTTGGAAAGGAGAAGAAGGAGTCAGGAGAGTGTCTGGAGAAGCAGGTTGGGTTAGACTGCGGGCCTTTAATGCCATGCTGAGGCTGTTAGATACTTGCAGTGGGGCCTGCTGTGGGCTCGCATGCCTTCTTGGGCTGGCAGACCCTTCTGGGGTTTCATGCCATTCTTCCCTCCCCTGGGGCTGTGCCTCCCTGGACCTCAGGGACATCAGAACAGCACATCCGGATTCGAGTCATCAAGAAGAAAAAGGTCATTATGAAAAAGCGAAAGAAGCTAACTCGCCCTAGTCCCCGGGTGACTGCTAGGCCTCTGGTGACCACCAGCCCAGCAGGGACCCTCAACCTCACTGAGAAACAAGAACCAGGTACTGCCTCTCCCGGGCCCTGCCCAGGCTTGCAGCCCCTGGGGAACTTACCGAGGCAGCTCTTGGCCTCATGGGCACGGGCATGCCCCCTGCCTGCCTAGCCCCTGAGCAAGATTAGACTCAGCTTCCCGCCTGCCTGACTACCCTCCCTCTGGTTCTGTCTCACCACTCTGTCCCTGCCCCAGGCTGTCCCCCTTTGGGCCTGGAGTCCCTGCGAGTTTCAGATTACCAGCTTGAGGCATCCACCAGCCAGTCGTTTGGGCTTGGACCACACCGAGGACGGCTCAACATTCAGGTCAGCAACATCGGCTCAGAGCCCAGGTCCCAGGGGTAGGCAGGGCAACCCCCGGGAGCTTTGTCCCTGTCCCCTCCCTGTCCCAGCCTGGGCCTGATCACTGTGTCCTGTGTCCACAGTCAGGCCTGGAGGATGGTGATCTGTATGATGGAGCCTGGTGTGCTGAGGAGCAGGACAGCGAGCCGTGGCTTCAGGTGGATGCCAGGCACCCCGTCCGCTTCTCAGGTGTTGTTACACAGGGCAGGAACTCTGTCTGGAGGTGAGGCGGGCTAGCGCTAGGCTAGGAAGTCATGGGCGGACACAGGAGGACTGAATGGAAGTCCTGGGGGCACCGATGCTTTCCCTACCTGTCCTATCAGGTACGACTGGGTCACATCATACAAGGTCCAGTTCAGCAATGACAGTCGGACCTGGTGGGGGAGCAAGAACCACAGCAGTGGGATGGACGCGGTGAGTGGTCCCACAGTGGCTGGTGCCCTCTCTGCTGGGAGGGGAGCACCCAGCCCACTGTAGGGTGCTTGGCTAGGCCGAGGCTCCTCTGAGGACGAGGAACAGATGCCCACTTAAGCATCCTAGGAGAAAGGGGGCTGTTGCCAGGATGGATGGCTCCCAGCCTTGGGAGCCAGGCTGCCTTGGGACATACCCACATCCTCCCCAGATAACGCCACCATGGGTGGGTGCCACTTCATGCTGCAGCTTCCTCTTGGCACATTCCTTCTGGCCTTGGGCTTATGGCTGTCTTCCCCATCTCATGGACACGTTTTTACAACAGGCTACAGAACAGGGTCCTGGCCAACTCTAGGCCATATTGATCTAACGAGCTGTGACCAAGCCAGAAAGCATGGCTGCCTAGGGCTACCCATTGGCAGGAGCCATGGTCAGGGGATCTGCATTTGATACAGTGTATGAGTCTCTGACCAAGCCCACTGGGGTGGGTTAGACAGTGAGCTTGGAGGCCTGAGCCCCTCCCCTGGATCCTGGGCCAGGCTGCTGGGGTGTAAGCAGCCCCAGCAAAGGACTTGATGCCCCCAGGTATTTCCTGCCAATTCGGACCCAGAAACCCCAGTGCTGAACCTCCTGCCGGAGCCCCAGGTGGCCCGCTTCATTCGCCTGCTGCCCCAGACCTGGCTCGAGGGAGGCGCGCCTTGCCTCCGGGCAGAGATCCTGGCCTGCCCAGTCTCAGGTGGGCAGGCAGGTAAGGGCTGGGTGGCAAGGCCTGGATGCAGGGTGTGTCCTCCACTGTGGCCTCACCCTTTACCATCAACTCGCCCTCCACCAGATCCCAACGACCTATTCCCCGAGGCCTCTGTGCTGGGATCCTCTGACCCTCTGGACTTTCGGCATCACGATTACAAGGCCATGAGGAAGGTCAGATATAACCTCTGTGACATGGGAAGAAGTCCGTCTCAGGGTCTCTTTTTTCTAGGGCACTGCTGTGACTGCCCTCATGCCCACCCTCCCCACTGTCTCAGCCTTCTCCTCTGTTGACCCCTAATCTCTGCCCCAGTCTCCCTGTCATGGCACCTCTCCTGTCCTGCCCCTTCCTCCCAGGTCTGCCACTGCTCCCCCTGCACCATGCCATGGTGCCCCATCTGTGTGGGCCACCGCTGACTTTCGTAAGTCCCTCCATGGCCACAAGTGGTCTGGCCCTGGGTGTAACCCTCCCATGTCTCATGTCTTGCTACACCCCACCCCCCAGCTGATGAAGCAGGTGAACGAGCAGTGTCCCAACATCACCCGCATCTACAGCATCGGGAAGAGCCACAAGGGCCTGAAGCTGTACGTGATGGAAATGTCGGACCACCCTGGGGAGCACGAGCTGGGTACTGGCAGGTGGGGTGGGGAGAGGTAGGCACAGGGCGGGGCCGTGGGTGTGAGCCAGCTCCAAGCCACCGTGTGTTCCCAGGAGAGCCTGAGGTGCGCTACGTGGCTGGCATGCACGGGAATGAGGCCCTGGGGCGGGAGTTGCTTCTGCTCTTGATGCAGTTCTTGTGCCGTGAGTTCCTGCGAGGGGACCCACGGGTGACTCGGCTGCTCACCGAGACGCGCATCCACCTGCTGCCCTCCATGAATCCTGATGGCTATGAGACTGCCTACCGCCGGGTAGGCCACCTGGCACGAGGGCCCCCCTGTCCTGCCGTGATGCCTGGAGCCTGCTTGACTTGAACGAGCCCCTTCTCTGGCAGGGCTCGGAGTTGGTGGGCTGGGCAGAGGGCCGCTGGAACCACCAGGGCATTGACCTTAACCACAATTTCGCTGACCTCAACACACAACTGTGGGATGCAGAGGATGATGGGCTGGTGCCCCACACTGTTCCTAACCATCACTTGCCCCTGCCCACTTACTACACCCTGCCCAATGCCACTGTGAGTATCCTGGGGGCAGTGTTGGAGGGCCACCTTGTGGCGGGGGGGCCCTCGTCTCTGTCTCCTGCCCCTCCTGACCTGCCCCTGTCCAGGTGGCTCCTGAAACTCGGGCAGTGATCCAGTGGATGAAACGGATCCCTTTTGTACTGAGCGCCAACCTCCACGGGGGTGAGCTCGTGGTGTCCTACCCGTTCGACATGACTCGGACCCCGTGGGCTGCCCGTGAGCTCACGCCCACTCCGGATGATGCTGTGTTTCGCTGGCTCAGCACCGTCTATGCCGGCACAAATCGGGCCATGCAGGACACCGACCGCCGGCCCTGCCACAACCAGGACTTCTCCCTGCACGGCAACGTCATCAACGGGGCCGACTGGCACACAGTCCCCGGGAGTATGTGCCCAAGGGTGGAGTGAGCCCTGTCCCCATATAACCCCTGCCTGATAAGACCATCTGCTGTGCAGCGCTGCTGTCGGTCCCACCCTGAAGTGTCTCCCAGAGGAGGGCACCGGGAGGGTGGGACTCCTTCCTGTCCCCTTAGGCTCCAGTGTCTGTGATACCCCCTAGGCATGAATGACTTCAGCTACCTGCACACCAACTGCTTTGAGGTCACTGTGGAGCTGTCCTGTGACAAATTCCCTCATGAGCACGAGCTGCCCCAGGAGTGGGAGAACAACAAAGACGCCCTCCTCACCTACCTCGAACAGGTCGGATCTGAATCCCCCAGGCCCCCAGACTGCCTGAGTCACCCCATCTAGGTCGCAGCTCCTGCCAGGGGTTCTTCACGGGTGCAGCTGAACATTCAGACACACAGATGCCACGGGCCACACTTGGCATCTGGTCATCTTGGAACCATATAGTACAGGAAGCATGTTTGCCAGCAGCATGGCATGGGACAATGTTAGAGCCAGTGGGAACAGCCCCCATTGCAGGCTAGCAGGGTGGGGAACCTGCAGCCTTGGGGCCACATCTGGCCTTCTGGATCCTTGAGTGTGGCCTTTTGACTGGATCCAAATTTTATAGAATAAATCCTTTTAATAAAGGAATTTGTTCAGTGAAGTTTGGATTTGGTTGAGGGGCCGCACTTGGGGGTCTGGAGGGCCAATGTGGCCTTAAGGCCGCAGGTTCCCCACCCCTGCTGGCTGTCCCAGAGCTATTCTCAGGAGACCTGTTCTTGGAAAAGACTTACATATGGCGGGTGCAGGAACTGTCCTGGCATAGAAGCTTCATATCCCATGTAATGATTCCATAAGTGTATTAATAGCTTCCAAAGCTTCTGCCAAAGACAAACTCAATAACAAGGGTCTCCAAACTTGGGGAAGCCCAAACATATGCCTTCCTACCAGGTATTTATAGTTCTCAGTCCAGATGGAATTTACCAATGGAGATATTTTTAACCATGAGTATTGTCACCTAGGAACACAGTAGACATACCATCTTTATCAGGTTTGCAGCAGGACAGAGCTAGTAAGTTAACTGAAAGTCACGTTCTCAGTCAGAAGGGAAAGGGTGTTGATAACCTTTTCCCACACAGGTGCGCATGGGCATTGCAGGGGTTGTGCGGGACAAGGACACTGAGCTTGGGATTGCTGATGCTGTCATTGCCGTGGATGGGATTAACCATGACGTCACAACCGGTATGTGTGGCAGGGCCAGGGAGGGGAGCTGGGGGGCTTGGGCTGGGTGGAAACCGAGGATCACTGGGCCCTGATCTTGACCTTCACTCCTCTCAGCATGGGACGGGGATTACTGGAGGCTGCTGACCCCAGGGGACTATATGGTGACCGCCAGTGCTGAGGGCTACCATTCTGTGACACGGAGCTGCCGGGTCCCCTTTGAAGAGGGCCCCGTCCCCTGCAATTTCCTGCTCACCAAGACTCCCAAAGAGAGACTGCGAGAGCTGCTGGCAGCCGGGGCCAAGATACCCCCAGACCTTCGGAGGCGGCTAGAACGGCTGAGGGGACGGAAGAATTAACACCTTTCGTTGAAGAGCCTCAGAGCCTTGGGCAGGCTGGACCTGCTCCGCACTGAAGGGGAGGCCTAGGGAGGGAGGGACAAAGTGGAGGAAGAGGTGCTCAGGCTCATTAAACTACCTGGCACCTACCTTAGCTGATCTTCCTGTTGTCTCTGTGTCCCAGGTCCTCCCCCTGGGACAGGCCTCAGCCCACCTCTCTGTTGCGATTCTGTACACACTTGCACACTCTCATCGGTTGACTTCTGGAGACATTATATAGAAAGAGCAGCCCACTGGGGCTCTTGAACCAAGGGCTTGGCAGAGCAGCTCATTTCTGCCTGTCAACGTCTGCCACAGGTGCCATTACAGTGCTGTCAGATGTTCTGTAAGCACCTGCCCAGTGCCAAGCATGCAAGGATCAACAGTGCCCATACCCAACCTGGGCTCCCAGTCAAGAGTAGGGACAGCTCAGTCCATCCTGATGCATGCCGTAGTGGAGGCCGGGTGCTGTGGGAACACAGACGGGAGTCGCACACGTGCAGAATAGACACTGCAGGTCAGCAGGGACTCGATAGAGATGATGGCTCTAGGAGTTCAGATGGGAGGTGGGCCGGGTGTGGAGTAGGAACAGGGACAGCTCCAAGGACAGCATCAACTACAGATCAGCTGAGAGCATGTGAATTTGCTTCATCTGCTATTGTCGGAGAGTGTTGGTAGCTGGGAGGCTTTGATTAGGTTTTTTTCAGATCGAAGCGGGAGTTATGTGTCAGTGTCTTGCCAGGTAAACAACCCATTCTAGGTATTTGAAGTGGACAGAAGTTTGATGCTGAAAATTGGATATGAGGGTGTTGGAAGAGCTGAATGAGAAAAAGGGAGAAGGGAATTTTACGCAGCAATCAGGATAACACCCTTAGTCTGGTGTTTATAAGCCTGTATTTGCTGATGTTGGTCCCGGAGCCTGCACCCACCTGTAGCTACCTGTGATCACTTGTGGTTACCTGCCATGGCTAGAGCCAGAAAAAAAAAATTTCTTCGTTTCTCTGACTTGCTAATATCCAACCTATGAAGTCCCCTGGCAAAATCTTACTGTAACCCAGGTGGCAAGGAAGCCTACCAAATGGAGGCTCCCAGATTCCCTGCAATTCAGAGTAGAGATTCCAAGGGCAGGAATGGGGCAAATACTGATAGGCAAAACCTGGCATGGTGACATCATGGAGCCTTCTGTTATGTAGGTTCTGCCTAGTGCTTGGCTCTTGCGCTAAACTGAGGTGTTTCTGTCTCTCCCTCATATCTGTAATCTCAGTTAATCACCATGAGAGACTTAGTGCCACATTTCCTTGCACCTTTTCTCCCCACATCAAACTCCTCTTATATAGCAACTTTTCAAGAAAAGAATTTTTTTGTTCGCTGAAGTTTAATGTACATAATAAGCTAGGCATGGTGTCTCACACCTATAATCCCAGGACTTTGGGAGGCTGAGGCAGGATCAGTTGAGGCCAGGAATTTTAGACCAACCTGGACAATATAGCAAGACCCTATCTCTACAAAAATAAATAGTTGGGCATGGTGGTGTGTACCTATAGTCCCAGCTACTTGGGAGGAGGCTGAGCGGGGAGGATAACTTGAGTGCAGGAATTTGAGGCTGTAGTGAGCTATGATCAGGCCACTGCACTCCAGCCTGGGTAACAGAGAGATCCTACCTCTTAGAAAAAAATTACATAATGAAAAGTGCATATAAGTTCACAGCTATATAAATGTACACAAACAGAACATACGCAGGTACTCACAACCCAGTTTAAAAAAAATACTACCCGCACTCCAGAATCCCCCCGCTTTATACCCTTCCAATAAATACGCCGTACCTGCCAAGGGTAACCACTATCGTGACATCTAACATCATAGTTTAACTTTGCCTGCTTTTTTTTTTTTGGTCTGGAGTTCCCTGCTATTGCACTTGAGTTTGGTCTACAGTTTCTTGGATTCTATTTTGGTTTCACTGGATATAACAAGAATTCTTAGTTGTAGATGATAGAATCCACTCTAGATAGTGCAAGAAGAAAGGGATTGATTAAAAGGTCTTGGGAAGCTTACACAATCTCCAGGGGAGATAGAAACCAGGCTAATTTTTCTATTTTTAGAAACCAGGCTTGGATGCTGTATAACCAGAAACATTACAGTCAGTGTCAACAAAGATCAGGGGAATGCCCAACCATGTCATGGGAATATCCTAGAAGAGTCACCACTCTCACCATTGCTTTGTATTTGGCAGCTCATATACTAGGGACTATAGATGCCAGAAAATTCCATATTTGCACCAGAGGAACCATACACCTTCACTACCATAACTGCCAGATAATGTGATATCCCTGAATGTGACTGCCACCTCCTTTTGCCCATTCTTAGCTCTAAGTCTAGGGCTAGTGTATCTGTTTGGCAGGACCTAGGTTGCCCCTGAAAAGAGTTACCAGATAGAAAAGAGTTCTAGAAAATTTAGTTTTTAGCTTTCCAGCCTCTACAGTGGGGGAAATCAAGCCAAAGACAGGTTGAAATGACTGTTAAGTGAGCCAGATTATATTATCTGAAACATTGTAGAGTGTCCACGAGTAGCAGGATCATAGTATTGTACTACTTTAGGGGATACTGTTTAAAAGGAATCAAGAATTTTCCATCAGTGAACCTGTTACCCTAGTATGACACAAATCATTTTTCAAGTACAATAAACATCACATAATCAAAAATCTCCAAGCAAACAAGGAAACAAGGCAGAAATAACAAATAGGAGATCTAGACCTACAAAGATTTAATACATTTGAAACACAAGATGCAGATTATAAAATAACTATGTTCACATTGTATCAAAATCAAAGTCACAAGGTGTATCCTCAACTCAAAAAACATGAACATGAGCTATTTTTAGAATAACTGAACAGAAAATTTTTATAATTCATATCTTTTTATTGGTAAGTAATAGTCCATTATATAGATGTTCCAGAATTTGTTCAACCATTCACTCATGAAAGGACATTTGAGTCGTTTTCAATATTTTGCTATTCTAAATAGAGCTAATATGAACATTCACGAGCAGGTTTTTATGCGAACATAAGTTTTCATTTTTCCGGGATAAATGCCCAAGCGTGTGATTGCTGGATCATATAGTAAGTGTATGTTTAGTTTTGTAAGAAACTGCCAGACTATTTCCAGAGCATCTGTACCACTTACGTTCCCTTCAGCAATGTATGTGAGATCTAGCTTCTCCGCGTACTTGTCACCATTTGGTGTTATCATTACTTGTTATTTTAGCTTATCGTTGCACACCTATTCTAGCTGTTGTAATAGGTGTGGAGTAAAACATCATGGCTTTAGTTTGTATTTCCGCAATGGCTAATGATGTTGCACATACTTTGCTGTGCTTGTTTGTCATTCATATCTTCTCTTTGGTGAAATATCTGTTCATGTCTTTTACCCATTTTAAAATTGGGTTTATTTTATTTTATTTTTTAACTGTTGAGTTTTAAGAGTTCTTGTGCTTATTTAAAAAATTGGTTTGTTTTCTTTCTTTCTTTCTTTTTTTTTTTTTTTTTTGAGACAGGGTCTCGCTTTGTTGTCCATTGGCCAGGCTGGAGTGCGGTGGTGCCATCATAGCTCACTGTAACTTCAAATTCCTGGGCTCAAGTGATCCTCCTGCCTCAGCCTCCTGAGTAGCTGGGACTACAGGCACATGTCACCACACCTGGCTAATTTTTCTATTTTTAGAAGAGATGGGGTCTCGCTCTTGAACTGAGCTCAAACAATCCTCCCACCTCAGCCTCCCAGAGTGCTAGGATTACAGGCATGAGCCACCGCACCCGGCCAAGAATTTTAGCTATACTCTTTCTTTCAATCTTTGAACACAGTATGTTCATTTATTAGGTCTTCTTTGATATCTCTCTCGCTTTTTTTTTTTTTTGGAAACAGGATCTCCCTCTGTTGCCTAGGCTGGAGTGCAGTGGCACAGTCCTAGTTCACTGCAGCCTTGAACTCCTGGGCTCAAGGTACCATCCCCAATCAGCTTCCCAAGTAGCTGGGACTACAGGCGAGCGCTACCATGCGCCACCTCCACTCCAGCTTTCTTTGATCTCTTTAATTAGCATTTTGTAGTTTCCAGCATACAGATTCTGCTCATGATTTGTTAAATTTATATCTAAGTATTTCAGTTTTTTGGAGCTATCACAAATGTCACTGCTATGGACTGAATTGTGTCTCCCCCATATTCGTATGTTGAAGTCCTACCCCCTAGTACTTCAGAATGTGACTCCATTTGGAGACAGATCCTTAAAGAAGTAGATAAGGTTAAATGAAGTCATATGGGTGGGCCCTAATCCAATAGGATTGGTGTCCTTTTTAGAATAGGGAGAGATACAGAGCTTTCTTTCTCTCTGCCATATGAGGGCACAGGGAGAGAATGGGTATCTGTAGGCCAAAGAGAGAGGCCTCAAGGGAAATCAAATCTGCTGACACTTTGATCTTTAACTTTCAGCTTCCATAACTATGAGAAAATAACTTTCTGTTGTTTTAGCCACCCAGTCTATAGAATTTTTTATGGCAGTCCTAGCAAACTGATACAGGTACAATCTTCACAAATTTCATTTTCCAATTGTTCATTGCTAGTATGTTGAAATATGATTGATTTTTGTATCTTGTGATCTTGCTAAATTTATTAGTTAGGAGCTTTATTTAAAAAAAAAAAAAGATTCTGAGACCAGTGGGTGCAGTGGCTCATACCTGTAATCTTAGCACTTTGGGAGGCCAAGACAGGAGGATCACTTGAGGCCACAAGTTTGAGACCAGCCTGAGCAACATAACAAGACCCTGTCTCTACAAAAAATACAAAAATTAGCTGGTCACGGTGGTGCATGCCTGTAATCCCAGCTACTGGGGAGGCTGAGGCAGGGGGATCACTTGAGCCCAGGAATTTGAAGTTGCAGTGAGCTATGATGACGACACTGCACTCCAGCCTGGGCAACAGTGAGACACTGTCTCAAAAAAAAATTCCTTGGGATTTTCTGTACAAATGATTGTATCATCTGTGAGTAAGAATAGTTTTATTTTTCCTTCCAATATTCAACCTTTTTTTTTTTTTTTGCCTTATTGCAGTAGCTAGGATTTTCAATATAAATAGAAGTTAAGAAATAATGGCTGAAAACCCCTCACATTTGGTGAAAGATATATTTTCGGATCAAAGAAGCACAGGAAACCCCAAACAGGAGTGGTAAGAGTGGGCATCATTGCCTAGTTCCTGATTTGTTTGGGGGAGGAAATTTTCAGTTTGATGTTAGCGGCTAAATTTTCACAGATGCCCTTTATCATGCTGAGAAAGTTCCCTTCTAATCCTAGTTTGCTGATAATTTTTATATTGGATGTTAGGCTTGTCAAATGCTTTTTCTGTAATTATTGATATTATTTTTTGTTATTATGGTGAATTCCACATTAGAATTCCATCCCAATTAGGAAAGAAGACCAGAAATAGTCCATTCACATAGAATGGACAAAAGTATTAACTTAAAGTTTTGCCCTAGGGCCAGGTTAACTTTCCCGGTCTCTATTGTCATATAGTTTGAAGATACCTGTACCATCGTGCATCATGCAGAATACTACACTGACCATTTACATTACTGATGTCATGCTGGTTGGGCAGGAAGAGCACAACATGGCTAGCCCACTGAAGCCTAGCACAAGATCTCCAGACCCCGTCTTTATAAAAGACACATAACTCCAGATGGTGGGAGATAACCAATGTGACAATTCAGGAAACTGCCATTTTTGTAAAGTTTTACAGGGTCCATTGGTCAAGGGCTTGCTAAGTCTCCAAAGTAAGAGACCAGTTGCTGCAACTTGTGTCCCCTGCCACAGAGAAGGAAGCAAAGTGCCCGGTGGCCTCTGTATTGTGGAAATAACACATTCCTCACCTACGAATATTACTTTGGTTCCTATATCAGGTGACACAAAGGCTGTGGCTGTCACCTTTGGGGGAAGGGCAGGTGCTTCTGTATGTTTGTCCTAATTATTGTTAAGAAGTAAATATTAACATAGCACTTTTTCTGCTTGAGAAAGGGATACCTTTCTCTGACTTGTACAAAGACATATGCACTATGCTTGAGATGAAACCTATTTGATATCCATGAAAAGGAAGACACAAGTGGTTTTAGCCTCTGAAGGAGAAGTTTCAAGCTAAATGCCCCCAAATTTGTGAAGGCAGGGGGGAGGAAATAAAGACCACAGCCTGGAAATTTAATGTAAAACTATCACTTACTGAAATCTGCATGCAGGAAGAAGAACTGGGTGGGCATACTCAATATACTGACCCAACTCCTCAGGCTTCTTGGAACTTAGAAGTTTCCAGTGTTCCTTTAATTAGACCTTTACAAGAAACACAACAACGGGCCGGCCATGGTGGCTCATGCCAGTAATCCCAGCACTTCCGAAGGCAGAGGCAGGAGGATTGCTTGAGGTCAGGAGTTCAAGACCAGCCTGGGCAACATAGCAAGACCTCTTCTCTAAAAAAAAAAGTTAAAAAAAATTAGCCAGGCATGGTGGCGTATGCCTATAGTCCAAGCTACTTAGGAGGCTGAGGATCACTTGAGCCCAGGAGTTCAAGGTTGCAGTGAGCTATGATGACACCACTGCACTCCAGCCTGGGTGACAGAGCAACACCCTGTCTCTTAAGAAAACAAAAACAAAAAAAATAAGTATATGGAATTGGGTTACTAATTCAAGTAAGCCATCCAAAATCTCTTGAAAAGTGTTCCTTCTTGTTAGTATAGTGGTGAGTAAAACGAAATGTCTCAGTGGTTGGGGGCCCTTATGACACGAGTGATAAATGGGAAGTTTTCAGCCGCTATTTTTTTTTTTTTTGGCAACTTGGAATGAAAAGTTGTTTTTTTTTATTTTTAAACTTCTAATGTTACCGAAAACCTGTGTTCTTTCCCTACTTTTTATCAGCTGCAAAGAAAGAACATCCAATTGGTAAAGCATTCGGGTTTTAATCCTTTGGCCAAAGAATGGAGAAGAGAGCACTTGTGCTCCAAAGACACCTTCTCCCTGAGCGAAGGGAGATGCGGGACAGAGGAGGTGTGCGAGCATGTATAGGGTGGAGTTCCAGACACGCAGACACAGTTCACATACACGCTGCTTCGTACATCGTGTGTACAGAAAATGGCTGTGATTCTTACTCGGGGAAGTGATTTTAGTATTATAATGATATCTTTATGGATTAAAGGTAATTGGATGGCTGCTCTGGTCTGCATCGACTTTGTGCGGGTCTGAACCTCTGGCATCAGGCAGGGGTCACGTGGCTATTTGTAGCATTTGGGCCTTCTGGTGTCCTTGAGCAACTGTGCTTCTAGATAACAAATACTAAAGAAAAATTGTTAAAAGAAAGAAAGAAAAGAGAAAGAAAAGAAACTGTTTAAGTTTTCATCCGTTTTGTCAGGGCCATCCCGTTGACACTAGGATTTGGTAACAAGATGGCCTACGTTAAATAATAGAGTTTCCCCTGAAAAGCTGAATATGCTTATTTGGAGCTCAGTTTTTCTGCTTCAAATACAAAAACAACTTCCTCAAACTCCCAGGTGGGAACACTATTGTTTTGATGATCTGTGATTAGATGAACTGATCAGTCTTAATTGGTAACATCTGTTTTTTTCCCTTGGCAAAGGTTTAAAAAGTTCTAGAATACATGCATGTTTCCAGTTTTACACTGCCAATTTCATTCCAAATGTCCCCTGGGAGGCATATACAGCATAGAGGAATCCCTCTGCATCTTTCTCACTTTTGTACACCTCCTAGATCTGTGTGGAGATGCTCACCATGCC
>CM052436.1:186947329-187008093 GCA_028533085.1 Varecia variegata | reverse complement strand
CATGCCTGTAGTCCCAGCTACTCAGGAGGCTGAGGCGGGAAGATCGCTTGAGCCCAGGAGTTTGAGGCTGTGGCAAGCTATGATGAGGCCACTGCACTCTACCCAGGGTGATGGAGCAAGACTTGTTCTCACAAAAAAATAAAAAATAAAAAAATAAAAAATTATCTGGGCATGGTGGCATGCACCACGATATAGTCCCATCTACTTGGGAGGCTGAGGCAGGAGTATTGCTATGATGACTCCACTGTACTCTAGCTTAAGTGACAGAGCAAGACCCTGTCTCCAAAAATAAAAGTAAAAAAAAAAAATGAAACCAAACATGATGCTAAATGGTAAAATGTTAAAAGTTAAAAGAAAATGTCCACTATTACAATTTCTATTCAACATTGCATTGGAGGTTCCAGCCACTACACTTAGGCAAGAAAAATAAATAAAAATAAAAAAGAAATAAGGACTGGAAGTGAAGAAATAAAACTGTCCTTGTTTGAAGATGACATAATTAGGTCCTAAGATAATCTATGGATAAGTAGGCTAAGCAAGATCACTGGATATAAGGTTATACAAAAATTTATTGTGTTTCTATATATTTGCAGCAAATAGAAAAGAAAGTTAAGAAAATTATATCATTTATAATAGCATAAAGTAATCAAAGAGGAATAAATGAAATATGTGTAAGACTTTCACACAGAGGCCTATAAAATATTAAGAGAAGTTTTAAAAGACCTAAATAAATTGAGGAATATACAATATTCATAGATAGAAATACTCAATATTTTAAAGATATCAATTCTCCATTAATTGACTTGTAAATTTAATGCAACCTCAATGCAAATTCAGAAGGTTTTTATTTTTTTTGTTTTTTTCTTTTTTTACCAAGATTGCCTTAATCTTGGAGGGTTTTTAAAAAATAGAAATCAATAAACTGATTATAAAATTTGTATGGAAATGAAAGGGACCAAGTGTAGCTAACATAATCATGAAGAACTAAGTTGGATGACTTGCTGTACTAGGTATCAAAACTTACTATAAATCTAAAGTAATTAAGATAGTGTGGTTTTAGTATAAAGATGGGTAAAAAGATCAATGTATCAGAATAGAGAATTCCCATACATATATGAACACTTGATTTATGACAAAGTTTCCAGTGCAGTGAAATGGGGAAAAGGTGGTCATTTCACTAAATGATGCTGGGACAATTGGCTATCCATACAAAAAAAAAATTAAATTTGACCCCTAGCTCACATCATATACAATATATCAATTCCAGCTGGAGTGTAGATCTAAATATAAAGGCTAAAACCAAGAAAGCTTCTAAAATATTGTCTTGATTTTAAGGCAGGTAAATATATTTTTTTAAGGATCCAAGAAGCACTAACCACAAAGAAAAGATTAGACTACATTCAATTAAGAAGTTCTAATCATCAAAAATCTTATAATGATGCACTGGTTCTGTGCTTTAAAAAAAATCTCATAATGAGAATGAAGTGAAGGGGACTGTGGAAGAAGTGACAAGTGAGGTGCACATTTGTGGTCAGTGCCTTACCACCCACTGGGACCCTCTGGTGAGCGTCAGACTTCAAGCCTCGTGGCTCCAAGAAGGTGGCTCATTCCCTTCCATCATCCAGTGGGAGCTGTTACTGCCACCGAGGGGGTGGCAGAGGAGGGTGTAGGTGCAAAGGTGTGGAAGGGGTGGGAGAAGGTGGCCATCCCAGGTTAAGCAGTCGAGGGCTTCCAAGAATCACTAACGGTGAAGAGCCTTTCTCTTCTTGGGGAGAAAGACACTACAAACTGTGAACTTTTTCCTGTTTGGAAAAGTTATCCTAGAGAAGAGAAGAGAGATTCTGGGGTCCATTGGAACCACCTCAAACATGTTCAGTGCTTGCCTCATTCCAAAGTTGGTTATGTGGGTGGGGAAATAGACCTTTGAGGTCACTCTGGCAAAAGACTTCTTCGAGTCCATCTTCAAGGGCATAACACTTCACTATTTTAGGTTTCACACTGCAATCCACAATCCACCTGGAATTGATTTTTGTGCATGGTGTGAAGTAGAGGTCAAGTTTGATTTTTTCAAATGAATATCCAATTGACCCAACACCATTTAGAGACGGGGTCTTCCTATGTTGTCCAGGCTGGCCTCAAACTCCTGGGCTCACGTGATGCTCCTGCCTCATCCTCCCGGGTAGTTGGAACTGCAGATGTGTTCCACTGTGCTAGGCTCCAACACCGTTTTTTTAAAAAGACCATCTTTTCCCCACTGCATGGGAGTTTCCATTTTTCTGGGAGATTTTTCTTTTTGGAAGAAGTTAAGGGTCCCACCAATACGGGGTGTGGGTAGGAAGAAGAAGGATATTTTGCAGAATAGGCAGCAGGAGGGCTAGGCAGAGCTGCTGCCGGTGAGACCTGTCCACAGTGGGTCCTGCCTGAGCCAAATGTGTCCTCAGAGGCTGCCCAATCCCCAGGGCCAGATGCAGAATGCAGCAGCCTGGCTCTGCTGGGAAGCATTTGTAAGAGGAAACCGGAGGACTTCCTGGAGATGCTCTCACTCTGAAGGGAGAGTGGCCAAGTGTCTGATGCCCATCCTACCCCCGACCCCCAATAGCCCTGTGGAATAAAAACCCAGAGGTGCGCTGCTGCCAAGATGGATTCCTTTGTCACCTGGCATCTTGGTACTTCAACAAGAAACAGCCTGGGCAGTTTCTGTCACCTTGTCCCAGGAGAGGTGGGACCTGCAGATAAAGGCAAAATCATGGCCACTACAAACTTACTTCAAGTAGGAAAAACCAACTTCTCTGTATGACTGCCAGAGACCACCTCCAGGGCAAGCACTATGTGCCCCACCTGTATCCCCTCATCATTACCTCTCCAGTGTACACCTGTCTGACCCCAACTGCCAGCACCTGAACCTCTTTGCCTGAGTGCTTTCTCTAGCCATTGGGACTGTTGTACCACCCATGGGGCAGCCTAGATGTGCCAGGAAGCCGGTGCTGTACTCCTATGCTACTCAGAAGCCCACGACCACTGACGACGGGAGTTGGAGTATAAGTAGCCCAGCTCCCTCACCCTTTAAGTGGGAAATCTCTGGGGCATGTATTTTGTGGTCTCCCAGGTTTCCCAGCAGGAATTAAGCCCCAGAAAACCCACAGTAGTAACTTGCCCAACAGTGCTCTGTAGTGGGCTTCCTTCTCTCCATTGCCTCCCTTCCCTGCCCCCGACTGGTGCTTCCTGGAACTGCCTCCCAAATAAACCATTTGAACCCAACTCCTGCCTCAAGGTCTCCTCCTGGGGGAAGCAAACTAAGACAACCTCCATTCCCGTGAATGATGCCACCCTAACCACTATTCTTATAGGCAGTAGAGCTAAGATTAGGATTCCCATCACTGGTCTGGGGTGTCAGCACCTGTAGGGGTCAACGCCAGTGAAACAATCAATTCTGTCTTCTGCACCAGGCCTCGGGACTGTAGCTAAACTATGACCTGGTTATCTGACAGCATTTAGCAGGCAGTGGGTCTCCACTACAGATTTATGTACGATCAAGACCAAGCATCTGCCACTTGGCTTAATGTCATTCTCAGACACAGGATTGCTAGAGCTATTGAGAATGGAACCTCTTTTGACTAAAGAATGTAGGAAGTCCAGACAGGGGTTCTGTCTGTGAGGCCCAGAAAATCTCCCAGTTGCTTTGTTGGAGATGCTACAGCCCCAGACCAAGGCCCAGGTTCGCTGGCAGGCTGGTCTTATACTGACCTGTGACTCATGGTCCAGTTTGACTCACTCCTCTTTGATTTATTGGCTACAAAAAAGGCCTGGGGTGAAATTTACCAGACTTGGCTAACAGCTTTCATCTTAAGTGACAACTCTGATCAGTGGCTGTGTTGACAATAATTCTGTGATCCTGGTGGTTCTGTAGCACAACAGAAGCTGCTGGTGCCCTGTTCATATTACCTCGGATTTAATGTTCCAGTATTTGCTTACAGCACTCCACAACAAAAGCCTAACCAGTGGCTTTTTTGTCTCTGTGCAGGTGGGAGGGGCAGGCCAGAAGCAGCAGAGTGTTACTCTCTTGGGAGCAGCACTCAGCCAGGGACAGATGGAGGCTGGAGGATCGATATCCCACATCCTCTGCTCCTCGGGTGGGAAGCTTTGGCGTGTGTCCTGCACTGTCTCTCGGAGTTCTCCAGCAGGGAACTTGTCTCAATTTCTGCTTCTGGGGGAGCCAAAACTAAGACATGTGGTAAAGAATATTGTATTAGGCAGTTTGGGCTACCGCAACAAAATACCACAGACTGGGTAGCTTAAATCACAGAAATTTATTTTTCACAGTCCTGGAGCCTGGAAGTCCCAGATAACGGTGCCAGTCGATTTGGTGCCCGGGGAGGCCTCGCTTCCGGGCTTGTAGGCAACTAACTGCCTTCTTGCTGAGTCCTTACACAGTGAGGAGAGCCCTCGCATCTCTTACTCTTCTTTCTTAAATTTTTATTTATTTATCTATCTATTTACTTATTTATTTTTAGAGATGTAGTCTTGCTATGTTGTCCAGGCCAGTCTCAAACTCCTGGGCTCAAGTGATCTTCCTGCCTCTGCCTCCCGAGTAGCTGGGAGTACAGGTGCGCACCACCATGCCCGGCTCTCACTCTTCCTATAAGGGCACCAGTTCTGTTGGATCAGCACTTCACCCTGGTGAACTCATTCAACCTTAATCACCTCTTTAAAGGCCCTGTCTCCAATACAGTCACCTGGGAGGCTCGGGGAGACACAGTTCGGGCCATAGCAAACATCATAATTGATTGGCTATGTCTGCTGTAGAGGACGGAGAGGGCAGTGTTGACTCACACGGTGGCTTGAGCAGTGTTGTGGGATCGTTGGGGACAGATGCCATGTCTCCTTTATATCGACCATGGCACCTGACCCATCCTGGGAGCCAGAGTGTGACCACTGTCCAGCAACTAACTGCCCATGTCCAGTGCAGATTAGAGCTCTGCAGGGGGTTGGCCTGGGAGGGCCCGGGCAGTGCGGCTGCTCAGAGCCAAGTGGAGCAGGGGACAGGCACCCAGGCAGGCGTTGGTGCTTTGTGACACAGGCTGCAACAGGAACTGTTGGGGGGGGGCAGGTGCTACGAGCAGGGCAGGATGAGCCCCACTGTGAGTCCCAGGGGACATGAATCCCAGGGACTGAACAAGAACACCAGAGAAAGAGGTGGAGGCCCCTGAAAGACAGGACCAGCCCATGTGCCTTGGCAAGCGTGCTTGTCCGGAAGGCTGCAGGGTCTGGGCGCGTGGTTGGGAGGGGCAGGGTGTCCAGAAGCCAGATCCAAGGAGCACTTCCAGGGGGAGAGATAGGACAGCCTGAGGTCTGGAGCTGGACACTGGGCTCACTGGATAGGGGGTCCAAAAGGTGGCTTTCAGGGTCAGACAGCCAGACCTTCGTCCACGGGACTTGTCTCAGGGGGACAATGGGATTCATCCTAGAGAGGAGGGTAGATGAGCAAAGGGGCCCAGGGGTCTTGTCTCTTTACCATCCCTCCTCTCAGTCTCTGAGGCAGGCGGGCCGGAAGGAGCCTGCGCCCTGGGTAGGGTTGGCGTGAGGCTCAGACAGGCAGCTGCGGGAGCCACAAGCCACTCCACGCAGCGCAGGCAAGGCCCTGCAGCCTCTGTTTTGGACTGGATCTCACTTTGAGCCTCTGCACATGTGGTGGCATTTGGTTTGCTCTGTCCTGGCTTCCAGCAATGTCCTGACAATCCCCACTTTGGCCCTGAGCAGACACCTGGGGGCCTGAGTCCTCTGTGGCCTGACTGTGCTCCCAGCCAGAGCTCTTGGGGCCTGAGCCCATCTCCCGGGTCCTCAGGCCTGCCCGCCTGCCCACTTGCTTGCCTCCCCACAGTACCCAAGAGTGGACTGGGCGGGGCCGCACAGGGGGGCTGGCGCGGGGAGAGGGGCAGGGAACACTTGCTTAGTTGAACTCCAGGGCTGTTTAAATAGCCCAAGGGGCCAGAAGGCTGCCCAGGGGCACAGTTTCGGTTTCGAGGGGCCCCAGGAGAGCCGCTGACCTGCTGAGAAAAGCAAACCCACACCAAGGAAGCAGGCAACGGAGGCCAGGCTGCCACCTGCATCTGGTTTATTGTTTTCTCCAAACTTAGCAGGGCAGAGTGTGAGGCCACCTGGGGGGCGGTTGGGCCCGTTCCATGGGGCCAGTCAGAGTTAGTGTGTGAGAGGGGGCCAGCGTCCATGAGACAGCCACTGGGGAAAGACCCCAAAGTCAGGGGGCCTGGCAGCCCCTCTTCTGCCTCCTCCATGCCCCAGGCCCCCACAGGGAGGCATGAGGCGGCAAGCATGAGTGCTCAGGTCTCCAAGGAAGTGGGGACAGCGTAGGCAGAGCGGCTATGGAGGCTCCATGGGAGCCCGGGCCGGCCTCCCGAGACCGCCGGGCACTGCCCTTTGCGCTGGAGAGGAGGTGGGATGCTGGGCCAGCTGAGATGGGTCAGATGCACACAGGACCTTTCCAGGTCACTTCTCCCTGAGCTGTCCTCTTTCCCACAGTCCCCATCCCATGCTCTCCTCACCCGACATCCCTGGTCTGCACAAGATCCATCTCTTTCAGAGGAACCAAGACCCAGCAAGTGAGGCCCGGCATCCCAGCACCCCCTGGGGTGCCCCCCTGCCACGAGCATCTGCACAGCGCTGGAGCTTCTGAGCGCCCCAAGAAAGGGAGGCGCGAGGAGCCTGTGAGGGTGGTGGGGGAGGCTTGAGCGCGAGGACGAAGGCCTCTCCCCGTTCAGCCTGCGGGTTGAGGTGTGCCCGTAGCCCCGGCCCTGCCTCTGTCTGTGCCGCCATCCAGGGTGTGGGTGTGGATCCCGGAGGGACCTCCAGTCCGGGCTCTGTGTGGGCAACACCTACAGACCTGGTGGGGAGAGACAGGGAGAGAAGGTCCTGGAGGAAGGCTGGCTGCAAGGGGACAGGAAGCCACTTTTCTCCCCGGGTCAGCTTGGGCCACCGGGATGGGCCATGTGCCTCTGACAGCTGTCAGGCCCTGGACAGGGAGACCTGGACCCCAGTGCCCCATCCCTGTTAAGGCCTTTTGGAGGGAGAGAGAGCCCATCTCGGGGCCAGGGGAGGAGGCCAGACTCAGCCAGAGACCTACCGTCATTAGGAGTACGCCAGGCCCTGAAGCCCCCGGGCTGGAGAGTGGAACTTGTCAGAGTCCTCAAAAGGCTGGTCTGCGGTGGTCGAGGACAAGGGAGCCATAAGCCATGTGCTGCCTGGGGATCTCACCTGCCTGTCCCTCTCTGGGCTGGGGACAGCAGGCAGGACATATAGCACTTTCTGAAGGCAGCCAGCCAGCCCGGGCCCTGGCCTGGGGGCAGCACTGCAGGTAAGGGGTGAGGGGCAGGTGCAGCTACAGTCCTTGCTCCCCAGTTTCCTCCGGGGAGAGATGACTCTGGGCTCCTCTCCCCAGGCCTGCCTGTTTCAGAGGGCCTGTCTCTCGGGGAGGGAGCAGATGGCCACGAACCAGGACTGAGGGAAAGAGGCTGGCCTCCAGGGCGCTGATTTATAGTGCAGCTGCACCAGCCTGTCTGCCTCCCACACCTACAAAATTCATCACCTCACCACTCCTGCCCCTGCCTGACCCCCTCCCACGGTTCCCTTTGCTGGCAGGGAAACCTGGTGGCCCCTGCCTTCCCCATCCCTCACATTCTAAGCTCCAGACACACTTGAGAAAAATTATCCAAAACTTGGAAATAAGGCAAAAAATGACTGCGAATCCTTTCAAAGTCACCCAAGAGCCCTATCTAATTAATAAGCCTACCTAGGAGTCATCTTATTCTGGGGGATGTGACTTTTTTTGACTTGCTCTACACTACTGGGTAGGGCCCAGGCTTTGTTAAGTTGGATGTTTACTTGGAGAACATTGATAAATGACAACTTCTAGTTGGCAGAAAAGATAGTCCCCAAAGGAAGGCTGCAGGTTTATTGCTTTACTGCTCTGTAGAAGCGTTAACGTTGAGCAATAATATTCCTGCCTTCTTTATTTCTCTGGCTTCAGTCTCTCCCATTCTCCTTTAAGCTGCTCTGTCCTCCTGTTAGCTCTGTCATTAACGGGTTAAATACATCTTTGACACGCATTGGTACAAGCTGTGCATTGAGCATTTTGAATTCGGGCTCCAACATCTCTGCCTTCCCCACCCACACACCTTCATCCCAAGGTTTCCTCTGTCCAGCACATTCCTCCCCCGCTAGAAAGCTCTACTTATTCTTCAAACCCTGCTTGGGCAGGGTCTTCTCTGATGATGGCCCACCCTCTGGATGGTTCGCCCACCAGCCCCCATGCCTGCCCTCCCTCCCTGGCACAAAAGTTTGTTATGACTTGAATCAGCATCACGGGCCTGCCGGTGCTGCTCAGAGCAGCAGCTCCTGGTGGGAAGGGGCCCCATCCTGCCCTCTGAGCAGGGCATGAGCACAGTGCTAAGAAGTTTTTGGACTGTGCTGAAATTGCTCTCTGTACCCTGGGTACGGCCGATTCTCTCCGGCTCCCTGGCTGCTGTGTACATGTGTCGTCCTCAGTTGTTCTCCCAGGCCCTGTGCTTCCCCGCTCTCCCTCCAGTGTTCAGGGACTCTCCCCAGAGCACAGAGACCCTACAGGGCACCATCCACGGCCCCTCCCCGCCTCAGCATGGAGGCCACCCCACCTGCCCAGTCTTGGATCCAGGGATGACTCTGGGGCCAAGCCACTGGCCTTGCTCTTGTGACAGGCATCCCAGCCTGACCGGCCCCCACAGCAGGCTGAGGACACCATACAAGTGTCTATTCCTCCACCTTGAGGCCATTCCCTGGGAACTAATCTCAAGATGCTCTTTGAAAAATATGTTTTGTGCTCAAATTTGCATTTTCTATTCCCTAGAAGATCCATCAAGCACTCTAGCGCATTAAAGGCTCTGATAAATTCTTCAAACCACTTACCTAATTTGAACACTGATTCTTTTCCAATGGCCCATTACTGTCCTGGGCGATGCCCCACAGGACATGCTCTAACCCAGCCCTAACCCAGACTCTCGGCTCAGTGTCCAGCAAGCCGCACTGTAGCCTTCTGCCACTGGGTTTGAAGGGGTGCCCTTCTGACCCATTTATTCACATAATAATTCTATTTATTAAGCACCCACTATGTGCCAGGCACACAGCTAGGTGCTAAACTCTGTACTGAGTCCCAGGGGATCCCGTGGAGACACCCCCCTAGCCAGGCACAGAAACACCTGTAAGCCTCTTGGGGAAGGAAGACACCCTCTTCCAGCCCTGCCCCAACCAGCCCTGTCAGCTGGGCCCTGCCCTGCCCACATCCTGTGGTCCCCCCTTCCCCCCAGCCAGTGCTCCCTCTGTCTGCTAGTGAGTCTCCAATGAGCGCTCGGATGCGCAAAGTTCTGCTGGCTAAAAGGTTCTGCCGCATGTGTGTAAAAGGAGAGAACCACCAATCAATTAATGGGATGTGGGAGGGGTGACTTATTCTCAATTCTGAATCTGTAAAATGGGGGAGGGGAAGCCGGGCTAAACCTCATCTAAGGTCAGTCCCCTTGCATCCAGCCAGTGATGCAGTCTCTCACAGCGGTGTGTGCTACCCTCTGGTGGACACAGAGAGGCACAGGGCACAGGCATGCGGCCGGCTTGGCTGCCTCCAGCTCCGAGGGTTGGGTCTTTGCTCTGGGCTCAACTGGATGGCGTAGGGGTGTTGGGGTGGTTTCCAGACCTTCCCCTACTGGGATCTGAGTCCCTTCCTCTTGGCCAAGTGGTCAACTGAGAGTACCCAGAGCGGTGACCACCCCAAGCTGTGAGGCCCAGGGAAGTGGGGTCCAGATGGACCTCCCTGGACTCCTGCAGGGCTTCCTGCCCTCCACCCCCAGAAAGAGCTGGTCACTGGAGAGACGTGGACGGAGTGGGTGGGGCCGCTCTAGCCCAGCTGCTCCGTCAGGGCCCTTCCTGGGCCACGGGGAGGCGGGTGGATTGCTTACCTGGAAGCCCCTCTCCGTGGGCTCTGGGGCAGACCTGGGGTGGGGAGCTGGGTGGGCGCAGCACGGGGGCGAAGGCGCTCCTCTGTTTGACGGCGGAGATCATGTTGACAGGCGAGAAGGAGAAGACGCTGGTGGTGGGGGCCGTGGCCGGAAGGGACATGGAGGAGGCAGCCGCCAGCGGGGGGCTAGAGGGCATGACTCCGGGGCGGGGCAGGGAGGGGCAGGGGCAGCAGGGAAGGCAGTGGGAGACACAACAGGGAGACAGCACCAGAGTGAGCAGCTTGGCTGGGGCCCTGGCATGGGCAGTGGGCCCCACATGGGCTGCTGCCTCAGGCCCCAGGCTCAGAGCTCACTGGGAGCTGTGAGAGTCCTGGGCTTGCTGCCCTGGCTTTCTGGAGGGTTCTGGAGACTCTTTCTTAGGGCTGGAGATGACAGGGCCACACCAGGTAAAAACACAAGCAAAACCAGAACATCCAACAAAAGCAGACAGTGGAGATACCCCAAAGATGAGATGGACAAGAGTTGCAATAGGTTAGGATTCCTGCTGAAAATCCCTGGGATTCTGAGATGCTAGGAAGTGTTTAGGGGCCCTGGGGCAAGTAGTCAGGGATAAATTTTGGGGGCACAAACAGGCTCCTGTTACAAGGCCTCTCTGTCCAGGACCATAGCTCATGCAAGCACCCTAACTTCCTGCACAGGTGTGCTCTTCTTACCAACACCCCCAGTGTTCTGTCTGCCCCCTCCCACCCCCACTTTCACCCCAGGGCACTTTGTTTCTTTCCAGCTTAATGCAGTTTCTTGTCATCTCCAGCCTGGGCCCTGGAGGCCTCCTGTATCTCCCTCTTCCAGATGATCAATTTTAAAGAAATATACAGGGATCTACACCCTCAAATCTTCCTGTTCTCCAACTCCCCAGCCATCCAGGGCTGTGGCTTGCTCTCCTGGGAATAGCAAGGGAGTCTCCTGCACACAGCCTGTGCCTGCCCCTTCCTCCTGCAGCCTCCTCTCCTGCCCAGAGCAGGAGATCCCACCTTTCCTCATCCTCATCTGAACCCAGTTCCCTGCCTCTCTCTTGTAAAGCCCAGTAGGGCTGTGATGTGAGTGTTGTCCAAGCAGCAGGCAATGGGGTTGGGCTGGGGCTTCCTGAAGGAAAGTGACAGCCTGAGAAGGCTGCCTTTCCATATGAGCACCTCCCCCTACTTTGATACAATGATGCCTCCAATGGCTGCCCCTCTTCCAAATGTCCTCAGCCCCATCTCCTTCAAGACAATGCTTACTGCTTGCTGGGGAGCCCCACGGAGGGCTTAAGGTCAATGCTCAGAAGACGTACTATATCTCTCAAGACCCAGGGCCCATAGCCACATTAGGTAGGACTGACCCTTGGGCAAGTCCAGGGTGTCCCCAGCTGATGCTGGAAGCAGGATTTAAGCGGCTCTAGAATTCTCGATCTTTTTGCTGAATAGGGAGACCCCGGGGGGGCTGGCTCCTGCACACTGGGGCAGTGTGTGTGGGAGGAAGGGAGGCTGATGTTCCTGTCCCCACTAGTGTTGACCCAGGGGAAAGCTTTAAATGCAAGCAGCACCCACAGGGAGGCTGTGAGGGTGCTGTCTCAGAACTGAAGGGGAGAGGAGCAAGTGAGAGTGGCCTGAGCAAAAGGCCAGGAGAGACAGAGGTGCCAGAGGGCCATGGCCTGTGTGGACTCCAGCTTATGGGGCCTTGGGTCCCAGAAGTTGTGCCCAGGCCAAGAGGAGAGTACTAGGCTCAGGCCTGCAGCCATAAAGAGAATGCCCAGGGCACAGGTCCCTGGCAAGGAAAGCTAGGCAGGTGGCCAGCTAGTGTAGTCCTTAGCATTGGCCAACATAGGGCAGCGGGGAGGTGCGGGAACTGCGGGCAAAGCACGGCCAGCTCCTTCTTGGGGAGCCTTCACCATTTCTCCAGCTCAGCACAGTCTCCCAGGACTGGAGGGACAACCTCTTTTATGACTGATAGGGAGGCTGTTTGCAGGCGTGCAGGGGTGGAGTTATCTCTCAAGCCTGGTGCTTTGCACACAGTAGGCGCTTTATAAAGTCTGCTAAATAGCTAAGTTAAAAAGAGCCATAAACATGGTGATCCGTAGTTTCATGTTGGAAGAGACTTGAGGGCAGTGTAAAGTAGTCAGGCATAAAGCAAACTGTGGATGTCACTCACCCATGACACCCAGGCATTGCAGGTCCACCCAGCCCTGAGCTGCTCCACTCCAAGAAGCCAGATGAAGGGTTTAGAGCCCACAGTCAGGGCTGGGACTGCGAAATCATACACTGTTTCCTAATTCTGCCTGGCCCTTTATGCATAGTGTCACGTTCAGATCTAGAACAACCTTAGGCGAGGGGGTGGAATTGACCCTATTTTACTGAGAGGAAACTGAAGTTTAAAGTAGTAAAGTAAAATCGTTGAATGTCAGACAGCTCCTGATTTGGACACTCAGACTCTGAGTCCAGCTCTGACCACACGGAATTCACTCGCTATGCGGGGCGACGTCGCAGGGAGCCGCATCCCCCCACCGCCCGCCCGGCCTTTCCTCCAGGGAGGCTGGGGCCAGCTGGAAGCCCCTTCTCCGGAGCCCTGAGTTTCCTAGGCTTCCGGCAGGGGGCGCCAGCCTCCTCCCGGAGTCGCGGCGAAGTCGGCTAGGTGGCGGTCCACCAGGTTTCCGCCGGTCGTCCCCCCAGCCCACCCCATTAAAGCCGACTTCAGGAGGGCTGCACAGCGAGAAGCAATGTGTGCAACTGGGGTCAGCAAGGAGAGCCAAAGGAGCAAGAAGTACTCCAGCCGCAGGACCCCGGGACGTGCAGCCGAGGGGTGGGGTCGAGGTTCAAGGGCAGGAAGAGGTCACACGCGGGGAGGGCTGGGCTTGCTTCGGAGGGCTAAGTCTACCCTCTTGGGGGGCCCGCCTCGCTCCCCGGGATGGGCTAGCTGGACAGGCCCCCAGCCCCGCTCCTCGCGGGCGGGGGACACTCACTGGCGAAGGGCGAGGTGGCCGTGGAGCCATTGAGGAAGCTGGGGGACCCAGGCACGCCGAGGCCGGCCACTCCTGGCGCTCCGTAGCCGCCGAGGCCAGCTCCGAGGCCACTGCCGTAGCTGCTCTGCTGCGAGCCCGGGCTGGGCGCGAACCCGCGGGGGGACGCGCTGCTGCAGCTGCGCGCGTAGCCTGCGGGAGAGCGGCGGTCAGGGGAGCAGCGCAGGCAGGGAAGGAGCCGTCGGGGCGCCCGGGGGCTGCAGCGAGGCGCGGCGGACGCACCCGGCTCGGGTCCCGGCGTGGCGTCCCCGACGGCGATGGCCAGCGGGCTGCTGAAGGCGTTGATGCCCACGACGGCGGGGTGCGGGTGGCTCGGGGCCAGGGGTCCGAGCGGCGCGGGCGCCCGGGGGGCGCTGTACAGAGCCTCGGCCACGTCCGCCGCGCGCTTCAGGAGGAGCTCCTGCGAAGACAAGAGCGGGGCACGGCCGGGGCAGCCGCAGGCGCCGGGTCGGGGAGAGCCCCGGGCCCGGCGGCCCCAGGAGGCGGGCGGAGGCGCCATACCTGGTTGCTGCTGGGCACTCCGTACAGCGCCTCCGCCAAGTCGGCCGCCCGCTTCAGCAGCACCTCCTGCGGGCAGGGGAGGAGACAGCGGGACGGAGGGGCAGCCCCTGGGGGCGGCGGAGGGGCCCTCGGGAGCCCCTCCTCACCCCCTCGCCCGCAGGACACCCTCGTCCCCGCCACACCCCTCTGATACCTTGGGCAGCCTCTCGGGGTCTCCGGGGTGTCTGGGAATGACTTTCTGTAGCCTCTGGAATCCGTAGTCAATGGTAGGCTCGTTCAGGGCTGGGGAGAGGGGCAGCGTTTGGAGGACGTTCCCTCCCAGAGAGGGACACAGGGCACAAAAAGCAGGCAAGCGACAAGTCCAGGAGTCTCGCTGCAGACCCTCTCCACCAAGCCCAGCCCCAGTCCCCCGGAAAACTCTGGGCACACCGGTCAGCGAGGTTCAGGGAAGTTTCCTCAGTTCCTCTGTTTGTTCATTCATTCAACAAATAGTGAGCCAGGCTCTGTGCCAGGCGTTTGGCATTAACACACACGCACAGTACGATCTCATTTGTGATTTAAAAAAAGGGAAATACAGCCTGAGCAAGAGCGAGACCCCGTCTCTACTAAAAATAGAAAGAAATTATCTGGCCAACTAAAAATATATATAGAAAAAATTAGCCGGGCATGGTGGCGCATGCCTGTAGTCCCAGCTACTCAGGAGGCTGAGGCAGGAGGATCGCTTAAGCCCGGGAGTTTGAGGTTGCTGTGAGCTAGGCTGACGCCATGCACTCACTGTAGCCCGGGCAACAAAGCGAGACTGTGTCTCAAAAAAAAAAAAAAAAAAAAAAAAAAGGGAAATAGTGCACACATTCTGGCTTCTATACTCCTAGGGACCAAGCAACGGAGAGGGTTTGTTTTTTTTTTTTTTTTTTTTTGAGACAGAGTCTCACTCTGTTGAGCTGGCTAGCACCAGCCTAGCTCACAGCAAACTCAAAACAATCCTCCTGCCTCAGCCATTTGAGTAGCTGGGACTACAGGCAGGTGTCTGTACACGCCTGGTTAATTTTTTCTAATTTATTTTATTTTATTTTATTTAGTAGAAACCAGGTCTCGCTTTTACTCAGGCTGTCCTCAAACTCCTGAGCTCAAGTGATCGTCCCGCTTCTGCCTCCCAGAGTGCTAGGATCACAGGCATGAGCCACCGGCCCAGCTAAGTTTTCTGTTTGCATTTGGTCACAGAGGGAATGTTCCGAAGGGTGGGGACTCCGGGTCCAGGAAGGGACTGGGGAGCCAGAGGCCACGGAGGGAACTACAGAAGACCAGGAAAAGGTCAGGCGTGCAGAGCGGTCACAGGGTATAAGTGGGTATAGGTGGGGAGATGCCACACTGCAGACGCTGCTAATTCGGAGAACGGACTGAGATTGCTGCGGACTGAGATTGCTGCGCTGGGTGGCTTCCTGAGGACCTTCCACCTCCCCTCCCCCGTCTGACTCCTTACCTGTGTAGACAAAGCGGCCGGGGGCTCCCTTGCAAAATTGCTTGGACTTGTAGGAGAGGGTCACTTCCACCACCCCGGGGATGTGCCGCGGGGGCGTCTGCACCCGGATGGCGTGGGGCGTGATTAGCTGCGAGGGGAGAGGGGAGGCCTGCAGGTCCTGTCCGGGCGAGGGGAGGGCCCAGCCCGGAGGCCCGGAGGGAGACTGGCGGGGGGTGGCCCACCTCGCTCCACACAAGCACGTTTCCAAACACGACCTGCAACCCGTCGAAGAAGTTGTCGCCGATGACAATGACGGTAGCGCCGCCCGTGGTCCAGCCCTCCCCGGGGCTGATGGCCTTGATGCAGGGTGTAGCAGCTGGGAGGCAGGAGAGGACCCAGGTCAGGGGACCACGCCAAGGTGGGGGTTGGGGGCTGGCTGGGCCCGAGGTGGCCGGGCTAGGCCGAGGGTCCTGACCTTCGGAGGGGTCCAGGCGGCGCGCCCTGCGGCCATGCTTGGAGTTGTTGTGCACAAACATGTTGTCGGACACGGCTAGCACGTGTCCGTCCACGCTCACCGTCGTGGACACCACCACCTGCGGGGAGAGCCGAGGCCAGCCTGGCTGGGGCCCTCGGGGGCTTCCCGGGAGGGGAATGTGTGGGGAAGCAGCAACTTGAGACCTGTGGCTGGATGCTGGAATTTAGGGTCACTGGTGGGCTCAACCCCAGGGGCTCAGCTGGAGGAATGGGGCCAGCTGGATCACATGACACCCCCCTCCCCAAAAGCCAGAAAAATCAAGAGCCCTGAAAGAACTCTGGCTCCTAGGGCAAAGAGTGGCTACTGTTTTTGCAAACACAGGAACTCTAGGCTGTATGCACGGGGCTCCTAGGCAGGAATGGGGTCTTGGGCAAGTGAGCACAGGGAGAAACAGGGGCAGGAGTGCCTGCCCTGTTCCTGGAGGAAACAGGAGCTGCCTTCTCCCCCACCCGCTGCACTGGGAGGGGTACGCAGGTTGGGGATGTGCTAAGGGCAGCTGCTCTCCGCTTCACGCTATGCAAATTGCCTGGGTCGTTAATCATGTAAAAATGTCACAATTAGCATCTTCTTAAGTGGGACTCTAATGAAGCCTCCCTTGGCAGCCAGCATAAGTTGAGATGGAGCTGCCCCACCCCCAGCGGGCACCAGGCCGGAAGGCACAGGGCTGGGCAGAGATCTGCCCTGGGCGCCTTTCCCAGGGGGGCAGGGTCACAACCTTCCCCTTTGCCTCCCTCCCCGGACACAATCAGGAAAGGGTGGGTTTGCGGGCAGGAACCCCCTCTCCAGACCCACCTGGAAGCGCCGCATGTCACGGGGATTCCCGGCATTCTTCAGGCAGTTCTGGTTGCATTTGAGGAAGAACTTGAGGAAGAATCTGAAACAGTGTGGTCAGTGGGCTCAAGGGTCTGGGGTTTCTCGAAACAGATGAACATCCAACTGCTCCCGGCCATGACCCTTCCCAGTAGGGTGACTCCCCTCTGCCTGCTCACACACAGGCACACCCCACATGTTCCCATCACGAGCTGCACATACACAGGGTGCCTGGTACACACCAAACAGACCCATCACATGACTACTTCACTACACAGAACAGGCTCGTACATACACTGTACGGATCACACAGTGCTTATTTATCCCACACAAGGTACATTCATCACAAGGAGTATGTCCATTATATATACTATATATATCTATTACTCACAAATTATACCCAACAACACTGTATACCTGACACATATACAGTGCATACTCCATACGTAGCATGTACTCACACTTAGCCCATGTAAACGTATTATACACTGTGTGTATACTCATCATAAACAACATATCCATTATAGACACTGTATATGCCTTAGATACTATTACTCGTAAGATATAGCCATCACACACACTCGGGGTATAACCTTCACATAAGCTTATACAATAGGTACTCCACATACAGCCTATACGCATCACACACATGGCACACTCATCTGTACCCACCATGCACAGTGTATGCCCATCCCACGTGGTATATGCACAGAAACGATATGGAACACACAGAGTATATACATTAGTACACCATTTCATCTTCTATATGATTACCCAAAATATAGTCATTGCAAATGCTGTACAACCATCCCATATAGCAGATTGAGTCCTGCCATGGAGATCCACCCAGCAAATCCCCTTCTTACACATTCTATATCCATTATATGACGTACAGCAAAAACCTAATCACACGGAGCACATACCCACTATATACACAGGGTGTATCTGTCAGACACGTGGTACAGATACATAGTGAATATCTTCTTTTTCACATAGAGTAATTGGAAAAAAGTGCAGTATACGCCTTGATGAAGCTGCTTTCAGTACAAACACATGAGCACTTGGTCCTCCACTCCTTCCAGGCAGTTGGCTGGGAGGGTGGGGCCTTGGTCCCACCCCCACCAGTAAGGTATCCATGGACAATATTCGGGCTGTTGTACTCTTAGTAAACTCAGAATACTATCAATATCTGCCTTAGCCCCTATAGGACTCTGTGAACATCCAGGGAGATGCTCTTTACAAACTGTAGAGTGCAGGGCCAAAGTCTGCCATGGGTCCTGACATGTGGCATAGCCTCCTGGGCCATTGTATGAGTTCCTCTGGTCAGCTTCCTCATTTTACCTCCACCCATTCAGGAGGGATTTGGACTATACTATATACTAAAGTAAATAGCACATAAGGGTCCAAAACCAGGGAGTGGACCTTTAACTACTATGTAGTCACTTATATACTATTTATATACGCAGATTTGAACATCCATTTGATTCACTGGAGTTGCCTCCAAAGTCTGCAGACATGAAATTCACATTCAGAGGGAGATTTGTTACAAGCCCTGAAAATCTAGTACCCCAAAAGGAGGTCTCCAAGTGCTGGGAGGAGTGGGCACCAGCCCTGGAATAGAGGTGTCCCAAGCGGGCAGCCCCTCATTGGGAGCTAGTGGCAGTCACTTTCCTGGAGATGCACCTCCCCAGGGCCCTGCTTCTGTCCACACTGTAGACCCCTCTGCACTTGTCACACTCCCCCGCATAATGGGCACTCCCTTTATTTTCCTTTCCGCAGAGACATTACATCAGTGCATGTCCATCCACAGTGGGAGCCACCCAGGAAATACTTTCACACAGTGTAGACCTTCTGTACACCCCCACAGAGCACTCCGAGGTGCAGATACCTCATGGGATCCCAAACAGTGTATACACACAGTGTAGACACTCCATTCACCGCTAGGGGATACCCTGAAGTGCAGACAGCTTACGTAGTTACCAAAGTGTAGACACCATATATACCCCTGTAGGTCACCCAAGATGCAGACACCTCCAATGCTCCCAAATAGTATACATGAACAGTGCAGACACTCCATTTATCTCACCTTATGTACTACAGTAATCACTCCTTACACCCCTGATGACACTCCATGGTGTAAACACCTCTACACCCACAGTAGTCACCTGATACATGTCCCACGTTCATATGTGACATAGAGTATAGACTCCCTAATCATACCCACAGTGCAAACCAGTTCATTTAAATTCAGTACTCATGTGCTCAGTCCTTTACCACGTGCTAGAAGGAGGGAAAATCACCAGGATGGGACGTAGTCCCTGTCCTGAAGGAGATGAATGCTAACCTGGGGATACCACTGATGATGCAACGAGCACGGGAGTGCCCCCCAAAAGATGACACACACTTCCCATACATTCACACCGGTGCCTGCTGCACCCAACCCCACTCCCAAACCTTCAGAACCAAGAGGTGGGGTCCCTGAGATGGGGCCGAGATGTGACCTAGGCTAGGTAAATCCTTCCGCATCCGTGAACGAGAGAGTAGCAGTCAACGGCTGCGGAGGTACCTGCCAGTCCTGCCTCTGGGACATCCTTTATTTCCGACCCCCAAGGCTGCTGTTTCCCTGCAGGGTCCTGGTCCCTTATTGGCCCTTCCTCAAGCCCTTGCTCAGCAGGTCTCCCCACACTGTCCCTTTCCCGTACAGGCCCACTTGTCCTTGGGATCCACACCAATTCTCATGCTCTGTCTGGCTACCCTTTTCTGGCCACTCTAGGCTTCAAAGACCATCTGCTGTTCCTGAGGGCCCTGGGGCCCTGCCAGCACCTCCATCTATTTGGACCTGCCCCAGGGTGAGTAAGACGCAGCCAGCACAAGGCCTGGGCCCGCCGTGGGGCGCCGAGGGTCAGTCCCCTTTCCCCTTCCCTCTGAGGCTCTACTTCAGAGCCAGCACCCAGTCAATGCCATCAGTGGTGCTGCCAAAACCTCACCCACTTCCAGCTGGTAGTCCGAGAGGCTGCTCCCAGTCTGAGAGCCTGCAGCCCCCCACTCTGAGGCTGAGCCAGTGCAAACACCCTCCAAGGAGACTGCCACTACTGCCACCCACCCTGCCAGCCTGAGGAGTGTGAAGAAAACGATCCACAACTTGGAAATAAGCAGACCATGGGGAGTCCTTTCCAAGTCATGCTGGAGTGGTGGTTTTCAAAGTATGGCGTCCATACCAGCATCAGTATCACCTGGGTGCTTGCTAGAAATGCAGAATCTCCCCCACCTCAGACCTGCTGAATCAGAAACTCTTGGGGTGTGGCCCAGACATCCGTGTGTTCATAAGCCCTGCACGTGACTCTGATGCACCCTAAAGTTGGAGACCCACTGCTCTAGAGCTGTGCTATCCAGTACGGTAGCCACTAGCCCTGCACGACATTGAACCCTTGAAACGTGGCTAGTCTGAATTTGAGATGTCCTCTAAGAGTAAAACACACATTGGATTTCAAAGACTTAATTAGAAAAGAGAATATAAAAGAATTCATTGGTAATCTTTTATATTGATTGTATGTTGAAAGGACAATGTTTTAGATATATTGGGTTAAATAAAATATATTATTAAAATTAGTTTTACCAGTTTCTTGTTTTTAAAAATGTGGCTACTTGGTCGGGCGTGGTGGCTCATGCCTGTAATCCTAGCACTCTGGGAGGCCGAGGCGGGCAGATCGTTTGAGCTCAGGAGTTCCAGACCAGCCTGAGCAAGAGCGAGACCCCATCTCTACTAAAAATAGAAAGAAATTATATGGACAGCTAAAAATATATAGAGAAAAATTAGCCGGGCATGGTGGCGCATGCCTGTAGTCCCAGCTACTCGGGAGACTGAGGCAGTAGGATCGCTTGAGCCCAGGAGTTTGAGGTTGCTGTGAGCTAGGCTGACGCCACGGCACTCTAGCCGGGGAACAGAGTGAGACTCTGTCTCAAAAAAAAAAAAAAAAAAAATGTGGCTACTAGAAAATTTAACATTATGTATGTGGTTTGCATTATATTTATATTAGACAAGTCTGCTCTAGAGTATTCTGTTAATGAAGCCACCTAAGAGTTATCTGATTCCCTAGGGGAAAGTAACTTTGACTCATATTTACTATTGATTGGAGCACAGACTGTAAAGTTAGGTGCTAATTTGCAGAAAACTGATAAGATGCAAATGATATTTGTCAGAAGAAGTAAATAATCTCTATCTGTTCAGTAGAGAAATTCACCCTAAAGGTTACAATTTCATTGTCCTGTGGACATTAATTAGCTTTGTATCTACCTTGGCAATCTTATTCCAGTATTCTTCACATACCCCCCTGCTTCTCCCCTTCCCCCTCCATATGCGCATATCAGTCAGTTTCTCTTAGTTGTCTTTGAGCCATCTTTGTCATCCCACTGATTCCCTCATCAGTAAGTTATAAAAAACATTGGCTGGGTGAGCAGTGGCTCATGCCTGTAATCCTAGCACTTTGGGAGGCCGAGGTGGGAGGAATGGCTTGAGGTCAGGAGTTCTAGACCACTCTGAATATGAGCGAGACCCCGTCTCTACAAAAAATAGAAGAATTATCTGGGCATGGTGGCATACACCTGTAGTCCAGCTACTCGGGAGGCTGAGGCAGGAGGATTTCTTGAGGCCAGGAGTTTGAGGTTACAGTGAGCTATGATGACACCCACTGCACTCTAGCTGGGGCGACAGAGTGAGACCCTATCTCAAAAAAAAAAAAAAAAAAAAAAGAAAAGAAAAGAAAAGAAAGAAAGAAAGAAAATTTTGATACATGCTCAATAACAATTTGTATGAGAGTCACGCTTTTCACATTTTGAAGATTGTGCTTTGGCAAAGGTGACTGGCCCCAAAGGCTCCTGCCCTCCAAGGCTAGGCCTGGAGTTGGAGGACTTCTGCTGGGGTCCAGGAGGGCCAGGAGGAGTGCCCCAGTCCTCTCCCCTGTCCCTAGAGTGCCTGCCTCCCCTCCCCCTCAGGGTAGGCTCAGGGTCCCCTGGTCCTGTCCTTCCCCACCAGGGCGAACTGAGGATAGCTCAGGAGACTTCTCTCTAGACTGACACTCATGGGGTGACACTGTATTCCACCTGAGCAATTGGGAAAGGATGAGACTGGAGTCAGGGACGAAGAAAGAAGGGTAGCAGCTCCTCCCAGCCACGTCTGTGCAGAGGCCAGATGTGGGTGTGGGGGCTGGGGACTGGGGGAGAGTCAGGGGACCCTCTGGGCAGGGGAGCTGGAGGGACACAAATACACACGTGGACAAGGCAACTGAGGGACTGTGCTCTCCTTGAAAGAAGAGATCCTGGACAGGGTCCGAGTAAGTGAGGAGAAGGCTCTGGGCCTGGGACACTCTATGGGGACCTGAGGCAGGAAGGGATGTGTGCTTTGTTGAGGGGCTGTGAAGCACCCCCGTCCCCAAAGCCTGGATGAGCCCAGGGTGTGCCCTGAGCAGCCCTCCTCACCCCTGGACCCGTGGGGGTGGGAGGGGTCTAGGGAAGCCCCTTTTTCCTGACTGGGCTGAGCCTCAGGTGGGGGAAGCAAGGCCAAGGGTGACCTGAGGACCCCCGTGGAGAGTGAGCACTGTGGGACCAATGCCATCCCCACTGGTGGCCACAAGGTGCTCTGGGGGCGCAGCCTCATCTGGACCTCACAGAAAGGATTGTGAGGGAAAGGGCAAGTCCCTGGAAGAAAATGCCATAAATACAACACGAGTTACAAATAAAATGCATCAGGCAGATAACTAAGCAAAAAGCTAAAAAGTGAACACAGTCTAATCTATTAAGCACTTAGCAAGTGCCTGGAACTCTACCGAGTTGCTTACTTGGCATCATCTTGCTTAATACTCTCAACACTCTGGCGTGGTATAGGTCTGTAATCGTCCCCACTTTACAGATGGGAAAACCAAGGTTAAGTAAGAATAAGCTACAAAGTCATGCCAAAGTTGGGATATGAACTTGGGTTTTTATGAACCACTGATGCTGACAAGAGTCACGGAAAAGTCCCTCTAGGTGGGACCCTCAGAGGCCAGCCCAGGCTGGTACTGCAGGACTGTGTGGCAAGTCCTCCTTTAAAAGCAGCTCTGAGAGCCGGGCTGTGCGGGGTCCAGTGTAGCTATTTTATGGGCATTTCCTCAAGGTTGCAAATTCAACAGGGTTGCAAAGGAGAAATCAGGTCCCCTTGCTCCTAATTTTGGGCCTTCGGCTGTTTTGACTGCTACTTTCTCTCGGTCTGAGATTTCCAGGATTAAGAACAACTGAACAACAGGGTATAAGTGGTTCATTATTCTAGTCTGCCTATATTCAACATTCTCTATAATGAAAAGTTTAATACAAGACCAGATGAAGAGCTGTGACCAGCGGTCATCCAGCTACTAAAGCACTGAAAGGGTGGCTGCCACACATCATGACTCCGATGCCTATGATTTAAATGACAGCTAAGAGTAGTTCACCTGCACACCTACATTTCTACATCCTGAACTTAATCTAGCCCTCCTAATTTTTCTATAAATGCTTTTCATTCCTCCCTGTAAAAGCAGCTCAAGATGAAATTTAAATGAACCTTTCCTGTCAATGGAGTATTTCCTACCAAAGAAGCAAATGTTGGGTTGAGTATGGTCCAAGCGCACTAACAGCTGTTAGTAACTCAAAGAGCTGGAGGAAGAGCCCAAGTGTGTTTTCAACTATAGGACAGTCAAGGGCAAGGAAGCACAGGTGCGGCCCAATAGAACCTTTTCCAGAATCATATGCACTAGCCACGCGTGGCTATTGAGCACTTGAAATTTTGTGGCTAGAGTGGCTGAGCATTTCAATTTTAAATTTATTTCATTTTAATTAATTTAAACTTAAATAGTCACATGCAGCTTGTGACTACCATACTGGACAGTGCAGTGAATGGATACACGAGTCGGGGCAGAGTGTTCAACACAGTGTCCTGTGAAGGTCTTTGGAAGAAAGCAGATTGACAGCAAAGGGTAGAATGCAATTAGATATGTTTCCATGCCCCAAATTGGCACTGCAGCCTGGGATGGGGAAATGGGGGAGGCGGGCCCTCCACTAATTATTATCCTAAAGGATTTGCCTTTAAGCTCATGAGCCTCAGAAGAAACAGAACATCTTCTGGGCAGAGTGGCTCTCCAGGGTCCTCACCGTCTGCCGCTCTCTACCCCAGCCCAGGGACAGAGGAGGATACAGATGGCTGGACCATTCATTCCCTCACTCATTCTGTACACCCACTTAAAAAGATGGATTAAATACCTTCTCTGTGTCAGGCACTGGGGATCTAGAAGTGAACAAGATCTTAAGAAAATTACACTCCAACAGGAAAGAGAAACTCAGTAAAACAGAGTGGTGGGTGGGCAGGGCGGGAGGACCTGCCAAGTGTAATCTGCAGCAGCCACTCATGTCACCTGGGAGAGGGGGAGGGCTCCTAGAGCTCACATTTGACCTCGGGCATTGGGTCTTGGAGGACCTTACAGAGAAGTAGCTGGCAAGGGCACTCCATGCAAAGGGACTAACAGCTCGGCCGCAGGGCAGGTGGCATGGATGGCCCCCTCGCCCAGTGGTGCCCGACAAGAGCGAGGAGGGCAGTGTGGGCCAGGGCCTGGAGGTTGGCACCAAATCTTGCAGGATGTAGACCCTGTGGGCGATGGGGAGTCCGCAGGGGATGCCTTATTGACTCTGTCATTTGGAAGAGTCATTTTGCCTCCAGGGAGAAGCAGGCACCACAGGGCCTAGGCTAGAGAAGGGAAGGAGAATGAGGAAGTTGCTGTGACAGTTCAGGCCCATGTGGCCTGCGGTAGCAGCCAAGACAGAGTGTCCCCAGGGCCATAGCCACCTGCCAGGCCTGGACCTGGCCTCCCCACCGTGATCCCCACCGGGTAGAGGTGGCTGCAGTGCAGATGGGCCCGGGGACTATAAATAGCCAGGGCGCATACATTAGCATGCCAATGCTCCCGCGCCCCATCCTCTATGCTAATGGCCCACCATGCGCCTGAACACCTTCTGTTCCCCTGCATGCATTTGCATGCACAATTAGCATAATCTTGTATAATTAATGAACAGCGTCAATTTTAGCTCCTAAGTAATTTGATTAACATGTTGATAGGGCACTTACTAGACTCTCCAAACCTCGGGGCTGGGCATGGGGCCTGAGGAAAAGGGGAGGGGGGCTGAGAGACTGCTAAGGGCCCCCGGCTGCCCAGAAGAGTGGAGGTGACTCCACTGCCCCCAAACTGGGCCTGAGGGGAGGGGAAGAGGGGTGGAGAGAGGCTGCTGACAGTGGTCTCTGAGCACTGCCTGCAGAGTGGCAGGGACAGGCTGGAGAGTGGTTGCTGTGGTTTGTGCCCACATGGACACAGACATACACACGTCCCCTGCAGTCCCCCCACCTGGGGAGTCTTCTGCAAATGCAAGATATTGGACTCCACAGGAAGAATGGGAGAGAAGGAGCAGTAGAGAAAAAGTAGGAGGGGTGGGGGCTGGGGGCTGGACAGGCAGTCAGAAGCTGCAGAGTTGGATGGGGGCTTGTGAGTGATATGGGGGTACAAAGTGAAGGGGCGAGTCCCGAGACTGAAGGAAAGAAGGTGCGTGTTGCTAGGGCCTCTGGAGGCCAGAGACCTCGGCACCTCCTATTTGTGAATCATATGAGAGGTGCGTGGGGGGGTGTTGGCAGGGCCTGGCATCTTCTGCATTCACCAAACAGCCAGGGCAGAGAGAACAGACAGAAGGCTGAGGGTGGCCCCTTCCTATTCAGAGAAAGACCCACTCCCAGCCCCAGACATCCCAGGTCCCCGGCAGAGGCTCACACTCCTGCTCATCTCTGACTGTGGCCAGAGTCAGGAAGTCCTTCCTTGGTGCTCCCTGAACGTCCTAGCTGCTGTCTACTCAGCTGCGCTCACCCTCTAAGGTGATCCATAGGGGCGGGGTGGCAGGGGCATAAGAAATGACAGTGTGGCACTCACTGCACTGGGTGCTGCATGAATACGCCTAACTGCATCCTTACCGGATGGGCTTATTGGTCAGCCCCATCTTACAAATTAGGAAACTGAAGCTGAGAGAGGTGAGACCTTGCTCCAAGTTACACGGCCAGACATCCCAGGCTGGCTTGAGCCCCCAGCCCTGAATAACCCTTCACTTTATAGGGAGAACCTGTCATTCAAGTTGCAGACAGCTCATTTGCTAGCCACCCTCCCACCCCACCTATTATGGCTGCCTCGTGCCTGCACCCCCTCTCTTCCTCCAATTTCCCATGGGGGCATTGCCCAAAGCTCTACTCCTGCCTCAGCATGGTGGCTCCAAGCTTAGCTTCAGCTGCTCAGAGATCTTCTCGTAAGTCCTTGCTCTGAATTAGGGGTCCCTTGAGGACCACTGGCTTTATAACTGGCATCTCAGCTTACATGACTCCCAAGGCACATGAGGGAATCTCTCTTGAACCCCCTCTGGTTCTCCCTCCCTCAAATGCTCCAAGCTCTGAAAAGCCTGGGGTGGGGGAAGTGCAGTGCTTTCAGGTGGCAAGAGGGAAAACCTAGTCCCACCTCCGCACTGACCCAGCAGGGAGGTTCTGGGACCTTCAGAGGAATTGCCAGAATGTGTCTGGCCAGGAGCCTGTGCTTGTAGCGTGAGTGTGGGAGCAAACAGACCCTGCCCTGTTGGAAAGAGTGGAAGGAGACAGGCACTATCACGGGCTTGTTTTGTGGCTCTGGAGGAAAACAGGGCATGTTGCATTGACCACTGGATTAGGAAGTGGGGCTGATTCTTTTGCACCTCCCACAACTCTTTTTCACCAAATTGCACTTGTCAGGTTGTGCCTGATCTAGGGATTGGAGTCTAGGTTTGCCCCTAACAGGAAACATTAGAGTTACCTCCACTGGGTGGCTCAGACCTGACCTGTTTCAACAGTGTCACCAAACAACTCTCACTGGGCAGCAGGCACCACTATGTGCCAGGGAGCATCCATAGCCCACAGCTCCTGTCTACCCCTGGGACCCAGAGGAGGAGAACTATGGGCCTCCCATGGGAGAGAATCTTCCACCCCCAACCCCACCCAGGGTCATCCTGGCCAATTAAGCAAACATTTAAAGTCTTACAGCTGTGATGTCCAATAAGTAGCCAGATGTGGTTATTTAAGTTTGACTTAATTAAAATTAAGTACAATGAAAAATTCAGTTCCTCTGTCACAGTCGCTACATTTCAAGTGCCCAATAGCTATGTGTGGCTACTATATTGGTCAGTGCAGAACATTCTCATCACTGCAGAAAGTTCTGTTGGATAGTGTTGTCTCAAAGCCTTACATTGTTCTCTGTTTCCTCGTATCATTATGTAATTATGGATAGTCTCAACTGGCCTCTCTTCACGTTCACTGATTTTTTTCATAATTATAAAATGTTGTTTACATGATTAGGTTTTATCTCTTCACCTGCTCTGTAAGCTCTGAGGGCAGGAGTCATTGTTTAAGCCCCTCTCTTCTATCATAGTGCCTGCCCCACAGAAGGTGCTAATTGATTCATGATGGAACTCAAGAGTCAAAAATTACTGTGACATGATGAATGCTGGACCAAAGCACCCAAATCGCTTTTAACAGGGAACCATGTAAAATCCTGTACTCAGGTTAAAAATATCAATTGCAGGGGCTGGGCATGGTGGCTCACGCCTGTAATCCTAGAACTTTGGGAGGCTAAAGTGGGAGGATCACTTGAGGCCAGGAGTTCAAGGCAGCTTGGGCAACATAGCGAGACCCTGTCTCTACTAAAAAAAAATAAAAAGGAAAGAGGGGAATAGATCTACCAGTTATTAAAACATGTTTTTTTTTTTTTTTTTTAGACAGAGTCTCACTCTGTTGCCCAGGCTAGAGTGCCGTGGCGTCAGCCTAGCTCACAGCAACCTCAAACTCCTGGGCTCAAGCAATCCAACTGCCTCAGCCTCCCGAGTAGATGGGACTACAGGCATGTGCCACCATACCCGGCTAATTTTTTCTATATATATTTTTAGCTGTCCATATAATTTCTTTCTATTTTTAGTAGAGACAGGTCTCGCTCTTGCTCAGGCTGGTCTGGAACTCCTGAGCTCAAACAATCCACCTGCCTCGGCCTCCCAGAGTGCTAGGATTACAGGTGTGAGCCACCGTGCCCGGCCAAAACATGTTTTAAATATGCAAAGATTAAGACAGCATCATATTGTCACATGAACAAACCAATGGAATAATAAAATTGAATAGAAAATCCAGAAATACCCACAATTACATTTAGGAATTTAGAATATGGCATGGATGATATTTCCAATTGGTGGAAGAAAGATGGATTTTTCAGTAAATGCTATTGGGACAACTGGTAGCCACAAGAAAAAAAAATACAGGTGAATCCATATTTTCTACCTTTCACCATGATAAATTCTGAATGGATGATTTCTTCTCCCAGGATTATGGCAGACTGCCTATCCTGAGGTACTCTCCTAATACAACTAGATCCTGTGCTTTTATCAAAAAGGTAAGGGAAATCTACAAGAATATTAAAAAACAAAAATAAGTGAGTTGATATCTGATCGGGAGCCATGAGCTATGAGCTAACACAATATCAAAATTGTACTTGTGGCAAATGCCAATATAAACGTTAGGATGGAGAATAAGAACTACCTGAGGGGAGGGCCCTGGATCCTCTGAGGAAACCAAAAAGGTGCCAGGTTGCTAGCATCCCCTTCGTGGTGGAATCAAACAAAATCCTTCCAGAGGAAAACATTAGCTCATTAGTTCAACCAAATATGAGCTAAAACAACCACCACTACAAAAACAAAAACACCAAACACAGAAACAGGCCACCATGAGTGATAGTCAGCAAAAATAATAAACAACAGATTTAGAGCCCCAAGGACTTCAGAAATTGAAATTACTAAATAAAGAATATAAAATAACAACAAAAAGTTTAATGAAATAAAAAATTAATTAAAAAAATGAGCAAGCAAGAAGAGACCACCTGAGTATCTAAATAAAACTTTTAGAAAGGAAGAATAAAATCATTGAAATAAAAAACTCATTGGATGAATTAAATAATAGATTTGATACTGCTAAAAAGAGAATTAATGAACTGGAAGATGAATAAAAAGCAATTACCCAGAATGCAGTACAAAGAGAAAAACAAGTGAAAAATATAAAATTGTTTAGGATACATGGAGGACAGAATAAAGAGGTCTATCTTTGGAGTGTTAGAGGAGAAAAGAGAGAAAATGAATGAGACGTAACATTAGGAGAGACAAAGGCTAAAAAATTTCCAGAAGTGTTGAAAGATGTATATCCATAGAAACAAATAGGCCAACAAATTCTAAGCAGGATTTAAAAAAATCCACACCGAGACACATCAGAATGAAACGGAAGGGCTTTAAAGACAAAGAGAAGCTAAGCTGTTAAATGCCACCAGACAGGAAAGTGAGTTTGCCTACAAAAGAATGACAATTACACTGGACTTTCCAACAAAAAAATGGAAATATTTTTAAATCGATAAGTAAAAAATAACTGTCAATCTAGAATGTTGTTCTCGGAACAACCATCCTCCGAGGAAGAGAGTGATATAGACACACAGAGTAAAACAAAAGTAAGAATGTTGTTTAGCACCAGGAGACCTTCACAAGGAACTTCTGAAAGAAGTACTTCAGAAAGAAAGAAAATGATCCCAAAGGAAGTTGTGAGATGCAAGAAAGAGGTGAGCCAAAAAAAAAAAAAATTGGTAAATCTAAAGAAAAATTATTCATGTATAATAAAATGAATAACAATGAATGGAGTTAAAAATAGGGCAAGGGTGATAGAATGGTCTAAGGTCAGTGGTGTGCCAGTCAATGCTGAACAATCATTTCCAGATCGTCAGGGTGAAAACCCCTGTTGATAGTGTTATTGATTTCCGTAGTTATATGTTTCCATCGTGGCTGATTTTAAGCCACCAGTGTGACATCACTGAAGACGGAATTGAGAAGAGATGCTAACGACCAGCATGAGCCAGCTCCCACACATCACTGCCAAAGATTCTAATAGTCAGGAAAGGAATTATGACTTTCTTAAGAATATGTAGTTAATTTCAAATGTAACAACTAAAAGAATAGAAATGAAATGAATACACTTCTAAACCAGTAAAGGGAAAAAATGGAATAAGAAACACACATACAACATCAAACAAAATACTCAATTTTTTAAATAGCAAGAAAGGAAAACAAAGAAAGAAACACAGAAGTGGTGGAACAAATAGAAAACACAAAGCAACACGGTAGAAAATAGTTAAAATATGTTGTACTTATTAAATGTACACAATTTTTTATTTTTCAATTATACTTTAATAAAGTTGGAAAAAAATCAATAATCTCAAAAGTAATGGACTAAAGTTGCCAGTTAAAAATTAGATTAGATTTTTAAAAAATCCAGCAATATACTGTTAAAAGAGAAACATCTGAAAATAAGGACACATAATGGTTGAAAATAAATATAGGATAAAATGAATCTGAGGCAAATATAACCAAAAGAAAATAGATGAAGCCTGTAAACAATATAAAATAAAATAGACTTTGAGGCCAGGCGCATGACTCATGCCTGTAATCCCAGCACTTTGGGAGGCCGAGGTGGGAGGATTACTTGAGGCCAGGAGTTCGAGACCAGCCTGAGCAAAAGTGAGACCCCATCTTTATAAAAAATACAAAAATTATCTGGGCATGGTGGCACATGCCTGTAGTCCCAGGTACTTAGGAGGCTGAGGCTTGAGCCTAGGAGTTGGAGGCTGCAGTGAGCTGTGATCATACCATTGCACTCTGGCCTGGGTGACAGGGTGAGACTTTGTCTCAAAAAAAAAAAAAAAAAAAAAAGGAAGCATACCACTAGTTACAGAATGCAGAGCATATAACATATAAAGGAATAATAAGGTTAGTTACTAGCAGTACTGAGACAACCACAGGTTAACTAGACTTGTAGCTTTGTTGTTTCTTAGAGAAAGCATTTGAGATTAAAGGAGATTTTGGTAACTTATTTCCTAAAAGTTCCATCCTAGGAATATGTTTTCTTCTATATCTCTACTTCTTTATTTATTTATTTATTTTTTCCGAGACGTCTCTCTCTGTCACCCAGGCTAGAATGCAGTGGTGTCATCACTGTAACCTCAAACTCCTGAGCTCAAGCCATCCTCCTGCCTCACCCTCTGAGTAGCTGGGGCTACAGGCACATGCCACCCACCATGCCCGGCTAATTTTTCTATTTTCTGTAGAGATGGGGTCTCGCTCTTGCTCAGGTTAGTCTTGAACTCCTGGCCTCAAGCAATCCTCCCGCACCAGCCTCTCAGAGGGCTAGGATTACAGGTGTGAGCCATTGTGCCCAGCCTATATCTTCACTTCTTTAAAAACGAATAGAGAAAAAGACAAAATCTTATCTTGATACAGGTTTGCAGTTAGTCAAATTCAGCTTTTAAAGAGTTAAGATCCACCAAAAGAAGTTCTGCACTTTGAATAGACTTTGAAGTAAAAGTATTATTAGAAATAAAGTATCAATCAGTACTGATTAAAGGTTCAATTCAAGCAAGCTGTAAAGTTTTCAAAAACTGTCCACATTTTGTAAAATAGTCAATGATACACATGTATCAGAAATTGAGGGAACAACAAGGATAAGCTGAAAAGTCATGTGGTAGATTATAACCTCATCTCTCAGTTTTTAATAGGTCAAGCACAGACCTGGAGAACACAATTAATCTTAATTTAATGGACATAGGTATACCCATTTAGACACACTGATTAGGTTAGACATTAGTAACAAAAGATAACTAGAAGAATAGCATCTGTTTAGAAATCAAGAAACATACTTTATGCTTCTATCCAAGATGGAGTAACAGAGACCATGTTTACCTTCAGCCTGAAAACAAAAGGAACCAAACAAAATACACAAAACAACATTTTTCAAGACAATAGATATCAGACAACAAAGGGCAGTGATTCTCAAGAGATGGAAAATAAACAGGCTGAACCTCATAAGTGTCCCAGGCTACTGCTTTGAGAGCTCCTGGGGTGTGGCGCAGGCAGGAGGCACTGGGGCCTAGCCCAGCAGACTCCCAGAGTCGAGGAGCTGCCCCAGCTTTATTAAAAGGATTTGTTTATAAAATGTGGATTCAGTCAAAAGTCTGCACTCAAGAATCCAGGAGTCTACATGGGGCCCCAAGGCTGCAGGTTCCCCACACCTGCCCAGGATGGGGAAGACCAAGGTAGCCAGATTTCATGAGACAGAGTATTGGAGAGGAGAGAACTGGGTACAAAGAGAATCCCAGAGATTTGTGGAGGGGGCCCCCTCCACTCCATACAAAGACTTGTACATAAATGTTTATAATGTTTTATTTGTAATAGCCAAAATCTGGAAACAACCAAAACATCTATCAAGAGATGAAGGGACAAACACATTTTTTTGCTACATTCCTACAATGGAATACTACTCAGCAACATAAAGAAATGAACTACTGATATATGCAACAACACGGATGAATCTCAAAAAATAATTATGATGAGTGAAGGAAGCTAGACAAAAAAGAGCACACGCTATACAATTCCATTTATATAAAACTCTAGAAGATACAGAGAAATCTATAATGATGGAAAGCAGATCAGTGGTTGCCTGGGGATAAAGGGAAGGGGAGAAAGTAGCGATTCCAAGGGGCCATAAGCAAACTTTTGGGGATGAGAAATATGTTCACTATTTGGATTGTGGTGCTGGTTTCATGAGTGCACACATATGTAAAAGCTTTATGTGAATTTTACTGTACATCAATTATACCTAAGTAAAGCTATTTTAAAATATAAAGAATACACTTTTCACAACCCATGAATTAAAAGAGAAATCCTAACAGAAATTTAACAATACTTGAAACTGTGTTAAAATGAAAATATGAAATATGAAAATGTAAGATCCAGGAAAAGTAGTATTTTAAGGAAAGGTCATAGCCTTAAATGATTATGTTAGTAAAGAAAAAGGTCAAAAATTAATAGGCTAGCCATCCAACTTAAGAAGTTAGAAGAGAACAGCTAAATAAACCTAATGAAAGAGGAAGGGAGATCATAAAGATAATGCAGTTATTAATGTAATGCAAAACAAAATGCAAAAGATTGACAAAATTAAAAGTTTTTATAAAAGAAATGACAAATTGCTGGCAAAACTTACCAAGAACAAAGATAGGATACAAACAATATCAGGAATGGAAAAGGTTCACGGTTAAGATACAGCAAAGATTAAATAGATATGACAACATTAGGGAGAACTACCTTATGGGAACAAATTTGAAAATGTGGATGCAATGTACAAATTCCTTAAAAAAATAACTCATCAAAATAGAGTAAAAAAGAAACAGAAGGCCTAAGTAGTCCTATGACCATTAAAAAAATCAAATCAATGATTTGAAAGTTCTCCCCCACTTATCCCTACAAACTTGAGGCAAATTCTAACATATTTTCAAGGAATGAATCATTCCAAAGTCATACAAATTCATTCAGCAAATAGTAAAAAAGACCATGCCCCATATAATTATTTGAGGCTTGCAAATCATTGAATGTCAAAATCACACAAAGACATTATAAGAAAAGAAATTTACAAGTCAATCACTGATGACTATAAAAGCAAAACCCTAAACACATTATTAACAAAGCAAATACTGCAGCATATAAAGAAGATAGTAAATCATCATCATCTTTATACCAGAAGTAATTTGGCATTAGAAAATCTATTAATGTAATTTAGTACATTAATAGATTAAAGGAAAAAAGCTATATGATCACTATATTTAGAGAAAAGTAGTATGTGAAATTCAACATCCATTCATGATTAAAAAGAAAAATAAACTTTCTTAACCTGATAAAGCATAGCTTCCAAATAGCTACACATAGCTACTCTTGAGGTCCTAGTCAATGCAATAAAGCAAGAAAAGAAACTAGGGCCAAGTACAGTTGCTCATGCCTGTAATCCTAGCACTTTGGGAGGCTAAGGTGGGAGGATTGCTTTAGGCCAGGAGTTCCAGACCAGCCTGAGCAAGAGCAAGAACGTGTCTCTACAAAATATAGAAAAATTAGCTGGGCATGGTGGCACACACCTGTGGTCCCAACTACTGGGGAAGCTGAGGCAGGAGAATTGCTTGACCCCAGGAGTCTAAGGTTGCAGTGAACTATGCTGACACCACTGCACTCTAGCCCGGGCTATAGAGCAAGACTCTGTCTCAAAAAAAAAAAAAAAAAAAAAAAAAAAAAAAAGAAAAGAAAAAGAAAAAGAAATACTGTATATAAGGATTGGATAGGAAAAACAAGTTACTGTTTGCATAAGATAGCTATCTATATAGAAAAATTAAAACAAGGCAAATCTAAAGGCAAAGATCACATGCAAAAATCAATTTATTTCTCTATACTATCTAACAAACAGAACACATAACAAAAGATACAATTTACAATAGCAACAAAATATAATGGTACCAAGAAATAAACTACCCATACATCTGAATGGCTCATTTCTTCATTCCCTTCACATCTTTCCTCAAATGCCACCTTCTCAATTTGGCCTACTTTGACCTCCCCATTTAAAATTGTTCCTCTTCTGCCCACCCAAATCTGTTTTATTTTTCTCTATTTTTTTCACTTATTACCATCTAATGGACTTATTGCTTATTGCCCGTCTCCCCTATGTCTGCTCTCTCCATGAAGACAGGTATTTTTGCCTGCTTTGTTTACTCTTGTATTCTTAAAGCCTAGAACTTGGTACATGTACTATGTACCTAGTGCCTGGGACAAGGTAGATACTCGACAAATATTTGTTGAATAAGTGAATGAATGAAAACAATAAGTGTATGTGGCCTTTATTGAGAAAATTATAAAACTATATTTAAAGGCATTAAAGAAGATCTATGTAAATGAGTAGCATAAAGATGTAAATTCTTCTTCAAATTGATGTGTAATTTCATTGTAATACTCAAAAACTAAAGAGGGTCTGTGTGTGTGTGTGTGTGTGTTGGTGTGGAATTTTATGAATGAATTCTAAAATTTATATGGAAACACAAAAGGCCAAAATATCCAAAATTCCCCTGAAGAATGTTCAGGGAAGGTAGGAGACTTGTCTTAAACACTTGTCCTATATTGGTATTATAAAGACATAGGGATTAAAACAATGTGATGATTACACAAGAATTATCATATAGATCAAAGGAATAAAATAATAGTCTAGAAACAGACTCACAAAGAGAAGAAACCTTGATTTAGGACATAGATGGTATTACAAGTCAGTGGGAAAGGATGAAATATTTAATAAATGCTACTGGAATAATTAGTGTTCATAAGTAAAAAAAATAATTACATTGATTCTTTAATTCACACCATGTCCCCAAACTAGTTCCACATGGATTACAAACTTAAATGTGAAAGAGAAAACTGTGAAAGCTCTGGAAGAAAATACAGAAGAATATCTTCATGACCTCAGCAGAGGGAAAGATTTCTTAAGTAAAACATAGAATAAAAACCACAAGGTAAATATTGATAAATTCAAATACATTAAGATACTTGTTTTCAGTCTTCCCTGTGGACTGTGGGGGGAAAAAATGATACTTGCAACACACCACCCAGAGAAAGGATCAGTATGTAGTGTCTATAAAGATTCACTAAAACCAGTATGTAAAAAACCCAGACAATTCAAAAAGAAAAATGGGCAAAAGACTTCAGCATACACTTAACAGAAGTAACACAAATACCAATAAATAAATAAAAAGATATTCAACTTCATTAATAATCAGGAAAATGCAATTTAAGGCCACCACAAAATTTCCTGTACACCCGCTAGATTGGCAAACAACAAGTTCAACATTATTAAGTGTTGGTGAGGATGTGAAGTGAAGGGAACTCAATCCTGTGGGTGAGAGTGTTACTCAGTACAACCACCTTGGAAAACAGTTTGACATTAACTTGTAAAGTTCATCACGTGCATACCCCCTGCCCTGGCAATCCCAGTCCTAGTTTATATCCTAAAAAACTCTTGTACTTATTCAAATTATTCAAATTAGGGGCACAAACAAGAATGTTCATAGCAGCTTTGCTTATAACAGTAATATCAAAAACTATACACATCCTGTTCTCATGGAAGTGGGAAAAAAATAAAACAAAAACAAAACAAAAAAACTATACACACACAAAAAAACTATATACAACGAACTACAGCCAAATACAGCAAGATAAATAAATCTTAGAAATATAATGTTGAATTTAAAAAGAGCAATGCAGAAGACTGCTAAAATACGATATCATTTTTATAAAGTTAAACATAAGCTCAACTAAACCACATATTGTTTAGCATTGTACAATCTGTGATAAATTATTTTTCTTAAAAGCAAGGTCATGATAAACACAAAAGTCCTAAAGGTAAGTTTACCTTTAGGAGAGGGGCAGGCAGTGGTATGAGAGTGGGGAAAGATGGCTTCAGTGGTATTTTTAATGTTCTAATTTTAAGTTTGTTGGTAGGTTCACAGGTATGCATTGATTATTATGCTTGACAATTTCTATTTTGTCATGTTTTTCTTTTGTATATATCATATATGACATGATAACTTAAAATTTTTTCAAATGAATCAAATATTTAAACAATGAAACCACCCAAATACTAGAAGAAACCACAGGAGAAATTTTTTAAAATAATCTTGGCGTGATAAAGACCTTAATAAATACAACAAAAACACAGAGTACATAAACAATTGAACAAAGTACTAATTCCGCCACACACAAAATTAAAGGACAAAAACCAACTCAAAAAAAAAAATATTGCTAATGACAAAGGACTAATTCCCTTAATACATACTCCTAGAAATCAGTAGGAAAAGCCAATCCTTTACAGAAAAATAAGCATAGGATATGAACAGACAGCTCACAGAAACGGAAACACAAACAGCCTTTAAATGCATGAGAGTGTATTCAACCTCACTCAGAGTAAGAGAAATGGAATCACTGTTTACTTGTATAACGGAGAAAGATGAAAAAAAAATATGGTAACCACTGCTTGTTGCAGTGAGATTACTTACCTGCACTCCTTGAAGCTTTTACTCCTGGATCATTATATACACTCTTGGACACTTGGTCCTGTCATAATTCTTGGTGATTTCAGTATCAATATAGACGGAATTCTTCAGCATTTCTCCCTTCTCTCTCTTGCATCCCCATTTTCCCCTTCCCTACTGGATGTATCTCACCAGCATATGAACAAGCTATATTTTTTCTTGGCCTTACATTGTGCTCCAGCCACCACTCCATTTCTTCGATCCCTTTAGAGCAGCGGTCCCCAACTTTTTGGCACCAGGGGCCAGTTTCATGGAAGACAATTTTTCCATGGATTGGGGGCAGGGATGATTTCAGGATGATTCAAGCGCGTTACATTTATTGTGCAGTCAAACCTCTCTGCTAATGATAATCTGTATTTGCAGCTGCTCCCCGGTGCTAGCATCGCTGCCTCAGCTCCACCTCAGATCAACAGGCATTAGATTCTCATAAGGAGCGCGCAACCTAGATCCCTTGCATGTGCAGTTTACAGTGGGGTTCGTGCCCCTATGAGAATCTAATGCCACTGCTGATCTGACAGGCGGCGGAGCTTATGCAGTGATGCGAGCGATGGGGAGCAACTGCAAGTACAGATGAAGCTTTGCTTGCTCACCTCCTGCTGTGCGGCCCCGTACCAGTCCACGGCCTGGGGGTTGGTGACCACAGCTTTAGAGCAAAAACTCAAGAGTTTCTCTATTCATTGTTTCCAATCTCTCTTCTCCCATTCTTTCTCAAACTCCTGGCCTCAAGCCATCATCCTGCCTTGGCTTCCCAAAGTGCTGGATTACAGGCATGAGCCACTGCGCCTGGCAGCCTGTTCTTTCTAAGATGCAATCCTATGAGACTTCTTTTTCTGTCCCTCCGCTCCACTGAAATGGCTCCTGTTGAGGTCACCAATGTCTTCCGCATTGCTAAATCTAACGGTCAGTTCTCAGTCTTTTCATCACATCCAGGAGCAGCATTTTTTACAGCTGCGTGCCGCCTCCTGCTTGGAACGTGTTCTTATCTAGGCTCCAGGGCACGGCACTTCCCTGATTTCCACCTAACTCACTGCCCACTTCTCATTCTCCTTTGCTGCTTCCACATCTCCACGACCTCCAAACCCTGGACATCCCAGGATTCAGTTCTTACACCTCTTCTGTTTTCTAGCGACGCTCATTCCACCAATGATTTAAGTCATTCAAGTTTACATCTGCAGCATGAACCTTTGTCTTGAGAGCCATACTCAGGTTCTCAGCGGCTTTCTCAATTCCCCACCTGCATGTTTAGAGCATCAGAAACATAACATGCCCAAAGCAAACTCCAGATCTTCCTCCCCCAAACCTGCTCTTCCCCAAATGTCCCCCTTCTCAGCAAACTCCATCCTTCTAAATTGATCAGTTGGAAATCCTCGCCTTTCTCTCTCTCTCACTCTCTCTCTCCTTCCATAACAAATCCTTTTAGTCCCGCCCTTGAAACGAAATATATCCAGAATCCAACCACTTCTTACAATCTCCCCTATCACATCCCTGGTCCCAGCCTCCATCCCCTCTCACCTGGGTTATTACAATGGCTTGCTAACTCATCTCACTGCCTCCCACAGGTTATCTTCGACGCAGCGGCTAGAGTGATCTCGCTAAAATATGTCAGGTCTTATCATTCTCACAAGCCCCCAGTGGCTTCCATGTCATTCAGAATAAAAGTCAAAGCCCTTACGATAGCCCACAGCCCACATGCAGCCTACAAGGCCCTGCTGGGCTTTCCTTCCTCTGCCCACTCACTACTTACGACATCATCTCCTCCTACTGCCCCGCCTCGCTCCAGCCACCTGGGCCTCCTGGTTGTCCCTTCAACACCCAGGCTGAGAACCTTCTTCCTCCAGATACATTTGTGGCTCACTCCCTTACTTCCTTCATGTCTTGGCTCAAATGTTATCTTTTCAGTGAGGGCTTAAATACTTTAAAATTGCAAAAACCCTTTCTTAAGGCACTTCCCGGTCTTCCTTGATGGCTTTATCTTTCTCTTAGCTGTTCTCACCACCTAACGTGCCATACATTTTATTCATTCATTAGTGCATGTCTATCTCCCCTACCCGATTTTAAGCCCAGAACACAAGGCTTTTTGCCTCTTTTGCTCACTGCTTCATCCACGGCATATAGAAGAGATTTCAGCACAGAGTGGATGCTCAAGAATTATTTATTGAACAAATAAACAAAATATTTAACTGGCCAGAGTATAGAGAATAGGCGTTCTCAAAATTACTGGTATGAATGCAGTTGGTATAATCTCTACAGAGGGCAAATTGGCAATAACTATCAAAATTACAAATGCACATATCCTTCAAACCAGCAATTCTACTTCTAATGTAATAATATCCTCCATATAAGTTTACACATGTGTGAAATGACACATGGACAAAGTAATTCACTGTAGTATTTTTGTCCCTGAAAAACAATGAAAACAACCAAAATGTCCAGCAATAGCAGACTGTAAATAAATCACAGTGTACCCCTACAATGGAATATCTTGCAGTACCAAAAAATAATAATGAGACTTCTGTGTCCTGGTATAAGCTCCTAGATCTATGTTTTTCAGAGAAAAAGAAAGGTGCTGAAAGGTTTGCTTAGTATGTCACTATTTTTATAAAAAATAAAGGGAAAGGGTACAAAAAGAATCTATGTCTGTATTTTCTTGAATACGTACTATCTCAAGAAGGATACACAAGAAACGGGTTACAAGGGTGTCTTATTTGGAGGGGACTGGATGGGTGGAAGGCAGAGGTGGGAGACATTTTGCTATAAACCCTTTTAAACTTCTTGAATTTTTGCACCTTGTGAATGCTTTATCTACTAAAAGGAAAATAAGTCATGGTTTATGTTCTGATAGGGAATGATACCTAAAATATATTGTTATCAGAAAAAGTAAAATGCAAAAGCGTGTGTACAGTGTGCTGTGCATGGGGGTGGGAGGCAGACTTACTTTTTGTTATTTACACTTTTGTACCTTTCAAATTTTGTACCTTATCTATGTATGTCCTATTCAAAAAGAAATAAAATTAAAAAAATAAAAATCACGGTGGGAAAAGGCATTTTCACATGCGTCACCCTGACCTGCCAAGTTATTTCCCCATTTATCCAGTGAAGGAAACAGATGTTCAGAGAAGTCAAGGGAAACAGTGCAGAGTGGACCCGGGACTAGAGCCTGGTGTTTGCTGACACAACCACACCAGGGCTTCCATCTCGTGCAGCCTGTCCCTGCGTGCTGGCTCACCCCCTCCCCTCCTGGGCCCCTCTCTTACCTACCCCCTAATCTTTCCATCAGGGAGCCAGGGAGAGCAGCTCCCAGGGAGCAGCAAACAGGAAGTTTGCCACCAGGGGCTTCTCTCAGGGGGCCATGGCCAGTGGCTCCCTGGTCCCTGGTAGTTTCTCTGCTCAAAGACACCAATACGGTGCCCTGGGGGGCAGCTCCGCACCTCCCTTGAGCCCCGTGCTGTGTGGCTGAACCCAGCACTGCCCAGCTCCCCAGCCCTGAGGCTTCCGGCCGCACCCCAAGCCTGTACCTGTCAATAATGACGGGGTCTGAGGGGGTCTCGTTCCGGTTGCCACAGCTCTTCCGGTCACAGCACCGGCTAAGGGAAAGATGAGGAGGGAGGGAAGGAGGAAGCGAGTGAAGGAGGGGAGATTACAGCATGTAAGGGGTGTATGTGTGTGAGGGTGCCCAGGTTGCTGATGTCCTGTCCCTGGGTGGGGAATCCCTGGGCTTGAGGAGCTCAGGTCCTGGGACCTGGGGAGGGGGCAAGGCAGTGAGGGTTCTTGGCAGGGACCTCCAGAGCCTAGCCCTGGGGGTAAGGTTGGCCAGGAAGGCCTCGTCCCAAAGGCACGTCACTGCTGGAGGAGCCGGGAAAGGGCAGGCTGCAGCCACCTCGGGGTGTCCCTGTCTCTGTCCACTTTCATGGAAGCTCAGTCTACGCACAGAAAAGCTCAAGGGGCAAGTGTGCAGCTCATGAACAATACAAGTGAACCTGCCCATGTGACCAGCCCCCAGACCAAGCAACACCACGTGACCAGCACCCCAGAAACCTCCTCGTGCCCCCTCCTTGTCACTCCCCTCCCCAAAGGTAGCCACCATCCCAACCACAGAATTTTGAACACTTTTCCCTTTTCCATGCAGCACAAACTTCCCAAGGACCCAGTATGACTGGCATCTCCCTGGGAGAGCTTGCTAGAAATGCCAAGCTCTGGAGCAATGGGGCAAAGGAAGCCAAAAGCTGTGTCCCCTCACCCCGACTCTGCCCCGCCAGAGAGCTGCCCTGAGGTTCAAAGTTTCCTCAAAGATTAGCTTCTGAGCTAATCCTGAGGCCTTTGGGTCCTGGCCCGGCCCTGCCCCCACACCCCAGCTTATTAGCTCAGCTTCCCAGGAGGGGCAGGAGGCCTCGCTCACAAAAACACTTGAGGAAGCCACACAAACAGGCCAGGCTAATGGGGCCTCAGGGACCCTCTCCCCAGCCAGTGCTGTGCCCAGGGGCCTCCCTCCTCCCTCCCTCCTGCCCCCACCAGGTTTCTCCAGGGAGCGGTGGTAGAGGGAGGAAGGGCTGATGGCACTGGGAGGGGGCAGGGCCTGGGGGGAGAGTCCCTGGCAACACCTTGGCAAAGGAGGAAGGTGCAAGTAACAGCCCGTCTCACCTGCACATGATCTCGTGGGTGAGCAGCACGCGGCACATTTCGGGGTTCTTGTCCTGCCCCTCGTAGATGATGGCCTGGGGAAAGGGCACGTGCACAGGCTGTGGGGGAAGGAGGCTCCCCTCAAGTGCAGGTGGCAGTACAGAGTGGGCCAGTGACCCAGGCCAAGGGAGGCCCTGCGCCAGGGAAGAGCACACCCTCCTCCTTGCTCTGGGGGAGCCCAGGAGCACAAGGCAGGAGCTTAGAACCCGGCTGCCCAGGTGGAGGATAACCCTCTCCCCCTAAACCAGGACCGCCACCAGAGTAGCAAGAATGGTATGAGGTCTGAAGATTCTGTGTGTCTACAGCAGCTCTTTCCAGAGCTAGAGCTGCTTGGGGCCAGGGGGGGGTCCCCAGAGCACCAGGACGGAGGTCAGGCTGCTGGTGGGGGAGACAAACTTTTATTCCCACCCTGCATCATGGCCCTACCCTCACCCCTGAGCATCCTCCTGTGTGCAGACTGTTCCCTGCTCCCAGGCTGCCCGAGACCCCTTCGCTGGGCCAGTGCACCCTTCCACCCGATGCAGCAGTGCTGACGGCCCAGGGCTTTCTCTGGAGAATTGCTTTCAGGGCAGAGGAGCTGCCTCACCTGAAAATGTCTGGGAGGTGACATGCTCCCCTTAGGAGTGGTCCCCAGACAATGACTGACTGATCCATACCGGATAGAAAATCTCATCCTCCTTGCTTCAAGTGGGGACACGTCTGGTGCCATTCCTTGTCCAGAGCTCCCTGCACAGCTCCCTGTCCTGCCTCCCTCCCTCCCCTTGAGAGCCCCTCCCAGCTCCCCAATAAACCCATGCACCTGAATTCCCGTGTCAGGCTGGTCTGCTAGGGACATGACCTAAGCCAAGGTCTTTTCCAGAACAGACCAGAACAGACGGCAAGAGCCACACATCCTCCTGCCACAGGCTGGGGCAGAACAGGGGGAAGAGGATGCTCACTCAACCCGAGAGGAGGGCAGGACGGGCCTGCGCGCCCTGGCCTGGCTCACCTGCTTGGACATGGAGTCGATGAGCCGCACGTACAGGTCTTGCTCTGTCCGAAGTCCTAGGGTAGGCAGGTGGAGAGGGCTTGCGGTCAGGAGCACGTGCAGCCTCCGATGCCCAGGCCACACCCACACCCTCCCAGCCCTGGCGTGCTGTGTGGTGCTGCGGTGCCCGGACTTGTTCAGGGTCAGGGCTGGGCGGGGGCAGCGGCCCCCACTCACCGCTGTTGTACACGAGCCGGAGGCGGTAGTGGATACCGTTGTTGGTCTTTTCGGCCCCAGGCTCCTGCAGGGACAAGATGGGGAGGATAGATTGGTTGCTCAAGGCTCCTCCTAACCCTGCCCTCTCTCCCTCCCTTCCACTCCCCACCCTCCTGCAGCATCCAGCATCCATCCATTCATCTGCCCCCGTGTGTGTGTGTATGTGTGTGTGTGTGTGTGTGTGTGTGTGTGTAGGGAGGGGAGTCCGGCCCCGTCCAGTCCCAGCCAAGCCCACGAGCCTCTCACTCGGTCCTTCTCCACGAAGTCGATGAAGGCCGTGCGCTCCACCTCCACGGGCTGCCCCTGCCGGTCGTACATGGCCAGCACGAAGTGGAAGAAGTTGGATTTCCTGAGGTTGGAGGGGGGCTGCTTCTCAAAGTGTGCCCGTGCCAGGCCCACGCCACTGCGGGAGGAAAGGAGGTGGAAAACCACGGGAAGGGCCCTGCGGTGAGAAACACCCCAGCACCTCAGGCCAGGTAGGTGGGCTGGCCAGCACTTGGCTCAGACATGGCAAGAGTTTGGGCACGAAATCTAATTGGACGGGCCCTTTCCACCCTGGCCAGGGCCATCTGGGTTCCAGATAGAGGCGAACCAGCACCGGGGTCACCCCAGCCTGCCCTCTTGGCAGCAAGAGGCACAGCAGGTGACTGCAAATGAGGCAGCCCTGGCAGGCTCCCCCAGCCCCCTCGGGCTTTTCCCTGGACCCCACATTTTACAAGGCTGATCTCCAACATCAAATGTACAGACCAGTCCATCTTGCTGGCCGGAGGCTCCTGTGACTGCCCTTTAGGACAACAAGGGGCACCTGTGAGGTCCTGGAACAAATATCCTGCTGTAGCCCAGCCCAGGCTGAGGGGCCCAGGAGCCTGGAGTGTTTGGTTGGAGAATGACAATGTCCATCAGACCCTCAGAGACATCAAACTGCCCGAGGGCCACAAGTCTGCCCAGCCTGGGCCCTGGGGTATGGCTGACAGTGGGGGGGACCCTGCCCGGGGGGTAGAGGGACCTGCCTCCAGGTTTGGGGAAAGACAACCACGGGCTCCCTTGGGCAGGAAGGCCTTCTAGTCTGGCCTTGCCGAGGGCCCTCTCCTGGCTCATCGGACACCGTGCCCAGAAGCAAGGACAGCGGGAGGAAGGGAAGAACCAAGGCCCTGTTCATCAAATATTTCCTGAGCTCCAGTGATGTCCCCAGCACTGGCCACATGGCAACAAGTGGGGCTGGGGTCAAATGCCTGGAAGGGGAGGGAAGACAGACACAGAGAGCTGTGACACAAGACAAAGTGGTAAGTGCTCCCCAGAAGGTGTGACCACGCACAAAACTAGAGCAGCAAAGGGAGAAGACATGACTTCTTTTTGTCAGAGATGAGGGGAAGATTTCATGAAGATGGCAGCTTTCCCCAGGTGCTTGAGGAATGACTAGGAGCTCAAGAGGTGGTGGAGGCACAAGGGCAGAGCAAACAGCCCAAGAGACAGCTGTACGTGCGTGTATTGGTGTCGTGGGACCACAGACAGCAAAAAGTGGAGTGAGGAGAGAAACGTTTGTATTGCAAGTTCATGCCAGACCATGTAGGGACACAAACACCCAGGGGAGGAGTTTAGACTCTCTTCTCTGGGCCAGGGCCCTCCAACATGTGTTCCTTACATCTTTCGTGGCTCCAGATCCTCCTTTAAGAAAAGGGTGCTGTGGCCACAATTGCCGGGAAATGCAGCTTCATAGCATACATGGGTGTGTTTGGGGACCTGGGGACACCCTGTAGGAATAGACCCTGTTTGAGCTGGCTCCGGCTGGTGCTCCCCACGTGTTGTAGCCAGCCTCCAAGACGGTTCACAATGATCCCCGTCTCCTGGTATTCATGCCCCTATATAGTTAGTCCCCTCTCCTATTGTGTCAGGACGGGTCTTTGCAGCCAGTGGAACACAGCAGTGGTGATAGCATATAACTTCCAAGGTTAGATCACAAAAGCACTGTGACTTCTGCCTTGTTCTCCCTCTTGGATCAGTCATTCAGGGAGAAGCCGGCTGCCATGCTGTGAGGACACTCAAGCAGCCTAGGAGAGGTCCACACAGAGAAGAACTGAGGCCTCCTGCCAACAGCCAGCCCTAACTCACCACCGTGAGCTGCCCTGCAAGCAGATCCCCCAGCTTCAGTCAAGCCTTCAGATGACTGCAGTCCCAGCTCTCATCGTTTTTTTTTTTTTTTTTTTTTTTTTTGAGACAGAGTCTCGCTCTGTTGTCCGGGCTAGAGTGCCGTGGCATCAGCCTAGCTCACAGCAACCTCAAACTCTTGGGCTCAAGAGATTCTCCTGCCTCAGCTTCCCGAGTAGCTGGGACTACAGGCACATGCCACCATGCCCAGCCAATTTTTCTATTTTTAGTAGAGACGGGGTCTTGCTTTTGCTTAGGCTGGTCTCGAACTCCTGAGTTCAAGTGATCCTCCTGCCTTGGCCTCCCGGAGTGCTAGGATTCCAGGTGTGAGCCACCACTCCAGCCAAGAAAAGGAAAATTGTTCTTCCTACTGAGAGCCTGCCCGGAGCCTCAGTGGCCCAGAAGAAACGCTGACTAAGGAGGCAAAAATGATGGGTCTTCTTGTCCCCTGATCAAGATGGGGGCCGGGGGGAGCACCAACACCTTTTCTTTCCTACCAAAGGTTTTTTCTGCAAATGCTCCTTTCCTCAGGAACGTCCCCCCAAATCCTTCTGCTCTGGCCTCCCATCCCCCTTTGGCTGCAGTCCTTTCTCCTGGAGGCCATGACCAGCCCCTCACCCCCTTCCCCAGCCAGCAAGAGGCAGGGAAGCCCGAAGAGGGCTTTTGATCACAGCGGGTCCCTGATTACTGCTGATGAATATGCTAATGAGGCATCAACATTGAGCTCCTCCCTCTTGCTCCCTGGACCAGTTTAGCTTGAACTCCACCCAGGACAGGTCCCAGGACCACCCAGTGGGAGAGAAGGCGAGAGAAGGTGGGTTTGTGAAGCAACCCCAGGTCAGGTCACCGTGGCCTTTTATTCTGTCATTTCTCCCAGGAAAGGTGCCTGGAGGCTCTCAGACAGTGGGGAGGGAAGGTACAGAGAAAGAAAGAGGGTTTAGCAGGGCAGGGGTGGATACTGAGAAAGAATGGAATCTCCTAGACCACTCAGCCTGCCCTTTCTACAGACAGCCTGCACTGCCCAGGCCAAATTCCAGACGGGTGCAGAATAAATCAGTGACACCGGCCTGAGCTCCTACCCATCCCTCTTGGCAAATATCAGCCAGTCCTGGGTCCTGGCTGCCCCCCAGGACAGGATCTGGGAAATCTGGCCTCAGACCCAACACAAGCTCCCTGCCCAGAGCCCACCCTCCTCTCAGGAGGGGATTACTGGGGAGAGAGGGCATAGGCACCAGGGGAGGGGCAAGAGGGCAGGTTCCCTAGGGTCTGTGGACCAGTGTCCCGTGCTGCCAGCCTGGGGGCTGCACTGCCTCCAGAGCCTGCGCCCTGTCCCCTGGCGGGGGTGGGCTCGGTTCCGCTTCCCATGAGGCAGCCAGAGAGAACCTGCCCTTCTCCACTGCAGCTCTGTGGGTCTCGGGCACAACTGTCCTCCCAAGCTCACACCCATCCATGGGGCTGGTTTGCAGCTCCAGGTAGACAACAACAGGACAATATTAATGACAGCCCCGGCCCCAGCCCCGCCCTGGGGGAGGACTGCAGAGCACAGCAGGGGCCGCTCCTTGCCTGGGAATGCTGCCAGCCTAGCCCGTTCATAGCCCTGCTGGACCCGGAGAAGATCAAGGTAAAAGGAGGAAAGGTTTTGCTTTAAAGACATCCTAGTATTTCCTATGAACAAGAGGCAAAGAGGAGCAGCCTGTGGGGAGGAATAGGAAGTGAGAGCGACAGAGGTAGGTGGGGTCGGTGCCTTCCTTCTCCTGGTTGATCCTAAGGCCCCTCCACCCAGGCCATGCTGGAGGTGACCAATCAACATCGGCCAATGGAATTGCAAGCCCCAAAGGGAGAGAGTTGGGCAGGGGGAAGGGGAGACTTTTTATCCTTTGGGAATAGCTGATGCTCTTGTAATGAGAAAACAAACCAAGATTAAAGAACAGAAAGAAAGAAAGAGAGATTCGCTCAAACAACTCAGGAGGTGCTGAGTGCTCTGGGAGCCCCTGATGGGCACATCCTGGGTGCAGATGTGTGGGATACGGGTGGGAGGTGGGGGCCACTGCCTGTTCTCAGACTGGCTTGGAGACAGCGATGTGGACCAAGGCCAATGTCTTTGATTCCATGGTCTCCAAAGTGGGGCTGCCCAAGACAGCCACTGGGATGTGGGGAGAAACTTCGAGGATACCTATTGACATATATCCTTAATCCAAAAGAAAGAAAGGTGGAGGGAAGGGGGAATACAGCCCCTGAAGCCTGGGGAGGCAAGTGTTCTGTTACGGTTCCCCTAGAAGCAGACCCCGAGACAAAGATTCAAATGCCAGTTTACTTGGGCAGTGATTCCAGGACACACGGCGGTGGGGGGTGAGACAAAGTTGAGAAGGCAGCGCATAAAGGGCACATTTTCAACAAGGGATCACTGTGGGTACCTGGAGCTCGGTCCCTTGGGGAACTCTGGAAACAGCACGGGACGGGTGCCTCAGTGATCCCCCCGGAGGGGTGGGTGAGGGGCTGGGGCATTTATCCACCAACTCCCGTCAGTCACTGGGGCTGTTATTTCTCACGTGCTTCTGGCCTGCCCTGCAGGTGGGCACGTCCTCAAGCAGAGGGAAGCAGATGGCAGTGGGAGAAGCAGACCCTCTACCAAGGGCCCTGCGGGGTCCGAGCGGCCACCAACTACCAGCCAGCCAGAGGCCTGGGCTGCGATGGAACTGGCAGGGCTATAGCCCCGAGGGCCTGAGTGCAGCTCGGCAGGTATCAGTTTATAACAAATATAAGAACTGCCTCACCTGGCACATGTATGGCTGGAGCCCCTAATTCAGAAACATTTTATTCACTAAGCTACATTAGTGAACGACCCATGCCACATAAGCGCTTTTTCCAGATAAATGCAGCTGGGTGACAAAATGGCCACATTAACCACTTTTGCAAGACTCCAAAATGAATTATACATTTTCTTGCTTTCTTCAAAAGATTGTTTTAAACATTGTGTTCAAAACGCTTTCCTCGCAACCCCAGAGTATGCTAAGGTAGTGGGGCATTTGCTCTGGTCCTCAAGAACCCAGATTTGGGAGAACATGGTCACTTTTGTATTTTCCGCCATGCCCTCCTCACCTCTTCCCATCTTTTGTTCTGAAATAGACCAAAAATTAAAGGAGACTGTTTGTGACACCAGAAAAGATTCTGTTTGCACAGGTACTTTTTGCTTGGAGTAAACTTGCCCTGTAGCAAGCAGGGGTGTGCAGGGAGACCGGGTTCAAGGCAACACCAAGGGGACCCTGACCCTCCCAGCCTGGGCCATTCTGGTGGCCTGTGCTCCAGACTATGCGGTGATGCATGTGGGGACACGATGGGGGCTGCAGAGTTGTCTGGCTGCATTGCTGGGACCACCTGGCAGGTCCCTGGAGAGGCTCCTTGGCAGGGCTGAGCAGGATGCTCTTAGGTCCTTCTCGTGGCAGCCGCTCTGCCCCCGCCACAGCTGTCTGGAACAGATGAAGCCCCCGTGCAGTCCCTGTTCTCTAGTCACAAAGCCACTCATGGCTCTTTATATCCTAGATTACCTGCTAATTATAAACCTGAGCAATTTAACAACAGCCAATCAAACCCCATAGAGGACAACTGACTGAGGCTGGAGCCCTGGCCTCCCCTCTGAGGCACCCCCAGGCCTTCTGCCTTCCCCTTCCGCCACCAAATCCCATCTCTTGGCCACCTGGACAGCCCAGGGTTCTGAGCCGTGCCATGGCTTGGCCTGCCTGCTGCTTGTCTGGGATGCTGGGGAAATGGGGGACAAGCTCTGATGTCATCAGCAATAGGGAAAGGCTCTTTGTTAACTCTGTCTCCTGCCCCCTAAGAGGTGGAAGGAGCTAAAAGTCTATGTCTCTGGCATCCCATCCCTTTTCTCAGATTTCCCTAAAGTCGCTCTCTGCTAAGTCCAGCTCGTCTTTGCCTCCTCCTGGCATGGCTCATAAATCGTTGTTCCTTTGCTCATTATCCTCCCTGTCTCCAAGCATCCCATCACCCAACTGTCCCCTGCAGGCATCCTCTGGGCCCCTAGGACTACTGATGAGCATCAAGATGGGCCTAGCATTCCCACCCCAGCCAAGATCTATTGGCCTAGCCCTGCCCAGCCCCTGACATGCCCAGCACCTGGCTGTGCTGCAGATGCAGATGGGAAAGATAAAAGCAGCAGCTCCCTGGGGCACACCCACCTCTACCCCACAGGCAGAGGGAGGGCCTGGTGGCTAGAGGCAGCTGCCCAGACCCTGTGTGCAGACAGTCCTGCTGGAGAGGAGGTTCGGGGCTGGGGAGGCTCCATATGCCCTCTCCCCACGGCCCCAGATGCTGCCCTGCTCACCTGCCTCAGGCAATTGGGAGGTGGGGAGGGGAGGGGAAGGGTCTCCCTGGCCTGCTCTGCCACTCTTCCTCTGGCCCTCAATTCTACCTAAAGGCTGCCTGCCCTGCTTCTCTTCTGCCTACCCTCTCGTCACCCACTCACAGGCCTGCCTGCCAGGTCCCAGGCTGAGGAGTGGCTATTAATTATTAAAGCAAACAAAAGCATTTCCTAGCAGGGAGGCTGCCCTGCAGCTGCTTACAGGAAAAGCAGCCCCAGTGGGCTTCCCTCTCCAGGGCCCTGCTAGTGTGCTGCGACCAGCTCCAGAGGGAGGGCTGGTCTGGGTCCTCCGGGGGTCTCCCCAGACTGGGAAGCACATCAGAAGGAGAAGAGAGCTACTTCTGGGCTGAGCACGCCCGCAGGAGGACTTGAGTCCACAGGGGAGTCAGGGAAAGGTGTGCTGGGACGGGGCATATGGGGCTCAGAGATAAAGTTCTGTTGGTTCAGGGCAGGAACAGGGGTCCTCGTGCAGACTTTCCTGTTAGGGAGACCCTCTCTGCCAGCCTTCCAGGCTTCCCTTCTCTTCCCTGTTGCCTCCAGTGTAAGGGGATGCAGCCCCTCTTCTCTCCCTACCGATCTTTTGTCCAGAACTTTCCTTCCTGTTGGCACAGTCTCCCTCCCTCACTGATTTTAGCAGGCCTCCTGGGCCTTCCCCTCCTTAGCCACCTCCTATAAAACCTTCACACTGTTGTAAAAGCCGAGCTGCAGAACTGGGAGGAGTAGCTGCCCCATTACCTGGTCAGGTAGAACCTAGAGCCCTCCAAGGTCAAAGGGGAGCCCAATAGAAAGGAATTCAGGAACTTCTAAGATACACTCCTGCTTTCTTCAGCAGATCCTCACTGTCCCCCTACGGACTGCTCGAGTCTGTCCTGGGTGCTGTGGACACAAGGATGAATGGGTCACCACCCCTGTCCTAGAGGAAGGCCCCAGCTGGCAGGGCAAGGGAGACCAGGACAGGCAGAGGACAACAGACACTGGTCTATGGTAAGCTTCCTTAGGCAGCATGAAGAACTGTTTCCCGAGGCACAGATAGAACAGGGGTGGGTGACCCTGAGGCTGGTGGGACTCGATTCAGTGGATGTTGTGGGTACCGAGGGCAGGGAATGTTTCAAGAGAAGACAGGACTTACTGGAGGTCCAGCTAGTTCTCCAAGTGTCCGTTGGATGCCAAATATCATACCGAGGCCAGGAAGGAAGGCTGGGGTCAGATTGTGATGGGCCTTGAATGCCAAGTATCTGGGAGGAGTGGGGGATCACTTTATTTTTAATCAAGGGGGAGACATGATCAGAGAAAAGTGCTTTGGAAATATTGCTTTGGATCCTGGTACATGGAAGATGGATGTGGGGGAGTGGTGAGGGGCTGGGGCTGGGGCTGGGGTTCACCTTCAAGCCAGGAAGGAGTGGGGGGAAAGGGGTGTCAGTGTTCAGAGTGGTGGCTGTGGGCACTGAGATTGGGACTAAGACACACAGGGGAGCACCCCTAAGCTTTGACAACCAGGCACATTTAGGGTGACAGCGAGGAAGAAACCAAAGATGATGCGCAGGCTTGAGGGAGGGCGCTTCTGTGAAAGTTTCTCAGACATGAGAGGGAGAGAAACCAGGCAGAGGTCAGAGAGGAAGGCAGGGGCAGGGGAAGGAATTTTGGCTGATGCTGTTTTAGGATGGGAAGACTTGAGCAGAGGAGTGACTGAGGAACAAGAGACAAACGGGACAGATGACAGGCAACATTGAGAAGAACGAGATGGGATTAGCCTGCTCCCTCTGGGAGCAGGGAGTAGAGTCAACCGAACCACTAAACGACCAAATAAGTGTGTGGGGACTCCCAATCTGTGTCCTGGGACAGAGAAGTCTCCAGACTGGGGGATTAGCAGACCAGGCCTGAAGAAACGCCCCTGTTCAAATTGCAGAAGCCCTCTGAGTCCCAGCAATGTGGCCCTGGGGACTCAGACTGGACACCTCAACCCCAATCAAGAGCCCCTGTGTGCAGACAACACACCTCATGCACCCCAGGCAGCCTACAAGGGCACTTCCTCCTTCGTCACTGCTGCCCCTTCATCAAGACTGGTGGCTCTGGGCAGGCACTGGGGGAAGGTCAGAGAAATGGAACTTTCACTCCCGGAGACCCCACTGGAACTGCCCACCCTTACAAGGGAGCTCTCAGCACACAGCCGGAGATGAGGAGAAAGATGGGGCCACGTGAAGAAATTGACCATCTCAAGTTAAGCGAAAAGCCAGAACCAACAGAGAGATGGGCAGGATATGAAATTGTAAGCACAGCACAGGAAAACACAAGTTATTGGGGAGAAATAGGGGAAGGAAATACGCTAAAATGTTGACGGTAGCTGTGTTCGAGAGGTGGGATTTGGTTTTTTTATTTTCCAGTTTTCCTGGAATATAGTTGTATCACTTGTAAAACTTATGGAAATTAATTCATCCACAAGAGGCTTTCTCCTGAAGAGATCGGCTCCAGGCAGACGCACAGGAACAAGGCTTCCGGTGGTGCAAGAAACGGGGTGTGTGTCTGTTACAGGGTGAGGTGGGGGGGCTAGGAGTGATGCCCTCTGGACAGGACTGGGGGTGTGCAGGCCCCTGTGTCAGGCCTGGTTGGCTTTGGCAATCTCCTATCAGAACCCCTTCGGCCTGCGGGGACAGCAGCTATCAGACTTCCGGGAAGCCCAGGGCCCAGTGTCCCACTGTCTGCAGAGTCAGCACCTCCCCAGTTCTAACCATTGTGAACTCCCCGTTTGAGGTCTAAATGCCATCCTCCCTGCTCACAGCTGGAGGTACAAAAAGCCCAGCGGCCTCAGGTGCTTTGGGGGTGGGCCAATAAAGTTTTAAAGTTCGTGTCCAAATCCCAGAGTCAATCCCCCGCCCAGACCCCTCTGCAAAGGAGTCAGGGGGGACAGGTGTGGGTGCTGGGTTCCCACTGCCTCCCACAGGACCTGCCAGGAAAAACACCTGACCGAGAGAGGCAGGGGCCCTGCCCCGTTGCCGGCCCCCATCAGTCCAGCCAAGGCGACTGCCCATCTCATCCCTTCCCCGAAGTTCAGCCCCCAGTCGCCTCTGTGGCTCTGCGCACCCTCGTTCTCCAACTCCGAGGGGCGTGGGAAAGGAGAAAGGGGCTGGGTTTCTTGCCTTTCCTGACAGAGAGCCGCGGAATTGGACAAGCAGAGGCGATGGGACTGCCCAGGAAGGAGGGGCTGGACGTTCCTAGACGGTGGGTGGCTGTGGGTCATGGCTCAGGGACTGCGGGCAGCGGGGATGCCTCCTCCCTCAGAGCCGTAGACGGCCCGGCCTGGGGTGGCGTTTACCGCCGCGCCTGCGAGCGACCGTCAGAGATCAGAGCCGGGACAGCCACAGTGGAGGCAGAAGCCCCGCCCCGGCCCGCCCCACAGCCTCCCGAGGAAGCACAGGCGCTCGGGGACAGGGTGGGCGGGAGAGCTCGCCCGGACCGTCCAGAGTTAGGGGATCCTTCCACCCCGCGCTCCAGCAGCTAAGCGAGCTGAGCCGAGGCAGCGGCGCGGAGCCGTCCAACCCGAGCGCACCGGGTCCGGTCCAAGTGCTTACCTCTGCGCCGCGGTGCTGGCGTCCAGGATGCCCGCGCCCTGCATCCAGGAGCGCACCGAGCCCAGGCCGGCGGGCAGCAGCGGCTCCTCCTTCAGGTTCAGCCCGCCGCGGGGCAGAGCGTCCTGAGCAGGGAACATAAGGGCGCGCAGTCGGTGGGCGCCCCCACCGCCCGGGATCCGGTCCCGCCGAGGCTGCTGGCGTCGCAGCTCAGCCCGACCCGACGGCACTAGGCGCCTCCAGGAGCGCAACGCCAAGTCGGGGTGGCTCAGTGCGCGCTCGCCTCCTGGGCGCTCCCTCGGAGAAAGCGGGTCCGCGGGCGCCGGCGCTGTCCCCTCCCCTCCCGGGGCGCGGGGCGGGGAGATGGAGGGATTCCCCCGCGGCCTGAGCACTGGCGGGCGGACTGCGAGCGGGGCGGGGAGGGCGGGGAGCGGAGCCCGCACCGGTCCGCGCGGAGGCGCCCCAGAGGCGCGCTCTGGCGGCTACCCAGGGCCGCGGTCGTCGGAGGGGGGGCCCGAGCGCCCCGGGAACTGCCTCGGGCAAGGCGGGGGCGCGGGGCTGCCCGCCCTTTCCCCCTCGCCGCCCCCACCTCCCGCCCGCCCGCGGCGCCGGCGCGGGGCGCTGATTACCATCCGGGAGGCGGAGGCTGCGGGCGCGGAGCTCGGCGGCGGCGGCGGCGGCGGCGGCGGCGGCGACAGTGGCGGCAACGGCGGCAGGAGCAGCAGCAGCCGCGCGTCCCGGGGAAAGGCAGGGGCAGCGCTGGGCCAGCAGACGCCGCCGCCGCCAGCGCCCCGCGTGCCCCGGCGCCCCGGCCCTGCCGCAGCCCCGGGCGGCAGCACCTGGAGCAGCAGCAGCAGCAGCCCGGCCGATTCCCCCCGGGGCCCGGTTCCCGCGCCGCCCCGCCGCGGCCGCCGCCGCCCGCCGCTCCCGGGGGCCTGGCCGCGGGCCCGGGCCATCCCGCCGCCGCCGCCGCCGCTCCCGGGGGAGCGGGAGCCGAAGGGAGGGAGCGCGGGCGGGAGGAGGGATGTCGGGAGCGGGCGGGCCCAGGGGACTGGGGGCCGGGGGAGGCGGGGGCGGGGCGGCGCGGCCGGCCGAGGGGCGGCCGGGGACGTGACATCATCGGGGGAGGAGCGGCCGGGCCCGGGCCGCGGTGGCGGGGCGGACCCTGGCGAGTCGGTCGCCGGGCTGGGGGCTGCGGCCTGGCAGAGGCCGCAGGAGGAACAGAAGAGCCCGGCGGGGCCAGGGAGGCCCGGGCAGGGAGGATCCGGGGCTGCGCGGCGAGGGAGCCGGGCCACGTCGCTCTCAGGAACCCCCACGGCCTCCCCGTCGCCACCGGACGAAGCTCCAGCATCTTCGCGGCCTCATCTCCCTCCCCCAAGTACCCGCCGTACTCTGCTCGCCCGACGCCTTGTTCCCAGATCTGCTGCTCATCTTGACGCCTCCAAGCTTTTACTCTTGATGTTCTTCTCCCGCTGGCGCTGTCCTCCGGCGTTTCCCCTGGCGTACCTGACCTCGGTTACAGAAAAGGACGGAAACATCTCTCTCTCTCTCTTAGGCTGGGGCCCCCGACATGCTGAGCGATTTCCCTGCACCTCCCCTCATCCCGCAATCCCTATTCCCGATCCTGGGTTGCCTAAACCTAAAGTATTTTCATTCCCCACCTGTGCCTTTCAGAAACCTCTTGATTTCTGACTGCAAGTTGGACACGCAGGGCTCAGAGCTCAGCTCACTCCTGTTTCTCCCCAGGCACCTCTCCTCTCAGATTCCATTCCTCTCTTATTAATTCCTGGCACAGAAATCATCTCACCCTTGACCCTGGGGCAGGGCCATTCCTGTCCCTCTCCCCACAGTCTGGCCTCATATGTCCTGGCCTGGCTTTGAGCAAGGCGGGAATGAGTCCAGTACTTTCCTGCAGAACAGCATGGGGGTGGCCTGCCCTGCCTGCTGCTTGCGTGCTCAGACACCCCTGGAATATCACCTTCCTGTTCCAGCTGACTCCCATCCTCTTTTGGGGAGCCTCCAAGTGTGCAGTTAGTGTTCTGCCCCACAATGACCCAGATGAGGGGTCTCAGGGAGCACTGCTGAGCCCCCTACCACCCCAAATGTCACCCCACCTCCTCTCCTGACCTCTTTCCTCTTTGCCATCCCTTTCTCTTTGTGCCCTCCTCCTGTCACCCACACAGGGGCTGCCATTCCCACCTAAACTTTTACCCCAGGTGGGATGCTCAAAGCTAGGTCTCTCATTTAAGGTGAATTCTTATGCCAGTTTCTTTCTCCGTCTCCTTTTCCCACTCTCTAAGTCCCTGGAATCGTAAGCCCTACCCAAACCTGCCGAATCAGAACCTACATTTTGACAAGATCCAAGATGATTTGTACACACATTACAGTTGAGAAACAGTGCTCTACGGAACCCCCAAAGCGTTCAATATGTGCTCTACTTCTCTCCCCACCTGTGCCTACCCCTGGCCCTTTCATTTCCAGTAGGCACCCCACATCTTACCTAGTGGAGAGCACTCAGAATCTTGGCAGAGCCCTGCTGGCGCTCTCAGCAGTCCACACGCCTCCTCATTTCTCAGTCTCTTCACCCATTCTCTTCTCCCCACATTCCACCCTGGAGATGGACATGGGACCTCTTTGCTCAGTCCCCTCATCTGCCCTTCCTGAGGTTGCCCTATCCTATCTCCTATTCGAGTCTTGATCCTCCCTCTTTTCTCTGCTCGTATCTTCCCATTCTTAAAAGAACTGTCCCCTTGTCCCTACCTCCTTCCACTCCTGCCCCATTTGTGTCTGTCACAGAAGCACTCCACCAAGGACACCTTGCCAGGCCCCAGCGAGCCACTCCCAGAGCCCTGGTGGGCTGGCTCCCTTCCAGCTCTGCCACTGCTGGCTGCTGTCTCAGACTCCGTGGTCTCTCTTGGGCTCACGCCCTCTGACCTCCCTGTGACCAGTGGACTCACTGCACCTCCTCCTCCCCACGCACCTGGGAAAGCCATCCTGATGGCCGGAGCACATGCTCTTTCTCCTCTCACTCTCTGAGCACCCCAAGCTGCCATGCCGGGCTCTCTTCTCTACTCATGTTCTTCCATGGTCTCAAAGTCTGTCTTCAGAAAAATGGTCTCCCAGAGTGGGTCTCTCTCTTGCTTCAGTCAGTCCTGAATATCAACTGGTGAAGACAGAGCTGGGCTTGGCCCTGGGGAGGAGAGGGGCCCCTGCCTCCAGGGAGGGTCCCCATCTCAAGTGGCTCTGCCCCCAGGCCTGGGTGGGGCTGCTTGGTCTCTACATGCCCATTGGCTACAAGCCAGCTCTTCCTCTTGACTCCCCTGTGTCTGTGCATGGCACCTCCTCCTGCTGCCCTCCAGGCTTGGGGCTCAGGAGTCATTTCTGATACTTTTCTGCTCTGCAGCTACCTGCTCATCAGGTCTTAGGGATTCTCCCACGTCCATGTCCTTCTCCCTACCCGGGTGCCCACAGAGAATATCTTTAACAGTGAGACTACTGGCCCTCCACTGGACTCCACCCTGACTTGGAGGAGGCGTAGAACTCCCCAGTTCTGCCCACAGCCTTCTCCTCTAGCTCCCTGCCCCAGCTGCTCACTCCCAAACACCTCCAGCCTCCTGCCACAGTTTTTTAAAATGTTGCCTGGATTGGGCCATTGCCTGCTTAGAAACTATTAAATGTCTCTTGTGGCTCCCCAAATAGACATTTGGGGACTCCGTTTAGGGACATTCTAGGCCCTTTGATGCCTGATCTGATTTCTCTTGCCAGCCAGCCTTCCCTCTATGCCCTGCTGTGTGAGTTCCTTGCTTGCCTGACGTGAAGATCTCACAATTTCCCAAACACAGCTGCCCCGATCCCCTTCCTTTACTCCAGCTGTCCCCTCCAGCTGGAATGCCCTCACTTTTGCAGCACCTTGTTGCCTGGAGGCAATGGGATTTACATTCCTTTTCCTGACCCTCAAGTGCTTTGATGTTGTGGATCATCAAGGTTCTGAAAGGTTCTCCCCAAGGTAGATTTGGGGAATAGGGACTTAGAATTAACCTGGGGCAGAAGGGGGAATCAGTCAGCCCAGGAAGGTGGCACTGAGCTAAGGCTCAGTAAGCTGGGACAGATTTCTGATTGCTGGGTTTCCATTCTATCCTACTAACCGCGTGGCATGGGAAGAGACCAGCCAGGGTGGCGTTTGAGGCTTCCCAGAGCCTGTGGCCCCAGAGGAGGGCTTCTGGGTCAGAGCCGCTGAACCAAGGCACGAGGGCACCTTGTGGGCCCGGTGGGGGCAGGCCAAAGAGCAATTCAGGGTCAGCACTTGGGGTCAGGGTTAGCATCTCTGCTTTAGATCCAGTGGCAAGACATTTTTCTTGGAACTCGGTGTGTGTTTTCATTGTGCATTATTTATCTTAGTTCCTTAGCATATTTCCCCTTTCTAACTGCTGCAACGTCTCCATGAGAAAGGAATTTGGGAGCCTGCTGTGACTGTGGCCACAGAGAGCTGGAGTGGTGATGATGACAGAGAGAGGAGGCAGATGCAAGCTTGTGGAGAATGGCACTCCCTTCTGGTCCAGGCAGGGGCTCGCCCCGGACCCGCAGGCCAGAGCCTCTGATCCCATCCTCCCCTTCACGGCCATGCATGCTCATGTCCATGGAAAGGGCTCTTGTCGTCACTCTTTTTTTTTCCCCACCCAAAGTGGGTGTGAACCATAGAAAACAAATCCAAAGCGGTGTATTAGGCTGAGGCTCGGTGGGCCAGGCTGTGTGTTGGGCCATAGCGCCCCCTGGAGGCCCTAGAATGTTGTGCAGGCCGTTGGATCTACTTCCTGTCAAGTCCCCGATGGGAATTGAAAGATAGGAAGAATACGAAAATTAAAGCATGCACTAATCTTGGCTATTCGCATAGTTCCATAAAGAAAGCAGACAAGCCAAGGTCCATCTCAGAAGGTTGCTAGTGGGTCTGCGCCAGCTCTGAGCCTTCCTGCCTGTTGATTCCTGAGGTCTCTTCCATTGCTTCAGGAAAACCCCACATCACAGTATTAGTCTTGCCTTGGGATCCATCCCATTCCCCGCATCTAGGCTGAGTTATTCAGTCTTGAATAATAACACAACAGGAGCATAATGGTGGACCCTTTGGCAGGATAGTCCAGCTCCTGCATCCAATCTCTGGGCTGGAGCAAAGGCAGGTGATGTCCCTAACTATTCCTGGTTGTCCACACTCCTGCCAATCACAACCAACTAGTCTCAATCCCCACTGAGGAAGAGGAAGAGAGCCATTTTCCCTAGCACGGCAAGCTGCACCCACTCCACACTATTTTGCAGAGATGGCTGTCCCCTGCCGACTCTAATCGAGTTATAGCAGCACTGGATGGCTGCCCCTTAGCTACCCATAGGCAGTGACAAAAAAATTGGAAATAAAAGTATATATATTTTTTAATGGTGGGGGAAGATTGAATTCCTTTTCTGATTGCTGGGGTTGGGGGGAACCCAGGAAGGAAGCTATCACCCCTGAAGTGGAGCAGGGTGGGGTAGGGGCTGAGGCCAATATAGAGTGGAGGCAGGAGGGAGCTGCTCTTCCTCTTCTCCTGGGTGAAGCAGGGGGAGGACTTGGCAGAGGCTGATTCTCCATGAGGCTTAGTCTTCAGGGTCTCAGCCACACCAGCCCCTTCCAAGGCCCCTGGAGAATTCCCTGTGGTATGTTCACAGGATTATATATAATTGTGTATTCACGATTTTGCATTCTTCTTAAGGAGTTACCCCCGCCCCATTGTATAAGCTTCAGGCCCCGCAAAACCTAGGTCAGCTGGTAGGACCTGGAGCTGGGTAGGAACAACCTGGTGGTGACAGGCCCCTGGTCCTAGTGACAGGAACCTGGTCCTAGTGAGAGGCCCCTGGTCCTAGTGACAGGCCCCTGGTCCTAGTGACAAAGACCCAATTTCAGGGTTGTGTTCATACCCTGGAATTGGGTAGGAATAAGACCTAAATTAAGGCAGGGTCAGTGGGGAGCGAGATGTGTCTTAATGGAAAAGAGCTGTCATTTATTGGCCTGTAGCTCTTGTAGATGGGGATTTTTATCTCTTTTCTTCTGCTCTGTATTCACAGTGCCGAGAACAGTAGCTGGTGCATACATATTTGTGGAATGAATACTTACATGTCTGGGAGGTAGAGGTCAGGGATTCTCAAATGATTGGTTATGTGGGGTCCCACAGGGTGCCCCAAGGAGATGAGCTCAGCACACTTACCACCTGTCACCTAGCCCTGCTCTGCCCTGTCACTCAGGCCCATTCCTGGGAGAGAGCACATCAAGATCTCTCTCCCCTTAGCCTCAATGGTCACTTGGCCACTTGGCCACTGGGAGCCAGGGCCAATGGAACATGCCACACAGTGGAAAGGACACTGGACTTGGGGTCTGGAGACACAACTGAGTAGGCAAGTCACCTAATTATTCTCAGCTGCGGTTCCTTCATGCGTAAACCTGCAGTACTGAGAGTCCAGTGGTGCGATGGGAAGTGTTTAACAACTGCCTCAAAAAATAAACCTACTTTGTAGCATTGGCTGATTTTCATGATGTGTATGTTCCCACCATGGCTGATTTCAAACTACCAGTTGGGAGAGATGCGCACAATAGTTTCTCCAGAGGCTGTGCAATCTGACTCCAGCACATTCCGGTGTGGGTCCCAGTGACTGAGGTCCCCTCTTATCTGAACAAAGTGTTGAGTGATGAGGACTCACAGTCTGTTCCAAGCTGTATGTGGGCAGTTTTCCTTGCTGGCAAGATCACTTCATGTGGCTGAAATATATGTAGATGATCAATTTGGACCAAGGTTCCTCTACTATTTTAGTTAAAAAAGTATTTGCTTTTTATATTTTGGCATAATTTATAGCAAAGTACACAAATATTACATGCACACCTTGGTAAATTTTGACACATATATACACCCATATAACCACCATCCAGATTAAGATACAGGACATTTCCAACATCCTTGCAGCCGCTCTCATTCCTGCTCCCAGTGAACACATGCCCCTCAAGAGGTAAGGCCTCTTCTGACTCCTCACACCATAAGCTAGTTTTTCTCATGCTTGAAGTTCATGTAAATGGTATCATGCACTATGTAGTTTTTTAATACTTGGCTTTCATTTACCATTATGTTAATATCTGTGAGATTTATCCATGTTGTTGTGTGTAAGAGTACAGTTGTTCATTTATTTTCATTTCTGAGCAGTATCCCTAGCGCTGACTTTTAATAACTTTAACTTAATAAAAGTTTTTTACACTTCTCATGCCTGTTTTTGTCACTCACCCCTGAAACTGTGGATCCTGCTGCTTGGCCCTCCACTGACTTCTCAGTCCCTTAATGCTCTGTTTCTCTTGTTCCTGACCTATCTGTCACAGTTCTTCACTTCCAACGTTGGCCAAGCCCTTCAGAATCCCTTCTGCAACATTAACCAACTTCCTCGTGTTCTTGACATTTCTTTTAAAGGTTTTTCTAACCTCCAGGCTTAAGTGAAATCTGGTTGACACCTGCTGTGGACTGAAGGTCTGTGTCCCTCTCAAATTCATTTGTTGAAGCCCTAACCTCCAAGTGACTAAATCTGGAGATAGTGCCTGTGAGGAGGTATAAGGGCGGGCCCTCATCACAGGGCTGGTGCCCTTGTAAGAAGAGGAAGGGGCACTAGAGCTCTCTGTCTCCACCATGTGAGGAAACAGCAAGAAGGTGGCCATCTGCAAGCCAGGAAGAAAGCCCTTACTAGGAACTGAGTCAGCTGGTACCTTGATCTTGGACTTTCCAGCTTCCAGAATTCAGAGAAAAGAAATCTCTGTCGTTTAAGCCACCCAGTCTATGGTATTTTGCCATGATAACCTGAGCTGACTAAGACAACACCCAGGGACATCTTTTCCCCTAAGGCCCTCTCTAGCAGTTATTTGTTCTCTGTCACCTCACTACATATAAATTATCTGGGATTTGATTTTGTCCTACTTTCAAACTAATAAGTTAACTTGTTATTGTTTCATGAATGCTGGCAGAAGACATGAGATCCCTGGATTAGAGACAACGAACTTTATTACAGCACAGCAAGTAGAAAAAGCACCATGTTTGGAACAGCTCCCTTGTCCTCCAACTTTCACAAGGGCAATGTGAAGGAGCCCTACAGATACTGTGAAAATGGTGGGTTTGTGTCCCATGGGAGGAACACTGAGCATGGGGAACCCACCTCTTTTATAGGCAGCATTAAGCAAGCCTCCTCTTTGTCCTGGAGAGATATATTGCCTCAGTCCTCAAGGTTGCTTGCTGCATTCACAACCCTGAGAAATAGCCCAGGCATGGCCGGGCCGAGCTCACG
>CM052436.1:186911045-186947229 GCA_028533085.1 Varecia variegata | reverse complement strand
ATCCTAGCACTCTGGGAGGCCGAGGCGGGTGGATCGCTCGAGGTCAGGAGTTCGAGACCAGCCTGAGCAAGAGCGAGACCCCGTCTCTACTAAAAATAGAAAGAAATTATCTGGCCAACTAAAATATATATATAGAAAAAATTAGCCGGGCATGGTGGCGCATGCCTGTAGTCCCAGCTACTCGGGAGGCTGAGGCAGTCGGATCCCTTAAGCCCAGGAGTTTGAGGTTGCTGTGAGCAAGGCTGATGCCACGGCATTCACTCTAGCCCGGGCAACAAAGCGAGACTCTGTCACAAAAAAAAAAAAAAAAAAGAAATAGCCCAGGCAGAGTGGTCAGGGCTGTGTAGCCTTGGCATGCCCAGTAAAAATGTGCAGGGTTGCTCAGGATCTATGACAGCTTGCCTCTCCCAACAATTGGCCCTACACATTCTTGGCTGAACTGGAATATTCACATGAGTATACCACTCCAATTAATCTCATCAACAGAGGCTGGGACCAAATTTGTTCAATTTGACTCATATAGAATTGAATTACTATCAACAGAACTTTAAGCAAGATGAAGCCAACCTTCAGCATTGGTTTCAATCATGCCGCCCAGGGTATCAGACTCAGTTACCTGTGAGTAAGTCTCAAGGCAACCGGTAGACTTTGGTAGGACAGGATATAGGTTCAGGTCAGGCTATTATCCATTACAACCTGCACAAGTGAGTCTTAGATTGATCTGCTGATCTTTAATGTCATTGGCAATAATTATAGGAGGCAATAGATGGGCCAAAAAGCAATGTTCATCCCTAATAGAGAGATATTCCATGACCCACATACCATGTAACCCAAAGGGTCACATGTCATGTGAATTAGAATTTGTTGTTGAATCCGATTTGGATCATCATTAAGCCACATGGGCATTGTCACCAAATAGTTACATCCTCAGTTACCATACATGAACCAAGGCCACTCGGGTGACAGGAAATGTTCACACATTTGTACTAGTCAGATTGAAATAAGGTTGTGCTGGATGGTGTGTTTGTGCATGTATGGGGGACGGGGAGGTTCCATATTCAGGAGCTGCCACTGAAGCTAGCAGATGGCACAACTGAATAGTTCAGGTCTGGCCACACCCATATGAATGTCTCTGTTTTCATAGCATGTGGGCAGCATGATAAACCCCGAAGGGGTCAGGTTGTCAGCTGCAGCTGCTGCAGACCAGGTGATGGCTTTGCTCGGTTTCAGTGCTGGGTCTAGGGGACAAAGAGCACCCCAATCACTTCCCTATCTCTGCACTTACTGGCTTCTAAGGTGTCATCTCACAGGCCTCCATGGCCACAAAAGGAGCGTGTCCCATTCCAATAGCTATAACTTTATATTTTTTCTAATCTCTCCTTACTCATACCCAGACCTTTTGTCTGCAGGGGCCAGGCTTGAGTGGCACAAGGGCATTTTCACAAAATTTACAGAAACCCGTTGTATCTCCTACCTTGGCCTGTGTGGGCCAGTGTAGGGGGACTTGGCAAGTAGTGTATCCAATCAAGTGGCCATTAGCTTTATGATCTAGGACCATGTTAATCCATCAAGAGAATCTAGGTTGCTAAACACAAACTAGAATTAAATTTGACTCCCTTAGCCTCCTTTTGCCAGGCTGACACCTGGAGGGTGTCCCAACCAGGCTGGCCTGCGGTTGTAAGATGGAAAAAAAGAAGCACCATGCTCAGGAATTGTCAGATCCCAGCTTTTTAGAATAGAGCTATATAAGCCTCCGCCCCTTGTGTCCTGATCATTACCCAGGAAGTGGCCAAGAAGAGACGATTCCTGTCTGGAGATGGCTGCATTCAGTGGTCACATTGCCTCACTGAAGTATGCGGACTAGAAGGTGGGGAGGGAGGTAGTCAGAAGCTTTGGATGAGCCATTCAGTGCTCAGTAATACTGGATGCCTGCAGCTGGGAGGGAGCATGGCATGGCCTTGACTGTTGGCCCATTGTTGGGTGGCTTTTGCAACAAAGGGTGCATCATTATCAGACCACAGATGGTACAAAAAGCCAAAAACTTGACATGGCTTAGTTTCAAGGGCCAAAATGGTGTGGCCAGAGCCACAGACTCTGATCAGACTAGAACAGACTAGAACAGCAACACTGCAACCTTAAAATGTACTGACAGCTTTGAGGCACCAATGATAGCCCAGAGAGGGTGTTGGTCAGTGGTCTGATATAGTTAATCATCCGGGGGCAAGTGGGGCAATGCTCATGCAGTGTGGCTTCCTTCACTGTAAGACACATGATCCAAATTTTGAGTGGCATCACCACTCCGGTATGTAGTGGTGGCTTTTGCATCAGAAGCACAGTTTTGTACTTTGTGCCCAGTCCATGATGGTGAATGTGATGCCACGTCTAGTTCAATGACGGATCCAGGCAGTGATTGTGGTGACAGGGGCACTGAAGGCTGGATCGGCAGCTCAATTCCAGCTGGTCTCACTAGAGCAGGGCCCTTTCCATGGGCATCTCTATGAATGGCCCTGGCTGTCTCACTGGCAGCTGAATTTGATTCCACAGTTTGCAGCTGCAACAAGGAATGTCTTTAATTTGCCAGTCTTGTGGGCAAGACATCTAGGCCACTGACAACAAAAGGCAGTAAAAATGTACCAGGGATTATCACAGGGAGTATTGGCTGAGAGGCTCAGCACGGCCCTGAGTTCTATCCACTGAGCATAGCGCCCATGTCTGTCTGATTCTGCCCAGGTGATGCTGAGGTTGAACGTGGACATCATAAGATGTCAGCTTAGCCAAGCCACCAGCATACCAGGCCAGGCACTTAGGGGACCCTTTGTGACTTGAGGGCCCCACTGAGTCAGCAGCTTTGCTTCAGGTGGTGAAGCGGGGAATAAAGTTTCCCCAAAAAAGATTTTTGCTGCCACTTTTTCATGTAAAACCCAGATAATGTTAGGGCCAGGCAAGTTGTGCTCTTGAATATAGCATTTCCATTTGACTAATAAGGCCTTTGATGCCCTTCCCTTAATAGCCACCAAATCCAAGTTGACCCATCCCCAAACGGGGGTGACAGGTAGTCACAGGAACTCTGGGTCAGTAACAAGTTAGGTCTTTTTAAAAAAGGGGGTGCGCTTGGTGACTATGTCAGGCAGGTGGCGCTGTTGTGCTGGAAAATGGCCTCGGTAATCTAGCAGCCTTTGAGTCTAATTCTTGGATTTCGCTTTCTCCTCTTGCAATTCCATACCGATTCTCCTGGACCATCTAAGAGAGTCCAGGAATCTCCTTTCTACATGCAGCAGTCTCTGAATGGGCGAATCCCATCAGACGCTTGTGGGCATTCACAGTCCAAGCCTGCACAAGCATCAATGCCAGCAATACATTCGCAGTGGAAGCCACTGAATTGGCCCAAAGACCCTACCTACAGGTCACTTTAATTTGTCTTCAAAGCCCATCAGTTGAACTTGGGTGATTTTTTACCAAGGAGTGTGGTGTGCGCACATACAGGAGCTACAGCACCAGCTGCCAAGAGCTCAGGCTAGCTCAGCTGGGACATCGGGGATGTGCAGGGTGGTGGGGGAGGTTAGTTCACGGGGTGCAGCTGGGAGGCTTTTGTTTTTCCTTGGCCCCTGGCTTTAGGGTTGGCATTGCTGCTGCTTCTTCCCCTGTGTACCTCCAGCGTCCCTCCAGAGACTGCTCGAGCCCAGGGGACCCTTTCATTTCGCCCCCACTCCACAGTGCAGTCCTTCGTGCCAGCTCTGCATCTGTCCACGGGACTGGGTAAGATGGTGACTTGGGAGCTTGGGCCCAACAGAGCTATACAAGTTTTGAGGCCCTCGCCTCCATGAAGTCCCCCAGCATCCTCAGCTTTTTCATCAAAGCAGCCAAAGGTGGAGTAGAGAGGGAAGAGAGGAAAGAGAGGGATTGGGGAGCACAGAGGGAGAGAGCAAGCTGCTTAACTGTTTTTGGTTCACCTAAAGCTCTGTATCAAACACCATGGCTGATACTATTTATTTCAGCTTTGGAGATCCTGGACTCGGCAGCCACATCCATGTTGCCTTTTGAGCGGGGCTGTGGGGCTTGCTGCCCCATTGTCATTGCGTCCCATCCTCCTCCTGCATGGAGGAGAGTGAGAAAGAACCAAAGCACCATTCAGGTGGTTTGTTCCGCTCCTGCCCTTTATGCTCAGCCTCATCGACAGGTAGGACAGTGCGAGACCCTTATCCTATGCACCCTCCCCCTGCCGCCCACAATTTGGTTGAGAGAATTCACTAACATACACCAAGGAGTCTTTTCATATCCCCTAATCTGGTCCACAGGGTCCTTGTCCTTCCTCTTCCAGAAAGCCATGTGTCTGTCAGCATCCTGTCCTCATTGCCAAAACTGTCAGGGTCTGGCATTTGAATTTACCCTGTTGATATATGAATAATTAGCCTCTTACTATTTCCTGTATGCTGGCAGAGATGACTTCTGGGTCAGACACAAAGGACTTTATTACTCAAAGCACGGCAGCAGTATGAGCATAATGTTCACATTGGCTCCCTCAGTCCCCAGGTCCCACAGGGGCAATGTGGAGTGGCCTGGTAGATGCTGTGCATACAGTGGGTTTGTGTGGCATCTGAGGAACACTGAGCTTAGGGAGCCCACTTCTTCTATGGCAGGAAATAAGCAAACCTGCTCTTTGTCCTGGAGGGAGATATTGCCTCATTCCTCGAGGTTGTTCACTGTAAACACAAGCAATGGTTTATGTAAAGAATAAATATATGATATCTAGCAGTGACTGGAATAATTGGGAAAACAAAGCTGGGCTGAGGTGACAGATAACAATAGTTTCACATGATTTGACCTAACACATATGTGAGAATTTAGTATTTGATAAAGGTAGAATTTCTTACCTAGAGGAAATGATAATAAATGATACTGGGCAATTGGCTAACCTCTGTGAAAAAATAAAGTTAGGCCTTTATCTTTCACCTTTTACAAAACTAAACTTCAGATACATTAATGACCTAAACCACATAAATACATAAAACCCTAACAGCGTTAGGAACACTATTGGAAGAATATGCTTATCATCTTAAGATAGAGGAGGACTTCTGAAATAAAAGCTAGAACCTCAAAGGAGAAAACCAACACATTTCTAGTATCACATGGGATGTAAGCAGAAATGGTGTATGTCTTAAAAATAGTAAAGATGGTAAATTATATATATATGTATATTTTACCTCAATAAAAACAAACAAACAAATAAATAAGACACAGGGTGGAGAAGAAAGAAATCGTATGTGCAACTTCCAGGAAATACCATTAAAGGGCTGGGGCCTCTACTCTTTTCCTTCCCCGTTCTTCTTCCTGCTGTTGGAATGCTGGAACTGGAATAGCCTTCCTGGATCTTGAATGACCTTGGGAATGGAGGCTATGCAAGGTGGGCCAGCAAGATAATGAGTCTGTGCCTCTGACACTGTGGAGGGTCTCTCCAGTCCTGGATCATCTATTGCTGGACTCTCTTATTTAGGCTTGGGTGTGCTGTGTGAATATGATCACAACTGATACACCTGCCCAGTCCCAGATGAAGGATCACCCAGGTGATTGGTGTAAGCCACTGATTGTCAACTCTGGTGGACTTTCAGAATCATTTAAAGAGCTTTTTAAAAACACCAGTGTCTGGGCCCTACCCTAGACACATTACATCAAAACTTCTGGAGGTGAGGCCCAGACAGGTATTTTTAAAAAGCTCCCCAGGTGATTCTAATATGCAGTCGGGAGACTTAGTTTAGTTTAAGAATTAGTTTAAGCCAATCTTGGCAAACCTATTCCCCTCTTTCCTAGGCTGTCTTGCAGTAGGAGTGGTCCTGTAGTCATGCAGGGCCACAGCAGGGTTATTAAGCCTTGCTTCAAATTGTGACAACATTGAGACATAATTCATGCTCCAGAGCTCCCCAAGAGTGGAGGCTGAGGTAGACTTTAGCTGAGGCCACATCTTGCTGAACTCGTTCCCCTTCTCCTTATTCACTTCCCAACATCTTTCCCCCAAGAACACTCCTTCCATAAGTCACTTGCATAAGAATCCCTGTCTCTGCTTCTAAGGAAGCTGACCCAAGGTAGCACCTTTGCTTACATTTCCCCTATCCCCTATAGTGTAGTCACTTCTTCTTTGTAATCCTGTTTGTCCTTCAATCATAGATCAAATTCTCCCACTTCCAAGCAGCTTTCTCAGACTTCAATCTTCAAGGCATTGTCATTTATTATGTTACTCTTTTGATTGGTCATGGTTTTAGAAAAAGACCCAGTAGGCCTAATGGAGCAGAAATTCTGAAACTTTTGTGTGCAGTGGATCTCTTTGAAAGGCTGTTGAATCCTGTGTGAGGTTCCCTGGTAACGAAATAAAAAATAAATAAATAAATAAAAATAAAGATAAAGTAAAAAAAAAACAAAAAAAAAAAAACAAAAAAAAGAAAGGTTGTTGAAGTTTGTGGACCCTTCGTTAGAAAGGCTTGTAAATGCAAAAAATAAATAAGGTTACAAAGAAAATCAATTATGTTGATACATGGCAATTAAAAAGCTACCTTGTAATATACTACTATGTGTGTTGCTTCATTAATGCATTAAATAACATGATCTAGCATTGGGTCAAATGATGTCAAAGTAGGGATGGGAGTAAATGATATTTTAAGATATCTGCTACTGCAGTGGTATTTACAACTAATTGATCACAACCAGTTACAGATTCCTTTATTCCTTCTCCATTTCCACTGCTTCACTTGACTATCCTTTAAAATAAATAAATTAATTAATTAAAAAAAGATATCTGCCACAACCGAAATGTGGAGTGAAGATATCTATACTTTCTATAAGTGACAAAGTCAAGAGTACTACAGGTAGCACTGTGATCTGTGACCTACATTCATAATGAAAGAAAATGCTAAATTTCAGCTAGAGGTTAGTGAAAATAAAGATAATGATTTTTCCCTATTTCTCATCAAGTTCATAGCACTAATTTCTTTCTTTTTATACAGTGTTGCTCTGCCATCCTGGCTAGAGTGCAGTGGGGTCATCATAGCTCACTGCAACCTCAAACTGCTGGGCTCAAGCAATGCTCCTGCCTCAGCCTCCCAAGTAGCGGGGACTACAGGCACGTGCCACTCCACCTGGCTAATTTTTCTATTTTTAGTAGAGACGGTCTCCCTCTTGCTCAGGCTGGTCTCGAACTCCTGAGCTCAAACCATCAGCCTGTCTTGGCCTCCCAGAGTGCTAGCTTGCAGGCATGAGCCACCATGGGCAGCCACGGTAGTACTAATTTCTACTCATGGACAGCTGGGAGTTCTGTGGACCCCAAGTTAGGACCCCTGTACTGGAGGATTTGCAGGCCTAAGACACTGACATTGAATTCATCCAGCCTCACACTGAACACTCAAGTATGGGCACGTTATCCATCATTATATGCCCTGGTGCTAAGCAGAGGAGGCTCCACAACAGTTAGAAGGGAACATGGTAGTGTAACCTCCCTTTCCTGCTCCAAGAGATTGGTTAAAGAACTTTTCAAAGGTCCTAACTGGATTTCTCTATTATCAGGTGGTATTGGTGAAAGATACCTTTGTGGGGACTTGAAGGCCCAGAGAGCTTGCTGAGCTCACAGGGAGAATACAGTGACCTTCATACAATAACGGTCTCATCTCCTTGGCCTGGTTCAATTGGTAACCTCCATCAGTCATTTTCACTCTGGCGACAGCCAGGTAACATCAGTTTGCAGATATTTTTTGAGTGTTAGGCTGGGCTCAGGTCTGTGTAGTTATCCTCAAGAAAATTAATATTTTCTGAAATGAAATGAAAATTTCCGGACCTTCGGACTGTGTTGTGTTCCTCTAATGCCTGACATACAAGTGTTCAGTGAGCACTGGTTAAAAGAACAAACGCATAGACACAAAAACTTTAAGACAGAATACTCGCAATTTCTTCCCAACCTCTTGTTAAACTCAGGTCCTCATTCAATAAAATGAAGTCATGTATTCTCCTTTAATGTTATTTTGAAGTTTCAACATAAATTAAATATGGCGACTGAAAATAAAGCAAGAGACAAAGTGGTTGCGCATCCCGTGACCTCCCGTCACTAAGGAGAAGGAGGTACAGGAGCGGGCATGAGGTACGGGTTGGCGCAGATAAAGCACCGACGAGCACCCCAAGACGGGCCGGAAATCGAGGGGCAGTGCCGCGCCAGCTTCGGCGTCACTTCCTGCGCGACTTCCTGCGGAAAACATGGCGTCGCTAAGCGGTGTCCGCTGGCTGACCCGGGTGAGGCCCGGGGACACTCTGGGCAGGGACGGAAGGGGGAGCGAGGCTTGTCCCTGGGTTTCCTAAAGAGAGCAAGGTCACTGCAGTGTTTGGGGTCTGGGGGTCCCAGATCTGACCTCACAGGCTTGTCCCTGTCGCAGGCGCTAGTCTCCGCCAGCAACCCTGGGGCATGGAGAGGTCTGGGTACGTCGGCCGCGGCACAAGCTGCCTCGCGGAGCCAGGTATGCCTGATGCGGCTCGAGTTTCGCTCACTCACCTGTCACCTCCTCGTGGCTCCCTCCCCTTCCCCCCCACTCCTTTGCGCCTCTCTCTCCCTTCCGGAGAGGACCCCTGCTCCCGCCCCAGCTCTCGCTCTGCTGGCCCTACCCGCAGGCTGAGGACGTGAGGGTGGAGGGTGCCTTTCCCGTGACCATGTTGCCAGGGGATGGTGTGGGGCCTGAGCTGATGCACGCTGTCAAGGAGGTGTTCAAGGTGAGTGGCCTTAGGGATCCACAGCAGGGACGACGGGGTGGGTTGGAAAGTATTTGACCTTGATCCTGCAATTTTTTGGGAACTGTCCCTGAAGGCTGCTGCTGTCCCAGTGGAATTCCAGGAGCACCACCTGAGTGAGGTGCAGAATATGGCATCTGAGGAGAAGCTGGAGCAGGTGCTGAGTTCCATGAAGGAGAACAAAGTGGCCATCATTGGTATATGTGTCCCCTTGACATCTGCCCACATCTCATTTAAAATCAAATGAACAAATAAATGTTTATTAAGCCCCTCTCCCCACATACAAATATATTAACTCCCCAGACCTCCTGCCAGTCATACTTTGGCATTTGTTCCTTCCTGTTGGGAACCCAGAAATTGAGAAATCATATCAGCTGTCTATGCAGGAAGGTTCCAAGGGTTTGGAGTCTGTCCTGAGGCTACATCAACCATCATCAAATCTTATTGATTGTCTTTCTAGCATGCCACTTCTAGCTGCCACTTTTCTATCTTCCTTCTGCTTCCCTACTTTAATCTCCTCATTCGATTTTTTTAGCTTCTCATTCTGCTTCTGTAGTCCATCTTCCACCTCTCTTATTTTGGAAATACCAGCCTGATTTTGCCAGGCCCAACCTTAGCATGGGAAAGTAAATTCTTTATAAGCTGGCTCTTAGTCTTCTGTCTTGGTTTCCACAACACTTTTTCTGTGTTTTGATCACACTAGAGTATGTGTTAGTTTCCAAATATATATACTTATGCTGTTCCTTCTGCCCAGAATGTCCTTCCTTTGATGCTACCTCTTGAAATCCTTCTCACTCATTCTCTGTGTTAGTTTCCTATGGCTGCCGTAACAAACTACCACAAACCCAGTGTCTTAAAATAACAGAAATTTATTCTCTCTCAGTTCTGGAGGCCAGAAGTTTGTAATTAAGGTTTTGGCAGGTCATGCTCCCTCTTAAGATTTAGGGGAGAATCCTTTCTTGCCTCTTCCAGCTTCTGGTGGCTTTTGGTGTTCCCTGATTTGTAGACATATCACTCCAATCTCTGCCTGTGGCTTTCTCCCCTCTGTGTCTCCGTATCTGTATCCCTTCTTTGCTCTGTAAGGATTTTTCATTGGATTTAGCACCCATCCTAATGCAGGATGATTTCTTCTCAAGATCTTTAACTTAATTACATCTGCAAAGCCCAAATAAAGTCATAGGTTCTGGGGCTTAGAGCATGAATAATCATTTTGGGGATCACTGTTGAGCCCACTGCACTCAACCTAAGGTCTGAGTGAAGTGCCTGCTCTTCTGTGATATCTCCTCATATTAGAGATGGGGTTTCACTCTGTTGCCCTGGCTGTAGTACAGTGGTGCAATCATAGCTCGCTGCAGCCTCAAAACTTCTGGGCTCAAGTGATCCTCCTGCCTCAGCCTCTGAGTTGCTAGGACTATAGGGTTGCGCCACCACGCTCAGCTAATTTTTAAAAATTTTTTTGTAGAGATGGAGTCTCACTGTGTTACCTGGCTGGTCTCGAACTCTTGGCCTCGATCCTCTTGCCTCGGCCTCCCAAAGTGCTAGGATTACAGACATGAGCCACCATGCCCAGCCATTCTCTGTGCTCTTATGCATGTTGTTAATACTTTTTCCGTGGTATTTATCATGTCTTTCATAGTATCTGTCTTTCCCAGTGAACCGTTTGTTCCTTGAAGGCAGGAGTTGTATGGTTTTTGGTTGATATCCCTATTGCCTGACATAGTTGATTTTCAATAAATGGTGGTTGAAAAAATGTCAAATAAACACAGAAACATCAAAAAAAGGTCAGAGATCTGCTAGCATTGTTTCTCAACTTGTTATTAAACCCAGACTCCTTCTTCTTTTTTTTTTTTTAGATATTCACACCATGGAATATTAAAACCCAGGCTCTTCTTAGATAAACATGAAAAAAAATCTGTCCTTTTAGATCATTTTGAAGTTTCAACATAAATTAAATATGATGACTAAGAATAAATGCAGTAGACAAAAATGTTTCTGACCTTATACATTATTCTCCTTTGCCCCTTTCCACCAGAGGCAATTAAATGTTACTGATTTAGGAGTGGGAAATGGGAGTCTGGGTTGCATTATGTCCCCGAGGGGATTGGACACTGGTCTGGGTTCCCTTAAGTGTGGCCTATGCCTGACACTTCTTCTCTGTGTTTACACAGGAAAGATCCACACGCCGATGGAGTATAAGGGGGAACTAGCCTCCTATGACATGAGGCTGAGGTAGGTGGTGGGGGTGAGGGGAATGGGTCAGAGGGGCACTGGGGCACCAGATGCAGAGCTGATGACTGTGCCCACCTTTAGGCGTAAGTTGGATTTATTTGCCAACGTAGTCCATGTGAAGTCACTTCCTGGGTACGTGACTCGGCACAACAATCTAGACCTGGTGATCATTCGAGAGCAGACGGAAGGGGAGTACAGCTCTCTGGAACATGAGGTGAGGCCGGAGAAGCTGGGGAAGGCAGGGATGGAGGTGGGAGAGAAGTGGAGCTCCTTCCCAAGGTCACCAGCTGCTTCTCTCTTCTTACCCAGAGTGCAAGGGGTGTGATTGAGTGCTTGAAGATTGTCACGCGAGCCAAGTCTCAGCGGATTGCAAAGTTTGCCTTTGACTATGCCACCAAGAAGGGGCGGGGCAAGGTCACTGCTGTCCACAAGGCCAATATCATGTGAGGACCATGGCTTTGCATAGGATGGGCTCCTGGGAAGGTAGCTTCCTGTACTCTCCTGGCTGATTCTGTTCCTTTTGGCCCATGGACAGGAAACTTGGGGATGGGTTGTTCCTGCAGTGCTGTGAGGAGGTTGCTGAACTGTATCCCAAAATCAAATTTGAGACAATGATCATAGACAACTGCTGCATGCAGGTGGGGCCCTCCCCATGCCTCCCCTCGCACTGCACTGAGGAGGGTGGGGGAGGGTGGGGAGTGGAATTCACTTCTTCACACCTACATCTCACCCCCTAGCTGGTGCAGAATCCTTACCAGTTTGACGTGCTTGTGATGCCCAATCTCTATGGGAACATTATTGACAATCTGGCTGCTGGCCTGGTTGGGGGAGCTGGTGTGGTCCCTGGTGAGAGCTACAGTGCAGAATACGCAGTCTTTGAGATGGTGAGTGAGTCCGATTCCTCCCTCAGCCCTTTCTCCTTGCCTGTGCCAGTCCTCCGACCTCAGGTCTCCCATGAGTCCCACCCCCAATCCCAATGCCTCCTCTTGCTAAGTGACCCTGGCCTGCTCCCCGCCTCCCGTGGCGTCCTTTCCCAACCTCAGCCTATGCTACACATCCTGCCTCCTGCCAATGACTTTGGCCTGCCCCTCTCTCCACAGGGTGCCCGGCACCCATTTGCCCAGGCAGTGGGCAGGAATATAGCTAACCCTACGGCCATGCTGCTGTCAGCTTCCAACATGCTGCGACATCTCAAGTAGGTCATGGGAGGCTGAGTGTTGGCAGGGAGCCACGGGATGGTGTTTTGAGTGGGGGGGGGTCTCAATTTCTTCCTGTCCATGTTGACAGTCTTGAGTATCACTCCAACATGATTGCAGAGGCGGTGAAGAAGGTGATCAAAGTCGGCAAGGTGAGTTCAGAAAGGCTGCCGGCCTCCGGGCCTCCACACTACTCTCTGGGGAACCTGGCTGGGGGCCTCCTTCCCCCCAGGTCCCCAGAACATCTTTGCTCTCTGATCTTCCCCGGTTCCTCTCAGGGCTGTTCTTTACCTCCCTTCTCTTGGCTGTTTCATCTCTTGATCTCCTTTGCCTGAGTTCTCATCTGCTATTCCCTTTCCTGCTCCATCCTCTGCCCCTTTTGTGGGCCATCTGAATGCAGAATTTGCAGCTCTCTCAAGGGATGGAGCAATGAGGGAGCTAGGCAGGATGAGGTGACAGCTTTACTTTCTCCACACCTGGGAGCCAGTCCTCATCTTCCTCTTGCTGTCCTCTTTCCTCCCACCTGTTCTGTCTCTGTATATCCTTTAAGGTAGCCGCCTCCTTGTCTCTAGTCTGCATTTTCCCATCATCTCACTTCCTGCTCAGCCTCCTGCCCTCCTGTGGCTGCCCAGCTAGCTAATGGTGGCTCAGGCATGGGCAGGTCCATGTGCTGCTGAACCTGACCTCTCCCATCCCTGCTGCATTGCCATCTTCTTTCACCCCTTCTTGGATTCCATTTCTTGATCACACTGCCCTGCCTGCCTTCATGGGCTCTCTTCTCTTCTTCCCCACGGCTCTTGCCCGTGGTGGCTGTAGGTGCGGACTCGAGACATGGGCGGCTACAGCACCACAACCGACTTCATCCAGTCTGTCATCGGCCACCTGCACCCCCATGGGAGCTAGAGCCCTTTATTCCTTCCAGGCTCACAAGGACCACATACTACCTATACATTCCTTCAGTACAGTGGACCAGGGAAGAGATCTCGAACCGCTAGACAGTGGACCATAGCCATTTTTCTGAGCAGAGCCTAGGTTGTCCTTAGGGAACTGCATCTGTTGGGCGGTGGTGGTGGGAGTGTCAGGGGTGGGGGCCTAGGCTGCAGGGATGATGACAGTTCTCCCCCACAGGTTCGAACCTCTGACATGGGTGGCTATGCCACTTGCAACGACTTCACTGAGGCTGTCATTGCTGCCCTGCCCCACCCATAGGTCCTGCCCATACCTATGTAAGATGTTCAATAAAACATGTGAATCAACTTTTTGGTGAATTTTGTTTTTATTGGAGTATGAGACATGGAGTGGGAAATGTCACTGTGGGGCATGGCACACCCCTCCTCACAGGGAATGTCCATTCTAATCTTCCTGGGGTACTTTGTGGAACTTTCTCTTCTTCTTGGAGCTGCTCTTGCTGCCAGCAGCCTCTTCAGGCCCGCTGCTGACTGTATCCTCCTTGGAAGAGAATTTCCTCTTCTTCTTAGAGACACTCTTGTTGCCTGTCTCTTCGGGATCACTGACTACTGCTTCCTCCTTCGGTGACGATTTCTTCTTCTTGGGAAGACTTACGCTGCCAATGGCCTCCTCCTCAAGGTCACTACTAACCAACTCCTCCTTGGAAAAAGATTTCTTTTTCTTGGGTTTGGAGACAGAGATAGATGGGTGGTCTTCCATTCCATTCTCCTGAGGAACCTCCTGGAGCTTCTGCTTTTTCTTCTTTTTGGGTTTTTCAACCGTCTCCTAAAGGGAAGAGGGGGAGACAGGCATGAGAACAGTATCAACTATCATCTGCATGCACACACACCCCCATTACATTTTTAGCAGTAGCCAGGGCAGGAAAACTGGCAAAATTCTGTTAAAATTGCGCAGTGTTTCTGGGATGGTTTTTTAATTGTGTGAGTATAACTTTGGAAATCCACCCCAAAGGCTACTCCCAATTAGAAGGGAGAACATGTCAAGAGAAAGTACCTCAGCCCATTAAATAACCTATAGAAAAACCCACCATGCTGGTCACAATAGAACCATCATGCCAAGTTGCAGAGGGGACCCTGAAACACTGTTTAACAAAGTGGGGACTAAATGAAAACCCCAGGGAGAATTGAGTCTAGCCTCGCACGCTGGCAACCTCCCTGCCCCCATCCCCACTGAGAGACACTACCACTTCCGGACACACGTCTGAGAAGAAGCAGAGCAGGAATTTACACTACCCCAGGTTGAGGACTCCTGGGAGGCAGCCGAGGACAGAACACACTTGCCCAGGGAACGGGTGTGTGCTACAACCAGCTCTCTGGGCTCTTGAGCAAGTTCTCTCAGCACCTATCTCCTTCCTATAGAATCAAGAGGTAGTTTGAGATGTTTCAGGTCCTTGTTTCAGTCCAAAAGCCTGGACTCAAGACCACGACTTGACGAAGCACATCCTTTGTTCTGCTGGTGAAAATCCTACCACCTAGGATCTCATCTGCCTACTGACCTCACACTCCTCCTGAGTACTACTGCTGTTTTCTGAGGAAGCGAGGGCAAGCGCGGCCAGTCGTTTCTTTTCCTTCTTCAAGCGTTTCTTCTCCTGTTTCTCCAGTTTCCTAGCCATCTCAGCAGCCGCCTCCTCTGCCTGGTCAAAGAAAAGTGCTGAAAAGGCTCGAAGACCTCTGGTGATCCAAGGCCTCCTTTCTGGCTTTATTGGATCAGGCTCATTAAATCAGTTTTTTTTGCCTCCACTCTACAAGGTCAGGCCGAGACAGTTCATCACCTCCAACAGTCAGCCGTGCGGCTCTCCCCCTACCCGGATACCCTCTTACCACTGACCTGAACCATGGCTTCTTTCATGACGTCCAGATTCTTCCGAGGAATCTCTCCAGTCTCATAGAAGGACAACCGTTCCTCAACTTGTTCTCGAAGCTTCTCCCCAAATACACTTGTGGGCACCTCTGGATGTATGTACGTGGGTAAACGAAGCTGGTCAGCCTCTGAATGGACAAACAGCCCCCCACCCCACCCGGTGTTCCTTCTACCCTCAGCTTCACTCAGACCCAAAGTATCAACACTCACTAGGTGAACTGCTGTTGACGAAAAATACTACCATCATCGTAGAAGCTGCTAAGGTAGTCAGCCCCCCACCCCAGCCCCGTCTCCTCACAAGTGCCAACCCCCCCCACCCATACCAGAGAAGCAATCGATTCGTGAGGCAATACTGCATTTGTTTGCCAGGTATCGGGAGATTCGGCCTTTGTTCTTAGCAGCTGCTCGGCCAATGAAGGTGGAGTGGAAAATGAGTCCGTATTTTGGTGTGTTACCCCTTGTCTTCAGGGCTCTGAGAGAACATTCAGTGGAGAGTTTAAGATGAGAAATTCCAACCCCATTAGCCAAGGTAACTTGCCCCGCCCAGTCCCCAGAGCCTCAGGACAGGCTGGATCGCTTCCCCAGTGCATGCCAACCCACAGCTCCCAGAGGCAGAGGGAAGGCATCCAATGTCGCTGACCTGGAAACTTGGTCCCTTTGCTGGGCCCTGGGAATCACTCAGACACCAGGACTGGCCATCACCCCCATAGCAGAGGCCTGTATAGGTCAGGGAGCCCTGGCTGGCCATCACTGTGATCCCCAAACAAGCAGTGGGCACCAGAAGTGGCACCTGAGTGTGGGCAGGTGCCCGCACTGGTACCTGAACAGGGCCTTTTCAGCCCCAAGGATCTGCACAGTGGATGCTGGATACTTGGCCAGGTTGGTGAGGCTGCCAGCATGAGCGATGAGACGTGCGCCTACCTGGAGAAAAGAGTCAAGGAAGGAGTCAGAGAAGCTGTCATTGCTGACCTGCCAGTTGCATGGACCCCTGCTCTCCTCCTCCCGATCAAGCACAACTGCGGAAGATACAGTGGGCCAGGCAATACAGCACTGCAGATGCACATGGCAACACTCCCATGCCCCTATTTTAGTGTCCCCCACGACGCACCGCTTCCCCAATTAGGGCTGATAGGCTGGGGGCTACTTGGCTCATCTTGGAGCGCAGGTACGTGTGTAGGCTCTGGCGGTACTCTGACAAAGACACCACACGACTGGAGAAGCTCTCGATGTTTATCAAGTCAATGGCAGATATGTCCATACCTAGGAAACACCAAATGTGAATCCAACAGCCAGCTACTTAGGGCCCCGTACCTTATGCTGGCTGCCAGGCTCTGTACTGACCCATGGAGGACCGTGAGGCATCTAGAATAGCTTTAGCCTTGGCCCCATCCATTGTCAGCTCCTCCAGCTTCTCCAACTTTTCCTCATTCAGCTCCCTTCGGTTTCCGATAAACTGGGCGAGGCGGCAGTACGTGGCATTGTCGTTGATGATCTTCACCAGCTCTGGAAAGTGATACCCGTACCACTCCCTACAAAGAGCCACAGTCACTCTCGGCCCAGCTGCCTCATCTCAAACAACAAAGCCACAGCCTCAGCCCTCTCCACACCTACTCCCTGCCTGGAGGAAATGGGAACCCCTTAGATTCAAATGCCCCTCAACTCCATGTTCCCCCATTCACAATACAGACCAGGCACAGGGCCTGGGCTGGGGTGTACATGGGGTAGCTTTACTCTGCCTCCTCTTTCTGTACAGGCAGTGTAAGAACGCAGCCTGTGGTAAGCACTGGGAGGCCGAGCTCCAGCCCCAGCCCACATGGTTCTACCCACAGGAACTGTCAGTCCTGCTCAAGACTCTGAATTAGCTAAACTACAGGGCAAAGACTCCATTGTTAGGGATGGCCCCTGCACTTTACCTGACACGCATAGAGAAGGTATTGATGTCTTTATCCAGCTGGTCCAGGAGACTAATGGACTGGATGATCATATTGTCCACCCGATTCACATTAAACTTAACTTTGGCACGAGAATAGCTGTGTCCCAGCCCCAGCTGGGCTTTGCAAGCGGACAGATCGGTCAGACCCTTCACCAGATTATGGAAATGCAGACGAACTCCTAAGAGGAGGGCAGGACTGTAAGCAAGGAAGGGCTCTGAGCTAGCTCCTGCACTCATGGGCACCAGCCAAACATGAGGCCTCCCCAGAACCCCCCTTGAAGAGGTAAAAAATGGCAGGCACATGACATAAGATGGTCTCACCTCGCAGGACCTCGGCTATCACACCTCCGGTCTGGCAGTTGTACCCTAATTCTTCTTGTATTGCAGCACCGATCTTGGGATCCCCAACCCCCAAGAGTACTTTCTTCTTTTTGGTCGGCAGGTGGGTCTCCAAGAACAGACGGAGGTCCTCATGAACAACACCTCAGGGCACAGAGAACATAGCTCCCACTAACACACCGAAAGATGCAAAAGGATCTCATCCCCTCAGCTGGTCCTGTGGAGCATGCTGGAGTGGCATGCCTAGACCCCTCCCCTCCAGGCATTGCTCAGAGACACAGAAACATCAGTGACTGCACTCAGGGGATTGACAGATACGAATGTCATCACTGCAAAGCCTGGCCCAACCAAGGGAGGAACTGCACTGAGGTCCAACAGCACAGGTATGAAATACATAATTGAAAGCTTGTAACACACCCTTAAGTATTTAGTACCCAAATTGCCTTCTGGGAACAAACCTTTTTCTTGGCTTTTGTTTGTCAAAATTGCCTTTTCTAATCAATTGAAAGGTACAGCAGAGAAGTAGACATTTGATTGTGTTTCAGCGAACTGGGTGGGTGTTAAACCAGCCCCCTCCATTTCATTTAAGAATCATTTGTCACTATAGTTCCCCAAGAGAAATATCTACATCCTGGATCATGTGCTTTAAATGTGGAAGATTCAGTCTACCACAGTTCCCAGATCTTGAGCTCAGGGAAGACAATTATCTTAAATTACATCCTGTTCACCTCCAATACGGCCCAAGCACCTACCAGATTTAGAGCTAGCAAAGAAAGATAAATGCTATTATAACCCCCCTAAGAAGATAACGTAAGAAACCGCAGGTAGCTTCTCTCTTTGAAATACTTGGCGGTGGCTGACTCACCTTCAGACACCGCATTGGCATTTTCCAAGGCAACCTGGGATGAGGCAAAGGGGCAAAAGGCCACTAGACGAACGATGTTGTGGAATTTGCCCAGATTGAGCACACACTCCTCCACCTGCGGGTGTGGGGAGAAAGAGGATGAGCGGTTTCTTTGCTCTTGCCTCTGCGGCGCAGTAAAACAGCGGTTCTCATCCCTGGACGCTTTTAAAATGTACCGATGCCTGGGCCCCACATCCGGGATCTGCTTTAATCGGTACGGGGCCGAGTTCCGGAGCCCCATTTCTAATTGCTCCTAAAGTGATTCTAACCATGATTCAAGGTGAAGACCCCCCCCCCCGCCAGCTCTAGACCTTTCCAGGCCCAGTTCCCCCTCCTAAGAGCGGCTGGCCACGTGGGAGCGCGCGGGGCATGCTGGGACCTGCGCGGCCCGAGGGTCCGCGGCGCCGGGAGAGCCCACTGATGGCACCCACCTGCGGCAGCAGCAGACTTATCTCCTCCACCTCCTTCAGCGCCAGCAGCGCGTAGCCGACCGCGTGCTCGAAAAGCACGTGCAACAGGACCTGGAATGGGAGCCGGGGCGCAAGCGTCAACGCGGCCTCAGTGTGCGCCCAGCCCCGCTCCTGGCGCAGGCTCGGGACCGGCTTTGGGCCCGAACCCGGGCCCACACCACCGCCTCCGCTTCTCCCGCGACCCGCCACCACTCCTCACCATGGCGCCCACTCCTTGCTCGGCTCGCAATGCGGCTGGCGCGCTCTGGCGCGCGGACCCAGGCTCCGGAGGCCACGCCCCCGCCTCGCCGGCCAATCAGAGGCCGGGGACGGCACCATCCCCGGGTCTTCGGAGGGGCCCGCCGGGGTGGTAGCGCCCGGCGGGCGAGCCCGGGTGGCGCGGAGCGCAGGCAAGCGGGTCTTTTCCGGCCTCTGCAGCTGCGCGGGCGGGCGCGGTGGCCTGGGACGCGCTGGACCCGGTCGGGCCTTGCAGGCCCCAAGACGTTTGGAAAGGCCCTTTTCCGGATAATAGTCCGATCGCTCATGTTTTCGTCATATAGGTTGCGGGCAGCAGAGCTCGGTGAATCGGCGCGGGAGGCTCTTGTGTGGGGCGCGGCGACTATCCGAGACCCTTGCCGAGCCGCCGTTCTGCAGCGCCGGTGACCTCGGGCCCCAGACCCCTCCCTGCGCCTCACGCCCCCAGGACCCTTCCATTCTCGCCTCCCACTCCGGGACGGTCCTCCCCAGAGCCCCGTGGGCCGCGCGCCCTTTCCTCCTTCCCGGGACAGGAGCGGTCCCCGGGGCGCTGTGGCGCAGACTGCTGGAAACATGGCTCCTCGCGGTCGTCTTGGTGCTGTTGAATTTATTAATTATTTTAAACAAGTGACGGTGGCAGGCAATAACGTGGGAAAGAAAGACGATCCCACGTCTGCCTAAGCCGGTTTCTTGTTCCTGTTTCAGGGGACCCAGCTCCTTTTGCCGGGCCACGTGTTGCTCACCGGTTTGACCGGCCCTAAGTTCTTAGCTCCCAGTGAATGGGAGTTGCTTCCGTGTCCTCGAGCGTGGCTTTTGGGCACTCAGGCGACTATTTGGGAATTATTTTTGCTTTAATGACTAATAATAGAGTTACAAATCCAAAACCTGTTTATTCTTAAGTAGTACATGCCCTGGTAAATGAAGAAAATAATTCTAAGTGGATTCTTTAAATTCTTACAACTGTACACCGCATTTGTAAATTTAATGTTATTTTCTTCTTAAGCGACTCAGTTACTTGACAAATAAAAATCCAATACATAGTTCGCTCTTATAAATCCTGTATATTAAACCTAAAAATATGGCTGATGAATCTCATAATCTCAGTCTTGCTTACAGATGTGGTTAAATTCTGCTACACATATGGACTTACAATCATGAGTGAATCATGATTCACTCATTTCACGTTTTAAAACGGAATTGCATAATTAATATATATTAATATATCACATTCTCTTAAACATGATAAATACTTCACATACCAAATTAAACAGATGATTCCAAAATGTAATGGAAAATACGAATGCGATGACTTCTGTTTACTTCATTATTTCTATACTTTATCCTAAGTCTTCCTTGGGTTACAGGTGCTTATCCACTGCAGAGGTCCCCAACCTTTTTGGCACAAGGGGCTGGTTTCATGGAAGACAATTTTGCCACGGACCGGGGGTGGGGGGTGGAGGACATGGGAAGAACAGGGTGGGGGGCTGCTGTGGGGGGTGGTGGTGCAGAGCTCAGGCGGTCTACCCCGGGGGGACAGCCCAGGGGGGTTGAGGACCCAGCACTAAGATAGGGGTTTTTAAGTGAGAAGTCAGAATCCTTTAATGGGTTGCAAAATTCAGTCATTCACAGACAGTATTAAAAAAAAAATAGGTTAAAGAGAATAGGAAATAAGAGTATACCTCATAGAGGGCTGGCCTAGGTGGCTCACGCTGTAATCCTAGCACTTTGGGAGGCAGAGGCGGGAGGATTGCTTGAGGCCAGGAATTTGAGACCAGCCTGAGCAAGAGCAAGACCTTGTAAAAAAAAAAAAAAAAATGGAAAGGGCCGGGCGTGGTGGGTCACTCCTGTAATCCAAGCACTCTTAGAGGCCGAGGCGGTAGGATCGCTTGAGCTGAGCAAGAGCAAGACCCTGTCTCTATTAAAAAAAATAGAAAAAATTAGCCAGGCATCGTGGCGAGAGCCTGTAGTCCCAGCCACTCCTGAGGCTGAGGCAGGAGGATTGCTTGAGCCCAGAAATTTGACTTTTCAGTGAGCTATAATAATGGCACCACTGCACTGTAGCCCAGGTGACAGAGTTAGACCTTGTCTAAAAAAAAAAAAAGTATGCCACATAGAGTAAAAGATTTGTAAAACTTGTCTCAGCTATATATATATACACACACATAGAAATACATGTGTACATATGGAAATATATTTTCACATATGTACACATATATGTAAGCCAAACACGTTTCTGTGTATTAGCTCAGGATACAAAAAACCTGAGTCACTCAATAAGCCAAAAGATAACCACAGTGATTCTTCGAATAGACTCGACTCCTCTGGTTACAAAGGAGCTGTAATGAAGCAGTTGGGTGATTGAAGAGGTGGCTGAAGAAAAGTGTACTTCAACTAGTGAGATACAAATGCATGTGATCAGATAGGGATTTGGTGTAGATACTAATAGTATTCCTTTGTTTTCCTTACCGCCATCCCTTCCCTAAAATATCTCCCCCTGATACTTGCAGTCCTGACCCCAGTGGGCATCTCTGCAACATGTGGTGTTACAGACCATCTCTTTCCCTTGGGCTGCTTGCTGGGTGCATTGCTCCTGGCTAGGTTCCACCAAAGTAGACTTTGACAAACACTTTTGGTCTCCCTTTCAAGCCATCTTTCTCTCTGGTGGGAACCAGAATGATCTTTTAAGGCAGAATATCCAATAATGTTCTATTTGTGGGTGCTCATAGTGGCATGAAATAATGGGCAGATTATGGGCATTGGTAGCCCAGGATCACCTGTGGTAGGTGGTCACCAACAACGGCCATGGGTGATCCATGCCTTCGGGTTTCAGGTCCTGTGTCCCACATTGAACTGAGCTGGGTCTGTGACTTCTTTTAGCCAACAGAATATGGCAGAAGTGATTCGGTGCCAGTCCCAGGCTTCAGCCTTTTACATTTTGAGAACTTCAAGTTGCCTTGTAAGAAATCCACCTACTCTGCTGGAGAGACCATATAGAGAGGGAGACGCCCTGAGACTACATGCAGAGGGACAAAGGTCCAGCCTTCCAGTTGTCCCTGCCAAGATAGTGGGCTTGCCGGTGAAGCCATTTTGTTTTCCAACCCCTGCTACCATCTGACTGTGGTCACATGAGAGACCCCAGACGAGACCAGCAGAATCACCACCTGTGCTGTGTCTACACTTATTGTGAGAAATAATGTATTGTGGTTTTAAGCCACTAAACTTAGGGGTGACTTGTTAAGCAACAGTAAATATGAATTAGAGTCTGCAAGCCTGGGTTCAAACCCCAGCTCTGCCAATACTTACAGTGTGATTTTTTTTTTTTTTTTTTGAGACAAAGTCTCACTCTGTTGCCCGGGCTTTCATTTCTTCTGCAGAATGAAGATTAAAGATTCATTTGTCCCTTTAACAAACATTTATTGAAGATCTATTATAGGTCAGGTGTGACATTGGTGTGGTACCTGGCATGTCGTGGGAGCTCAACAAATGTTAGTTCCTTTATCAATAAATAGCACAAAAACGTGTCATATTACCTATTCTCAGTTGAGTCCCAGTTCTCCTATCACCTCCCATAGAATCTACTAACTCCTCATTTTTTATACCACCCACTTACTTGGATTCATTTCTATCACTTTAGTCATTAACTTACACGTGTAGACACGTCATCTCTAAACACAATTTACTTTCACACCTCATGTATCTTTTTTTTTGAGACAGAGTCTCACTCTGTTGCCCAGGCTAGAGTGCCGTGGTGTCAGCCTAGCTCACAGCAACCTCACACTCCTGGGCTTAAGCGATCCTTCTGCCTCAGGCTCCCAAGTAGCTGGGACTACAGGCATGCACCACCATGCCCAGCTAATTTTTTCTATATATTTTTAGTTGTCCAGATAATTTCTTTCTATTTTTAGTAGAGACAGGGTCTCACTCTTGCTCAGGCTGGTCTCGAACTCCGGAGCTCAAACGATCCTCCCGCCTTGGCCTCCCAGAGTGCTAGGATTACAGGCGTGAGCCACCGCGCCCGGCCACACCTCATGTGTCTCTTTTTGCAGCTTCCAATGGCAGTAGACAGTGTACTGTCACCCTGATTTAACGTCATTGGAACCTGGAAAATTTGTGCAGTGCATAAACCTGCCAATTATTGGTATCTCAGTTGTTCTGGTTTAAACAGTCTTGTTAAGAGTCTTCTCTTCCTGAGCTCTTTTCAAAATGACATTCTCTCAGCCTAGTTGCAAGGGATACAGGGCAATGTCTCAGGTCTTGGTGCTCAGGTTCTAGTGCTGCGGGAGGCATTAATCCTGCTGTAATGTGGCTGTTTTGGGCTGGCTGCTAGGCCTGTGCACTCTATCCTCTCACATGTGCTGATCCCAGCCAGATGCTCAAATCTCTGAGCTCGGGATCTCCTTACTCCATACTGCAGGCCTCTACTGGTTCCATGCCATTTGGCATCCGTGTACTCCCTCACGGAGGCGTGCATGGTCTTTAGGATCACCTACCTGCTATATAATGAGGACCAGGTTCCTTACCAGAGGGACTTTATTCTAGCACTTCCCCCACGAATGCTGTACTGGCTTTCCTGTGCTGTACTGATGATTACGCTAGGTCGAGCTTAGGACCTCTGTAGCAGGGGTCTGCAAACTATGACCCGTGTGGCTGGGCCCAAGAGCAAAGAATAATTTTTACATTTTTAAAGAGTTGTTAATCACCATCAAATTGGTATTAACTGATCAACACTTAAGTGCACATATAGTAATAACATTCATCGGGTGTTGGGCAGATGGGAGGGGGAAGAGGGGATAGGTATATTCACACCTAATGGGTGCGGTGCGCACAGTCTGGGGGATGGACACGCTTGAAGCTCTGACTTGGGTGGGGCAGAGGCAATATATGTAACCTAAACATTTGTACCCCCATAATATGCTGAAATAAAAAAAATTTAAAAAGTTGTTAAAAAAAAAAAAAGAATATGCAACAGCGACTATGTGGCCCACAAAATCCACAATACTTACTATCTGACCCTTTGCAGAAAAAGATTGCTGGTCCCTGTTCTCGAGGCATGCAGCTTCACCTGTGCCATGGTCAGATGAGCAGGTACAAGGGAACAGACATGGTACTTATAGAAGTGGATACTTGCTAAAATTGAAAAGATGTGCAAATGACTCCTTAGCAAATTAGGCACAGATGAAGAAAGTATCAGTGAGCTGGAAGATATTGCCAAATAATTCATCTAGAATCCAATGGAGAGAGATAAGGAGGTGAAGAAAGATTAGAAGACTTGGAATGTGAATGAGAGAGTCTAACATCTGTTTTGCTTGGAGCCGTGGAAGGAAGGAAGGAAAAAGAGGAGGAACAATATTTGAAGAGATAATGGGTGCATTTTCCCCAGAACTGATGAAAAGCATGGACCCAAAGGTTCAGCAATGTGTCCCAAACAGGATAAATTAAAAGAAACTCACATTCATTTGTACCCATTATAATGAGACAGCAAAACACCAAAACCAAACAGACGATTATTTATTTTTTTTTGGCACCGCATTGTCCTCAGTAAAAACAAACAGAGGATCTTGAAGGCATTTTTAAAACTGATTCAAATTTATGATGGTTGTAGAATTACTCAGCATTTTGGATTTTGGATTTTCGAATTAGGGGTGCTCAACTGGTAAGTATGATACAAATATTCCAAAATCCACCCAAAATATCTTAAATCCAAAACACTTCTTGTTCCAGGCATTTTGGATAAGGGATGCTCAACGTGTAATAACCCATGACCTCTGACTTCAGAAACTTTGCAATCCTAGGAGACTGAATATAATAAGTGCTGAAGTGCGGTGGTATGGGGGCTGAGCCGGAAGACAATTTGGCCCACTGTTCCTGAGGTAGACTTCATGGCTGGATGGACTTCATGGGATTTTATGTATTCACAGAAGAATGTGTAGGTCATTTAGAGATGCAGGATGGAAAGGGAGTGGAAGCAAAAGCCAGAAACAAGAGTAGAACCTGTTAGAGGTGTAAAATCCAACCTGATCAGTAGTTGAACAAAAGACTGAAGGGTTTAGAACGTAAGATCTAAATACAAGGAGCCTTGAACGTAAGTCGGAATGAGTGGTTTGGGTCTAGTAAGACTCTTGCTTCTCCGGCAAGCAGTGTTTGGAGGTTAATTTGGAGGCGACGTGCAAGACAGATTGGCAAGGGTTCCAGCTGCGAAAATGTCCTGCATGGCAGCAAGTCTGAGTGGGAGCTGTGGGTTTCCCAGGTGTGCTCCAAGTTCAAGGTTAAAGCCATGTGGCACCCGAGGCCTCTTTTTCCTGTGTAGATTAAACTGTTTTCCCCCATTGGGAAGGATCATAACACTATACCATCTGACATTTTTCATTTAGTCCAGGCTATGGTTAACTGTGTCACTTTGGTGTAAATTAACCCAGAGTTTTTACTCTGGCAACGCTGATGGGGACCTAGCTAGGCATGGTGGTGCATGCCTGTAGTCCCAGCTACTCGGGAGGCTGAGGCAGAAGGATCGCTTAAGCCCAGGAGTGTGAGGTTGCTGTGAGCTAGGCTGATGCCACGGCACTCACTCTAGCCCAGGCAACAGAGTGAGACTCTGTCTCCAAAAAATAAATAAATAAATAAATTCCAGTGACTGGCGAGAACTTCAGGAAAGGAAACTGCATGAAACCACCACAAGATGGCGGCACTTCATTCCAGAGTGAGAAAATCATCAAATTTGAAAAGGCTTCTGGCAATTATTGGGCTATCTTCTCAAATGTGGAAAGAAACCCTGCAGCATTCTTCAATAACAAGTTACACATATGGGCAGCATTTCTTTACATAGACACAGTAGAGTGAAAACATCTTGGGAAGGCCCATTAGCCCAGTGTCCTTGTCTTTTTTGGCCGTGAGGACCTGGCATCCTGTGTGTGAGGGCTGCCTTGTGGATATGACTTCTCAGGGGAGACTTTTTCTCCTCCACTTTCTGCCAAGGTCAAGAGACATAAATGTCTCTTTCGGTGTGGCAGGTTTATTTCTTATTGTCCCTTACAGAGCATGAGGAATTTGGTGCCCCAGCTTTCGGTGTGGCTCTACAGAGCGTATCTGATGTGACTTTACTGAGCGGAGAGTTACCAGCATAGTGGATGCTGTTGGCACCCTGCCCAGACCCCTACTGGCTGCTGTGTCACTCCCACCCCCAGTTTCTGTAAGTGTACAGTCAGCGGGAGACCAGGCGTCCCCTTTGATGTTCTTAGCCTGAAGTGTGTTCCTACTTATGTGATTCTGTGTACAATGGAGCTCTTAGGAAAAGGAAATAAAAGTTGAGCACTTAGGTTATTGGAAGTACAGGATCTGCCTGCAAAAATAGCCTCCAGTGGATAAAATTTAGTATCTGCTTCATTTCCCTTCAGTAAGGAATGCACAAACTAGGGCAATATCAGCAAGACATCGGTTCCATTTCTAGGGATAAAGTGTTAAATAGACTTTCTAGTTCAAATCATTCTTAGGTGAGCTGAGGAAAGGAAGGAAGGAAGGAAAGAGGGAGGGAAGGAAGGAAGGAATGCAGGAAGAAACAAAGGAAGGAAATGTTCTTCGGGCCTGATGGCCCGTAGGCTGAATAGCAAAGTTTTAAGATGGAATGAGCTGGAAGGTTAAACTCAAGAACACAGAGATAGCAATCTGTAGTCTGTTCCCTAACAACAGCATGTCCCAGCTATAAAGCCACACCACAACATCCGTCCTCTCTTACCTCTGCCTGCTTCCTCTACCCGTCTCCCTAGCTCCCCAGAAGTTTCCTATTGCTTGAGGGTCCCAGGGGCCACCATCAACTAATCCTCTGGTGGATTCCTCTCAAAAGAGCTTTAGTGTTTTCCTGGTAGAGGACTTGTAACTATTTGAATTAGAAAATTTTCCATTAAATTATGTCCACAAATTCATTGATAACCCTCCCTTCAAGAGGTGAAGCCCAATTCTTTTCCCCTTGAGTGTGAGCTAGACTTAGTGACCCAGTTCTGTTGAGCAGAAAGTGGCAGAATCGATGATGTGACTTGTGAGACTAGGTCATAAAAGGCATTGTGGCTTTCTCCGTGTTCTCCCTCTTGGCTCACTGGCTCTGGGGGAAACTAGCTGCCATGTTGTGAGGACACCCAAGCAGCCCTCTGGAGAGGGCCACCTGGAGAGTAACCAAGGTCTCTTGTCAACAGCTAGCTAGGAACTGAAACCTCCTGCCAATAACTGTGTGTGGGAGACATCTTGGCAGATCTTTCAGCCCCAGTTAAGCCTTATAAGGGTTGTAGCCCTGGCTGAGAACTGGACGGCAAAATCCAGAACCAGAGCTGCCTAGCTAAGCCACTCCCAAATTCTTGACCCACAGAAACTATATATAATAATAATAAATAAATGTTTATTATTTTAAGCTGTTAAGTTTTGGGGATAATTTGTTATGCAGCAATAGACAACAAATACATTCTGTCACATAAAATCATGCTTACTTACAACAGGATGATTTGTTTGTGTTTGTGGTGGGCATTTAGGTGCGTTAGTAACCATCAGAGGCTTGACAAAAATCACCAGGAGGCTGATGGCTCAGGCAGGCATCCCACTCCTGATCCCTTCCCCAGGGCCTGGCATTATCCCCAGGCAGGTTGATGTGAAGGCCAGGCATTGGCATGGTGGCCATCCTTGGGCCTTCCAGTCCCGACTGGTTGGGTTCAATTGCCAGGATTCCTGTGTTGAGGTCTCAGCAGGGTTAGCTTAGGGCCAGGATGTTTCCTCCCTGGGGAATGCATGTGACACATGGAAAGTTTTGGATTTTGGGGTTGGACCTGGGTTCCATGGAGATGAGGCATTGCAACAACTTCTTTAGCTTTGGCCAGAGATAGAGTGGGGTGGAATAATTTATCTGGTTTCTCTTGGTCATATGTCCCCATTCCCACTCCATCACAGGCCATATGTGAAGTTTTGGTGCTGGACTGGGAAGCGGAAGGAATTGGGAGGGCATTTAAAAATTATTTTAATTGTGCAGCTTATGAAATCTCTGTAAAATCTCCATCTTTCCACCATGACTTTGCCTGACTTCCAGGGTGTGGGGGATTCTCCTGGGGACCCCTGGGGAGGTGGTTGGGAGGTGACTTTAACAGTAGGGGCAGCTGGCTGAGGTAGAGGACCCCCGTTAGAACACTCAGAGACATGGAGTGAAATGGTCCGTGGTCCTGACGCCACAGTGCTCACCTGGGTCTGGGTACACAGATTAGAGTAAAGGAAGGAGCTGACTGCAAGACACCTGGGGCTTTTGAAGAGTCCTGGACTCTGATTCCACCTTGCCAAGCCTTTGCCCTTGGCAGCAAAGCCTTCTTAATGGTCCGTCTCCCTGGCTTATGCCCCGCTGCAGACATTCTGCATAGAACCACGATATGACACTATGTGGACATAGAATGACCAGGGACAAGCCTCTGGGTTGTACCTTTTGCAAAAAACCATCTTCAAGGTCCCTTATACAATATGCGGAATACCAAATTCCTTCTAGAATTTGGTGCACGAGAGTTTTTTCACTGGATGCAGTGGCTCACACCTGTAATCCTAGCACTCTGGGAGGCTGAGGCAGGAGGTTTGTTTGAGGCCAGGAGTTCAAGACCAGCCTGAGCAAGAGTGAGCCCCCATCTCTACAAAAAATAGAAAAATTAGCTGGGCATGGTGGCGCACAACTGTAGTCCTAGCTACTCGGGAGGCTGAGGCAGGAGGATCGCTTGAGCCCTGGAGTTTGAGGTTGCGGTGAGCTATGATGACGCCACAGCACTCCAACCCCAGGTGACAGAGTGAGCCTCCTCTGTCTCAAAAAAAAGAAAAAAAAAAAAGTTTCTGCCCTGAGCAATCTTTAAGTTTCCTTGATTTAGATAAGAACTGTGCTGCTGAGTATTGACAATGGAATGTTGTAAAAAAAAAAAAAAAAAAAAAAAAAAACTGTGCTGCTCACTTGCTCGCTTGCCTGGCTGCCAGGAGGCCCCAGTGCATTTGTTTATGCTTAATGGCATCAGCTCCCTCGGGCTGGGTGCTGGGGTATCACCAATCTTCCCACCTTCCATGACTGGATGTTGGTTCATTTACCTTTATTTTCATTCACTTCTTGGCTCTTTTACTTAAACCACCTCACCTCCTTTGCATAGAGGTGATGTTGGAAATGTAGGTCGCTAGTGGAGCTGGCAGAAACCTGTGTCCCAACATGTGCTCCATGGAAATGGTCTGCGAGGGTGGTCACAGCCCTGTCTTCTCCACCTGACATATGGAGCCAAGGGGAGCCATTGTGAGTGTGGGGTTCAGAGCTGCCTGGACCAAAATATTGGGAAGGGCAGTCAGTACAGCTCCCCTAAAGGGCAGGTGAAGCCATTATCTTCCTCCTTTGGTAGGTGACAAGGGTCCGAAGCTAAGCAATTGAAGTCCTCACATTAAAGGAGAGGGGAGAGAAAGTGTATGCATGTGAGGGGAGAGAGGAAGAGACAACACCAGTGTGGGTATGTGTGAAAAGGGGGTGTGTGGCATGAGGATCAGGACCGGGGCTCCCGTGAGCCCCAGCTGTCAGCAGGGAGGTCTCTGAGCCTTCCTCCCAGAGGCCGACCTGCAGGCAGCAGTCTGAGACCGGGGGTGGCTAGAACCTGGCCTGACTCCAGGGGGCTGAGATATAGGGAGGTGGTGGGAGGCAGGCAGCACGGTCCCAGAGCCTTGTGCCTTCTCTTCCAGGATCTGGCTTTGGCTGGCAGAGTGAGGCGTGGTATCTGGGAAAACAAACCAAGACAAGAATGAGATGTGGGAGATTTTGTACGGGTTGAATTGGAGCTCTCTGGAGCCAGCCTGCAGCATGTGCAGGTTTTAGTCTATTTGGTGATGTGAGAGCTGTCAGGCACCCCTAAGGGGTTTGGGGGTGCCTTGGCCTGGATTTTGCATGGACAGATCTGTTGGAGCAGCATGGTCTGCCGGCTGGAGAACTGGATGTTGAACTCTGGCCTTAGGCTAGACTCTCTCACACTGGTTTTTTTAGAGCATAAAATTGGGACAATAATAACAGCAGCTTTGCAGAGGGACTGCCAGGATTAAATACATGGTGGAAGGGAAGGGGCTGTGCGAACTTTGCAATCAGATCTACTTTCCGGCTCCTTCACTTAAATTGTTTCCTCCCCATCCCCTAACTCCAAGGTGGGGACAATGACTGACTGCTCTTTACCAAACCCAGTTCCTCTTGTTTGGGACACAGCAATGGACTACATTTCCCTTGTGGGTGGATGTGGTCTGTGATGCAGTTACAGGCTGTGACAGGTACCACTTCCAGGTGCACACCTGGGCCCTTTGCAGCGCACTAGCTTGCTGCAAGCAGAGCCCGGATGGGAGGAACCAGGGTCCTCACATCATCACTTGTGACCATCAAGTGAAAACACCCAATTTGGACTCTGCGTTGAGGGAGAAGTAAACTTTTATTGTGTTTGAGCCACTAGCCATTTTGGGCCTGTTTGTTAAAGCAGCTAGTATCATTCTAGCTAATACTTAAAAATAAGAATAAATAAGTAAATAAAACTGGAGCACATAAAAAATTCAGACTTCTAAACTATCAGTTGTTTCTTGTGAATCGCATTACACAAGAATACAAAATTACTGTATACCGACACTGTTTAATTTTAGAACAGAGACAATCCTTGGAAAATGGGGTCACCTCAGAAAGATGGTCCCTTTCAACTTGATCTTTCCTCACTCCCAAGTTGGAGGCTGGTCTGTGATCCCTCCCCTTTGAGGCTCTGGGACACTTTCTTAGGCACATCTTATGTGGCCTTTTCTCACCCTTTTAGTCTAGATATTCCAGGGCTTCCCTTTTTTTAGAAAATACAGACTACAGTCATGTAGTTGAGCGTACATTCTAAGAAATGTGTTGTTAAGTGATTTTGTCATTGTGCAAACATCATAGAATGTACTTACCCAAATGTAGATGGTACAGCCTACTGCACACCTAAGCTATATGGTCTAGCCTATGGCTCCTAGGCTGCAAACCTGTACAGCACATTACTGTACTGAATACTTGGGCATTTGTAATGCAATGGTAAGTATTTGTTTATCTAAACATAAAAAAGGAAAAATAAAAATGCAGTATAAAAGATTTAAAAAAATAGCACACCTGCATAGGGTATGCATGGAGCTTGCAGGACTGGAAGTTGCTCTGGGTGAGTCAGTGAGTGAGCAGTGAGTGAATGTGAAGGCCCAGGACATTACTGTGTATACTGTAGACTTTATAAACACTGTACACTTATGCCACACTAAATTCATAAAAAATATTTTTGTTTCTTCAGTAATAAATTGACCTTAGCCTTCTGTAGCTTTTTTACTTTATAAACTTTAAAGTTTTTGTAATCACTTTTTGACTCCTTTGTAGTAACAGCTGGCATGAAACACAAACACATTGCACAGCTGTACAAAAATATTCATTCTATAAGCTTTTTTCTGTTTTTTAATTTTTTTTTTTTTGCTTTTTAAACTTTTAATTAAAAGCTAAGACACAAACACACACATTAGCCTAGGCCTACACAGGGTCAGGGTCAGGGTCAGGGTCATCAGTATCACTGTCTTCCACCTCCACATCTTGTCCCACTGGAAGGTCTTTAGGGGCAATGACATGCATGGAGCTGTCATCTCCTGTGATAACAATGCTTTCTTCTGGAATACCTCCTGAAGGACCTGCCTGAGGCTTTGTTTTAGTTAACTATTTTTTTAATGAGTAGAAGGAGTATACTCTAAAATAACAATAAAAAATATAGTATAGTAAATACATAAACCAGTAACATAGTCAGTTATTACCATTATCAAGTATTATGTGCCGTGCATAATTGTATTGCTAGACTTTTATATGACTGGCAACAGAGTGGGTTTGTTTACACAGCATCACCCCAAACACGTGCGTAATGTGTTGTGCTGTGATGTTACGAAGCTACAGCATCACTTGGCAATAGCAATTTTTCAGCTCCATTTTAAGCCTATGGGACCATCGTTGTCTATACAGTCCATGGTTGACAGAAATGTCATTAAGCAGCGCATAACTGTACTACTACCAGCTAGTAAGCGTTGGCTCAGTCTCTGTGCCAGGAATTCTGTTAGGCACTTTACATGTGTGATGACATCTCATCTTCACCATCCCACGGGGTGGGTGCTGTGACTTATCCCTATGCTAACTTGCCTGACTTCATACAGCTAACACATGCCAGAACTCTGATTTCAATCCCAGATCAGGCGGATCTCACAGTGTAAGCTCTTTACACCTTTCCAGTGGCCTGGTGAAAAACAATCGTCATGAAAAAAGAATTTACCTTCCTTGGGGAGCTGGAGCTGGGTGGCATTTTTGGAGCTGCTTTTAGGTGTGTCCCCCGAATTGCTGGCTGTGGCTCTGCCTTTGACAGATTTATGGCTCTTCTCAACTTCATGGAGCTGCAGGAAAAAATGAACTGTCGGTCCTGGCCAGGTAAAGGAGTGTTTGGGGCTCAGGACCAGGATGCCGAGAGAGGAGTACTATGTTTTCAGTTCTCGGTAACGATCTTCAGCTGCCTGTCATTGGGCCTCACATCTGATTGAGACTGCGGTTTGCACAGTGCTTGAAGGAACATCTGGCCATAGGACAGCCATCCTTCCTAGCCTCTCTTTCCATGGTTTTCTGTATCTGGGCAGCTGCCCAGTGAGGTTAATGGAAGCAGGTGTGGATGGCAAACCAGCAGCAAGACAGATGAGGTTAGCTCCAGAAGGGGACTAGAGAAGCAAGGACAGGGCTTAGGGAGGGTCGAGGTTTGGCCTTCATGGTGTATGCGAGTGTGTCCGGAGAAATCGGTCAGAAGTCAGGGCCAGCTGGGATGTGCAGAGAGGTTTCCCGTGTATGAAGGGGACTCAGGGGACCTCTTAGGCTAAGGAGCACAATCAATATGTCATCTTGACAACAATATTTCTTTTAGTATTTATATGATTAGTTTTAATCTGTAGGAATTATTGTGAGTGCTGGATTTATTATGTACGAACATTGGTTAAGCCCACTGAATTTCTCCTGTTCTTTAGCAACCTCTCAAAATTTAAGTCATTACTGTTAGGTATCCCCAAACATCCTCATAATACAAATGCATGCTGTTGAATCTCACAAGGCCATTTCCTGTATTACAGATATTTGGGGATCTGGTTTAGCGGAAAGCCATTTAAATTATACAACTGGGCTCACAGAGCAAATTAGCAAAAAACAACAACATGACATCTTTTTACCCTCCGGGGTGAAACTCCTGACAGACTCACCGCTTGGATTTTCTTCTTCAGCTGGGCGTTAGCTCGGGAGAGGCTTTTGGAAACTGAGTTCAGGTAGTAAATGGCCAGGCTGCAAGAGAAAAGCGTGTCTCCTATGGTCCTGTGGTCCTGGCAAATGACAGGAGCTGGCCACCTTTCCTGGGGATCAAGGTGGGGTTTCTAGAATAGGCGCTGAGGCTTTGCCTCGGGGTGGGGGAGAGTCCTACCACCCTAAGTTCTAGTCTCAACATTGAGAAGGTCCTGGATGGCCCCCTCTCCCGTCTATTTTATTGAATGTGGACATGACCTACACTCCTCTAGCTCTCAGACTGCTCAGTAAAGGTTGGCTAAAGGAATTATCCCTCTTCTGGGAAATCTGAGGAGGTGGGGGAGTGGCAGGGCTTCTTGTCTGCAGAAGAAGCTGGTCGTATTTCCTGGGCACCTGCCCTGTGCCAGGCTCTGTGCCATGTGTGCCCTCTCCAACATCTCATTGGTGTTGATGAAAACCCCGTGGAGCAGAGAATGGACTTCCATGTTTAAAGACCAGTATCCTGGGATTCAGAGAGGTTAAATAATTTGCCCAAGGTTATCCCACCCTTAGCACTCCTTGGAGCCCACATTTGAAGCCAAAGCTCTTTCCACAATCTTCAAGTCCTGAGAGAGGAGAGGTAGAGGTACTAAGTGACCTACTCCAAGCTTGCCCTGGAGGTCCCCTGCCCAGGGTGCTCTGGCATGTCTAGCCCTGGCCCTATGGTTTCCAGAGTCCAGCCCCCATTGTGTCACTGGGTGACTGGCTGTCCTCTGAGGCTGCAGACGGGCCTTCCCTCTCACAGGTCCTAAGATTGGCGCTATGACCTGGGCTGTACTACCTGGGAGAGGAGAAGACACAAAAGCCAGAGTGCCACCTGGATTGGGTGCTTGGCCAGCCTGTTGTCTGTGAGCTTTTTGGGTCCATCCTTCTTGGTAACTTTTCTCCATGAATTTCAAGCCTTGGCTGCTCCAGCTTGGGTCTTTTATGGCTTCCCCCTCTGGGGTGAGCCGCCCGTAGCTGTGGAGCCTATGAGCTCTCTCCAGCCAGAGAAGAGGAACCACATGGTACTCGGGGCAGAGGGTGGGTCTGAGGCTGTCATGTGAGCCTCCTGGAGCAAGGACTCAGAGGACTGGGCTCGAGAGGAGGAGAGAAGGGAGGATCAATCTCTGTCTTGTGAGGCCCTTACTCTGGGCCAGGCCAGGTGACCCATTTTTAGGGAAGAACCAGAGGTCAGACAGGTGGCTTGTCTTGCTCAAGATCATACCCACACACCCAGCAAATGGTAGATAAAATGCTCATGGGCGGCTGGGTTCCTCCTGAGGTGGTTTCCAAATTCAGCATTTCTCCTTGCTGCCTGCAGGGTCAGGTTTGGTGTCTGGGCTCCAGAATTTCCTCAGGAGGTCACAGGGCAGTCCAAGTTGTCACTGTTATGTCATCCTTTTCATGCCAGGACTAGCAGCAGAGGGTATTTGAAATCAAAGATGTAAAATGACATGCAGGTGTTTGCTGCTGGCAGTGGCATGTGGAGGGCACAGAGCAGACCTTCAAAAATGGGTATTACTTGAATGCATGAACAAATGAAAGGATTGTGCATCCACTCTGGCTCCCTATAGGGCCCTGGAATCCCCGTGAGGCTGTATTTACTTCCAGGAAGCTACTGGAGGGTTGCTGAAGGAGAGGAACCCTTGCAGTATGGAGCCCAGTTTCCCCCCAGGCTGGTGGCCCTGGAGCAGCAGCCAGGAAACTGGCCACAGGTTTGGGGGAGGCTGGCTCCATGAGACTGTCCTGGAGATGGAGGGAGCCCTGATGAGGAGCAGCAGAGGCCATTTCTTAAAATACTCTTTGGAAATTTCAACCCATTACTAGGTCCTAGAGACAAAGAGACATAGCTAAGGAATAAAAAAGGTGATGCTCAAAAAGGGAGAATTTTAACTAAATCTTTATAGTCCATCCAAGGCTAAAGTTCAATCCAAGATGTCAGCAAAAATGGCAGAGTAAGAACCTCTGAAAATTCTCACTTCCATAAAAGTGAGAATATCAGCAAAAATTGGCAGAATCAAGGCCAGGCGTGGTGGCTCACACCTGTAATCCTAGCACTTTGGGAGACTGAGGCAGGAGGATTGCTTGAGGCCAGGAGTTTGAGACCAGACTAGGCAACATAGCAAGATCACATTTCTACAAAAAGTAAAAAAAAAAAAAAAAAAAAAATTAAGCCGGTGTGGCAGTGTGCACCTGTAGTCCTAAATACTCGGGAGGATGAGACAGGAGGATCGCCTGAGCCCAGGGGTTTGAGGCTGTAGTGAGCTTTTGTGTTATATGATTGCACCACTGCACTCTAGCCTGGGTAACAGAGCAAGATCCTATCTCTTTAAAAAAAATGGGCAGAATCAACTTTTTCAGAACTCTGAAAATTAACCATAGGTTTGCTGCAAATCTAGGGAGCATCTTTTCAAGGAAAACAGCTGAATCTCAGTAAGAACAATGAGATTTGCAGCATTCAAGTTGCCTTATTCCCACAGTAGGTTTGAAAACCAACAGTCCCAAATCATAATGAAAATCAGTAGCCTGGCAGTCACTGGAGGCAGAATGGTGTTGGAGTGCCTTCATACCCTCATTTCCAGAGAATTGTCATTATTTGATTTATCCAGTGGTTTCCTGAAAGACATCACTCACTAGGCTGTCTTTATTTAAGCTGGCTCAGAGCTCAACCAGTGTGAATAGCCTTTTCTCTGATATTGTTTGTCAAAAGCAATCAAAGGCAATTGTTGAACATTATAGCTGTGTGAGGTGTTGGATAATAGTTGGGGCAAACAATAAGCTAACCAAAAAGCTTTTAAAGAAAACTGGAGAGTGAGGTGTTCAATGGGGGCTTTAAAAAGCTTCAAAATATTCCTGGAAGGCTGGACGCAGTGGCTCATGCCTATAATCCTAGCACTCTGGGAGGCTGAGGCGGGAGGATCCTTTGAGATCAGGAGTTAAATATCTATTTAACACAAAAGA
>CM052436.1:186893565-186910945 GCA_028533085.1 Varecia variegata | reverse complement strand
TAGAAAAAATTAGCCGGGCATGGTGGCGCATGCTTGTAGTCCCAGCTACTCGGGAGGCTGAGGCAGGAGGATTGCTTGAGCCCAGGAGTTTGAGGTTGCTGTGAGCTAGGCTGACGCCACGGCACTCACTCTAGCCCGGGCAACAAAGCGAGACTCTGTCTCAAAAAAAAAAAAAAAATTATCTGGACAACTAAAAATATATATAGAAAAAATTAGCCGGGCATGGTGGTGCATGCCTGTAGTCCCAGGTACTCAGGAGGTTGAGGCAGGAGGATTGCTTGAGCCCGGGAGTTTGAGGTTGCTGTGAGCTAGGCTGATGCCACGGCACTCTAGCCCAGGAAACAGAGTGAGACTCTGTCTCAAAAAAACAAAAACAAAAACAAAAACAAAACATGAGACACGTAGAAAACAAATAGAAAGCAGCAGATGTAAACGCTACCTTATCAGTAATTACTTTAAATGTAAATGGATTAAACACTCCAAATAAAAGGTGGAAATTGACAGAATGCTCTAGCTATATGCTGTTCTGAAGAGGCACACTTTTAGATTTAAGGTACAAATAGATTGAAAGTAAAAGGGTGGGAAACATATGCTAAACGGTAACATTGCCATTGTAAAGCCCAGGACTTGTGCTTCTCTAGATAACATCACAATTATAAAGCCTAAGACCAGTCTTTGAAGTATTTTTCAGACTCTGCATTCTGGGGGGACCCGCTGACACCAACCAGACCCAGGGATAGGCGTGGGAACAGATCCAACAGCCCTGAGACCCCCCCCCCCTCCAGGAAATCTCCCGACCTAGAGGATAATCTCTGTCACCCAATCCCATGTGTTCATCCCCACCAATCAGCAGATCCAATTCCCTGGCCCTTTGCCCACCAAACTATCTTTGAAAGCCCTTTCTCCCAAATTCGCAGAGAGATGGATTTGAAAAATTCCTCCCATCTCCTCACATGGCGCCTGTGATATTAAACTCTTTGTCTCCTGTAAAACCTGCTGTCTCAGTGTATTGGCTTTCTCTTGAGCAGCAGGCAATGAACCTGGTTGGGCTGTAACAGTTGCAGTACCTTCACCTCTGTACCAGAAGCTTCCCCTTCTCCCCGCCACAACCCACCACCCCCCCTGAGCCATTTTACCCGTGCATGTAGCTGGCCAAAATTGCCAGGGAATTAACCAATTCCGGTGGCCCCCAGTGACTGACGGGGGCTGGTCCGCAAATGCCCTAGGTCTTTCACCCTTAGAGAGGGGTAACTCTGAGACACACTATCCCCAGAGTCCCCACAGTGATAATCATGCAATTTCCTTTCTCTTCCCTCTCAAGTCCTTACCCCCTCCCTGATACACTATTTGAATCCTCGTCATGGAGTCCACTTCTGGGGAGTCCAGACTAAGAAGGCAAGAAAGAAGGACCTGCTAGGGATGTCTCAACTGCAAGGTAGAGCCATGGGCTGTGGCTAACTTACAACATCAGCAGGATGGCTGGAATGATCAGGCCTGGATTGGCGAGGAAAGCAAAGATCTTGCCCAGGAAGGTCGGGAAATCGTTTTCAATGGTCTCTTGGAGGACATCATACATTCTGTATTTCCCACTGGAAAAAGGAGAGGGTGCATTATAGCATGCTGCCAAGCTCATATGGCATACACAACTGTGTCCATGCCCACACAGGTCCAGAGCTGCCACTTGCCACTGCTTGCCTAGAAGAACCAGAGGTCTCCTCCAAATGAACTGCAAGTAAAAAATGCCCCACGACTAGCTGCCATTTAGGCTAGGGCTTATGGCTGGGTCAGCACACTGGCTCACCAGCCTCATGTCCTGGGTAACCTACAACCTCTCGAACTACAGTGGTCTTCTGTGTCTGACATGTTTCTCAGAAAAAAAAAAGTTTCCTCATATATTCTAATGGGAGAAAGTTTCTGTGATGTAGCTACAAGACCAACATGGGCCCCCTGGCATGGAAACAGTTCCCTAGAGGCTGACATGATGTCTCTCAAAAATATCTACAATTAGTCTTTAGATTATAATTCTAGACAATTGGATCACCTAGTCCAGGCTCCTGGCCAGTTCACAACTGTAATTTTGATTTTCTTCAAATACCTATGAACCATTATGCAGACTGACTTCTACAAATACCTGCCCAGACACTCCTGGACACTGCTGGCTCTTGGTTAGTAATTTTGGTGCCAAGATGTGGACAATGGGATTTGAATACCTGGTTTAATTCTTTACTCCCCCATTTATTACCTGTGAGACACCAGGGACAATTATTCTCTTTCTGACTATATTCATACCCTAGTTCTTCCCACTGGAGCTTTACTGTCCAATGTGGCTATTAAAAATAAAATAAAAATTAATTAAAATGAAATAAAATAAAAAATTCAGTTTCTTAGTTACACATTTCAAGTGCTCAGTAGTCATGTGACTAGTAGCTACTATGTTAGAAAGGCAGATGTGGAATGTTTTCATCATTAGTAAGTTGTATTAGACAGTCCATATCTGCAGAGGTTCAATATCTTTGGGCAAGATACTGAAAATTTCTCTGCCCTAGTTTTCTCCTCTGTATAATATAGTAATAATAATGATATAGTAGAGGCTGAGCACAGTGGCTCATGCCTGTAATCCTAGCACTCTGGAAAGCTGAGGCGGGAGCATTGCTTGAGCTCAGGAGTTCGAGACCAGCCTGAGCAAGAGCAAGACATAAACAGAAAAATTAGCTGGTCATCATCACGGCCTGTATTTCTGGCTACTCGGGAGGCTGAGGCAAGAGGATCGTTTGAGCCAGGAGTTTGATGTTGCAGTGAGCTATGATGACGCCATGGCACTCCACCCAGGGTGAGAGAACGAGACTCTGTCTCAAAAAAAAAAAAAAAAAATTAGAATCTGATATTATAACAATAGTACTGGCCTCAGGAGATTGTTTAGAGGATATAGATATGAATTTGCATAAAACATTGCATATGGTGCTGTCAAGTTATAAGTGCTCACCAAAATGTTGCAGCTGGCAGCCTCATTTTTCTCTCGTGTAAAGTATAGATGAGGGGTTGGCAGACAATGGCCCATGGACAAATTCAGCTGGCCACCTGTTTTTATATGGCCTGAAAGCTAAGAATCATTTTTACATTTTTAAGTGGTTGAAAAAATTTTAAAGAAAAGTACTATTTTGTGACACGTAAAAATTAAAATATGAAATCCTAATTTTAGTGTCTTGGGGGGATCGCTTGAGCCCAGGAGTTTGAGGTTGCTGTGAGCTAGGCTGATGCCACGGCACTCTAGCCTGGGCAACAGAGCAAGACTCTATGTCTCAAAAAATTTTTTTTAGTGTCTGTAAATACCATTTTAATGGAACACAGCCATGCTCATTCATTTTTTGTGCTATAATGGCAGAGAAGAGCAGTTGCATAAGAGACCATTTGTGGCCATCTCATTGCTGAGAACTGTTGCCCAGCACACTATGAATTGCAATGATGCAGTTATAACATGACAGCATTTCAAGTGCCGTGCATAGCACTGCATGATGATGTTTAACTTTTATTAGTTTTTATTACCAGTGTATACCCACCGTGTAAAAACAAGAAAAGGAAAGTGGACTTCAAATGTTACGCTTTTATGTAACAGTTGAGTGTAGATTATTTTGTCATTGAATTAGATGGTGTATGGTCTACATCCATAGGTTTGTTCTGTGGGTTGGTATATATACCTTACCATGGACCAGCGCACTCCTCTAAGTACTTTACAAATAACAATACACCGAGTCGTCATAACAACACTATAAGGTGGACACTACCATTATTTCCATCTTATAGGCAATAAACCTGTGGTGCAGAGAGCTAAGTAATTTGCTCAAGATCACCCAGCTGGCAAATGGCAGAGCTGGCCCTAGAATCTATTCTCTAAATCAGGGGATTGACAATTTTTTTTTTTCCTGGAAAGGGCTAGATATAGATTTTAGGCTTTGGGGGCCAGATGGTCTCTGTTACAACTACTCAATTCTGTTGTTATATCGAGAAAGCAGCCATAGACTCTATGTAAGCAAATGAGCATGGCTGAGTTCCAAAAAAACTTTATTTACAAAATGGGCAGTGGTCTGGATGTGGTCCATTAACTATAGTTTATCAACCACCTCCCCTTTTTAACCATATGCTATGCAATAGTGCCCTCTCATGCACTTATGTGGCCTGGCTGGCTCCTGTTGTCATTTGATCTGGTCCAAACCCTGAGTCCCTTCCTGTACAACTGCATTTTTGTGAAGTAATGGGTCTAGTTTGAGCATTGACCATAAACCAGGTGGTCTGTTCTAGACACTGGGTGGAGAGTAGTGAGAAAGGCAGCAAAAACCATTCCCTTATGGACCTTGTGTTCTGGTTGGGGAGACAGACAATAAACAAGATAAATAAGCGAAAGGTATGGCATGTTCAAGGATGATAAGGAGATATAATAAGCAAAAATGATGAAAGTGTGTATGTGTGTGTGACATTTTAGTTTGGGTACCCAGGAAAGGCCTCGCTGAGGAGGTGACCTTTGAGTAAATACCTAAAGCAAATGAGAGACCAGCTATGAAATATCTGAGGGATGAACATTCCTGCTGTTGGTGGGTTTGGTCAGAGCAGTGACAGGAGGGAGTGGGCAGCCATGTTTCCTTCCGAGTTCCATTTTCAGGTCCCTTCCCCTTCGATCTGGGTGTAGGTTGTTAGGGTCTCTCAGATGAATCAAAGGTGAGGCAGGTGGGGAGGGCCAGGCATGGCATAGGCCTACTTGCCGACCTCCTACCTGGGGACAGGTGGGCAGCCTGAGAAAGGGGCACTGCCATTTGCACCCAGGACCCAGCCCTCCAAACCTTGCTCAGGAAGAAGCCGACAGAGGCTCCTTCCTGTGGTTCTCCCTTCAGCCTGGTGTCTCAGGCCTTCTACACTTTGGCACATTCTTTCCCTGCTCCTTCTGAGTGAACCACTGTTGCCAGATCATGCTCTGCTGGAACGCTCCTGCTAACATTTCCTCTGGGCTCCAACAACCACAGGCCTTTATCTAGGTAAGTCCCTTATAAACTGAGAAGTCCCAGATCAGCATTTCCCAACGTGTGTTTCTCCACCCTGGTAGGCAGGGCCAGGACTAGAGTGAGGTGTGGGAGGCCCAGGGGTGCACGATTTAAGGTGATCACTCTCAGGGTTGCACATGTGAGGTGCAGAGCCTCGCTCGCTGGCCTCACCCCACCTGAGCTCTGGATGAGTGTTATGTGCAGAAAGGGATCCGTGGTCAGTAAGGATGAAAGCACCAGCTTACATATATTATCTCATTGCATGATTCTTTAGAGCCTTTCATAAAGGAGCATGCATCAAACATTTCTAAGTGAGAAGATGGCCGTTCCAAACTGCTTTAACCACAGAATCCCTCTGTAAGGAGGAAATAGAAGGCTTTGTTTTCAGGTCACATGTTTGTAAAGAGAGCAGTAGGTGCATGTCATTTCTCAATCTATTGCCTTATATAACTATTTATCTTTTCATACAATATCCAGTCTCCTAAACTAGTTTGACTTATACTCTGAACCCACAGTGCCGGCCAGTGCTCTGCAGAGCATGAAGCCCAGGCAGGTCTGAGTCAAGGGTCGACTGCAGTGGCTTCATGTCCGAACGGCACTTGTAAGATTACAGTTGTTTCATCTCCACTACTCATCCTATGGTAAGGTAATCCTGGGCAGTTGTCCAATATGGTAGCCATTAGCCATGTGTGATTATTTAAATTAAAATTAATGAAAATTAAGAATGAAATTCTGTCATTTGCAGCAACATGGATAGAACTGGAGGTCATTATGTTAAGTGAAATAATCAGGCACAGAAAGACAAATATCGCATGTTATCATTCATATGTGGAAGCTAAAAGAGTGGATCTCATGGAGGTAGAGCATAGAGTGGTGGTTACCAGAGGCAGAGAAGGGTTGGTGGGAGGGGGATGAAGGGAGGCTGGATAAGAGGTACAAAATATCATTAGATACAAGGAATAAGTTCCAGCATTTGATAGCACAGTAGGGAGACTATAGTTAACAATAATTTATTGTATATTTCAAAATAGCAAGAAGAGAAGAATCAGAATGTTCCCAACACAAAGAAAAGATAAAATGTTTGAGGTGATGGATATCCAAATTACCCTGATTTGATCATTACACATTGTATACATGTATCAGACTATCACATGTGCCCCCAAATATGTAAAACTATTACATATCAATTAATTAAAATTAGAAATTCAGTTTCTCAGTTCCTCATTTCACGTGCTCAACAGCCAACTGTGGCTGGTGGCCGCCATATTGGACAGCACAGACATAGAACATTTCCATCCTTGCAGGAAACTCTGCTGAACAGCACGGATGATTTGCTAAAGCTCCATGGCCTTTACATGCTGCCATGAAACCAGGCCCTCGGAGGACCCGAGATCCTGCACCTGAACGGCCCACAGTCAAAGGAGGGCGGGAGGGTCATGATGGTGTAAGCCACCGGCAGTAGGCTGAGGAAGAGCACCAGCAGCAGGAGGCCCATGTAGAAGCTGTTGGATCGGGAGGCTTTGAACACGCGCTCGTGGGGGACGTTGCTGCTCATCACCGCCCAGCACTGGAAGTACATGGAGGTCAGCAGGCGCAGCACGTTAATGCCCACCAGCCCCGGGGCATAGAAGGAGCCCATCCTGGAAGGGCAGAAACCGGACACCTGGTTGGCCTGACAGCAGAGAAGGTGAGGAAAAGAAGATAGAGGGAAATAGGATTGATGGCTTAGGGGCACGAGGCCAAGCTGCTTTTCCACCAGGTCCCAAGGGAAGGAGCCTCCCATTTAACCAGAATATCCATCACCAAGCCATAGTCATCCTATTGCCCTGGGCTCTGGCCGAGATTTGACCACCGCCTCGCCCCAGGGCATCTAGAAAATTACACGGTGTCCTGTCTGTTTCTCCTTGGTCTCCATAAAACAGCTTGTTTTATCAAAGTCCTTCAATTAAGAGAATTGAACAGTGGCTTGCAGTGAGCCCTTGGCATCTTGAAAGTCTTTGGCTGAAGTTATACAGCCTCCTCTAAGCCCCTTTTCCTTTTCAGAGGAGGGAGTTCCTTAGTTCATTTACCTTCCTCCTTCTCTCCTGTCCTCTTTTCTCCATTTTCCTCCTTCCTTTTCTCTTTCCTTTTTTTCTTTTTTCCTTCTTCCCTCTTTCTTCCCTCCTCTCCCCTCTTCCTTCTTTTTCTTTCTTTTCTCTCCTTCTCCCCACCCTCTACTTCTATGGTAGCACATGAGTGGGCCAGAAACTGTCCTGGTTCCCATTTGGTCTTGCCCTCTATATTTGGTGACCAGAGAGGTGAGATGATCTGTCCAGCCTCTTCCCAGCTAGTTGAGTGCCAAAGCCTGGGAATCCAGTTTTTTGACTCTCCAAATGAGGTGGTCCCCAGACAAAATGGATGACTCACCAGATCATTCCTTGGTTGAAGATCAAACCCAGCACATTTCCGCTAATATCAAACTCAGCGTATGAAGGCTGGTGGGGGGTGGCAAGAGAGAAAGAGAGAGAGAAGAGCGTGTTAGGTGGTGTTGGACCAACCTCACTTACCAGCCAACTGGCCAAGCCAAGGCCACTCATCCCAAAGAGCCTGCTCTGGGGATTGGAGAGGAGCCTTAGATTCAGGGTTCTGTTTCTTTAACATGTTTTCAACTTTTTAAGAAAAGTTTTGAAGTTCTCAAAGATGGAACTTTTTCAATGTCTTTTTCTTTTTCCATTTTTTTTTTTTTGAGACAGGGTCTTGCTCTGTCACCCTGGGTAGAGAGAGTACAATGGTGTCATCATAGCTCACTGCAGCCTCAAACTCCTGGGCTCAAGTGATCCTCCTGCCTCAGCCTCCCAAATAGCTGGGACTATAGGTGCACCCCACCACACCTGGCTAATGTTTTATATTTTTGGTAGAGATGGGGTCTTACTCTTGCTCAGGCTGGTTTCGAACTCCTGAGCTCAAGTGATCCTCCCACCTTAGCCTCCCAAGTAGCTGAGACTACAGCCATGAGCCTCCATGCTCAGCCTCAATGTCTTTTTCAATTAAAAAAAGTGAGAGTTTCTACCTTTTAGGGGCTGCAGGCTGACAGTGTGTTCTTGGGAAGACCCTGGTTCCTAAGAGAACATTTTATTCATATTTTAATCAGAAATATGCCTTGAACTTGTAATTAAGGATTAACTCTAACAAATAAAGAAATACAAAGAATTAAAAGAGGAGTCAAATGAAAAGAAAGTTTAAAAACAAACAAGAAAGTCCAGAAATAAAAGTTACATAAAATCTATAGTCCCCCACATTTTTATGTAACTTATATTTTTATATAATCCTTCTTTTTCCCACTGGTTTGAAAGGCCTCCTTTACCATAAACTAAATTCCCATATAGATTATATCTATTTCCAGACTTTTTATTCTGCTCCATTGACTTGTTTTTCTGGTCTCTAGTACCAGTTTTAGTTATTATAGCTTCATAATATGTTTAAGTATAAATATAATTCTTTTTTAAAAAAGAATTTTCCTGGATATTCCCACATTCTTATTTTTCAAATAAACTTTAGTATTATTTTAGGATCTTATTGAACTTATACATTAATTTGAGGACAATGACATCTTAGCAATATTGTGACTTTTTTTTTTTTATCAAAGATGTTATTCTTTTTGAGAACAAAGTTCTTTCAGCCTGATTCTCAGACAGGAGAAAAATTACGAAGTTTTCCTTGCTGCTGAGGAGGAGTTGAGTAGACTTGTTTAAAACTGCAGCTCGTGACTAAAAGAAAAAAATGTGACAGAAACCCATACCGGGGCCCTTTCCTGGGCCTGGCACCTTGCTGCAGGGAACATGGAGCCTCTCACCAGAAGCTCAGTTAAGAGGAAGGTCCCTGACACACACACACCAGTGACTACAGGGTGGGCCACTGAGGTGTCAGGGAAGAGACACATACAGGAGAGACGCATGGGCCAGAGGTTCCACCAGACATAGACAGCCACTATGCAGAGGAAATGACACACATTTAGAACGAGTAGTTTAGCAGGTAGGTGGGGAAGAGGAGTACAAGGACTATGAGTCAAAAGAAGTTTCTCAAAGCATAATCCAGAAGACAGGACCAATGGTTGGTTATTGTGTTCCTGGCATGTTCCAGGACTTTCTGGAACATTCACATGCTGTTCAGGACTTCACCCTCCCTAGCGAGAGTTGATACTGGGGAGGTGCAATTCTCCACCAACCACTTGCTCAGCACCGAAGTGTGTGGTCCACATTTTCCCAAGGCCAAATGCCTCCGCTCCCCGGATTAGAAGGCCACATTGTTAATTACACTGGGCAAAAGCCATGTTATTAAGGAAGATAGGACCCTTAAAGGATGTACAAATTCAACACTTTACTACTCCACAGAGCAGAGACCGGCATTCAGTATCTAAAGAAATGAAATGCACAAGAATTCATCCCACTGACTCTAAGTATCAAAGAGGTGGTTGAAATGCCTTTGTGCAGACTGTCCCTGAAATGGTGACCTACAAATCCCGCCTCCAGGTCCCAGCACCAGCAGTAGTTCATGAACCGCACAAAACAAGCCCGTAGGAAGTCCCCTAGCAGGATGGTGATGTACGTCACCAGCATGTCGGACACCGTCAGCCTCATGAATTCCTGCAAGGAGGAACACAGAAAAAGGGGGTGGTCAGAGGTCTTGCCCACTTCTCCCCACCTTCCTGCAGTCTCGCAAACTCTCCCCCACCCACCTGACTTCATCTCTGTGACTCTCTGAGTCCTTGTGGCAGAGGGGTGGTGTGGAGAAAAGACCCCAGGCTCTGGAACATGCTCAATTTAGGTTCCAGCCCTACAAATTACTAATTGTGTGGCTTTGGAATAATCTCTGAACCCCTCGAAACTGATAATTATATCAGTCTTGCAGGGTTACTGGGAAACTTAGTGACCATGTGTAAATTGCCTGGCACGTTGGTCTTGCCCAATGCCACGCAGGTATCATCACTAGGATCTGAAGATCTGAAGGCTCACCCCTCGATCCCCGCTCCTGCTCTGAAGTGCCAGCTGCCCCCACTGTGACTGAAGGTGACCATCAGTCACTGGGGACAATGGCTGGCTTTCTTTACCTCCTGCAAATCGGATTTTTTCTTGGTATGCAAAGAAAATAAAACAGATTTTGCACAGAGGCACGTAGCAGAAGGGCCAAAAGCAAAAGAATAAAGCTTTCTCTGCTGTTGTAGACTATATATAATTTTATAATTTGCTAATTTTTTTTTGAAAAACTGAAACTGCCTACCAGACACCATCACAACCTTTAAGACACCGAAGAGATCTGGAGGTCCTATGGGTCACAGTGTCTGCTTTATTCATTTTGTACCCTCTAAGGTGATTAAGAAATGTTTGCTGGAGGGACAGCTGATGACTTCCCAGGGTTACTCCTCCAATGGGAACATCAAGGAAGGCAAAACAAAGAACTGAGAACAGGAGTCGCCTTTTCAGAGAACGTAACTACTCACAATGCCCACAGCGGTCTCCCAGCACGAGCCTCGGGGCACGTCTGCAGGGTGCAGGGGTGGCCGGGGGACACTCTCATTCCAACCCGACGAGTTGTAATAGTTAAACAGAGTCCAGTGAGTGATGTTCTTTATTTTCTCTTCTTTAGAAAGCTAGAACAGAAGGTGGAGATGCGGGGTTGGAAGGAGCCAGGGGTGGTCCGACCCTTTCCACAGGCTAGCACATGCCACCACCCTACTATATAGCCTCCGCCCTACCCCTGGACAGAATCTTTCCAGAAATTCCCTCCACAGACTTTCAGTGTATACAGGAGGTCAGGGATGTGGGTGGGGAATTGATTGAAATCCTTGAGTCTTTCCCATGAAGTTATCTTCTTTTCTAAGTTAGCATCCATCCATCCATCCATCTGTCCATCCATCCATCTGTCCATCCATCCATCCATCCATCCACCTACTCATTCATCCTGGTTTTGAGAATAATTTATTCAGGGTCTATTCTGGGCATCTAAGGCAGGGGTGATTCCGGGGTGACCCAGAGAGATGGGACTTCCCACGGAAAGATCACAGTCTAGTAAATGACAGCGATGAACACATGATTATAGAGCAGAGTGATAGGAGTTGTGGGAAATTTTCTCTGGGGAAGGAGGAACACCTACCTTGGACAATGGGGGCCACAGAAGACTTCCTGGAAGCAGTGACACCTGGGCCCAAACCTCAGGGAGGATTAGCCAACTGGTCAAACATGGGGAGAAGCAGGGAGAAATGTAGGGGAAGAGTGAGGCTCAGGAGGGTAGAGCAGTCTCCTGGGGTAGAAGGGAAGCTGGAGATGAGGGAGGATGGGTAGGGAAAGGCCAGATCCAGGTACTTCCACGCTCAGAACAGTTTCCTGTTAGTCTGAGGAAAAAGTTCCTGCAGCTCAGGAATAAGGAGGGAGGGGTAGGGAAGAGGAGCGTCATCCCTCCCCCAGCCTAATCTTTCACTTCTTCCCCTCCATGCAGCCACCCTCCAGTTCCCTGGGGGCACCATCTGTGCCCTCTGCTTTTTCCAGTGTCTGCTAAGATTTCCCCAGAGTGGGATCTGCAGCTCTTCCGATGCAGTGCGGTGCTGCCCTGGGCTTGCTCCGCTGAAGCACATCGCACAGTGTGCTGGAGCGAGTAAGTCTGTCTCCCTGCCCGGTGTGAACGCGCTTGGAACAGAACTGTGTCTTGCTCGCTGCTGTACCCCAGGGCCCGACATAGTGTGTGTGCCACAACTGTCTGGTGTGAGCACTGAGGAACAGTTACGTCAACGAGGACCTCTCGCCTAGTGGACAATTACTTGGCTGTTAATCATTGATGGCAGCTATGCAACAATGTGGAAAAGTCTGCAGATAAAATATTAAGGGTACCAAATGACATGTACATGACGTGAAAAAATACAACCTAAGAAACAGTCAAGAACTGCAGCAAAATGTTAACAATATTTGCCTTTGGGTCATAGATTCTGGGAATATCTTTTCTTCATTTTGCTTTTCTGAACTTCAAACATTTATTTCATTCATATGAATTGTGTGTAATGAAATTATTGTATCAACAAAGGAGGCCAGGCGCAGTGGCTCACGCCTGTAATCCTAGCACTCTGGGAGGCCGAGGCAGGAGCATTGCTTGAGCTCAGGAGTTGGAGACCAGCCTGAGCAACAGCGAGACCCCATCTCTACAAAAAAATAGAAAAATTAGCTTGGCTTGGTGGCACGTTCCTGTAGTCCCAGCTACTCAGGAGGCTGAGGCAGGAGGATCGCTTGAGTCTAGGAGTTTGAGGTTGCAGTGAACTGTGATGATGCCACTGCACTCTGGCTGGGGTGACAGAATGAGACTCTGTCTCAAAAAAAAAAAAAAAAAAAAAAAAAGGAAATACTGTGGGCACCAGGGATTAGGGGGAGTTTGCGGTTTTTACCTTGAGGTGGACGTCATCCATCAGGGCCAGGAGGAACGTGTAGAGGTTCCCCAGGAAGAGTGCAAAGATGCGTCCCAGCTGCCACTTCAGTCCAATGCGTGGGTGGTAATTCTCCAGAGCTGCGATGGTTTCAAACAGAGGGGGACAGAACATCCCAAGCAGGGACATCACAATCTCTACCTGAGGAATCAGGAAATCCTGGGTTACTTATGTCATTAATATTACGGGCTTGGTCGCCATCCCTGCACCCCACGGCCATCCCTCTCCACCTCCCTGTTGCCCCACCCTGTGCCCCTGAAGATGCCCTGGGGTCTGCACAACTTGCTGTGTGACCCTGGCTAAGGCATCAACATGCCCTGAGCAGTCAGCATGTGCCCTCAGCACGTCATAACTGCCCACGTGACTGCTTGCCGTCATGATTGTTGCTATTAGTATTGATTAAAACAGCAAACTCTCCTTGTGGAGCAAATCATTTAACGCATGGGGCAGTGCTTTGTGTTCTGTAGAAGTTACGATCTAGGTGGGAGTCAGCGTGGTAGCCCTCATCTCAAGAGCATGGAAGACAGGAAGCGCAGACCACAGGAGGGAACTCAGATCAGGAAGATCCCGGTTGAGAGGGTTGCATTTGGAGTGAACTCCCTGGGTCTGAGCTCCAGCTCTATGACTTGCTGTCTTTGCAACTTAGGAAAAGTTACACAGCTTCTCTGAGCTTCTTGTTTCCTCACATGTAAAGGATGATGACAGTTGTGAGAGTCAGAGGAGATAATGTATGTAAGTCTACTAGCCCAGAGCCTGGTTAAAGCACCAAGCAATCCACTTTGGCTCCTATTTTGGGAGAATCCTGACTTGTATAACTAAATCTGACCATCATAGGACGTCGTTCTGCAACTAAAACTGCCCACCCAGTGGAAAGTAAATCCTTGAACTGTTGACCAAATTGCAAGTTGGCCAACTCTTCTGGGCTGGTCCTGAGTCTCCCACTCTTTCTCACATTGACCCTTGACTTGGTTTCTTGTCATCTCCTCACTTCCATACCGGCTCATGCAGTTCTCACCTGAGCAGCCATCCCTGCACCACACCCACCACTACCCTTCTTTATGTTTGTCCAATGCTCAGCCTAATCGCTGCCCTTGCCACAGAATTCCACTGCCTCTCCAGCGCTCGTGGACATTTCCATCTGCGACCCAAAACACCTTATTCGATTACATCATTCCTGCCTGGTTGTTTGTGCTTTGGCTGATTCTTGTTGAGCCTGTGTCCTAAGGAAACTGCAATCCTCTTAAGGGCAGATTCCATCCTGGGCATCTTCTGTATGCCTCGCACAGCCTAGTGACCCAGAGAGGGCTTCATGGAAGGGATTCCCCCTCTGACTCTATTCTCTGGTTCTCCCATCCTGCAGATGGGCCCCAGAGTCCTTGTTGTCCCATATCCCAAACCCATTCTGGCCAGGTCAGGAGTGATGTTGGGACCTCCAAATTGGGAGTATGTGAGTTGACATCTGGCTGCACTGATCTAGAGTTGGTTGGAAGCAAGCTCACCCAATCAAAAATAAGGCATCAGAGATACTGAGAGCCACACAGGTACTGGGTCCTCACCCTGACTCCATTACTACCAAGCTGTGTGTCTTCACCTTTCTGGGGCTCAGACACTTCCTGCAACAACTGGGAACAATGATGTCTGTCTTCCAGTATGCTATGAAGCTTGAATAAAATAATGTATAGACAGTGCCAAGCCTGTTGTGGGTATTCAGTGAGTAGTTTTCTCCTTTGTCATTCCTCCATCTCTTATTTATTGAACATCTACTGTATGTGAATCACTGCACCAAATTCTGAAGATGTAACAAAGAATAAAAAAGGATACATACACTTGCCCAAAAGGGCTTGGGTAGAGGTAGATAATTACATAACTAGTTAATCATCATGAAGGTGGAAAATGTTACAAATGGTAAGTACATAAAGCATTTAATAGCAATAAAGATATGATGTTTAAGCTCAGACCTGAAATTACTGAAGTGAGCTGGGGGTATGAGGGAAAAGGCATTTCAGTAGGACAGAGGCCAGTGCAGCCACAGCTTAGAGAAGGGTAAAGAGTGACTGGGGTGTAAGTCAGGGAAGCCATTGAGGACTTCATTCTAAGAGAAGATGATGGTCTTAATAGTGAATGTATCTTCATATTAAAAATGATAACTTGGAGATCTGGGAAGAGAATGATAGCCACAAAATGATTTTTGAATCTCCCTGAATTCCAATGTAAAAACAGGACAAAACAATTAAATAACAAAACCAAAAACCCACAGACAACAAAACTGGGTGACGTGGTGTCCTCAGGAATTCTAAAATACAAGTGAGTGGGAACAAACTACTAACAGCCACAAGATCTGATGGAATTAGTGTCCTTGTGAGAGAGTCACCTTTCTAGTCATTGGTATTGGACAATTTTATAATTGGCATGTCCTCCCATTAATGGACATGCCAATTATAATCCAGTTTTATCTAGTTCTGGGAGCCAGCCCCCCAAAGCCTAATAACAGACGACTCTTAGTTCAAGGTGTTTATGCTACGTGACTGGAAAGGAATATAATTTCACATTTGAAAACAAGTCTTCTAACCCAGACTTTGATGACTCAGCCAAGTGGAAGAGGAACCAGTGATTGCAGCGTTTGCCCCTGGACTTGACCTCTTCAGAGACGTCCTGCTTACCTCATTCCTTTCATACCAGCTGACATTCTGCTTTTTGGAGAATTCCTGGGATCGCTTCACCACAAAATAAATGAGGTACCCACTGCCACACAAGCAGCAGATGATGAGGAAGTTGGCCAGGACGCGAAGGAATCTTGTCAGATGCACATTTTCTTCTTTGTTACTTTCCTGTTCATCCACTATTGATTCCTTAACGTGTGAAAACGAGATGTGAACAATGTTAGACCAGAAACCAACAGGAACCACTGCTGGTGGCCTCTGGGACTGCTACTCTACATTTCCATAAATGAAGTAATACAGCAGGGTGATAGAATGCCCCGTGCCCTGTGGAGAATGTTGTTTTCTTTGAGAAAATACATTTTGTTGTTACTGCTATTTTGGTACACATAGTAAGAAAAACTTAGATTTATTGAATACTCACCATGTGCCAGACGTGGTACTAAACACTTTCCATGCATTATTCTCCTTAATCCCAACAACTAACCTATAGAGTGGTTACTATTATTACTCACATTACAGATACCAAGGCCCCGAGAGATTTCAGTAACTGTCTGATTGGGATTGTTTTAAATCTACAGATCAAATAGATTCCAATTGAATCTTAACAATCGTGAGTCTTCTAATCTAGGGGTTGGCCAACTTGTTCTATAAAAAGCTGGATAGTAAATATTTTTGGCTTTGCAGGCCATATGGTTTCTCCCACAACTATTCAACTATGCCATTGTAGCTGGAAAGCAACCATGGACAATATGTAAATAAATGGGCATGGCTTTGTTTCAATAAAACTTTATTTACAAAAGTAGGCAGCAGGCTGGCTTTGGCCCTCGGCCATGGTTTGCCAATCCCTGTTCTAATCCATAAGCATGGCCTATCTCTCCATTTATTTAGGGTTTCTTAATTTCTTTCAGCAATATTTTATACTTCTTGGTGTAATAGATTTGGTCTTAGATTAAATTTATTCCTAGGAATTTCATGTTTTTCCACACTATTTAAATAGAATTTAAAAAGTATTTTCTAATTTTTTCTGCTAGTAGACAAAAATACAATTGATTTTTGATGATTAACCTTGTGCCCTGCATCAGTAACTATAAAGACACAGGTAGTAAGTGGTAGAGCCAGGATGAAAAATGAGGTCTTCTAGATACTAAAGTCTTAACTCATAATTCTCATGTCTGCCCTGTTATGTAAGTGCATTTATGATGTCTGTTTTTAATAGACTCAAAGAAGTCTTTCTGCTTCTCAGATATTCAAAGTGCTTCACAGGCAGTGATCTTCGTCTCTTTCTGATAGGTCTAGAGGAAGAGTCAAAGCCCCCACCTGCCCCTACCCTGCCCTTGGATGCAGGTGGCCATAGCCCCCCATCGCTGTGAGAAGGAGGGGAGACAGCTCCCCTGTTCCGCCCACTGCCAACCTCACAGGACTTGAGGGCTCATGAAACCCATGCAGTGAGTTCCTGAGCCCAAGCCCTTTGCCCAGTGGGATCCCTGCCATCTGCAGGAGGAAGGGCTGGGGAGAGGAGAGGGACAAAGAGAAGACAGCCAAGCACAGTTGCCGTCTAGATCTGACCTCCGCTAGGTCCTGAGGGAAAAAAGTCTGACTGATCACACAGTAGGAATAATGGACCATCAAGAACGTGGAATGGTTTTTACAGTCATGGGGGAGAAAATATAATGTGCAGTGCTTTGATGTCACAGCTTGGGCCTTCATCCATGTGTTTACCATCTGGATGGTGATTTTATACAGACTATAGTTCTGTAGGCCACCGCAAATCTCTCTTGTGAACAAACGAACGAGATAATTAGTTGTAATTGTTGTGGATTGTGAGAAACACAGGGTTGGTTTCTTTATTCTTATACCCCCAAACCAGGGTTCTCAACCCTTTCTGGGTGCTCTAATCACTTGGGGAGCTTTTAAAAAACAAATGTCAGGGCTGGGTACAGTGGCTCGTGCCTCTAATCCCAGCATTTTGGGAGGCTAATGCAGGAAGATTGCTTGAGCTCAGGAGTTCAAGACCAGCCTGGGCAACATAGTGAGACCTCATCTCTACAAAAAATAAGATAATTAGCTGGGCGTAGTGGCTCGTGCCTGTAGTCCCAGCTACTTGGGAGGCTGAGCCAGGAGGATTGCTTGAGCCCAGGAGTTCAAGGTTGCAGTGAGCTATGATAGTCACCACTACACTCCAGGTGATGAAGCAAGATCCTGTCTCAAACAGAACAAAACAAAAACCAATGTCAGGACCCCAGCCC
>CM052436.1:186874751-186893065 GCA_028533085.1 Varecia variegata | reverse complement strand
CTTCCAGCCCTGGTTTTCCAGATATGGTTTTGACCCTATCCTGATTGGATGATTACCATATAAAAAAGGAACCAGCTGTCAGAAGAGAGAGATGATCACAAACGCTAAAGAGAAGAGGGGCCCATAAGGAAAAGATTGGTTTCTTGGCCCCGATGGCAGAGATAGGGAGGACGTGGGGATGGCAGATGACAGACAATGGGCCCTCCAGTCTCCCTGCTTCATCTACACTCCCTAGTTCCAATTCTGTGCTCAGAAATAATCTTTGGCTCATCTGGCTTCCTTTGTAGGAAGAGAGCCTCTGCCGATCACCTGGGCCGTGAGTATTTTGGTTTCTATGGCAGTGACTTTCATGGTAAATTAATAGACAGGAATCGGGATGATGGTTTAGTCTCACATATAACTAACTCCACTATCAACAATAAAAGGCGCTGCTGATGTGGACTTCAAATATTCCAGTTCTTGCATCCGTTATTTCTCCTTGTAAATTAATAATCCAGCCTCTGGTTTTATATATCAGTCTCATAAGCTTTATTAATGTGAGTCCTCCCCGAGAGATGGATCCGCTGTCAGAGTGCTGATAAAATCAGTACAAAATATAGACTTGCAGGGCTGAGGCTCAGTAGGGTAATGAACGTTGCTAAGTGAGGCCCCTGGAGGTACAGCCTGCCAGTTGGCTCCTTGGCAACCACCTGACAGCCCCTCAAGGCTATGGGTATCTCGGACTGAAAGGTGATGCTCTGGAACTTGGGCAGAGGCAGAGCGAGGCCTGGGAGATGCTCTGGCATGGAAGCTTTTATCCTTCATTGGCTGACAGTGTTAGAAAACTGGGCTGGTGGTGTGGGCAGGAGACTCCAAACCTTCCTCGGGGTTGCGTGAGATGGTAGCTGCTGGCCCTGGGACTGGGTTATTAATTGTCATATCATCTTGCTCTCAAGCTACATATAGGAAAAAGGTTTTCAAATCGTGATCCCGCAGGGCGCAGGCAAGCTGTCTGTCCTATCTATGGATGAAATCTGGGTCTGGGTGACTAAAATGAAAGCAACCAGTGAGGCCCGAGAAATATTACTGCAGAACTAGGAAAAAGCAACACCATTCTTTGATATTTGTGGAAAATATTTCCTCCGGGATGCATAAATAAATTCTAGGAAGCAGTTCAGCGTTGTTAATAGGATGCAAGAAATATGGCTTCTAAAAGGATACCAATTGGAGATTTTAAAAAGAATTTAGTGAGATACGGAAGGATTACAGGGAAACCAAGAGTTCAATACGTGAATGAAAAGAAACATTAGAAAAAAATAAAGACTATAATTGACTAAATGGATTCAGTGATATTGAGAATAAACCTGAGAAATTTCTGGGATTGCAAAGAGAGAAAAAGAAAAGAATTTAAAACAATGAGGGAAGGTAAATACAGAGGACAGAGGATGGGCAGCTATCCTTTTCCTAAGGGAGAAGCTGGAGACATTTGAACAGAAACATGATTGAACAGAATCATTTATCAAAGATACATTTGTCTAGAGATCTGCTATACAACATCATTCCTCGAACTCCTGATCTCAAGAGATCCCCCTGCCTCGGCCTCCCAGAGTGCTAGAATTACAGGCATGAGCCACCGCGCCCCACTAGCATCATTCCTATACTTAACAATACTATATTGTGCACTTAAAAATTTGTTAAGAAATTAGATCTCAGGTGTTCTTACCACAATAAAAAGATAGTGAATGCAAATTAAAAGAAGAATAATAACCTATTAAAAAACCAATTAGATTAGTTTAAAAGATAATAACATTCATAACTAACAAGGAGAAGTCATTCTCAGACTTTGTTCATTTGAGCATGTTTGCTACACATTGGGAAAAATAATCTGGAAATGTGTAGTAAAATTTAAAATATGTATACTTTTGAATCAGCAGTACTATTTTGGGGACAGACTCTGTCCTGTTGTAATCAAAAACATACATATCTAAGATAAATGCATAAAGGTGCATTTATGTGTTATTTTGTAGCATTGTTTGTAACGGTAGAAAACTAGAAAAAAATATATTTGAAGAGCACATTCCTCAGTTGGGAAAAAAATCTGAGCATGCAGTTGTTAAGTGGTAAATAGTTTTTAGGCTGGTAAATAGTTTTTAGACAAAATTAATATAATGACCCATAAATAGTTGCCAGATAATTATAACTGAAAAAGGAGAAAAAATAATATTAGCTATAAAAAAGATTCAAATCCAACAGATATAAAAAGTAATTACTTGCTTCTCAAACTACTCCATGGAAAAAAAGAAAAAAAAAGTAATTACAAAAATTATGGGGCTGGTCGGGTGCGGTGGCTCATGCCTATAATCCTAGCACTCTGGGAGGCCAAGGCGGGAGGATCACTCAAGGTCAGAAGTTCGAGACCAGCCTGAGAAAGAGCAAGACCCCGTCTCTACTAAAAATAGAAAGAAATTATTTGGACAACTAAAAATACATATAGAAAAAATTAGCCGGGCATGGTGGTACATGCCTGTAGTCCCAGCTACTCGGGAGGCTCAGGCAGGAGGATCACTTGAGCCCAGGAGTTTGAGGTTGCTGTGAGCTAGGCTGATGCCATGGCACTCTAGCCAGAGTGACAGAGCGGGACTCTACCTCAAAAAAAAAAAAAAGAAAAGAAAATTATGGGGCTACCATATGCAACTCTCTGTTAAAGCACATGAAAATTTTAATGGAATGATGATCCAGTTTCAGGAAGAATATGAATTATCAAAATGGCTCTAAGAAAAAGTTAAAACTTAAATACATCAATAAACAGGGGAAAAAGTGAAAAAAATTACCAAGGTATTTTATAAAAATGGCTCTTGATCTCTACATTTTTAAGGGTATCATCTTTACAATTTTCAAAGAAGGAATAATCATGCTTCATAAACAGATTTACAGCATAAAGAGGAGATAATGCCACTCATTTAATATTATAAAGCAAGTGCAGCCCTAAATATTAAAATCTGCCAAAATAGCATGCATGCATACACATGCACACACACACACAGATTCAGAACAATCTTATAAAAATTTATATAAAAATCATAAGTAAGATACTGGAAAATCAAATGTGTCTGTGGTGTTAAAAATAATGTACCGTGACTGAGGTTTAATAACAGAAAGGAAAAGATGTTTAACAAAACCTGTTACCTATTTGCAATAAAATGGAAGTCTTACTAAACTATAACCAGAGGATAATTTTTTATTACAAGAAAGAAAATCCATTTCAAGCCAACAACTCCCATGAATTTAATGTGAAACACTAGAGCCATTCTCACTGAAGTGCTACAAAGGCAGGGAGACCTATGATTGTCATTGCCAACTCATGCTGTTCGAGGATTGCTAACCCACACTCTAGGATAGGAATGATATGTCACATTTAGGAAAATCTGACAAAAATATCTTTGTGTACATAGTCAGATGAAAATGATTAGAATTAATAAGAGAGTACAATAAGGAAGCTAGATATAATATTAACACATAAATCTGTAGCTTTCCTACATACCACCAATAACTAGTTATTAAATACATGAAAAATGATCCCATTTGCAAAAGCAACTAGAGTATAAACTACATAGAAACAAACTTAAAACATGGAAGAGATCTATATGAAGAAAATGACAAACTTTGCTGAAGGATGTAAAATAACGACTGTCTAGTATTTTTAGATGTGAAGACTAAATATCATATATGATAAGAAGTTTTCCCAAATTAAATCACAGATTAAAAAATTCTAATCAAAATCTCAGTGAGCTATATTGGAACTTGGCAAAGTGATTTAAAAAATGCATATGGAAACACAGGCAAGACAAGTCAAGACATTTTTGAAAAGCGAAGGGAAAAATGGACATGTTAGAACTATCAGGCATCAGAATTAATAGCGAGATGATGACATCAAATGAATGTTCAGAATAAAAGCCCTGAAATAGGCTGTATATAAGACTTAAGTGAGTGAGAATGGTAGTTTCTCAAATCAGTGGGGGAGGAACGATACTTCAATCAGTCTCACATTAAGTCTCACCTGAATCAGGAGCCCAGGTTACAACACAACTCACAAAACAGAGCTCTTGCCACCCCTCTGGGCACATCACTGTTTACCATCCATGAGACCCTGACTACACCACAGCCCTTCTGGGTCTCCAACCAAACCAATGTCCTGATTTGGGGTTGGGAAAATAAGATCCCAGTGGTTTTAACATCGTTGATTCTGTGAGTTTATTTACTGGAGAGGAAACAAGTTTCAAATATATTGAAGCCCTCACAGATGAATATGGAGAAATCGGCAGGATACAGTTGGTTTCCACTCTTGCATGAATCAGAATGGTCAGGTGGCCCTCATGCTCAGGATTTTGGGGTCAGCTAGGCACAAATGGTGAGGCTGGGCAGATGGCTACTGTGGTCCGTCCCCCAGGTTCCGAAGCTGAGCTGCCCCCCCCCCCGCCACAGGTTTGCTGCTCCCGCACCACACACCTTAGCCATCAGCATCCTGTAAGCATAGAGTTGCTTGCCTTTCCCCTTTCCCAAGGCTCCTTCATACTCCTCCACAAATGCTTGGGCCTCCCTGGTTAGGGGGGAAAAAAAAGAGCAGGAATTCAATTGGCACCTAACCAAAGGAAAGCTGAAAGATGAAGGCTCAAAGTCATGTGGCTGAAAGCCTATGTGTTTTTATACCTCTAGTTAGAATATAAATTCCATGAAGGCAGGGCATTTTGTTTGTTTTGTCCACTGAAGTTTCCTAAATGCCAAGAATAGTGCTTGGCACATACCAGGCACTTGTGGTAGGCAGAGTTTTGGCCCCTGTGACCTTTATCTGCTGGTGTTACACCGTGAATATATTATGTTACATGGCAAAGGGGACTTTCCAGATGTAATGAAGATTGCTGATTTTAAAATAGGGAGATTGTTCTGGATTATCTGGATGTCCCCAATGTAATCACATGAGCCCTCACAAACAGAAGAGGAAGGCGGAAGAGTCAGAGAGACATGTGGCACGACGGTGAGTAAGAGAAATTAGAAGTAGGAAAATTCTTGACTTTCTGTGGCTGGGGCAGCTCTGGAGGGGGCCACATGGAAAGCGTGAGAAGGAAATGAATTCTGCCAACAACCAGGGAGCTTGGAAGAGAACCTCAACCCCAGATGAGGTGTTTTTTGTCTGCATCCGTTGATGTTTCTGGGTTTCTGGCTTCTCTAGTACCCAGTCTGAGATACATAAGGAAAGAAAGAAAACCCAGGGAACTCAATGCCTTGTCATTCTTTTGATCCTGAGGTCCTTAGCTAGTCTACCTTCTTCTTTCTACCTCTCCAAATCTTCTAACGTTTGCCTTATATCTAATGCTCAGGGTTTTAGTTGTGCTTAGTGGGAAGTATAGGGAAAAGTAAGTCTATTCCATCTTCCAGAAGCAGAAGTCCTCTGATCTCTCTGAAGAAAGCAAGTGGTGTGGGTAATTTTCTAAGATTAAAGCAAATACCCCTCATGGCACCAGAAGCTCTTATGCCAACTTCACATCCTACCGTGTGTCATTCTTGACGACGTCCTTGTGCTCCTCTGATTTGTCTTTGTTCCCTTATCTCTTAGGGCTTAGCACAGTGTCTGGCACAAAAGATGTCCAAGCTTTAATAATAACAGTAACCACTATTTATTAATTTCAGATTATGTGCTGAGCCCTTAATATAAATATTTTCAATTTGTCAGAACAACCCCGTGAGGTAGATAATATTCCCATTGTACAAACGAGGAATGTGAGGCTCAGAGAGGTTCAAGGAAGGAAACCAGTCTGAGAGGGAGCGAGTGGCCAGCCCAAGTCCCAGAAGGTGGCAGGGATGTGAACTCAAGTTTGCCGGTTTCACTAATGTTGCTTTTTATGCCTTGGTGTCCTTAGATAGTCGACAACTATGCTCAGCTCAGCCAACTGCCTGACTGGGCCAGAGGCTGGGTCCTGTCTCTAAAAAAAGAGGATGTAGTCTGGGGACACTCTCTGTGGCTGGAGATTTTACTACCAGAAGAGGAAATCATACAGGAGGCAAATGGGTGCATTCTAGAATGTCTGGTAATGCTGGAGAGGTGATTACAAATTAACAGGGCAGGCTCTGGAGCCAGAATTCCTTAGTTCAAATCCTGGCTGGGCCACTTCACGTGCTCTGAGACCTTGGGCAAATTACTCAATTGTTCCGTGCCTCAGTTTCCTCATCAGTAAAATGGGGAAAATCACTGGGCGGTTGTGAGGATTAAGTGAATTGTTATACATACCACATTCAGAGCACTGCCCAGCATGTAGAGCATGCTTGGCAGTGTTGGCTATGTATAAAAAGGAAAGAATGTTAAATGATGAAGAAGACACAGCTCTGCAGACAAGAGCATTCAATCGAGTGAGGGGACAGTGCCTTGGGGACCAGAAGGCCAGTAGATAACTCAGCCTGAGTGTGGGGAGAGCCTTAGACCTGAGCCTAGGATGAGGAATCTTGGGGGAAGGAAGCAGGTAGGAAGGGGAGGGAGGGGCCTGGAGGACAGAGACCCATTGTTTGCCAGAAAGATCCATCCTATCTGGTGAGAAAGACACGTCTCTTCAGCATCTCAGACCTTAGCCTCTGCCCATCCCATCGGGAGCAGGGACTGCCCCTCCATGGCAGGGAGAGGATGTCAGATTTCTCCTCTGGGCAGCTGAATAGGCTTTACAGATTTTCATGGTCCCTGAGACTTCCAGCCTGCTGGAGATCTCATTTCCATATGCATCAAGGGTGCCCTTTTTCCACTGTTAATAAAAGATGTGTTCTGGTGACACCTGAGTGGGGGTGAGGTTCTGTTAGAGTGACAAGTGGCTGTTGCACCCTGCTGACAGGAGGAAGAACCTCACCTGGAGGGGGCAGGGAGAAGGGACTCAAAAAAAGGAGGCCAGGAAGGAAGACAGCCCACCACTTCGAGCTGGGCCTAGAGTCCACACTGTGGTCAGTAGCCACGTGTGACTATTTAAATGTTTTTGTTTTTTTTTTTGAGACAGAGTCTCACTCCGTTGCCCCGGTTAGAGTGAGTGCCGTGCGACCTCAAACTCCTGGGCTTAAGCAATCCTACTGCCTCAGCCTCCCAAGTAGCTGGGACTACAGGCATGCGCCACTATGCCCGGCTAATTTTTCTCTCTATATTTTTAGCTGTCCATATAATTTCTTTCTATTTTTAGTAGAGACGGGGTCTCGCTCTTGCTCAGGCTGGTCTTGAACTCCTGAGCTCAAACAATCCACCCGCCTCGGCCTCCCAGAGTGCTAGGATTATAGGCGTGAGCCACTGCGCCCGGCCTAAATGTTTTAAAATTATTTTTATTTTATTGTTTTAATTGATAAACAAAATTTGTATATGTTTATGGTGTCCATGATGGTTTGATACAGGTACACCTTGTGGAATGGCTAAATCAAGCCAATTAACATGTGTATTACCTCATGTAGCTACACAGGGCTAGCAGCTGCGTATTAGACAGTGCAGATCTAGGACTATTTCCATCATCTCAGAAAGTTCTGGTGGTCAGCACTGGTCTGCAGCACAGGTCTAGAGGCACTGCGGGGAGCTCTCTCTTCTTGCAGCAGCATGGGAGGTGGTGTAGGAATTTGCAGGCAGTGGAGTAAGCCCTATTTCCCAGAAACCCAGCCAGGGTCTCACCGTGCCGGTGCAGCCATCACCTTTGCTATGCCACACAGGGCAAACGGTGACAAAACATGGCTGGCAATTGCTCTGCTGAATGAAGGGTGACGAGTTTGACTTGAGCAATGAGAAAACTCGGCTGTGAGAGGAGCCAGGGAACATGGGCTGTCTATAGAGGGAGGGGGAATGTGGGCGTCACCTCCAATGCTGTGACAGCAGAACAGGTGGGACCGAGGGGAGAATGGGAATGTTGGATGGGAATTTTTTAGTGGACAACCAGAGGTCATGCAGTGTGACTTCTGTTCCTATCTCAAGTGGCTGAGTTGAAAATAGGAGTTGAGCGGTGTGGGTACGAGGCCCGTTATCGTCTACAGAATGGTATTCATGGAGCATCCGTACCACCGTGGCCTTAGGCCATACAGATGTGAGAACACCTAAGAGACCCTCTCCCCACTTGGCATACAAGCCACTACAAGCAAGAGTGCCGCACATGGAGAGATGCTGGGTGCTCAAAGAACACAGGAGAGAGTTGCTCTTGAGAAGGGCGGGGGGCGGGGGGAGGGTCACAGAAAGCATCCCTGGGGAAGGCATATCTGTGTTGGCCTGTGAGGGAGGCACCAAAGCCACCAGATGAGGTGGGCATGGGACAGAAAGGGCGGCAGGCAATGAAAAGATTGGGAAGAGGTGAGGAGCGCACTGAGCCTCCGTCTCTCCCCCTGCAGGCCTGCCTTGGCTCTGATGGTGCTCCCGAGTGCTGTGTTCCATGTGCTGGGTGGGGCAGAGGGGAGGAAGGCACTGAGCCTTGTGGACACCCAGAGGCCCTGGCTGCCACCAGCCTGCTCACCTGAGCTCCGCCAGCTTCTTCGCCATGGGCCAGGGCTTGCTGCGCATGGTGGCGATGAGCTTCTTTTTTTCCTCCACCTGCTCCAGGATGCGGGCCAGTTCCTCCTCAGACAGGGACGCCCTGCCAGAGGCACTGGAGGCCAAAGAGGACGATCTGGAGGCAGGGCCAGGGGAGACGCAGAGGAAAATTGGAAAGGAGGTGGGTGTCCTCAGGTGTTCCTGAATGCAGAGGAGCCCACAGGCAAGACGACACTCCTGCCCCCCTGCTCGGAAGCCATCAGAGTGACTCCGGCCACCTGTCAGCAGAGGCCAAAACTCTATCCTGTAGCCCTCGGCACTGGGGCTCCCTCCCCAAACTCCGTTTCTCTGAGTCCTGCCCTCGCACCACACCCTAGTGCAGCGCTGCCCATCGGAAATAGAACAGGAGCCACTTATTGTACTAGAAGCCACCTTAAAGTGGTAAAAAGAAATGGGTATTAATTTTGATAATACATTTCATTTAATCCAATAGATCAAAAATTATAATTTAGCATGTAATCAACATAGAATTATTAGAGATATTTTACAGTCTTTTTTTCTAATATCTTCAAAGTCTGATGTTCATTTTGTACCCACAGCACACAGAAATTCACACATTAAACTTTCATCGGACATATTTAATGGGTATTTGGATTTCATAAATGTATAGGTGAAAAAGCAGATTCACACGTCTACATTGTTTCAGACATGCTTAAAAGTTTCCCAACAGCTCTATCAAGTAGCAAAATGTCATTTTCCCTTGATACTTGCATCTACATTGACAACACTAGGTCATCTTTCTGTAGGAGAAATATTTTCCCTTCAAAGTCAAATCAAATTAGTTTTAAAACTATGTCTGTCTGTCCAAGTTAAGTAAATTCACTAACTTTTGTGTCAACTCAGTGGTATTAATGTCAAATTAAAATTAAATGAGGTATTCAGTTCCTCCGTCATATGGGCCACATTTCGTGTTCAACAGCCACGTGTGGCTAGTGACGTGCCACTGCCACGGGACAGCACAGCTGTAGAGTGTCCAGCCAGAAACGCCCCATGCAATGACCCTCCCATTGCCCAGACCACACTGTGTGCTCATCTGCACAAAATCCAAGTTCCTGTGTGTGCTCCTCACAGCCCCTGGGCTATTCTGACTCCTTCAGGGATAAAAAGAGCCAGACAGCGGTGGCAGGGTGGGTGGAGGAGAAAAGGAGACACCCATCAAAATTGGTAGCAAAACATGAAAACTAAACCCCCACTCTCGGACTCCATAAGCTGGCTCTGTCCACTATCCCCCGTGTGTTAGTGCTAATAGAACAAAAGAGACAAAACAAGCAAATCAAACCCCCAAATCCCAGAATTTCCAAGCTGGTAGAACCCTTGAAGATCTTCTAGACTCATGCCACAATTCTAGAAGAGCAGAGCAGAGGAGGGGGCATCAGTCCCTCATCAGGGAGGGACAGGGTGCAGCGAGTGCCCCAATCAGAGCCAGAACACACCTGGGTTTCTTCGGCCTCGTCCATGGTTCCTCCTTCTTCAGAACCTTCTTTTCCTTCTTTGGGGGTGCTCTCTGCTCCTTGAGGGAAGCCGGCCCATCCGTCTTCCGCTTCCCCTCCCAGGTCCTCTCTGTTGCACTCCGGTCCTGTCCCCGCAGCTCTCCTCGGCGGCTCCTGCGCTCTGTCTGGCTCCTGCGCTCTGTCTGCTTCCTCCGGGGAGACCCCGGCCGTGGGCTGCCCCTGGGCCTCTCCTGCTGGCCAGGCGGGGATCCGCGCCTGCCTGGGGGGGGCCGCTTGCTGGAGGGTCTCCTCCCCAACCTGTCACCTACAGAGGCAAGAAATGGACAGTCTGGCCTCACCAGCATCTGTCCCGGAAAGTGCTCCAAGCCATGAAAAATCAGTAGTCCCAGATGTTTCCCGGAGCTTGTCAGCTCTGTCAGGGCTCAGAGCATGATGCCCCAAAATGTGGCCCCTTGGCGTACTGAGTGATTTAGACTGAAGGAAATTGAGAAAATGGCAGAAACAGGGCGGTCACTCTCTGACCTTCTTCCCTGAAGACCTTCATATGACAGGTGTCCTAATGTCACAGAGAGGCCAAGGAGAATCTGAACAAACAGGCCTTGCTAAGTTCCCTCTAGTTATTACCATTAGATCATACCCTTTTTGTCCTCCAATCATACTTCTGCACGACTGTCCATGAAAACACAGTTCTCCCTGGGCCTTTGGGCCTTTATTTCTGAAGGGTGTTGGGTCACCTAAAGCTATGTCAAATAAATTTGCATGCTCTTCTCTTGTTAATCTGTCTTTTGTTCCTGGGGCCCCAGCCATGAGCCATGAGACTGCTGAGGACAGAAATCTTGTCTGCCCTGCTGCTCCAAAGTGCACCGACTTTGGAAGCCTCTGGTCTCAGGTGAGCATGATTGCTTCCCTTCTCTGACCTGCTGGCTCTCCCACACTCTAGCCTAAGCCTCAGGTAGAGATCTAGGCAGGTGCCTTTCCTCCTCTTGGATTTATAGTTCCTTGGGGTCAGAGCTGAGTTATGTCCTGACCCCCAGTGCCAAGGCCAAGTGTAGGCCTCTGTCGGGTAAGGCTGGACACCGGGACAGGAAGGGCCTGTCTGGCTCCATTCTCTAGGGGCTGCCCCCCTGGTGTGCCCTCTGCATGGGGAAGGGGACAAGGGGTGAGAGCTGCTGAGCTAAGTTAGGTCCTGTTCCTCAGCACTGCCTAAATGTTTGTTTGGTTTTTGAGACAAGGTCTTGCTCTGTCTCCCTGGCTAGAGTGCAGTGACATCATCATAGCTCACTGAAACCTCCAACTCCTGGGCTCAAGTGACCTTCCTGTCTCAGCCTCCCCAGTAGCTGGGACTACATGTGCGCACCACCATGCCTGGCTAATTTTTCTATATTTTGTAGCGACGGGGTATTTCTATGTTGCACAGGCTGATCTTGAACTCCTGGCCTCAAAAGAATCCTCCTGCCCTTGGCCTCCCACAGTGCTAGGATTACAGGCGTGAACCATCACACCCAGCAGTTTGTTTGTTTTAAACAGTGTCTTTACAGCGTTGACAAATGGTCTAGTGGTGCAGAATCCACTCTACGGTGTGGACTTTCCCCAGTTCACCCAACAGCTAGTTTAAGCACAACTACCCATACAGGCATTTACAAATCAAACACAGGGGAAAGGATGATGAGGTTCTGGTGCTAATTATGAACCTTTCCATCACTTCCTAGCTGGGCATCTTTGAGCAAGTGTCCTAACCTCTCTGAGTCTGAGCTCATCCCTAACATGGGGATGTTAATAATCTGTTAAATTGATAATAAACATAACACAGCTATGGCATCTGAGAGTGGACGTCATGACTCTGCCTCTTTTAACTGAAAATAAGATATTTTTATTTGTAAAAAGAACACAGGTTTGGGGCTAGGCTGGTCTGCATGGAAATCCCAGTTCTATCACTTACTTATCTCTGTGACCACAGCTAAATTACTTTTCTGTACCTCAGTTTCCTCACCTGTCAAATGGCTCTAGTAGCCTCTATTTCCCTGCATGGTTGTAGGGTTTCTTAATAACAAGAGTCAGGGATCTGCACGTGGGAGCTACTCAGCAAAGGCTCTTTCCCCTCTTGTGTCCCCAGCCCACCTGCCGCCTCTGCCCTCTGAGGCCCTGTGTCAGAGTGGGCGTGGCCTGGCCCCCAGGCTGGCTGCAGAGCACCTGCTCTCACTGTCTGCTGCAGTGGCCCCTGTCCCGGCTTTTCTGCCATGGCCAGGGGGGTCCCCCTGCACTGTGAGAGCTCACACTCTGGGCAGAGCAGAGGGGAGTCCTCCCCAGTGCCCCAAAGCAGTCCTGAAAGCTTCCTCTCTGCCTTCTCAACCCTTTAGCTCTTACATTCTGAGCCACAAGCCACCCTGTGAAATAGCACCACACCTGGTTGATGAGAGGTGGGGCTGGATTTGGGCAGCCTGAGCTGGGGACTTGGAGTCTGGATGTCTGGGCCGGGAGCCTGGCTGTGCTGGTTGTTACCTAGGTAGCCTGGGCAGGCGGCTTGTTCTCCGAGTTGGCTTCCTCTTGAGCACTCAGGTAGGTGCTGTTGGTGGTCTCCCCAGGTCCCCACTGCCTGGCCCCGGCATCATCCCCTAAATGTTGTGTGTGTTGGCTCTACAGCTCACAGCTTCCCCCTTCCCGAGGGAACCCTGGGTCGATGGGAGTCATGTTGTTGGGAAATGCTTGGCAGTTTACATCCCTTTCCTCTCCTCGAGCAGCCCACAGCCAATTACTAACTGATTTAGGGTACGAAGTCCTGCTGTCTCAAGAGCAAGTCTGTGCTTTGTTCACGCTCTAGACTTCCCCCTGGGGCGAGGCCGAGGCTGGAATCCTGCTGAGACCGCATCCTGGCTCAGCTCCTGCCCTGCTCAATCCTGCTCCCCTCTCTCCATGTCTCCTGAGCGCAATCAGCCTCATGCCGAGAACGCTCAACTCAGTCTCTGCATCCAGGGAGCCAGCCTCTCCGCAGGCCCCACCTCTGATGTCTGTGCGAGTGTGATGTCAGCTGGAGCAGGTCAGGTTCAGTGAAGGGAATTTGCTCTGAAGTTCTAAGAGAAACTGCTCAGAGTTCTCTTCTTGGGTTTCAAGCTGGGATATTGGGAGCATATTCAAGTCGACAAGGGGCTTGCCTGCCTGACCCACTGAGTTGGCCGAGCACTCACAGGAGATGCATTTGTCGTTTTATTCACTAACTCATTCACCCGCACAAAAACACGAATCGAGCATCTGCCAGGTGCTGTTCACAGTGCGGGGCTATGGCAGTAACCAAGACTGACAAGATGCTTTGCCTCACGGAGTTTTGAGTTAGCAGAGAAGACAGAGCGTGAGCCAAGAAGCACAGGGGCGAGCTTCACTCAGACCTGAGCAGCTGAGGAGGCATCCTGAAGGAAGAAACGTCTAGGCTGAGGCCTGGACATGGGGTGTAGGGGTACACAGCGAGGGGATATGGGGCAGGGGTAGGTAGTGAGTGGTGTGAGGAGGGGTGGATGCCACGTGGGTGTGGGGAAGAGGGTTTCCTGGACACAGGACTTCCTATTTTAAAACTGAAGCAGTCCTCAGCCGGGGACTGACGGGTTTCCCAGAACATGGGACTTTCAGAGTTAAAACTGGTAGTGTCCCTGGTAAATGAAGACAAGGTGGTCACCCTAGTTGTAGGTGGGAAGTGCCCTAGAAAGGTTTTAAGCAGAGACGTGACATGATCACTTTTGTGCTTTCTGTAGAAAGCATTCAGTGATTCAAACCCTAATGCAGGCAGTCTCCTGATAAACATACTTGAAGAAACTGTAAACATAAAAGACATTGGGCAAAAAAATTGCCCTGCCTTGGCTAAGAAGACAGAGAAAATACGTATAAAATAAAATTGTAACCAACTCCATAAACAAGAAAACTTTTTTTATAGTTTTTTTTTTTCGTGTATCTCTTATGTTTCAAGTTCCCAGCCCAGAAACAGCAGAGCCTCCTTACAATCACAGGATAACTACAAAGCCTTACACTACCTGTTTGTCCAGAAAAGACAAGAAAAATGACACCCTACCACAGATTGTGCCCAAGGACCCACTGAGCAACCTACTTCCCACATCCCACCTACACACAAGACTGAAAAAATGACCAATATCAACCCCTAGCTCATTATACTACTAAAATCCCCACCCTGGGAGGAACTTGTCTACCGTTTTTTAAATCATGGGATATATATACAATAACATGATTTCTCACTACACTGTGTGCCCTGCACTCCATCCCAAACTTGTAATGATACTCACTCCCCTCATGCATTATTCATTTCACCTCCAGAAAAACCCCTGACCCTGTTGGTCGGGGAGGCAGATTTGAGGCAGTCCATTCCTCCAACCTCCCAGTGGATGCATCCTCTACAATAAATCCTTCCTTCCTTGGCAGTCCCGTGGTCTCAGTAATTGACTTTCCGTGCTACAAGCAACAGAGAACCCTCCCTTGTGGGTTCGTTAACAAAATGACTGGACTTTTGGTTTCCACTCTAACATGAAAGAGCTTGGAAGTCATTCTTCCCATCCCAGCAACAACAAAAAGCTGAACAAACTGAAAAATAACAATTCTTCTTAGATCCACTAGAGAATTGGGTCCTACAGGCAAATTACTGCCCCCAAAACTGGAGAGAGAGGCAGAGAATCAGCTTATCTAGGGCAGAAGTCCAGGAGCAAAAGCCCTCCCTGGGAACCAGGACTGGTAATGTTTTAAGGGGTACTTGGGACTTGTTTCAATCAGGTATGGTGAGATGCAAGAACATGGAAATGACTGTCATGAAGGAAGCGGTTTTTATGTGCACTGATCCTAGAAACAGGAGGCATGGCACACCGTGAGGGCCACACGGGGAAGCAGTGAGGTCCGTCAGGAGGCACAGGGAGTGGGGGAGAAAATGTGGGCAAGAGCCTTTAATGTGCTTTCCATGGGGAGGAATGACAGAGGCAGGTAGGCAGGCTTACCATTGGCTAGCCTGAATAATTTCAGTGGGCTCTGGGGCCTAGGAACTGTCCCTAGTTGTCTGCTACCTGACCCTGTCATGATTATATCCTTAATCACTCCTTCGTATGAGTCCAATACTCAGCTACAATTAACTCATGAACTGGCTAAAGTGCAGATTTTCCTTTGGGAACCACCCAGTTTCCTTTGCTTCTAGTTCCTTGTAAGAAATCATTTGATTTCCTGGGTAACTGGACTCAATCATTGGGTGATTTCTGTTTTTTTTAGATGGCAACTTCAGGTAGCTAGAAATCCAAAATCTCCATCATATCCCAGAAGGCCCTGCCTCCACCCAAAAATACTTGGGGACCTTTTGTAAGATCTAGTATTTGTAACCCACCTTTCACTGAAATAGAACTTGGAAGGGGATTAGGGAACAGGGGATGTGTATTTGAAGATTGTCTCACTTTCACAGATTTTATAAATAAGACACATTACTCCCCCCACCTTTTTTTTTTTTTTTTTTGCTTTAAACCTACTCAGTGATCTCAAAACTACAAAATTCACTGCCTGACACCAAACTATTCTTGATGAAAGCTGCCAAGAGATCGAAGCATTATTTGACAATCCCATGGGAGTATTTTGGCCCAAACCAGATCATTGAGTGGCCCCCAGTGACTGGTATTGGGTCTGTCACAGAAGCCTCCTGGCTACTATTTACAAACTAGACAGGAACTTGTTACCCTGGTAAACTAACACCTACTCTCAGGATTGTGTATGACATCACCCATTGGTTTGTCCCCTAGGAAAAAGAGATCAGTAGATAGTTTTCTTGAAGAAGGAGGAAAAACTGGGGCCCAATTCAAGAACAGAAAACCTAACTACCCTAGGGGAGTTCTGGATTTCTTTCTTCTCTTCTCAGGACTCTTCACTTCATACTTTACAAGAGGCCTGGATAGCAGAGAAGATTTTACATGCTGTGGTCGAGAGAACTGCAGGTGATTTAGACAACTCCACCAAGGCCATAGAACTCATCTCCTGAGAGGTTTATGAAATTGGGTTGGTGGTGGTTCAGAATAGAGCTGCCTTAGATATAATATTGGCCTCTCAACGAGAGAACACGTGCTGTTTTAGGGAAAGAATGGTATATTTACATTCCTGTAGACCTCTCTGAGATCTTTAACATTACTAAAAAGATCCAGGAAGTAAACAAAGAAATCAGAAAATTGGATAATTTGACTAATGACCCTATATTTGGTTCAATGGACTCTTCAGATTGGGGGTGAGATCTGTTCTCTTGTTTCCTCTGTGTGCTCTTGGCCCCTGGCTGAGAAGTGGACTCTACAAACTCTGATCACAGCCCTTCTCTTAGTATTTTTCTGTGCCACTGTTCAGGCGTGTGATCTCCAGAGTTTAAGAAGCTGGTGCACAGATGCAGTCACTCAAATAATCCAGCAAAACTGAAAAACGGACACACAGATTCAAACAACTACTACCAGAAATTTGAGGTTGAAATAACTGTTAACAGACAATTGACATGTAACTGTGACCCTCAAACAGTGGTGAAGATCTCGATTGATATACTCTCAGATATTGATGGTCTTTCCTTCTGCTTGGGCTAAAGGATGACCACCAAGAGGGACTGAGAACTTAAACCATCTTTGTCCACACAGCCTGGACATGGAGAACCTGAGTTACACCTTAGTGTCTGTGTTAACATGACTTTGTGCTGTGCCTTTTTCTTCATGAGCATAACTTAATTTTTCCGGGAGTCTCCTGCCCAGGCAAATGGTATGATTGTTCATTACAAGATTTTCCCAAAGACCTGTCAGTTCTTCAGTGGAAACGCATCAACAGATATTTGGGCCCTAAGATTCTTCTAATGCCTCATCACAAAATCCTGGCCCTGCCACTCATTGTGGACTGTTATATATTATGATTTTTACCCAACCCTATGTCAGCTCCCACTTTGAAAGACCTGCCTTAAGTCAATTTTCCAATTCCCAATAACTTCTGGCCTTACTTTCTCCTCTCTGAGACACTGCCAAAGTTTTGCCCTCTGTAAGCAATAAATCAGCCTTGTCACCGGGCTGCATGGTGATACTTAGGGAGCCAGTTTTTTATAATAACTTAGAAAAACGTATTTTGTTTTTAAAAAGAAGGAAAAAATGGTGGACTAAATAAAAAAGACTGTGGAAATACAGAAAGGGAGTAATAAATTATGGTCGGAGTGATTGGGAATGCTTCACAAAGAACTGATGTTTATGAAGGAGAACAGAGTATGTCATCCCAAAATATGCCACTTTGGCATAAGGATTGTTTTGAGCTGAAGGCAATTATTTCTCTGCCTTCCTTTCAGACTAAAATCGGGGCATAAATTTCAATTTGTAAAAGGTCTCCCTCTCCTATGCCAGGAAGAGAATTACTCCAGAGACAACTCTTAGCACCTGAGAAGACTCTTACCTGCATCACAAACCTTACCAAACAACCCTTATTTACTGTATATTTCCCAGTCACCTTTCATAACTTACCCCCACCCAGAAGCCCGAAACCTCTTTTTCTTTGTCAAGCCTCTTCTCCACCCTTTAAGATGATATATACCTTTAAGGTGGTATTTAAGCCCCAAATTCTAACCTCCTCCTTGAATCATGTTTCTTTGTGAATTCTCTCGTGTACATGCATAATTAAATCCTCTTTTCCTCTTGCTAATCTGTTTTTTGTCAGTTTGATTTACAGGGCCTGCAGCTAGTGAACCTAGGATAGTAGAGGGAAAAAAATTTCCTCCCCTACACTTACCCTGAATCTTGAAGCATGAACAGGAGTTTGCCAAGAAAAGAAGCAGGTAGAGAAATGTTGGGGGTGGTTATGGTAGCAAGATGGGTGGATTCTGGGCAGAGGAAACAGGATCAAGGGGCCCCATGGAAATGCCAGGGCATCTGGGCATGGGTGACCAAGGCAGAGCTGAGTCCGGGTATGCTTTGGTGCTGGGGGGTGGGCAGAAGGGTCCGTGCTCATAGGCAGCTGGGTTGAAATTCAGAGGATGAGGGTGTAATAATGGAGCATGCTTTTCAGGGTGAGGTCTGCAGCAAAGGCTCATACTAGCAGCGTGGAAGAGGGTGATGTGGAGGGGATACTGGTCCCCAGTTGCTGTAGGGAGGGTCTTGTGAGTAAGGGGGCTGCAGTTGCTTCCCTTGCTGTGACAGCAAGAAGAGGCATCAAACATGGGTCTGACTCCACCATTAGTAATCCATGTCTTTGGGACTCAGTTTCTAAGTGCTGAGGTTCCTGCAGGGACCAATGAGATAACTGGAGTAGGAGCACTGAAAAGTATTGAGTGTGAG
>CM052436.1:186860688-186874251 GCA_028533085.1 Varecia variegata | reverse complement strand
GGTGACATGGCCTGCCTCCCTGGAGGGCTCCATGCAGGGTGCGAATGGGAGGGAGCGCGGAGGGAGGGGGCTGGACTGCGGGGCTGGGCAGAGGTGAGCCGGGCACCACAGGCGCCCTGGGACCCGCCACCCATCTCACCTGTGCGCGGAGAGCCGCTCCTCGCTTGTCCTCTCACTCCACCATGGGCTGCAAGAGAGGAATGGGGACAAATGGCTGATCTCTGGAGAGTCCCCGCTCCCTGCACTACTCCAGGTCACTGTGGGGACCCTCAGCTGATTGTGGAATTCAGCTCCAATTATTTTATTCAATAAACTCCAGAGTCCACAGCCTGTGACATTTCTCTGACACCCTGAGAAATGAGGTCAGAACATCCCCATCCATAGACAGACAGACAGACAGAAATTGGCTGGGGGGTTTGCTAAGGAAAGGTGACTCTAACCAAGGCAACGGGAGGCTGAAAGACCCTGGCAGACTCTGAGGAGCAAACAGCAGCCGAGACAACCTCCAGGCTCATGTTCACACCGGCACTGTGCCTGGAGCTGTGCCCAGGTGGGTTTGAATCCCTCCAACAGCCCTGCAAGGAGGTGATCACCACCTTCCTCCCGTGGGTGAGGTGTGGAGAGGCTGAGCATCCAGACGGAGGTCCTCAAACCCAGGTCCTCCCTGTGCCTCTCAACACTACATCCCAGGACCCCTGCGGGTGGGCCCCACAAAGATGAGGACATGGACTCACCTTCCTCTTCCAGCCTCTTTAACTGGTGGCTCATGGTCAGCAGGGCTTTCGGTCCCCGCACAGGCTCACGCAGCTTGTTTGTCCAGGCACGCCTTCAGCCTGGGGTGCTTTCCTGCGCTCATGGTGTCTGGCCTTCCTGCCAGGGCTGGGACAGCAGCCAGGGCTCCTCCGTTCGCTGGAGATTGGATGTGGAGGTGGGTGAAGTTTGGGAGAGAGACAGGGAAGGAGGCAGCGCGTTCCCAACCCATCAATCCGGCCACACACTCCTCCGCTCGGGTTTCCCTGCAGAGAGGCAGGGTGGCCTCACGTTTCAGGCATCACTTATACATGAGGGGCCCTGGAAGGGCCAGCGCTGTGGGCTCATCTCCCGGCAATGATGCAAGGACGCCACTTGCACTCCAGCCACGGGAGGTGTGAGGAGCCCCCCCCAGGGCTCTTTCCCACTGTCTCAATTCCCTGATTGGGATGAAGCAGCAGAGAAATTCTAGGATGTTTGTGTAAGCTACCACTCCAGCTTCTGTTGAAAATGCAGATTCCCAGGGCTTACACTGGGTGTTGGAATCAGTCCTCTGCTGTAGGCTGGGGCAGCAAATGGGGGGAGGGGAGCTGGCCTAGTAGGGGGAGGGGCACAGAGAGTGAGGGAACTCAGCCTGCAAAGAGGGCAGGACAGGCCTGAGCTCCCCCTGGGCTGGCTCACCTGCTCGGCCATGGAGTCCAAGGTACATCTCTGGACCCAAATGCAAGGGTTCTATAATGTGCCTGTCCCCCTAGCCTCTGGTGACTATTAGGATTCTAATGTCTCTCCCCAGTCTTCGTTCACCCCTAAGGGTTAATATAATAATAAAAGCAGCAGGGCCCAGTGGAAAAGGAAAATGTGGGGCCCCTTATTCAAAAAGCAGGGAAAAAAATTACCATTAAGAGTACTAAAATATGAAGCTTTTCCCTTTCTGCCATTTAATGCCAATTCAAAGAAAACTTAAAATTTTAAATTATTAGCACGCGTCTCACCGTTCATCTTTATATCGAGCAATGTTCATTTTCAATGCAAGCACAAGGGCACTTGACTCACGTAAAATCACTGAAATGACACATTTGTACATGCGTGTGGATTTCAATCTTACCAGGACAGTAGAAACGCTACAGAAAACTAATTCGATGGTTTTATTTCACTTCTTGATGTGCGCACCTTCTACCAATATTCCCTGCCTTTGGCTTACTGAGTGGAAAAAACTGAGAAGAAAAAGAATTAGGAGTTGCTCTATCTTTTCCTTTTCTTCCGTGTCATTTTTTCAGCCTGAGTGGTCGGCTAATACAGGGAAGTAGCACGAATAAGAAAGGACATGATCGGGTCCCTTAGTTGTCAAGTTTCTTAGAACGCCATTGCTGTCTTTCAGCGTTTGAAGCAAGTTCTTGTTCAAGGGGGAAGTGCAGCCTCCCTGGGCTGTAAGCGCTCCTACGCGGTCAGTTGTGTACTTGCTCTGAGTCTTGCTGAATTCCCAGGCATCATGGCCCACTGGATTTATGTGCTCACAAGGCGTCATGTTTGTGATCTGTGAATGGGCTGGCATATGTTCGTGTCTCCTCTGCTCAGGTACATCCCCCTTGTCCCATTGGACTTCCCTTACGAAACACAAGTTCAAAGATAAAATTCTTAAGAATTTCAAAATGGTGTCAGCACAGCATTGGACCAAGTGCTGGGCTCTTCTGAGTACAGGCCCCCCACTAAGGCAGCAACAACTGAGAGTTACTCGCCACTTCCTTTCTGCCAGGCACTTGTCAACCCCTTTAAATGACTTATTTAATCACTCTAACAACCACTTGAGGCAGATGGTCTTATCATCTTTCTTTACAGATGAGGAAACTGAGGCTGAGATGGGTAATGCATCCCAGCAGTCCCTGGAGACGGGCTTCAGCCCTGTCAGCTGCTCTCGCTCCAGAGCTCAGGCTTTTATTCCCTACACTCTTCTGACCTCTTGGGAAAAGCTGGACCACACCATGTCCCCCTTCCTAAAGGTCCCTGTGTTTGCCTCTCACCTGGACACCTGGCTGCTGGCCCTGCCTTCAGTGCCTCTCCTACCCAACAGCCAGGGCAGCCCCCAGAGGAGACGTCTGACCTCATGTCTCCCCTGCTTGGAACCCTCCCCTGGAACCCCATGTTCTCCAGTAAAACTCAGATTCCCTGTCCTGCTACCCGGGGCCCTGAGAGCTCCCACCCTGTCTGCCTGTCTGTTTCAGCCCAGCCATTCCAACTCGCTGGTGCCATTTGCATTATCACTCTGGGTACTATTATTTTCCATAGCCTTTGCTACCCCTACCCTCTCTGCCTGTAACCCTGGGCACACCGGCCACCCAACACTTTCCAATATGACATAGAATGATGTTTCCCAGCAGAGCTCTCTAGTTGTCTAGCAAGGAAGGATACTTGCCCAGGGGTAGATGGTAGATTTCTTTCAGAGAAAGGGGAGGCAGTGTGCATGAGACTATCCTGAGAAGTCCTGTTAGAAGATAAATATGTTTTTGTTTGGGGGAGATATAGGATGGTATAGCAACCGTTCTTCTCAGAGAATGAGCTAGAGCCCTAAATAACTACCAGGTGGGCCCTGGTGTTCCAGGACAGCATTCAAGCCTCTGGGAAGATTCCATCCTGATCTGACCTCGAGTTTTGCATCATTAAGATTTGCCTTTTCTTTGTGGTGGTTTCAATGTGTCTTTAATGTGAAAACTCTTGATTTCACACATTTGCAACTTTTAAGAGAAAGGTGGCACAAAAACGTGCCCTTTAGCTTTTCATGAAATTTTCTTTTTCTTCATTCTTGTTAACACAAAGCTTTAGCTAATTAATATTTGAATTACATTTACTGGACATTCAGCTCAACATGAACATTGTTCTGAAGAGGAGTAACATCGGAGTGATGTGCTCTTCTGTTTTATTAGGATGGTGAATGTTGCTACTGCTAGAGCTAAGGATGGTAAATTCTGTACTAATTCTTTCATGGATGTGAGAAAAATAAAACCCTAAAATCCAGTACAATGGCAATAAAAATAACATGCAATCTCAACCAAAAGTTGCAGGGTGTCCAAATCCAGTGGCACTTTGGTCACAAAACCCCTTTTTAATGGTGAAGCTTCTTGGGGCATCTTGTTAATTTCTCTCTCCAATTAAAAGTATATTCGTATATCTGTATAATTAGCTGTGGGTATCTGCTTACAAAACATCCAGTGTCACTCACAGAATGTTGTAAACCAGCACAATGGGCAGGATCTGGTTACGGGCAGGTAACACCCTGGCTGGATAACGTGAGCTGTGCTATCTCGAGCACACTGCCCTCCACCTACTAACCCACACCTGAGGGCTTGGTGCTGGGGTGGCTTGTGGTACAGGGCGGGAGAGAGGCCATGGGATCTGGACGGTAGCAACATGTCCCCTCAAGCTTTGGGGCATTCATTATGAATAGAGTTTTTCTAAGGCTCCTTTGGGCAGAGCTTAGTTCCTCCACCTTTCTGGATTAGCTCTGAAGGTGGGCAGAGGGGGTCTTGTTTGTGAGAAACTGCTCAGGCTGTCTCTGCCATTCCAGGCTTTTAGGAAGGAAGTTAGACCCACATCCAGGTATCTGAGGCCTAAGGGGTGCACCCATTTCTCCCAGGGCAGGGGACGATTACTGCCAGATATAAGCCAGACAGACCGAGAGAGATGACCTAACAGCCCACGAGGAAAACAACAGCCAGCTGGTGACCACGGGTCATGGTTTGTTATTTCTCTGCTTCTCCCCATGACTCCAGGAGTCAGAGTCCGGGAAAGAGACCAAGGAGCCAATATTCAGAGGCTCTGTTATTTCTGCCCCTACAGGATAAAGACAATTAACAACTGGAATGCTCCTCAACGCAAATGTGTTAAATAAAATCAACCCCTATTTATAGGTGTCAGCTGAATCAGACAGGTGAGAATCCCTCTCCAGCCCCGCCCACTATTGGCAAATTACTGAAGATTTCTATGCCTCTGTTTCTTCAGCTGTTGGGGGGAGGTAATTCTGCTCCGACTCCTACAAGGGCCCTTTGGGGATTGAGTGAGGTAATGTGGCCATAACTGGAACCCCAAAGCCCTGAAGAGTTAGGAGAGGGCCCTGTGGAATTTCTGCTCACTGTCACTTTGCTCCTCGACTTGGTGTCTGGGTCTGTGGTGCATCTGAGCCCCACTGTTGCCAGGGCATGGACGAGCTCCTTTCTTCTGTTCCGCTGAGCCCCTGCCACAGAGCTCCTCCCTGAGGCATGGCCACGTGGTGGAAGGGGGTGGCTTTGCCTTGTCAGCTGCCCCACCTCCAGCCTCTGCTGTGCTCTCTCCATCCCACTGGGTTCTAGAGCTTCTCCACCATGCTGCAGAGCAGCACTAAGCCCCGCTGTGGTGTGTGATCGCTCATCGTCAACCCTTCAGGGCCAACCTGGTGTAGTGGTGTAGAGCCCAGAGCACAAAGTCCCCAACAGGAACAACCTAACAGCTTAAGTTTCTTGGCTACCTCTGCCACAGGAAACACCCCTACCCCACCCTCTTTGGATGTTTTGAATTCCACCCACACTTTGTTTCAAGAGTTCACTCTTCCTAGCAAGACACCACCCATCTGGTATGCTAGAACGTCACGGTATTCACGCACACAGTTTGGGGTGGAGAAGAGGACCTTCACTAACCCAGAGAGTCCCCCTGTTTTAAGACTGCTGGGAAATCACTAGTGCTGTGGTTAGAACACGGCTCAGTGGGCATCGACCACAGCAAAGGAACTGGAGAGGAGGCAGGAGGACGTCACCATTGAGGTGCCTGTGTCTGTCAGGGACAATGTTGACCTCCCTTAGTCATTTGGGCAAACTCTCAAAAGTCCTCACTCTCCTGACCTTTGTTTTATCGTCCAGGGGCCCTTGGCTACCTGTTTGTGTTTCGCTGTGAGGCACTGGTAAGTGAAAGCTTTCTGCATGTGAGCCCACCTTGCTGATGGGTCAGCCTTGCTTTAGGACAGTGTTTCTCAATCTCAGCATTGTTGATGTTTTGGGCCAGATACTTCTTTGTTGTGTGGGAGCTGTCCTTTGAATTGTAAGATGTTCTGCTACATCCTTGGCCTCTGCCTACTAAATACCTGCCATATACATCCCATGACACAACCAACAATGTCTCCAGGTGTTGTTAAATGTACTGGGTGGTGGGGAAGGATGCATCATCCAAGATTGAGAACCACTGCTGTAGGGTGATGAGGCAGGGATAACAGACACCCACTCCTAGTGTTTCTGGGCTTTTTCTTCTGGATGGTGCAGAATTCCCAGACAGAAATCATCCCATGTCCTGCTTGGCTAATATACCTTGGGAGCAGAGGAAGAGAAGAGGGCTGGGAGTCCGGCTGTCCAGGGCGTGGATATGCACTCAGTTCTTTCGTGTTCATTGGGTTCCTCATCTTACTCTGGCTGTGTCTACTATCCCTCAGCCCAGAGCTTCCCACTGTGTCAGCTCTTCAGAGAGCCAACTCTGAATCTGCAGAGGTGGGAGAGAGGATCTGGGGTCCAACCAATTTTTTTTCCTTCTTTTTTTTTTTTTTTTTTTGTGACAGAGTCTCACTCTGTTGCCCTGGGTAGAGTGCAGTGGCATCATCGTAGCTCACTACAGCCTCAAACTCCTGGGCTGAAGTGATCCTCCTGCCTCAGCCTCCTGAGTAGCTGGTACTACAGACACCTGCCACCGTGCCTGGCTAATTTTTCCATTTTTGGTAGAGATGGGGTCTTGCTTTTGCTCAGGCTGGTCTCAAACTCCTGAGCTCAAGTGACCCTCCCACCTCGGCCTCCAAGAGTGTTAGGATTACAGGCATGAGCCACTGGGCCCAGCCCTTTTGCCTATTTTATTAGTAAAATTGGGTCGTTTGTCTTTTTGATATTGAGTTGTAAGACTTCTTTATATATTCTGGATACTAGATTCCTACATGATTTGCATATATTTTCTCTCATTTTGTGGGGTGCCTTTTTATTCTTCTGATAGTGTCCTTTGATGTACAAAATTTTAAATTTTAACAAGTTCCAATTTATTTTTTTCTGTTGTTGCTTGTGCTTTTGGTGTCATATCTAAGAAACCGTTTCCAGATGCAAGGTCATGAAGATTTACCCTATGTTTTCTGCTAAGAGTTTTAGCTTTTATTTTAATTTATTTTTTGTTTTTTTATTTATTTTTTGACACAGAGTCTCACTCTGTTGCCCAGGCTAGAGTGCCGTGGTGTTAGCCTAGCTCACAGCAACCTCTAACTCCTGGGCTCAAGCAATCCTTCTGCCTCAGCTTCCCGAGTAGCTGGGACTACAGGCATGTGCCACCATACCCGGCTAATTTTTTCTATATATTTTTAGTTGTCCAGCTAATTTCTTTCTATTTTTAGTAGAGACGGGGTCTCGCTCTTGCTCAGGCTGAGCTCAAACTCCTGAGCTCAAACAATCCACCTGCCTTGGCCTCCCAGAGTGCTAGGATTACAGGCGTGAGCCACCATGCCCGGCTGAGTTTTAGCTTTTATATTTAGGTTTTGATCCACTTTAAGTTAATTTTTGTATATAGTGGGAGGCAGAGGTTTAACTTCACTCTTTTGCATGTGGTTATCCAGTTGTCCGAGCACTATTTATTGAAGAGACTATTCTTTCCCCATTAAGTGGTCTTGGCACCCTTGTTGAAAATCAATTGGCCACTTCTGTATGGGTTTATTTCTGAACTCTCAATTCTATCCATTGGTCTTTATGTCCTTATGCCAGTACCACACTTTTTGATTACCACAGCTTTGTATTAAGTTTTGAAGTTAGGAAAAGTGAGTCCTCCAACTTTGTTCTTTTTCAAAATTATCTTGGCTATTCAGGGTCCCTTGAAATTTCATATGAATTTTAGGATCAGATTTTCCATTTATGTAAAAAGGCCATTGGAATTTTGACAGGGATAACATTGAATTTGTAGATTGCTTTGGGGAGTCTTGCCATCTTAACAATATTAAGTCTTCTAATACATGAACACATGTCATAGTTTCATTTATTTAGATCTTTTAAAAATTTTTTTCAGCAACATTTTGTAATTTTCAGTGTGTTAATATAAGTCTTGTGCCTCCTTGGTTAAATTTATTCTTAAGTATGTTATTCTTTTTGAAGCTATTGTAAATGGAATTATTTTTTTAATTTCATTTTCAAATTATTCATTGTGAGTTATAGAAATACAAGGTTTTTTACATGCAAGATCATATCATCCGTGAATATGTGAAGATGAAAAGAAGATAGTTTTACTTCTTCCTTTCCAATTTGGATGGCCTTTCTTTATTTTCTTTTTTGGTCAAATTGTTCTGGATAGATCTTCCTGTACAATGACATCGTGATTTACAAATAGATTCTTCATGGAAATACTCTTAAGGGAGGGAGAACAGGTCTATTTCCCTTTTGGCAACAGAGAAAATTCAATTTAATTTTTATTTACCATTATGATTTAAATGCTCTCCCCATGAGGTGAATTAGGCCTGCTTTGCAGAACCCCTACTGGCATGTTGCAGAAGGTATAAGCACAGCCCAGTTCTTAACTAGGACCTTACATAATAGGCCCCAGAGCCAGACTCCAGCCTGAGGGAGGCTTCCACCCTCCAAGAACTGGAGGGTGGTACAGAGGGAATGGCCTGAAAAAAATATTTTCTGTCTCTTTAAAACATCCTCCACTCCTTTTTGAGAACTAAAACCTGCCTCCCGGTCTCAGACCAGCAGTGCGGAGGGGCAGAGGAACGTCTTTTGTTCTTTGTGCTACAGGAGATAGTTCAGCCTAGACCTGGCGCAGGGAGGTCCTGGGTGGAGGTCACTGGATTGTCTGCAGGAGAGATAGGGCCATCAAGGTTATCAACTGTAGTTGAACAGCAATTGACTGAAGGTGAGAACCCACCCTTTAAAAGCTCTGTATTTCTGCTTATTATTAGGCCGATGGCATTTCAGACAAGAGTCTCCATCATCCTCATTTGCCTGCAAGTTAATAAAACTCCTCTTTCCTTCTCCTCAAACCACTTGTTCTGATTCTTCTGATGAGGCCTCAAGGACAAGTGCGAACTTTCAGTAACAAGAGTTTGTCATTAACTTTGTGAACTTTGACAATTGGAAACCGGCCACAAGGCAACCAAAGGAGTGCACTGGAGTTAAGGGTAAGGGCACAACCGAGACTTTGGGAGGTGGCTTTGTCCATCTGTCTCCCCCACCCGCAAGTAAAATGGAGATGACCACAGGGGTGCGAGGAAAGCAGGAAGTCACACCTTGATAGTGTCCACGTAAGGTGATATGTATGTTATGGACCCTTAGCCCGGGGAATTTAGCTAGACCAAGAAAATAAAATGAGAACTGAAAGCAGTCCGGCTACCCAGAGCGCTTCACCAGCTAGATGGGCCAACCGGAAATATCTTCGCCAGGATCCGGAAGCGTTTGTGGAAGCTGCCGCAGAGGCTTCTGGGCAGGGTAGTCTCTCTAAATAATGCGCTGAGGGGGCAGATACTTCACTTGGAAAGCAGGACCTGTTTTCAGCATCGGTATTTTAAGAAAAGAGACGGGAGGCTGTCGCCGCAGTAGCCACTGTCCTGTTAAATTAACAGGACTGTTGCACGGCCCCGAGGGGCTTCATGACGGCCAATGGGAGCCGGAGCCTGCGAGGATTCTGGGAACTGTAGTTCCGGAGTGCTGGCGTAGGTCGGCGGCCGATGGCTGGAGGGACCGGTCCTGCTGGATGTGGTGAGCGAGGCCTACCTGGGTCCTTGGCCCCTGGATGTCCCTTCCCGTGGGGCATGTATAGTCGGCAAAGGCGGGGCCTAGGTTAGGATCCTGGGTAGAGTGTGGCTGGTGGGGGAGCGGGGGCGGCGCTGCGGCCCTGGGGCAGCGCAGGCCGGCGGGTGGCGCACGTTTGGGTTTTAGAGGAGGGGGCGCGGCTCAAGGAGCACGTTTGGGGCGGGGCAATGGGGTGAGGCCCAGGCAGCCAGGAATCTCTGAATTTCTGGGCGCTACGGGGACCTTCCTTCCCTAGCTGGGGCAAGAATGATCTGGAACTCCAATTTCTTTTTTGACGGTGGTGGGATTGTTATGGGCCAATTTCCGAATAGGGAGAGCGGCTCCAGTCGTGCATCCCTGGGGTTTATTTGGGCTGTGGGGTTGAGTTCAGCCAGGGCTAAATAGAGCAACATCCTCCGTGTTAGGAGTAGGGACGTGGCCAGGGCCTTATATCCCTGGGTGTTTTTAAGCGAGGGAGCGTTTACTTGGGTCTTGCAGCTCCGAGTGGTTGTGGAAACCTAGGGCTGATCCTGAATGCCAAGGTTTTTGTTTTTATTTATGTTTTACTTTTTGGGGTGGGGCTGGATATGCCTCAACTGGTGTTTGGGCGTGGGTGGGAGGGAGGCCATCTCAGGCCTTGACATGCCTTGGCTTGTTCCAGTCGGGGTGGGGAATAGGTGGAGGTGAGCGTGACGTTGTCAGAATATCCTTAAGTGGTCTGGGGGAGTATCTTGGGTCTGGAGTCCCTGAGGTTTTTAGAGGGGTGAGGGAGGTTTTGTCCTCTAGTAATAGTGGATTGCGTCACTCTGAACTGCGTCTAGGCCAGAGTGATGCATCTGCAGTTTTTGGAATGGAGGCAGGTTTGTTTTCTGGGACCTGTTGTTCTAGGGTTTATCGTGTGGCAGGTGCCCACTCCGCTTTGTAGCAAAGATCCCGGGTTTGGTTATAATGTGGGTGGCCAGTTTGGCTGATAACCTCTTTTCTTGTGTGCTTTTCCCTTGCATGTTGGGGCCAAACCTCTGGTTTGGTGCTTTAAGGGGGTTAGATAGGGTGGGGACTTCTGAGGGCTGTTGGTCAACTATCCCCATCACTTCTGGCATATTGTGGGCCCAGGTATCAGGACTTTAATTTTATTTTAAATTTTTTGGTAAAGACAAATTTTAAATCTACGAAGTAGAATCATACAGTGAACCCCCATGGACCAGATTCAACTTTTGTTAACTATGGCCAATCTTGTTTCATTTATATTCTCTCAACACCATGTGTGGGTACACTTTGAGAATTGGCAGACCCCACAGGGTCAGTACTTATATTACCACTTAGGCAACTGACTAATTGTGTGGCACTCCACAGCTAGACTTCAAATCTCAGTACTTTCTAGCTTTGTTAATTTGAGCAAGATAAATAACTGTTCCTGTTTATCACAAAACCTAACTCATGGAGCATTTGGGAGGTAAAATTTGTACAGTGCTTGGAATTGTCTCTGGTATATAGTAAGAGTTTAGGTAAGTGTTAACGATTACTAGTAATATTACAACTTAAGGCCCATAGGCATTAAAAGGATAAATATGTGACAGCAGCATATTAGAGAAGGCTGTACTCTGATGCTCACACCTGGCTCTATCCCCCACAAGCTGTCTACGTTATTCTCTTCTCTGGCTGATCTGAGGCTTTTTTGAAAGGAAGAGGATACCCCCTCATTTTAAACGTGGGGATTTATAGCCTTTTATCTGGGGGCCAGGAAGCAATTCTGAAGCTCATATTGCCTGTTTCATCTTCAAGTCTACCTTCTTGAATCCCTGCCTGCCAGGAAAGGATGGTCCGTTGAGAAAGGGAGGTCTTCTGTGCCCCTGGCAACCAAATTTCAGGTGGGTACCACTTATCTTTCATGTTCCTACCACCAGTCTTACCTGCTTCAAACCATGGGAGAGTTTTCTTTGCTCATCCTGATGTTTTGTGCCCTCAGTGTCCCATTTGAGGGTCTAGGTCCGCTTGTTTCCCCAGGATATCAAGGCTGTTTTAAGGGTAAGGTCTCCACGGGGAACATTGCCCCAGACCAGTGCTGTCATTCAGGGTCCCACCATCCTAGCCCCAACAATATTTCATCCTGGCTGTTGTAGTCCTGGGGCTGTGTCAGGTGCTGTGAAATAAAAAGTGATGATAACCACCATTTATTGGGAAGTTGTTCTGTGCCAGGCACTAGGTTTACAGTCACCACAATATTTTAATCCCTCAAAAATTTGAAAGTTAGGAATCAAAATTCCCATTTTACAGGAGAAGTGACATCTTACAGAGGTTAAGAAACTTTTACCTGTGTAACATGGCTATGTCAGGTGGAATCAGGATTTAGAACTTCTTCAATTACCAATTTTCTATAATTCCTATTTCATCCAAAACCCCCTAACCTCACATTTTTTGTTTTCACTGCTAAAGTATTTGGAAGGAAACCCCAGACATCATATCATTTCACCTGTAAATACTATCATATGCATTTCTAACAGAGAAAGACTGTTTTTAAAAATATAACCATAGTACTATGAGCACACTCAACAAAATTAACAGTAATTCCTTAATGTCTTAATTCCCTGTGTGTTTTAAAATTTGCTCATTTGTCCTTACAAGTATCATTTTACAGTTGAAACCCTACACTCTTAACAATTCAGGTAAGAACCATGAGAGGGAGAAGTATCTGGAATTCAGCAAGGCAAATTCTCCTTCTCCCTTCCTTTTCTCTTTTCCTGTTGCTGATGTCAGTTAATGACCACATCTTCCACCCCTGGTTGCAAACGGGAGCTCTGAGTTCCTGCCACCTTGTTCTTTCTGAAATTCCCATCTATCTGTTTGGCTATTGAGTCCTCTCAATTCTACCTTGGCATACCCCTTTATTCTCCTCCACCCGCCATCTCCACTGCTGTGTTACCCAGATTTTCTTCTTTTCCACATTCTAGTTCACCCTTCACCCTGCCTTTTGAGTTGCTCCTCTGAGGAAAGAATAATGATCATGCCACTCACCTACTCAAAAGGGCCATTTTTAAAAAATTTCTGAATACTAGAGGGTACAAATGTTTTGGTTACATGAATTACTTTTGTACAGCTTGAGTCAAAGTTTTAAGTTTGTCCATCATGCAGATAGTGTGCATTGTATCTGTAGGTGTGAATTTACTGATCTCCTCCTCCCCCCTCCCACTTGCTTGATTTCCATTGAATTTTACTACCATATGTGCACATGAGTGTTGTTCATTTACTTCCAATTTAATAGTGAGTACATGTGGTGTTTGTTTTTCCATTCTTGCAATACTTCATGTAGGAGGATGATCTTCAGTTCCATCTAGGTTGTTAGAAAAGGTATTAGTTCACCATTTTTTATGGCTGAGTAGTACTCCATGGTATGCACATACCACATTTTATTAATCCACTCATGTATTGATGGGTACTTGGGTTGTTTCCACATCTTTGCGATTGTGAATTGTGCTGCTATGAACATTCAAGTGCAAGTATCTTGTTTTTTTTTTTTTAAGTCTTTTTTTCCTTTGGGTAAATACCCAGTAGTGGGATTGCTAGATCAAATGGTAGTTCTACTTTTAGTTCTTTGATGTATCTCCATACCACTTTCCATAGAGGTTGAACTAGTTTGCAGTCCCACCAATAGTGTATAAGTATTCCTTTCTCTCCACATCCATACCAGCATCTGTTGTTTTGGGGATTTTTTGATAAAAGCCATTCTGACTGGGGGTAGGCGATACCTCATTGTGGTTTTGATTTGCATTTCCCTGATGATTAGAGACATTGAGCATTTTTTCATATGTTTTTTGGCCATTAGTATTTCTTCTTTTGAAAAGCTTCTGGCCGGGCGCCGTGGCTCACGCCTGTAATCCTAGCACTCTGGGAGGCCGAGGCGGGTGGATCGCTCGAGGTCAGGAGTTCGAGACCAGCCTGAGCAAGAGCGAGACCCCGTCTCTACTAAAAATAGAAAGAAATTATCTGGCCAACTAAAATATATATAGAAAAAATTAGCCGGGCATGGTGGCGCATGCCTGTAGTCCCAGCTACTCGG
>CM052436.1:186834197-186852893 GCA_028533085.1 Varecia variegata | reverse complement strand
ATCTTATCAGACACCAGAGGACACACTCAGATGATAAGCCTTACATTTGTAGGGAGTGTGGGCGAGGCTTTTGTGACAAGTCGACCCTCACTGTGCATGAGAGGACACACTCAGGAGAGAAGCCGTATGTGTGCAGTGAGTGTGGCCGAGGCTTTAGCCAGAGATCTCGCCTCCTTGTCCACCAGAGGACACACTCAGGGGAGAAGCACTATGTTTGCAGGGAGTGTGGGCGAGGCTTTGCCCACCAGTCAAATCTCATCAGACACCAGAAGACACACTGAGGGAGCAGCCTTGTGTATGCAGAGGTCATGGGCAGACTTGAGCAATCAGTCAGACCTCATCTTACACCGGAGAGACTCACGGGGAATAGTCCCCATATGTGCTGGAGTGTGAATGAAGTTTCAGAGACCTGTCAACCTTCATCAGGCACCGGGGGACACATGCAGGAGAGGAGCCTGTGAGTACAGAAAGGGTAACTATAGCTATAAGTCAGCTGTCAGCATACACGAGAGGATATACTTAGGGGAGAAGTTTTGTGTGTGCAGGGACTGTGGGTGAGGCTTCAGCAATGAGTCAACATATACTGAGCATCCAGTGCCAGGCTCAGGGGAGAAGTGTCACACGTTCAGGGAGTGTTGGTGAGCATCTGCAAAAGAAGAAACAGGCACAAGATGGCAGTCTCAGGAGGAGATCTTTGTTTGCAGGGAGTGTGGGCAAGGCTTTTGTGGCCCCACACTGCAGGGAGGACCTGTCTCCACAGGGGACACTGTGGAGCTCCACCCAGAGGAGCTTGTCAGGGCTGACAGCGCAGCTGCTCGAGAGAACGGTGCTGCTGCTGCCCGAGCTGCATTCCTCTCCTGGACTGGCTCTCAGCCCCAGAGAGCTGCATAACCCAGGGCTATGCACCTTCCCAAGGGGTGGCTCCTGCCCAATGACTGGTTGATGTAGGGGGACAAAACCTCACCCTTTGACTCAACTGGGACAACTCCAAAGGTCCATCCCAGATCCAGAGGTCCCCACTGGAGTGAATGATCTATCAGTTGCAAACACATTATGGACCAGCTTCCTTCTCTGCCCAGCCCTACCCTTGAGTCTCCCCAATGAACCCTCAATTCTCCATCTAATTGTCTCTCCAGGGAATCTGATCTAAGACATTTGTGGTGTAAAAGGAGTGTGGCTGAGGCTGTGGCCATAAGTCAACCCTCAACAAATCACAGAGTACACAGAATAGAAGCTCTGTGTGCAGGGAGAATGGGCAAGGACTTAGGAAAAAGGCACACCTCATCAGAGAACAGCTTTTTTGGGACAAGCTTTATGTGAGTGGGGAGGGAGAATGTGAGACACTTAGCAGGAAGTTAAACCTCGTCTTATATCAGAGGACACACTCAGGGAGAAGACCTGTGTGGGCAGGGTTTGTGGGTGGAGCTTTATCCCAATGTCTCTCCTCAATGGACTTACCAGGGCAGGTCTTGCCTCCACAAATCACTACCCTCACCCACCTCTGAGGGGGCTTCAGGAGATGTCTTGACTCCCCCTGAACTCTATGTGAGTGAAAATGGCAATTACAATTAAATAGACTTCCCCCTCCCACACTTTTTGCAATCAGATGGAATAAAAAAGTAAGCTTTATTTAAGTAATCACAAAACGATTACTGGCCATGGTGGCTCATGCCTATAGTCCCAGCTACTCAGGAGGCTGAGGCGGGAGGACCACTTGAGCCCAAGAATTTGAGACCCTGTCTTATATTAAAAAAAAAAAAAAGTTAAAAAATTATCAACTTGTTTTAGTTTCAGGCACAAGTTCTTTCCCATGTTTTTCTATCCTTTTATTGTTTTAGTCAAAGTTTCTTTAATAAGCTCAGGCTGTGTATATCTTAGTCACTCATCTGACTGGAAAGGCGCAAGGAATTCAGATTCACAGCCTGAGATTCCTTCATGAATTCAACCCTTGAGAATCAATCTGATGGATTTCTTAGAGAATCTGATCCTTTTCATGGGTAGGAGTGATTAGGTTGAGACAGGCCAGCTGCAGGGAGGGCATGTCCCAGGTCTCCGGGGCTGGCTGCTGCTTCTCCCCACTGATTATCTCTTTTGGCTTCTGTGAAAGCTCCCTCCCCAGAGTGTCCTTTCTTTCTGGTCTCCATGCAGTTCTCTTTGCTGAATCTTTCTCTACCCCATTGAAGTATTGCGGTTCCTTAATGATCTGTTCATGTCCTCTAGTTCCAGGGACCCTTTAACCACACCCCCTGTGCAGCCTTCCAGGTTCCAGGGGAAGGTCCTTTAACCACGCCCAAACTGTTCTCCAGGCGTGAATCATTGCTTTGGGCCTCTTAGCTCCTCCCCATGTCAGATCAACAATAATAGATGTACAGACCCCTAAAACACAGCTCCAATACCATGTCCTGTCAGCTCTCCAGTCCTAGAGTCCAATTCTGCTAATGATACCCCCATACCACCCTTCTAGTAACTGGCCTAAGACAGCCTAGCCATACCCCCCCCCATTGTTTTTCAGACCAAAGACCTGCTTTTTAGCCACATCCTTTTCCAATCCTCCCTCAGAGCCTAAATTGCCCAGATTTTTGACAACTCCACATTCCCTAGCTCTGACTTTTAGGTCTTGGGCCAATAACTATTAACTGGAGAGGGTCTGCCTAGGCTCCGGCAAATTTGTGAGAGAGTCATTGGCTCCATGGCTTCCACCCACTCCCCCAGGCATGAAGTCAGCTGTCTTAGTCTGTTTTCTGTAGCACATACTGAGTAATTTATAATGATCAGAAATTTATTTGGCTCATGATTCTAGAGGCTGGGAAGTCCAAGAACATGGTGCTGGCATCTGGCAAGGGCCTTCATGCTGCATCATCCCATGGTGGAAGGCGGAAGGGCGAGTATGTGAGATAAAGAAATGGGGCTGAGCTTTTCTTTTTTTATCAGGAAGCTACCCCAGTGATAACTATCCCACTCCTGTGATATTGACATTAATCCATTCATGGGGGTTCGGTTCAGCCCTCATGAGCTAACCACCTCTTAAAGGTCCTACCTCTTAATCTCATCACAATGGCAATTAAATTTCAGCATGAGTTTTGGAGGGGACATTCAAACCATCACATCCACTTTCCAGCTCTGGTGGGGAAAAATGATGTGATCACCTGGGAGTGTGGGTCCCAACCCTTTGCCAGATTCCCCTCAAGTCCCTTTATCAGAACTACCCCTATAACACCAACACTTTGCTTCTGGTCAGAACTGGAAGCCACTAAGGGGAAAGTATGTAGGTACTTAATGGGGTCTGAAGAGGGAAGAGATAGACCTCCTCATTCCAGATAATCCCAACACCCCTCCCTATGTCTTGCCATTGGGAAAGAAAAAAGCAAACAAGAAAACCAGCACCTGCCTTTGACAAAAAGGGTGGAAAGAAAGAAAATGATGCAGAAGTTTTTTTAAATTCCTGGGCTCAAGTGATCCTCCTGACTCAGCCTCCCCAGTAGCTGGGACTACAGGTACGCACCAGCATGCCTGGCTACCATGACCTTGGATTCTGAACCCACCATCATTCTTCCTCACTTCCAGTTTTAGAATTGTCTTTTTCATGTTGATTTTTTGGTGAGTTTTCTGAAAAAATGGTAGTGGATCATGAAAAATGAACATCAATTTTACTATGGGAACATCTGACCTACTAATCGCAATGGGTGAAAACAATGAATCAGACCAAAAAACTTGTAGAAATGGGACTACTGGGGGTAGCAAGGGTAGTACCTCTTGTGATGAGTCCAAATGAGTCACTTGGGGTCACAGAAGGTATTTGGGTTGTGGGGACTTTGAAGATGGCTGGCAACCTGATAGCACCTGGTTATGAAATTAGGTACAGTGATTCAGATTAGAGGTGAAATAATTTATACACAGAAGCTCTACCTTAATTTTAAAATAGCTGTATGTATATGTTTCATATATTCAAAGTAAGCACATATTTTTTAATTACTTTTTTTTCTAAAACAGAACAGATGGTAGGATATTCTTGGCAAACATGAGATTCTCTCATTGCATAATCTTTTTTCCATTAGTAAATATCACGTTATGCTTTTTTATTTTCTCCTAATGTGCATAAAACATGTAAGGGATAAAACCTATGTGCTCATTGTAGAAAGATTATTTTGATCTAGTCCTGTACCTTATTCGTTAATTTTAATCTAGAAATTGTTTCGAAGAATAGCCAAACACTCGGCTCCTCTTTAATTAAAGAGAAATTTGGGCCAGGTTGAAACATGACATTCTAGAATCCTAAAAAGAAAAAAAATGAAACTAAATGCCTAGAGTTCCACCTACCATTGTTCTTAAAAGGATAAAAGTGTTCCTTCTCTGAGTGTTGGGGCAAGAGATGAGGATTGGAGAAGTCTCACAAAGCCAGGTCACACAGTGGGGCAGGCTATGCTGTCATCTGCTGTTGATGCAGACCTCAAGGTCAAGTCCCAGCCTACCCAGCTCACTGAGCTCTCAGGCAGAGCAGCTGGCTCAGCAGCACCCTCACTGCTGCTAGTCACCATTTCTTACCTTTGCCCTACGTTCCAATTCCTTTGGGATCCAGAAAGCTATTTTTTGGCTGGGAGGAAGAGAAATTAATTTTGTGAATTTTAACACTTCTTAAAATAATTTTTGTCTGAGCTTCCTTTCTTCTGTGTCTGTTCTAGTAACCCAGGGCTTAAAGTAGAGGGACCTGTACCTTCAACTAGATCTAGCAAATTGCCACTAAAAGAGGCTTACTTGTCTTTTGAGAGAAGGGCTCAACCTGTAAAAATCTTAAGAGTAAATATACCTTCACAATTGACTTGTAAAAAAAAAAAAAAGAGTAAATAAATTGTGTATTATTGGAGGTGTGCCTCACTAAGCTAGTAAAATTATAAAAACATTTCAGATCAGATTTTCTGCTGAATATATTGGCAAAGAAATTTTATATGGAGTTGGAGATCTGGAAGAGATGCTTCAGGGAATCTAAGGAAATTTAAGAGAATGAAAGATAAAGCGTGATGAATATAGCACTGAGACCAGGATAAACTTGGCAGTTGTCCAGGCACAATTTATATCTGAACTATGGCGATAGCAGAGTGGGCTGAAAGAGAAGACAGACTTTCTAGGATTTGTCTTCAAAGCATGTGGTAGTTGCCTGGATATAGATGAAAGGGGAGAATGTACGAGAACTCCCACGAACACAGCTTTCCAACAGAAGACATACTTGCAAAAGAGAAAAAGTTCTCAGCACTCCAGGAATCCAAGTAGAAAGTCAACATCTCTCTTACCTGTGTTTATCTTAAGACTAGTTCCTTCTCTGAGGGTGGGTTGAACTGGCTGTGCTCTTTTTCCCATCCAAGTCTGGGCTTGTGCCTATCTGTGTGGTAGAATATGTTTGTGAGCCTGTGGAATTATGTCAGTTATTAACTTACTGTTTCAGCTCCAGATTCACCTGATCTGTAAAAATGGATCTGGGCCCTTTGTTTCCTTTGCCAGCTGGGTAAGCTTTATCGGTAGAGGGCACTGGAAACATTGCCGGAGGAAGGGCCCTCTTTCTTGGGTCAGATGGCTCTTTCCCCAGGCCCCTAGAAAGTATCCTTTATCCCCGTCATTCCTTGGCCGGTGAAGTTTTCTCCCATGTTAAATGCCTGCTGGACAGCTTTCTCCACTGATTGGCCAGCGTATGTTTTCTCCAGCTCTCCATTCAGGCACTGGTGGCTTAGTTGGGAACCCAAACAGCACAGGCCTGTGCCCCAGCCCAGGTCGCTACTCCTATACCCTTTTCTCAGCCCCACAGGTATATATGCTGGGGGACCCACAGGACTGGCTATCTAGCAAGCAGGCTACCTGACCTCCATCCTGTGCAGAGGCTCAGAGCCACCCCAGTCCAGGTTGCTGTTCCTGTGACCCTCTCCTTAGCAACAGTGCATGCACACCAGGGCTCCAGCGGCTGCCCTTAGCTGCACAGAAGTGCACTAGGTTCTTGTGGCCTCCATTTCCAGCAGTGCCCGCAGCAGTGCTTTGGCCCCCTCCACTCACCTGCCCATTGGCCTTGGCTCTCTTTGTTTCCTTGGGCCTTCCCCATACAGACATCACATAATCCAGGCCTTGTGTCAGCATCAACACCCCCAATCTCTGCATTTCCAGCTTCCTCTGTGCACCTGCCTATCAGCTTTGGCTTGTCTGTGTCCCAGAGGGTTATTCCTGCTTGCCTAGTGACTTTGGACCAGCTCTGGCCTGCACAACCCCCCAACTTCTCCAGTGAGCCTTGGGGAGGGAACCCTCCTTCCAAGTTTATCCTTCCTTGGGTACTCTCCCTTAGCTGTAGGGTTTTCTTTCAGTATTTATAGTTACTCTCCTATTATTATCTAATAATTCTTTATGTTGAATTTCCCATTTAAGTTACTGTATGGTTTCTATCTTCTGATTGAACCCAGATTGATACAGGGGTGAATGTATATGTGTATTTTTTTTACATGAGAGCAAAGACATGAATTTTGACTGCATTTATTCAGTAAACCCAGAGATAATCCAAGGAAATAATTCAAGTAAAAGTTATTAATACTCAGCTGGGGCTATGACCCTGAACCCAGACACAGAAATCTAATGGTCTTCTAGACCAGAGGTTGGCAAACTACAGCCTGCAGGAGAACCATGGCCTACCACATGTTTTTGTGTGTCCTTGAGCTAAGAATGGTTTTTACATGCTAAATGGTTGAAAAGAATCAAAAGAAGAATAATATTTTGTGACACATATTTGTGTCCACAAATAAAATTTTGTTGGAACCCAACCACACTAATTTGCTACGTATTATCTATAGCTGCTTTCCTGCTACATGGTAAAGTTGAGTAATTGCAACAGAGACCATATGGCCCACAAACCCTAAAATACTATCTGGCTCTTGACCAAAAAAGTTTATTGGAAACTAACCAGTCTTATTTAAAAAAACTAAGTTTGCACACTCCTGATCTAGTCTGAAACTTGGAAACATTTTATCAAATAAAGGCTAAATGAATTGCCCATTTAACCTCCAATTCTGGAATCCACTACCCCCTTTTCCTTATTTGTAGAAATTGGCAAACTAATTCTAAAATTTATATGGACTTGCAAGGGATTTAGAAGAGCCAAAGCAATCTTGATAAAGAAAAAGTAGGAGGATTCATACTTCCTGATTACCAAACTTACTACAAAGTAATGGTAACTAAGATAGTGTGGTACTGGCATAAGGATAGACATATATAAGAGATCAATGGAATAGAATTGAAAGTCCAGAAATAAAACCACATGTCAGTGGTCAACTAATTTTCCACCAGGATGCCAAGATTGTTCAATGGGGGAAAGAACAATCTTTTCAACAAATGGTGCCGGGACAACTGGATATCTGCCTACGAAAGAATAAAGTTTGACCCTTACCTTATACCACATATGAAAATTAACTAAAATTATATCACAGATCTAAATATAAGAGCTAAAACTATAAAATTATTAGAGGAAAACAAAGGGATAAATCTTTATGATCTCAGATTTGGCAAAAGATTCTTAGTATTACATCAAAAACATGAGCAGCAACAACAATAACAAACTATAAATTAGATTACATCAAAATTAAAAATTTTTGTGCAGGACACTTAAGAAAATGAAAAGACAACCCACAGAATGGGAGAAAATCTGTATAAATCACATATCTGACTTGGGACTTGTATCTAGAATATATAATGAATTCTTGCAACTCAGTAATAAAAGACAAAAATGAGCAAAGGATCTGAATGGACATTTCTCCAAGGATGATACACAAATGGCCAATAAGCACATGAAACAATGCTGAACATCGTTAGTCACAAAGCAAATGCAAAACAAAACCATGATGGGATAGATCCACTTCACACTCTTTAGGATGGCTTGAATCAAAAAGTCAGATAATAACAAGTGTTGGTGAAGCTGTGGAGAAATCAGAACCCTCATACACTGCTTGTGGGAATGTATAATGGTGAAGCCACTTTGGAAAATAGTCTGGCAGTTACTCAAATGATTAAACAGAGTCATCATGTGACTTAGAAATTCCACTCCTAGCTATATACCCAAGGGAAATGAAAGCGTATGTCCTCATGAAAACTTGTACACAATTGTTTATAGCAGCATTATTCACAATAGCCACTAGGTGGAAACAACCCAACTATTCAACAGATGAATGGATAAACACAATGTGGTACAGTAGTCCCCCTTTATTTGAGGGGGCTATGTTCCAAGGTCTCCAGTGGATGCCTGAAACTGCAGATAATACCAAAGCCTATACATACTGTTTTTTCCTACACAAACATATCTATGATACAGTCCAACTTATAAATTAGGCACAATAAGAGATTAACAATGACTAATGATAAAACAGAATAATTATAACAATATTCTGTAATAAAAGTTTTTGTGAATGTGATCTTTCTCTCTCAAAATATCTTATTGTACTGTACTCACCTATTTCTGTACTGTGGTTGACCGCAGGTAACTGAACCATGGAAAGTGAAACCACAGGTATGGGATATATCCATGCAAGGGAATATTATTTGACCATAAAAAGGAATGAAGTGCAGTATCAATCTCTGGTGTTTAAAAAAATAAAAGAAAAAAAGGAATTAAGTACTGATACATGCTGCAACACAGATGAACCTTGAAAATACTATGCTACGTGAAAGAAGGCGGTCATAAAAGACCACATTATTATATGATTCACTTTATATAAAATGTCTAGACTGTCCTTCATACTATTCATTCTTTCCATTCTTTCTTTGCTCACATACTATTCCTCAGAGCGGCTTTCCCTGACTACCTCGGCAAAATTGCACTCTCAGTCCTCTACTCTTAACTTTTTTTCATGTCTCTCTAGTGTTACATTATATATTTAGTAATTTGGTTTGTTGTCTGTCTTTCTGACTAGAACATAAGCTCCTTGAGGGAAGAGACTTTGTATCAGTAACAGTGCATGGCGTTAGTAGGTACCAACTAAATATTATTTTCAATGCATGCATGAACGATGTGTTAGGCAGCTGGGTAACTTGGGGGTAAAGGAACAGCTGAAGAGCCAGGTGGACCTATAGTCCCATTTTGACTCTGCCACCTTGAGCAAGATAATTCATCTCTCTGAGCTTTTACCTCTTTATCTACAGGTTACAGAAACAGAACAACAGAACATACCTCTTAGAGATGGTGTGAAAATGATGAAGCCCGGAGGTGTAAGCTTTCCTTGCTGGGTTTGAGGAATAGCAAGGAGGCGAGTGTGACTGGAGGATGACGAATGAAGGGAATGTTGAAAGAGATGAAGTTGGAGAGGAGCGCAAGGCTGGATTTTATTCTACCTGTGCTAGGAAATCATTGGGAGGTGGAGAGCAGGGCATGACATCATCTGATATCCCAGTACATTTTAGAAAGATCCCTCTGGCTGCTGTGAGAACAAGAAAGGAAGTAGAGAGACCAGTTAGGGTCTCCTGCAGTGATTCAAAACAAAGATGAGGCCGGGTGGGGTGGCTCAAGCCTATAATCCTAGCACTTTGGGGAGGCCAAGGAAGGAGGATCACCTGAAGAACAGCCTGAGCAAGAGCGAGAGCCCGATCTCTATAAAAAATAGAAAACTTAGTTGGATGTGGTGGTGCACCTACTGTAGTCCCAGCTACTTGGGAGGCTGAGGCAGGAGGATTGCTTGAGCCCAGGAGTTTGAGGTTGCAGTGAACTGTGATGATGCCACTGTACTCTAGCCCAGATGACAGAGTGAGACCCTGCCAAACAACAACAACAACAACAACAAAACAACACCCCAAAAAACCCCATAGCTCCCCCCACGAAAAAAAAAGAAGATGATGGTGGCTAGGACTAGGGTGGTAGCAGTGGAGCAGGTGACAATGGTCATATTCAAGTTGGGGTCTATAGAATTTGCTGACATTATCAGATGGCAGAGAGAGAGGAATTAAGTATGCTTCAAGCTTTGTCATTTTATTTTTTCTTTTTTAACCCAAGGAACTTCAGAGATGGGGAACACTGGTAGAGAAGTGGTTTGGGGAAGAGTGGATAGAATCAAGAATTCAGTTTTCAACATGTTAAATTTAGTATACCTGTTAGAATCCATGTCAAGCCATCTGCTAGATATAAAAGGTGGAGACTTAAAAGGCAGGGGTTAGAGGAATAAATTTGAAAATCTTAGGTGTACAGGTAGTATTTAAAAGGCATGGGACTGGATGAGATTATTTAACAGATATTTATTGAGCCCTTATTTTGTGCTAAAGTGTTCTAGACACTACAGCAGTGAACAATACACAAAGAAAAATCCATTGGCTCTTGCTAATGAGACAAGAAAACAGACAAAAAGAAAAAAAGAAAAAGAAAAAAAAAAAACAAAGAAAAATCCATACCTTCAGGAGCTTACATTCTAATGGGGAGTGGATAACAAAAATATCCACGTTAGCATGTTAGATAGCAATCAATATTAAGGAGAAAAATAAACGGGTTAGGTAGGTGGGAAGGTTGCAGTTCTAAACAGGATGGCCAGGGAAGTTCTTCTCACTGGGAAAATGTTATTTAAGCTGAAATCTTGAAGGAGGTGAGGGCATGAGGCTTTCCTATATTTGGGGAACTAGCATTCCAGGTAGAGGCAAAAACTAATGCAGAAGTGCTGAAGCAGGAGCACGTCAAGCCAGCTCACGAAATTCAAGGACAGTGGCTGTACAGGAGAGAGCCGCGGGGGGTGGCAGTCCTGACTTTAGCTAGGAAGGTGTCCAAAGTGGATCCTAAGCCTCTGGCCTCTCGAAGTTTCAAACTGGACGTTAATGCGCCCCGAGGCCCCGCCCCTGCTTCAAACACAAAACTCCGGTCGTGGGCCGGAACTCAAGGGCTCAGTGCCGGGACCGGAAGTAGCTTTCTACCCGGCCGCATTTTACCCTTGGCTGCATTTCCGGTGGCGGCGGCGGGAATTCGGCTGCTGGCGGGCGACTAGGCCTCTGCGGAGGCAATCCGGCGGGAATCGGAGCCATCAGAACCGCCACCATGGTGAGGAGGCACGGGCCGGCGGCGCGGGAGTTTCCGAGTCCTTTGAGGCGTGGGCACCGCGACTGATCGGGGAGGGACCCGTGGGTTCGAGCCGCTTATGGTGGTGAAGGCCCGGGCTGGGGCTGCTCGGTCCGGGCACTAAAGACCGGACCTTGGCCGTTCGGCGGGGCGGCGGGGTAGTGGGGAAAGTCCGGAACTGGGGGACGGAGGCCGAGGTCGCCAGCTCTGTGGGGCGAGGGTGGAACCGCGGCTCTCGACACCGCTGTACCCACAATGCCTGGGATCCTGTGGGCACTAAGTAAACTTTGGCTGAATAAATACGTGTCCGGGGTTTCGGAGCAGGCACTTGAACTGCGGGAGGACCTGGCAAAAGGCTCAGACTTGTAAAAGGGGATGAGAGTCTGAGAAGTTGCGGGAAGAGGTTGGAAGGGTTTGTGGTACAAGCTGGAGAGTCTTGCCAGGTCTAATAAACGGGGAGGAGGGAGCGGGAGGGTGAATGAGAATGTTTGGAGAAAGAGTTCGACTCATTTGTTTAGCATATTTGTATGTTTGCATATGCCCAACTTCTCAGGCGCTTGGGGGCTACACCATGAAACGTTTCCTTCCTTCACTGGGTTCGTTGGGGACACGGATAATGTAATTAAGTGTGGTAATTCAGCTTTAGGTAAAAGTTTTAGGCGGGAGGCGGGGTCAGAGTGCTTTCTCCAGTAGACGGTTGCTGAGCAGAGCTCTAAAGAAAGCATTGTCCCAAGTTTTCCCAGCGAAAAGGGGACGGAATGTTAAAGACCCGGAGAACTGCAAGAGCAGAGCCATGAAGGGTAGTGCGATTGAAAGTTGCTGAAGGGGAACGGAAGGAAGTAGGAGAGAGAAGAAATTGGCAGGAGCCTTGTTAGAAAGGGCTTTTTGCATGTTACTTAATCCTGTTGGTGGTGAGGCCTGGCGTTGCAGGATTTTAGCCAGCAAAATGACCTGAACTTAGTTGTGTTTTAGAAAGATCACTCTAGCTGTTACTTATTGGGTGAGGCTGGAAGGAGGGAAACCTGGTAGGATATTGTTGGAGAATTGGTTAGAATAGGAACTGGATTTAGTCTGACTATATTTCAACACAGCTTCCCAGCTGTGAAACAGGGCAAGTTACTTAACCTCTCCCGGCCCCAATGGTCTCATCTGTAAAACAGATAATAATGGGCCCAATTTTGAGGATTAAATGAGATGTACGGTGCTTACCACAGTGCCTGATACACGGAGAGCGCCCAGTAAGCATTAGCTCAAATGGATAAATGAATGTTGTCCAAAAGGTTCATATCTTGTGGTTAGAAGCCAGTTAAGTGGTCGTCTAAAGGAGACTGAATCACATGACCTGGGGCCTTCTGGGTGACAGGCAGTATGTTGGTGGAGTCAAGGTTCTGATTTACACATTTGTAGATTCAGAAACTTGTTCTTGTCCAAGCGCACAGTGATAAACAACAAGCCAAACAACAAGCCTATTGCCTGGTATGTAGAAGGCTCTTGGGTGGGTTAGGAGTGGTCTATACCAATCAGACTGATGGGAAGATGCTGTACAGATCAAATGTCAGGTGATTTGTTTCTAGAGAGAAATATAACTGTCAAGGGCACATAGTGATATCTATATAGCTATGTGACGGTTCACATAGTGATATCCATATAGCTGTTCCCTTTATTTTAGCAAAGCTATATTGGAAGCCAGGCTATAAATGCAGAAATGTTGGGTTAATTAAGAATTATGTGTACCAAATTATGTGTTCTTAAAGACCGTTATGTGTCCAAACCGATTAGCTCCCTGGCCACCAGAAAAGTTTCCCTCTGCCAAAGATAGTCTTGGAGGCATTCTAACAAATTCCCAATTTGGGGATTCCCTTCTCCACCCTGAAGGTGATATCCTTTCTGATAACAGGTTTCTCATTGATTAGATTTTTAGTGCCAGCCCCATTCCTGCTCTTTACTCGGGTCTTTTTAATGGGATTTGGGTGTTCCACAGCACTTGAGTCATACCTCTATAATCTGCACAATGGCAGATGGCTGATCTCTAGTATGGATGGATTTGATTAGTTTGGGGACACCCTACATTCCAATCCCTGAAACTGACACAATGTAAAGGCAATTGTAATATGAGAAAGACTGATTTTAAGGGAAGGGAGAATAGCAGATTACTGGGTAGAGGTCAGGACTGAAAACAGTGTGACACGAGAGAATTCCCATGTAAGGGCTGTGGGTGGAAGACTGAGAATCTACCGAGAAAGACAGATGCGTGGAATAGAAGGCTGTGGTGGAAGTTGTGGGGGAGGGCCAGAGGGGTGTGTGTCCAGAAGAGCAAGTCTCATCCCTGCTGGTTCTCTTTGCAGACTGTGGGCAAGAGCAGCAAGATGCTGCAGCATATTGACTACAGGATGAGGTGCATCCTGCAAGACGGCCGGATCTTCATTGGCACCTTCAAGGCCTTCGACAAGCATATGAATTTGATCCTTTGTGACTGTGATGAGTTCAGAAAAATCAAGTGAGGAGGGGGCCGTGGGGAGGGGAGACTGGGCGAGGGAAGTGGATTGGCTGGGTGGGTCAAGTGACAGGTGGTGATGTAGCTAGTTGGTTCCTCTTTGTTTGTTCTCCGGTTTTAAAGGGCAGACTTAAATGGGGACATAGAACACTAAGAAATCTCCTTCCTTAGTCCAGCAAGCCTTGCTCTCTAGTTTTAGCAAGGTACAAGTTGTGAGGAGGGCTGCTAGGCTTTTTGTTTCTCTGGCTTTGCATGCCCCTGGGTACTGGGGTAAAGGGCTCTCATGTTCTCCCCACAGGTGTGTGAGGGGGGAGAGCTTGATTTTCTGGCCTCATTGCCTATTTGTAAAGCTGTAGCCTAAAGGGCTCTCCCAATGCAGCCTGGTCGGAAACTGCTTTAAGAAGCCTCTGACCCTCTTCAGGGTAAGTGCTCAGCTCCCCATGTGGGTTTGGGGCCAGCAATTTTTATTGGCATTTATACAAACAATTGGAGATATTTTCTACTTTGCTACAATTCCTTCCATAAGGTATTAGCTAACTCCCTGTCTTACGTCTCACAGATCTTAAGCTCTTGGCCCATTGAAAGATGTGGTCTAGCTTTCCATCTTATTTTGCATTCAAGGCTACTTGAGGCCCAAAGAAGTTACATGACTTTTGTGGTCATCCAGCTCTTTTGTCGTATGCAGTGTCCATATTATGTTGTCACTGTCTGTGAGTTCTCCTTGGTTAGCTTTGGGGCCGTTTTCTTTTGTGGCCTAAGATCAAGAAGTACAGGATAAAAAATGTGGTAGGGATGCCTGAGTGCCACGTATTAGAGAGGGGCCAACAGATCAGTGTGGAACTATTCCAGATAGTTCCCTGTTGTTTTTTAAATGAAACTGATTTTATTCTGATAATAAAAATGTTTATTGGAAAATATTTTTCAAGACGCAGGAAAGTCTATGAGAAAAAACTTTGTAAAAGTCTATGAGAAGGGATTTTTAAAATTAGGAAAGGGTAATACATGCTTATTAATAAAGAAAATGAGCCAAAAAAGGAAATAATATCCATCCACAGAAAACCAGTTAATTTAATGTAAAATATCAAAATGAAATCTTTGAGTTATTTTTTAAAATCAAGATATTTTGTTTTTTCCTTATTTTTAGGATCTTAGCTTTGCCTTTTTTACCCCTTCCCCTATCCTGTTACTTTTCCTAGTTTACATTTATATTTTGTTCATCTTTTTCTGACTGTCGCTGTTTGGGAATTTCTGTTTTTGTGCTTTTGAGGAACAGGTGTGAAATTTCAGTTTCTCTGTGTATGAAATTTCTCTTTTCCTTTATGACTTCTCCTATTTCTGATGTGAGGTGAGGGACAGAATTATAGGCATGCGAGGCTGAATTGGTACTAGAATGACATTGCACGTTAGTAGGGTGGGTGGGATTCAGTTGACTTGAGGAATCCTTAGGCTGCCTCCTGACGTCCTTCCTGAAGGGAAGGAACAGGTTGATAGCAAAGAAAACTTGACCGAGGGAAAGGCCTTTGCAGTTGCTGTGGAATAGCATTTGGCCAGGGCTAGGCTTTCTTGACCCTGTCCTATCTCTTGGTCAGTGCATCCTCTTGGAGTGGTAGGGAACCGGCAGGCAACCACCTACATGGTTACGTGTTCAGCCTATCCAGAAGGGCTATCTCAGGGGAAAGTTCAGCCTATCCAGAAGGGCTGTCTCAGGGGAAAGTTTGTGTACCATTTGTCAGGAAATGTAGTATAAGCAAATCTTGGAGGCCTCTAGGCAGGTGAGCCTGAACGTTACCTATCCTCTAACACTTGCTTTTTTGTTTATTACCCTCAACTTGTCTGTAGGCCAAAGAACTCCAAACAAGCAGAAAGGGAAGAGAAGCGAGTCCTCGGTCTGGTGCTGTTACGAGGGGAGAACCTGGTCTCAATGACAGTAGAGGGACCTCCTCCTAAAGATGTAAGTCAGAGCAGGAAGCCGTGTGGAAGGGAGGCCGTACCATGCACCACACTCTGTCAGGTTCTCTGTGTTTCATTGCCGTCCTCACAGCCAACCTCTAGGTTTTGCCCCCTTTTTACAGATAATAAATGGAATCTTAAAGAAGTTACCCTGCAAGAAAGAGGTGGAGAGAGGGGACTAGAATTGGGTTATTTCTGCCTTTAAAGCCTTGCCTGTTCCTCAGTTACTGTACATAGTGAGTCAGTGAAGGAACCTAAGATTATCTAAGTCAGTTTTTAATGTGAAGACAAAGTCTAGGTGGACCTTTAAAAGTCGTTTAACTCCAAACGATAGAATATGTATATATTTTGTTTTGTAGCGTTTTAGAATAATCGTTAACATTCATTGAGCACCTCTTGTGCACCAAACACTTCAATATTTTATTTAGTTCTTATAATGGTCTTGTGAGATAAATTATTTTCACTTTATAGATAAAACAAACTGGGGTTTAGTATCTTGCCCAAGGTATCACAGCTAGTAAGTGGTGAAACTGACATTTTATCCCAGGCGATCATGGTTCTGTAAACACCAGGCTACATTTAGAGAGTCTTTAGAAACTCTAAGTAAAGTCATGTTAATGACTTAAAGATCTTCTCAAGTGAGTATAGAATAGTTTATCCTAGTCACTTCCTTGTTTTGTATTCTTACATGCAGGTTTTTCCAATTACAAATGTCTACAAGGGATATTAGCATATTTCTTGGTTCAAAGCATATGTACATGTTCATAACTCTTGATACCTACTTCCAGTAGAGCTGGCTACTCTGATGTAGCCCATTGTAAACCTTCATGACCACATCCAGTTTTACTATAAATCCCATCATTTGCAGATGAGGAAACAGTCCTAGAATTGTGGGATTATTTGTCCACACTCCACCTAGCAGGTGAGAATCAGCTGGGAATAGATCTCATGTCCCTTAGATGGAACCATGGCCCTTTGCTCTTGGTTTAATTTTTAAAGGAATGCATATAGATGGGTGAGGCGTGGCATAGTTGTCTGGACACTCTTTTAAGATTGTCTAGCCTGCTTCAAGGGTAACAGCTAGACATACACTCTTAGATGGAGGAAGAATGGTGTCAGCACATATGGACAAGCAGTATTTATAAGTTGTTTTTATGCCCTATAAATTTATTTTTCAGACTGGTATTGCCCGAGTGCCACTTGCTGGAGCTGCTGGGGGCCCAGGGATCGGCAGGGCTGCTGGCAGAGGAATCCCAGCTGGGGTTCCCATGCCCCAGGCTCCTGCAGGACTTGCCGGGCCAGTCCGTGGCGTTGGTGGGCCATCTCAACAGGTGAGAGGTTGGGGAAAGGGCACCAGGTTTTGGTGGCTAAAATAAAGGATAAAGGAAAGGAGGGTCCATAGTTTGGAAAGAGTCCAGAATGACCAACCTATGATTGTCAAGACTGTCAGTGTTTCACTGTGCATTGTATGTGACCTCAGAAGTGAAAAGGAAAACTTGACCATTGTAAATTACGTTGAGAAATACACAGAAGGTATTTTAGTCAGCTGTGTTTGAGCAAAATGTTTCCATGATAACATTTGAAATATGTTTCATCAGTCATTTGAAAGTGTATTCTCTAAGTTGGATTGGGCATCCTTAATTCATCCTTAAACTCAGGCCTAGAAGATGGGAATTGGGCATTCAAGCTCAATCTTTCTGGAAAGTCATTTTGAATAGGAAGTCTAATGTGAGTTACAGCTTTAGGGGATTTGGTGTCTGCTATTTCCTGCTCTCCTTCCCCAAGTTGGGGAGGACAGTGGAAAGCTGTGTTGCACTGTACTATTCTGCCTAACACTTTCTTCCTGTGTCCTCTTAGGTGATGACCCCACAAGGAAGAGGTACTGTGGCAGCCGCTGCAGCTGCTGCCACAGCCAGTATTGCAGGGGCCCCCACCCAGTACCCACCTGGCCGTGGGGGTCCTCCCCCACCTATGGGCCGAGGAGCACCCCCTCCAGGTAAGGAGCTCATAGGGAGATGAGTGTTAAGTGATATAAAATGCCTTAGCTGGATTCATGATGAGACATAACCTTGACTGAAACTGATGATGAGTTTGTATAATTAAGCAGGATTACTCTGAGATCCAGCCTGGCTAACTGATCATGAAGTAGCTGGACAACAGCCATTGGGAGCTCTAGCTCTTTGGCTCAAGTGCCAGTGTTCTAGGAGAGGCTGAGAGGGTGAAATGGTCAGCTTTGTATGTTTTCTGCTACCTTTTCAAGACAGACACTTGAGTTGTATTCTTGGGGATTTTTTCTTGCAGGCATGATGGGCCCGCCTCCTGGTATGAGGCCTCCCATGGGCCCCCCAATGGGGATCCCCCCTGGACGAGGGACTCCGATGGGCATGCCCCCTCCGGGGATGCGGCCCCCTCCCCCAGGGATGCGAGGTAAGTGCCTGCAGCAGTGACTTTAGCTTCTTTCCCTAGAGCAGAAAGAACAGGGAAAGGGGAACAAACATGGTTAAAATAGGCCTTACCTCCCCGCTTAGAACAGTTAGAGCAACTCCACCCAGGGTATTTCTCAATGTCTAGGGCAGTGTCCCCAGAGCACTATGAAATAATGCATTCTGACGATCCCTAACAAAAGTTACGAGATTGTCTTATGCTCTTTGGTTTGATAGTACCTAGTAATCAAAAGAGGATATTATATATTTCTGTTTAACTTTAGTTTGGGAAATGCCGAGCTCAGCTCCTATGTGGATGAGAAAGTGGGCCCAGAGAGATCAGTTTCCTGACTCCCAGTCCAGTGTTCTTTCTACCAAGCCACAGTGGCCTCTAAGATAACCCATGGCCAAACTTGGTGACTTGTGTCTCTAGTTTTGGGTTTTCTGTTTATGGGTTTTATAGGCATAGAAACCCAGTCGGCCCCAGGGAAGTCCCTAGTTAGCACATATGCCATGTACATCCCTCTAGTCACTTGCTCACTGCAGGGTGTGGGAGGCTGGGGCAGGGTTGGGGATTCGAGTTGCAGATCAGGCACTGACTAAACTTCTTACTCTTACTTCAGGCCTTCTTTGACCCTTGGCCACAGAGTTATGGAAGTAGCTCCACGGAGGCGTGGGCTCGATTCCTCAGGGCCACGTTACCACAGACCTGTTTGTTTGTTATGCTGTTGTTCGAGGAGTCTCACCGGATTGTCTGGTTTCCCTTACAGGGCCCCTTCCCCCGG
>CM052436.1:186793287-186834097 GCA_028533085.1 Varecia variegata | reverse complement strand
TATCAAATTCAAAGATCAGTTTGTTGAAATAAACACTCATACATTGTTGGTGAGGGGTATAAACTGATACATGCCCTTGGGCATTCTTCTGTTTAGCTCCTCAAGCAGTACTTTATATTCTTTTTTGTGTCCAATAAAGTGTGAAGCAAATGCTAAAAACAAAAATCATATTGGGAGAAAAACAAATTTGATACCTCCCAGGGTCACATACATATAACCTAAAACTTTTGGGTTGTGGGATCTTCATGATTTCTCCCACCCAAAGTCTATGGGAAGTTGACAGATGGAGTCAGAGTCGCACTCTAGTTCTCAGTACATCAAGCTTCAAGGTACAGAAATAAGAGATAGACACTATTCTTAAGTTACGGTATAGGGGGAAGATAATTCTAAATGCGAAGGAGATGTTAATGAAAAGAAAAAAGACTAGTGGCATACCACTCTAGCGTTAATGAGTTTCTCCAGGAATGTAAGGGTGGTTCAGCATAAAATCAGTCAATGGAATATACCACATTAATAGAAGAAAAAAGCCATAGGTCATCTTGATAGATGCAGATAAAGCATTTGATAGGTTTTCGACACCCTTTGAAAAACACCCAGCAAATTAGGAATAGAAGGGAACTTTAAACATGATAAAGGCATTTATGAAAAACCCACAGCTAACATAATGGTGAAAGACAAAGTTTTTTTCCCTTAAGATTAGGAACAAAACAAGGGTTCCTGCTTTCACCAGTGCTTTTCAACATTGTACTGGAAGTTCTAGCCTTCTAGCCAGAGCAGTTAGGCAAGAAAAAAAAAGAAGTTATCCAAATTGAAAAGGAAGAAGTAAGACCATTTCTTTGTGCATGATATAATCCTATATAGAAAATCCCAGAGAAGCTACAAGAGCTAATAAATAAATTTGGCAAAGTTTTCAGGGTACAAGATCACATCAAAGTCGATTTTCTATACATCAGTAACAATCTGAAAAGGACATTAAGAATGGAATTCCACTTGGGATAGCAAACTAAAGAATAAAAACCAAGGAATTACCTAAATACCAAACACCTAAATATTGAAAACCAAGGAATCAAATTGGAGAATGAAGACTTGTATGCTGAACACTAAAAATCCTGAAAGAAAACTTAAGTAAATGAGGAAAGACTTCTCACGTTCATGGATTGGAAGACAACTATTGTCAAGATAGCAGTACTCTCCAAACAAGATTCAATGGAGTCCCCATAAAAATTCCAATAGTCTTGCAGAAATGAAGTCAGTTCTCAAATTTATATGAAGCTACAAAAGGCTCCAATAGCCAAAAAAAAAAACAAAAAAAAAACAACAAACCAAAAACCTTGGAAAAAGCAAGTCCTGATTTCAGAGCTTACTACAAGGCTACAGTAATCAAAACTGTAAAGATAAGACTATTCATTACAGACTAATGGGTAGAATTGAGAGTCCAGAAATAAACCCTTGCACATAGTGACCAATTACTTTTCTTAAAAGGGCACCAAAACTTCATTGGAGAAAGTAGTCTTCAAGAAATGCTGGGATAACCAGATAACCACATGCAAAGGAATGAAGCTGGATCCCTATATCACTCATTAACTCAAAATTGATCAACAATCTAAATATAGGAGGTAGAACTATTAGAAGAAAATCTTCATGGCCTTGGATTTGGTGATGGATTCTTAGATTTGACACAACACAAGCAACAAAAGAAAATAAATAGGACTTCCTCAAAATTAACTTGTGCATCAAAGGATGCGATGAAGAATGAAATAAGAGTTTTACCCAGACTATATAAAGAAATCTTAAAATTCAACAATAAAAGATAACCCAATTTCAAAATGAACAAAAGAATAGACATTTCTCCAAAGAAGATGTACAAATGTCCAAGAAGCACACGAAAAGTCATTCAACGTCATTGGTCATTAAAGAAACGTAAATCAAAACCACAATGAGATAACACTTTACACTCAACTAGGATGGCTTTAATGAAGAGAAATAACTGTTGGGAAGGAACTTGCGTGTGTTGCTGGTGAGAACATAAAATGGTACAGCTACTCTATGGAAAACAGCTTCCTGAAAGCTAAACAAAACTACACTATGATCCAGCAATTCCACTCCTATATATTAGTGGCATAATATGAAATATATTAATTTTTGGTCTTTGTTTCTGGTTCTTATCGCAAAGGCACCTAAAGCCCTTGGAATTTCCTGTGTGATAGGAGTGTCTTTTGTTATTCATAATGAGCTGTTTGATAACACCTGAGTTCATGCTAATGAGGTGATTTAGGGCGTTCTAGATAATCTCAGGATGGGGCCAGTAACCAGAAAGACTAAGGGATTAGAGGGTGGGAACTCTCAGACCCATCCACCAGCCTCCAGGGAGGGGTGGCTGGACATCAAACTCTGAAAACTTCAATGAGATTTGGTGAGCTTAGGTTGCTGGAGGGTGGTGCACCTGGAGAGGGCGAGGAAGCTTACGAGTTCCTTACCCCATACCTTGCCCTATGTACCTCTGCATCTGGATGTTCATCTGTGTGTATAGTATCCTTTATAATAAACTGGTAAACGTGTTTGCTTGAGTTCTGTGAGCCATCCCAGCAAGTTAAACCCAAGGAGGGTGGTTGTGGGAACTCCGCTTTGTAGCTGGTTGATCAGAAACACAGGTCACAACCTGAGACTCGTGATTGGCATCTGAAGTGGGAGGCAGTTTTGTGAGACTGAGCCTTTAATCTGGGATTTGACACTATATCCACTACAGTGTCAGGATTGAATTATAGGACACCCAGTTGGTATCCACTGGAAAATTGTTTGGTGTGTGTGGGAAAACCCCACATCTAGTTACAGAGGTTTTGTGTGTTGTGAGAGTATAGTAGGAGAGATGCAGCAAGTGTGTTCTCCAGAACTGGTGTCAGAAGTGTTGTGTGAAAGTGTATTGAAACAGAATGTGTTTACTCAATACGCAAGAGAAGTGAAACTATTAATATATGCCTGCATAGAAACTTCTACATGAGTGTTCATAGCAGCATCATTCCCAGCAGCTGAATTGTGGAAACAACTTAAGTGTCCAAGAAAAGATAATGGATAAACAAATTATGGTGTATACTGCCAACCTAAATAACAGAGAGGCTCTCTAAAAGAAAATGATGTTAATATTTATTGGGGAATACGGCATTGCAATGAGAATACATGCGCCATAGTAAACTATGTGTGTATTCAGGGAGGTAAAAGAAGAAGATGAAGGTTTTTAAAGGAGAAATGAGTAGTACATAGTTGTTTTGAGATAATTATCCTTGGCTACAGGGATCAATAATAAGGAGGGCACCAGTCTGAGGTTGGACAGGCAGTTCCTAGGCAGATATCCTTGCAGAAATTTGTGTGTGTGTATGTGTGATGTTGTGATGGCCTGTGTGCAAGGTTGCAGTTTTTGCAGTCTCTCCTGATAGTTTTTGTTATCAGTCATGTATGCATGAGAACCCTCCCTTCATGGCCTTCCTTGGCTCTGTTTGTCAAGGGTTTTGTTTGTGTGTGTGTTTGTTTTTAGGACAAGTGACCCCATTTTCATTCTGATAACTTTCACAATACATACAATGGAATATTATTTAGCCACAAAAGGAACAATACATGCTACCACTTACATGTGTTAAGTGAGAACCATTGTGTTGAATCAGAAAAAATTATGTGTTATATAATTCCTCTTATATGATATATCCATAATAGACAAATTTGTAGAGACAGAAAGTAGAGTAGAGGTACTAGGAGTGGGGGCGGGGGAAATGGAGAGTGATTACTTAATGGGTGTGGGGTACTTTTACAGGGTGATGAAAAAGATCTGAAACCAGGGAGAGCCGGTGGTTGCACAACATTGTGAATACACCAGGTGTTACTGAGCTGTAATGGTTAAAATGGTTAATTGTTGCTTTATGAATTTCATCTCAAAAAAAGAAAGAAAAGAAAGTTTCTTCACAGAAAGAGTTTACTAAGGCTTTTTGTCATGGGGAGGATATTCCCCGTGGAAGAAAAGGCTGAGCAAAGATGAAGCTGATCTGGGTTTATTGGAATGAGGACATCAGGGAGGTGAGTTTGGCGGCAGCTTTTGGTGGAAGAGTCAGTGGTTGGCCCAGTGTCACAGGAAGCTATACCCTGAGCAGCATAAACTGCAAAGCAGAGCTGAGGCGACTCGTGGGCTAGCCTCCCATTACCTGCCAGGTGTGACCCAAAAGGGTTTTATACTCCCAGCCTGAGCTGAAAGGCAGGTACTCTTATTTTTATCATGCAAGTAACAAACATAATCACGCAAAGGAAAAAAACCTAGAGTCACACATTGCCTAACGGTTAGCAAAGTGAAAATTCTGTATCCTGAAAACTATTCTTGAAAATCCACTCAAACTCTCTTGAAGTGCAGCATATATGGTTCTGTATATACAACTCTACACTGAAAAATCTTAGGCACACTGGCTGTTAAGAACCACAGATTAAGAAAAAGAACAAAAGGGAAAGTCTGCAATCAGACATTTGGGCATTCTGACCATTGTATCTTTAAGATAACTCCCAAGTCCCTGGTGGCGAAAGAGATTAGGGTGAAGAATTCTAATGTGCTGGCCTGCCTGTGGAGTTTACTCCGTTCTGTTCTGGTTTCCATGGCAAAGCCTCTAAATCTTAGTTCCTGTTAGTAAATCGGTCTGTGGCTGCAAGGACTAAGTAAGGTAGTAGAGGAAAGGCATTAGGTTTGCTCTTGGATTTAAATCTAAATTCTGCTTAGACCCACATGCATGCTATTCCATGTTTTACGTATTCTGCTAGTTTCTTTTAAAAATATTTTGTTACATAAACATGCTCATTAAGGAATGTAGAAAGAAAATGCTCAGAGTCCCAATATCCCAAATACTCCGCTTTTTGAGTTTTGTCACCTTACTATAAACTCAACTTTCTATTTTTTTTAACATCAAAAACATATCCCCAAATCTTTGCAAACATTAGAATGATTTTAGAATCTTATTAAGTGAACATATCACTATTTACATGACCAATCCTCTGTAGTTGAACATTTAGCTTAGTTTTTTCACCACCAAATAATGTGATGACCATATTTTTGCATAAAGATTATTCTGTATTTAAATAATTAAAAATAGAATTTCCAAGTCAAAGGATGTAAACATTTTAATTAACTGTCTTAAAAGCTTGAGTCAATTTGCCCTGTTACAAATTAGATACAATTACACTTTTCACAACATGCTCCTCAGAGTTAATGTTTGTCGTTAAGAAGAAACACACTTTTCTAGTTTGATGGCTGAAAAATGGCCCATCGTTGTTATATCATTGCATTCTTTTTATTTCAAATGAGGGGATCATTTTTATTTTTATCTATTTCCTCTTTTGTGTATTGTCTTTTAAAAAAAAACCTGTGATAGACATTTTCTGATATTGTTATACAAATCTTCATAATGATTACTAATAGGTGTAACATAATAGTCATAATAGTCATTACTCTCATTTTGGGAATTCATATTGTCTTTGATTTTTCATGACCACAAATCAGGCAGTAATGGATAATTTGTGTAGAAGTATTTTTTCTTTGGATTTTTCTGAGTTTTTAGAAGCGATATTCATGGTTCAAAGACAGGAACTAGAAAGAAAGAAACTGTCACTTACTGAACCTGGGTGTATGCATGAAATATCTCTGGAAGGCCATCTGTAAGGAACTGGCCAGTGTGGTTGCCTGTGGGGGAAGGAACCTGGTTCAAGGGGAACAGGAATGGAAGGGAGAGTTTTCACTGAATCCCACTTAGAACCTTTTCAATATTGACAGGTAAGAGCATTACCTATTTTAAAAAATTAAGTATATTAAAAAAATTGAAAATGGTGAAATAATGAATGTTCTATACTAAAACAAAACAAAAGAGAACAAAAGAAAACAAAAACCCAAAACCCAAATCCACCAGGAGGCAGCATTGCTCTGTAAGGAGGGAGAGAGCAGCGATGTGTGGCCTCAGTCTTATGCGAGGGTGCTGGGATTGTGAGTTAGTGTTTTCCTCATTTTCTGTCTGGTCCCCATTTTCCGCAAAAGCCTATGTAGAGATAAAATATTTTATTTAAAGAAAGAAGGACGTGTCAGGCCCTGTCCCTCTTCGTTGTATAGCCATACCTCTGTAATATGTGTATAGTTTCCTAAAAGCAGCGTTACTGAGGAAGAGGGGGAGTACATTTGGAATGCTGGTAGGTTTGCCAGAGAGCCCTCCACTGTATTAGCCTACGCCATCAACAACGGTGTGTACGGGCGCCTGTTCCTAATATCCTTGCCAACACACTGTATTGTTACATTGTTCAACCTTGTTCAATCTGATCAGTTAAAAAATATCTCCATGTTTCAATTTGTATATATTTAGTTATAAGGGAGGCTAACTATGTTTTCATGTATTTAAAAGCAGTTTGTATTTATTTTTCTGTGAACTGCTTCCCCCACTCTAATGAGGGTAGGGAATTTGTCTATGTTGGTTCCCACAGCTCTGTGCACAAAGTATCTATTGTTGAGTGAATGATTAATAAATAGCTTTTCTGGGCTCCAGTTGGCTCATCTGTAAAATGGGGATGTGTCCTATAGTTGCCTCATGGCAGGGCGGGATTGACTCCTTCATCCAAATTTGGTTTGGGTGTCTGAGACTGATGACCCTACACAGGTATCACGAGGGGATGAAAAGATTTATTACTGATAGAATGAGGCTTTCTGGCTCCCAAGCAGGTCCAAAAAGGCTTGAGAGAGCGAGGAGAGGCGACTGGCCCATTTTGTTGTGCCTAGGGGCCAGGGCTGTGGTAAGGGACTTGCAGGAAGGCCAAGGCTTGAATGGTGCCAAGACAGGGAGCACACAAGTCTCCCATGGGCTTGCCCAGTTGTGGGACAAGAGGGGAAGAGGAAATGGTGATACTTGAAAGCTACCAGCAGGCTAACACTTTTAAAAAATGAAGTCAGGCCTGGTGTGACCTGTGATCCCAGCACTTTGGGAGGCTAAGGGGGGAAGAGTCACTTGAAGCCAGCAGTTCGAGACCAGCCTGGGCAACATAGTGAGACCCTGTCTCTACTTAAAAAAAAAAAAAGCCAGACTTTTTATTACAGGAGGATAAAACCTCATCTCATTGAAGATTAAATGAGGTACTATATGTAATGTGGTTAGCACAGAGGAAGAGATCAATAAATATTTGCCATTATTGTTGTTTTTGAGCCTTTCAATTCTAATTTTTCAAAGAGGCTTTTTTCTTTTGAATATCACCTTATACTATTTTTGGGGAGTGAGATCTATCGTTACAGGGTTTGGTTGCTCTTACACATTATGTGGCTTATTTGCCTTTGTTTCTCCCCATGCAACCATGTACAGTGTTTAGCATGGAGTCAAAGAAAGAACACGCCCATTTCCAGAATGCCTCGTATTGAAGGCTGTGTACAGTGCTGAGTGCTTCACGTGTGTTATGTCAAGGAATTCTACGTGGCATGAGTGAAAGATTATATCTCTGGGGTTGGGAATTGGTGTAAAGCTGAACATACGTATGTTCTGTGATCCAGCTATTCCATTCCTGAATATATACCCAACAGAAATGTGGACATGTGTTTGCAAAGAGACAGGTACAAGAATGCATATAGCAACTCAAATCATAATATCCCCAAAGGGAAGCTACCCAAATATCCATCAATAGTATAACAGAAAAACTGTCGTGTGTCCACACAATGGAATGTTACACATCAAGGAGCACAAAGGAACTACAGTAACACCACATGGATGAATCTTGTACAAAATGTCAAGTGACAGAAGCCAAAGGCCAAACACAAAAGCGTAATACCATGTAATTCCATTCAGATAAACTACAAAAGCTAATCTTTGCTTCTACAATTTAGGATGATGGTTACCCTGGAAGGGGGCACTAAGGGAGCTTCTACGGTGCTGGTGATGTTCTATGTCTTGGTCTGAGTGCTGGTTACCTGGTGGGTTCAGTTTGTGAAAAAATTCAGTGAGCCACACACTTTTGAAATGAATACATTTCTCTAGTTCTCTCTAAGCTCCTATAAAAATTAAAAAACAAAACAAAAGAAAGCAGAAAACCTCATGGGGAAAAATCCAAAAGGAAATTTACGATGATGATCATGTTAAGTGTGGTAGTTAACATGATAATGAGATTAGGGCTGGTGTTTTCCCTTTTCTTGTATATTCCTAATTTACTACGGTTCACCCATTCATCCAATAAATGTTTATTGAACACCTGTGCCCTAGGCACTGTTCTGTTCAACTCTGCTGGTATCCCAGAGTGAACAAAATAGAATTCCCTGTACTTGATGAGCCAACACTCTAGAAAGGGAAGACAGGAAAAAAAAAAAACAACAAAATAATGAACATGTAAATAAACTATGTCAAATGGTAATCATCGCTACGGAGAAAAGTAAATCGGGGAGAGGGAGGTGGGAAGTGTTGTAAGAGTGGTTCAATTTAATTGGGGGGCTCAGGAAAGGCTCTACTGATAAAAAGCAATCTGAGCAGAAACCTGTAGGAAGCCAGGGAGCACGCCATGCAGCTGTGGCTGGGCATTGAGAAACAGGACTCCAGGTAGAGGGTACAGCAACTTCAAAGACACTGAGGTGGGTTCGTTTTCAGAGAACATCAAGAGGGTCACAATGCCAGTTATCAATATTGCATCTGGGCTCCAGACCCACCCTTCAGTGCCTGCTCTGTCTGTAGCTGGACTCAAAATATGTCAGCGGGCAAGATGTTAAGGTTTGCCAGTAGAGGGTGCTGGAGGGACGCTGCGGGAAGGCAGCCTTGCTTTCCGGTTCTGCGGTGCTCTCAGCAGTTCCGCAGCCTGCCCTGCTCCCCCAGGGTCCAGCTCACAGCCAGGGCGATTTCCCCGGCACCAGGCTTCTGCAGGGAAGATGGCTTTCGTGATGCACGGTGGCCATCGGCACCCAGCAACCAGCAGCTTCCTCTGGCACCTTCTTGGGTGGTTCTGGAGCAGAGAGCCTCTGGGGAGACACCTCACCATGAATGACTTTCCCTGCTTATCCTAGAGGGCAGGTTTCCAGCAAGTTCCACCAGCGAGGCACTGCAGTGGCTTCTTTGCCATCCCTTGAGCCACAGCATGTCCTCTCCAACAAAGCCTGGCCCTCAACCTTGCTGGGGAGGGGGACGGGGGGATGCTCTCCTTTGGGCCCTCTAGGAGTAGGAGCTGCTCCTTAAGTTTGCAATTTCTGTACTCTTTGGAGTTCTCTTTATATCTTACTAGCTATCCCCCTGTGAAAGTTGATTATATAAATCGGGTCATTCTTGTCATCCCCAACTAAATCAGAGTCAAGGGGACAGGGGAACAAAGTACTCAGGGCACATAGCATCTACTCCAAGAATTAAATTGTGCACAAGCACAGCTGCCGAAGCAGCCTGCTGTAACCCTAAGACCGGTTTTACCAGTTAGTAGCTGCTGAAACAACCTGCCTTGACTCTAAGCTCCTTTAACCTACCATCACTCGCCAGTCCGAGCTTACTGTCGCCAATGAGCTTTCTTTCAAAATAACAAACACCCAACCTTTTCTTTGGACATACCGAAGACCCCAGTCTGTGTATATGCCCCCAACTGCAATTCTTGCTTCCCAAATAAAGCCTTTAAATTTATTCAGTGAAAAGTTTATGTCTTTCCCCATTTTCTTAATTAGATTGTCTTTTACTGTTGAATATTGAGGCTCCGTATATAGTCTACATATCTGTTCTTTGGCAGATGTGGTTCGAAAACATTTTCTCCCAGCATGTAGTTTGTCTTTTCATCCTTTTAACAGGATCTTTGGCAGGGCAAAAGTTTTAAATTTTAATGAAGTCCAATTTATCAATTTTTCTTGCTGGGATTTTGATAGGATTGCATTAAACCTTTCTATCAATTTGTGGAGAATTGACTTCTTAATGACGTTGAATCATCCAATCCGCAGACACGGTATGTCTCTCCATTTATTTAAATCTTCTTTGATTTCTTTCATCATAATTTTATAGTTTTCAGCATATAAGTTTGGTAAATGTTTTGTTAGATTTACATCTAAGCATTTAAAAAGCATTTAAAAAGCAATTATATATTTCATTTATTTATACATGTATTTCATTTATTTATTTATTTGTTTTGAAACAGTGTCTTGCTCTGTCACCAGGGCTGGAGTGCAGTGGTAGGATCAAAGCTCACTGCAGCCTGGCACTCCTGGGCTCAAACAATCCTCCTGCCTCAGCCTCCCAAGCAGCTGGGACTATAGGCACACACCACCATTTTCAACTAATTTTTAAATTTTTTGTAGAGATGGTGCCTCACTGTGCTGCCCAGGCTGGTTTTGAGCTCCTGGCCTTGAGCAATCCTCCTGCCTCGGCCACCCAAAGTTCTGGGATTACAGGCATGAGCCACACACCTGGCCTGTAAATATATTTTAAATTTTGGTTTGGATTGTCCATTGCTAGTACATAGAGATACAGTTGATTTTTGCATGTTGCCATCTAGTATCCTGCAGCTTTGTTGTACTCACTTATTAGCTCTAGGACTTTCCTTTGTGGATTCCTTGAGATTCAATAGATGACTTCGGCACTGTGATGGCTAATTTTATGTGTCAACCTGACTGGGTCACGGGGTACCCAGGCATTTGATCAAACATTATTCTGGGCGTTTCTGTGAGGGTGTTTTGGATGAGATTAGCATTTAAATTGATAGACTGAGCAAAGCAGATTGCCCTCCCCAACGTGGTGGGCCTCGTCCAGTCCGGACATCCAGCTGAAGGCCTGAGAAGGACAAAAAGGCTGACCCTCCTCTGAGGAAGAGGGAACTCCTCCTGCCTGACTGCCTTCAAACTGGGCTTTCCCCTGCCTTTGGACTTGACTCCTTACACCAGGAGTGGCAGATGGCCTCCTGTCCCAGGGCAGATGCTTATAGAGTTTCTTTCACATGTGGCAAAGCCTAAGAGGAGAAATGAACCCAGGTGATGGAGGAGGGGGCCCTGGTCAGGTGCTCCTTGAGGACTGAGCTGTGAATGTAGATTCTCACAACATGACAGAGCTAAAATGATCCAGAGTGCACCATGCTTCTCACTCAATCACCTCAAAGGGAAAGGAAGGGGAGCTCAGACCCCTGGTCCAGGAAGACAGGTTGACTTTATCCAGTGACCAGGGGGGTGTGGACCCCAATGTGAGCAGCTCAGATGTGCATGGGAAATTCAAGGCTAAGGCCTAGAGGTAGATTTAGCTGGGGTCTGACTTAGGTCAGAGATCAGTCTGAGGCTGGGTCAAGGCTCAGCATGGGGTCAGAGCTCATTCTTGGATCAGGGCTCCATTTGGCGTTTGCTTAGCCTAGAACAATCAGAGTAAGGTTTGGAGGTCTGTCTGGGGTCAGGACTTAATCTGAGGTTAGGATGAGGGTTCAGTCTGGGGTCAGAACTGTCTGGGGCTGGATCAAGGCTCCATGTGGAGTCAGAGCTCTGTCCAGAGCCAGAGTCAAGTCAGGATTCAGCTGTGGTAGGAACCAGGGATTAGTGTGAGGCCAAGGTTTAGGGCTCATCTAGCATCAGGGCCATGAGGTCATGACTGTCTCCAAGATCACAGGCACAAGCTGGAACCTCATACCAGTTTTAGTCTGGGGTCTGCTCAGGGCTTAGCCCTGGCCCAGGTATTTGAGGCCCCCTGGTGTGTGGAAGCTCAGATCCCTGACCCAACTCGGTGTTGAGAGCTGCCAGGAAGGTTCAGATGGCATTTAAGGGACCAAGGGGACTCGATGGAAGGAGGAGGTCTGAGGCCCAGGTAAAACCCTGCAGCTGGCATCCTTCTGAGTGCCCCATGGCCGTTCTCAGTTCTGACTGCCTGTTCTGCCCTTCCTATGTTAAGGGCACGGTCAGGGTGTTGCCCTGCCAAGGGAAAGGGCTTCCTGACCGCACTTTTTTCTTTGTGGTTTCCAAAGCCACATTCCCATCCACACGCTCCCTTGGGCCTCTCAGCTGTCTCCTCTCAATTTCTCCACCTCTCCCACCCCCACCAGGGCTTTCTCACTGGCTGCTGGGGTGGCCTCTGCTTTCAGCTGGGGCTGGAATAACCTGTGAGGCCAATTCTGTCCCATTAAAGTGCTGTCTCAGCTCAGCTGAGAGGCGCCAAGGGCAAGAGAGTTGTACTGAAAACAGAGCTACCTGGAGGGTGGCCTTCCCCCCTAAACACATACGAGGGGACTTCGAAAGGTTTGTGGGAAAGTGAAATTAAAAGATAAAAATAAAAAATATAAATTTTATTTCTCAACACAAGCTCTGTCAGGTTCAAGACACTTTTGTAAGTGACGATACCAGCCATTTAGTCCAACCCTAAAGAACTGAGGATGTTGGGGGCTTAACCATGTTGATACAATCTTTTGTACATTATTAACTGAAGAATAATGGGTGCCCTTTAAAGACTTTTTAAGATTAGAAAACAAAATGAAGTCAGAAGGAGCCAAATCAGGACTGTAAGGTTGATGTCTAATAATTTCCAGTGGAAATGCTCATGAAATTGTTTGATGAGAGCAATGAGCAGGAGCATTGTCACGGTGGAGAAGGACACTCTGGTGAAGCCTTCCCAAGCATTCTTCTGCTAAAGCTCTGGCTAACTTTCTCCAAACACTCTCATAATAAGCAGATGTTATCGTTCTTTGGCCCTCCAGGAAGTCAACAAACAAAATGCCTTGAGCATCCTAAAAACTGTTGCCATGACCTTTGCTCTTGACTGGTCTACACCCAGCTCTCGGCAGCCATTGCTTTCATTGTGCTTTGTCTTTAGGATCGCACTGATAAAGCCACATTTCGTCTCCTGCTACAGTTCTTTGAAAAAATGCTTCAGGATCTTGATCCCACCTGTTTAAAATTTCCATCAAATGTTCTGCTCTTGTCTGCAGCTGATCTGGGCGCAAGGTACCTTGCAAGTGGAAAGTTTGCTCAACTTTAATTTTTTCACCAGGATTGTGTAAGATGAACCCATTGAGATGTCTGTGGTGTTGGCTATTGTTTCTGCTGTTAATCGTGAGTCCTCTTCAATTAGGGCATGAATAAGGTGAGTTTTTTCCTCCCAAATTGATGTGGATGGTCTGTCACTGTGCGCTTCATCTTCAACCTCATCTCATCCCTTCTTAAAACGAGTTGTCCATTTGTGAACTGCTGGTTTCTTTGGGACATTGTCCCTATAAACTTTTCACAAAGCATCAGTGATTTCACCCATCTTCGACCCAATCTTCACCATACATTTGTTTGTTGTTGCTTCAATTTTAGCAGAATTTTTATTGCTCTGATAAGGGGCTCTTTTCAAACTGGTGTCTTTTCCTTCTTACTGCCTCAAACTAGATCCCATTTAGACACATTATAACAAGTGAGTATGAGTTTATTTTGGTGCAAATACTTTTGAAATCCATGCATAGTTTTTTCTTAATATGCATTTTCCATGGACTATTTGAAGGCCCCATGTACATAGTCTGATAGACCACTCTAGCTCCAGAGCTGCCTGGGGGCTGGTGGAGGCTGTCTCTGGGCCCGCTTCCTGGTCTGATCCCTCCCTCTGCCCACTTCTGCATCCCCCACTTCCCTCTGTGGGTGTTAGTCCCCAGGTCACTCGTTAACCAACACCTGCACCCTACACTGCATCTCAGAATCAGCTTCCTGGAAAACTCAATATGCAACAGCTGAGCTTGAGGAAGACAGGCAGTTGGCATTTTCTGGAAGGATGAGGTGTCTGGAGCCACCACAAGGGGAGACCCCTCTCGGCTGACACGTAGACCCTCCGTGCGGGTGGAGTGTCCCTTTTACCAGGAGTGGCAGGTGGCTTCCCATTGACTTCAGCCCTCAGTGCCCCTTCCTGCTGCACAGCCCTGAGGCTGCTGCTCCTCTGACAAGGGAGCAGCATCAAAAACCCAGCCTTGGAATGGAGGTCCTGGAGCCGAGGCAGCCCCAGGGCCTGACTCATCAAATACACCTGCTTATCTGGTTCCCAAGTCCCCATGTTGTTTAGAATCATCAGAGCTATGCCGCCACTCAGGGGCCTCCAGGGTCATCCTTTAGACACTGTCTGTGTGTCTGCCTGACCCTATTTTAGCAAAGACCCACTACATACATTGTTCTCACTTGATTTCGTATCCAGGGGGTGTCACATTGCAGAGGAGCCTGTTATATTGTTGTTGTTCGAACTACTTAAATTATATGATTAGTTATAATTTGTTTGGCTGTCTAGATGATTACAGAGTTGGATTCCATGTCTGGTGCAGTTATCTTCAGGGCCTGATGGTGTCTGCTCTGGTCCTTGTCTCAGGGGTCTGTGTTCTGTTTTGACTCCAAGTCCCCGATTTGCATAGGATGAGCTACTGGGGATGTCAGTGCTGTACCAGTTCCAAAGGAAGAAGTCCACATGGGGTGTAGCTGGGCTGGTCCTATGAGCTCCTTAGTGGCCATAACTAGATCTGATTGGGAGCTGCAGGTGTTAGGGGAATGTGCTCCAGCTGGATGGCCCCTCCTTTAACTTCTCAGTTGCCCCTTAGATCCTGGGCCTGTGTTTTCATTAAGGGAAACTATACCTTTGCTTAAAATCTAAGGCTTTTCAGGTGTGACTTTGGGATAGATGGTGTCAATGGCATACACACGGGCCCCACTCTGCCTTCAGCTCACCCTGTGGCCTCAGCAAGGCTGCTCCTTCTCTGTAATGGGAGCGTGGAGGGTCACTTCGGTGCGAGCTCTGACACTTCCGGGTTCTCTGTCAGGGCTGGGCGGAGGATTCTTGGCTCTGGCCGGGGCATTTGAAGAGCCGACAGAGAAGCAAGGAGAGCCCAGGGGTCAGTCAGGGTGATGGTGGACTGGCCAGGCAGGAGATGGCAGAGGTGGGCGGGCTGGGGCCACGGTGGCACTTGGGCTGTTGGCCTCCCAGCTATGTGGAGGCTCCCAGGGTTCTTACATCATCCACAGTTGTCCAAAAGTTTATGGATTACTGAGTGCAACACTGCATTTCACAGATGAGGAAACTGAGGCCCAGGAGGGGAAGGAACTTGCCTAAGTTTACCAAGTAGGGCAGAGGTTGAGCAGGACCAACCCAGGCCCCTGGCCCCACGTGGGAGAGACGAAGATGTGGACAGGAGGAGAATGGGGCCAAATCCTCCCCTTCAAGTCCCTTGTGACCCATCACTTGGCCGCGGCCACATGGACGATCACAAAGCCCTTGATGTCCGGGAAGTGGGGGCTGACGAGGTCCACCTGCAGCTGCCTTGGGCCACTCTTGGAGGGCGTGATGTCAAACTTGACCGAGGCCCTCTCCTGGGGCTCCAGGCTGGGCACGCTGGAGGAAAGGGATGGGCGAAAGGCAGACATCAGTCCTGTCCCCTTTCTGAGGCTGCCCTGCCAGAGCCTTCAGGATCAAGTTCACCTTGTGGCTTGACATTCAGGCCTCATCAACGTGTTTCCAGCTTAATCTTCCCTTCTACCTCCCACACTCTTCCCATCCAGCTAGACTAGTTGCCTGCCTGCGCCCTGAACACACCTTTTACCTCCCCACTCTGGGCTTTTGTCTGCTCTGTTCCTCCCACCTCGGATGCCCTTTCCATTCCAGTGGCACCCAAGGCCCAGATCAAGCTTCTCTCCTTCCAGGAGGGCTTCCCTGACCACACCACCCATTCAGACCTCTGACTGGGAAGTCCTTCTCCCTTCCTGATCCCTGAAAAGCTCCCTGATTCATCATTTAAGGCCCAGTTCAAATATCAGCTCCACTGGGACTTTCCTGGTCCCCCCAACCTTCACTCAAGGGCTGCCTCTGATCCCCTGGACCTCAGAGATCAATCCCTCTGTTTGCAAAATCACACTCTCCTCGTGTGAAGGAGAGTCCTTCTCCAGGCAGAACCTCATCTGTCCATCTTAGTGTTCCTAACAATTTACACGTGGCACGGAGCATGGGTCAGCATGATAAAGGACCATATGAGTAGTGAGTGAATGAATGAAAGAATGAATGAGTGACTGAATGATTGATGATGACTAAGTGAGTAATTGAGTGCATGAATCAATGCAACATGACTGAATAAATAAAATATCTGTGAATGAATGAGCACATGAATGAGTGCATGAATGAACCAGTCAATGCTGAGTCAAATAGATACATGGTACATGAATTAATGAGTGATAAATGTGAACAAAAGAGTGGATGAATGAGTGAAAGAGAGCAAATGAATGAATGGATACACAATGAATAAATGAGTGAAAATACAAGTGAATGATATGAACGAATGAATGAGTAGATGAGTTATATGATGAGGTAAACGAGTGATTGAATGAAGGAATAAATAAGTGAATGAAGACTGCTGTGTATAGGCAGTGAGCTGGTTCCTGGGGCATCCAGAATCTCTCCCACACCCCTGACCCCTGGCAGCTTCTCTCTGGCCCATCTGTAAGGAAGGCAGGCCCTCTCCCTGCCCCCACTCCCCAGGCTGGCACTTACTCAATGCTGAGCTGTCCCTGGAGAAGGCCACTGCCCTCCACCATCAGCACACAGTCCTCTACTTTCTCCGAGAGGGGGTTGGCCACGGTGACTTCCACCACAACTGCCACTCCCACCACGGCTGGACCCAGCACCTGAAGGGGCAACGCCCATGAGCATCTGCCTCCTCCTCATCCACCCAGGAAAACCCATGGTCAGAGGCATTAATCATGTCTCCCCCCTGCCCCCCGTGTGAGTGCCATCATCACACCCATCCCCCTGTGTCCCTGCTCCTCCCGCCCTTGAGGGCTAAAGCTAGAGCTAAAGGCAACCCCCCCCCAGCTCCTGATGCCCTCTCCCAGCTCTGGAGGGGGCCTACTAGGGACAGGGTGATGGATGTGGACAGTGGCCACCTTGATGGTGATGAAGTCCTCCAGAGTAATGTCCTTTTCCACCAGCAGCTTTTCTCCTTTGGTGACGAGACACATGGCAGCCAACAGGATCTTCTTGTCTTCTGTCAAGTCTTCTTTATACTTAGAGTAAGGTATGGTAATTGGGATCTTCTTTTCTGGAAGGGAAGCAGAGGTGGGGGTTGGGGGCTTGATGTCCTTCTTCAATGGAAGGGGGAAGGGAACGCCCAGTTAATAGCTACACCCTCTCTGATCCTTGCAACCGTCCTGGGATAGGGATTATTCTCCTCAATTCTCGGATGAAGAAACCCAAGGCTCAGAGAGGAGACTTTCTGTTCCAAAGGTACATAGCAAGTAAATCAAAGAGCTAAGGTGAGTCGATTCAAATTCAGGCCAGTAAGCTAGCACGACACCAGATCATTCTCCAAGAGCTCTCAGAGATGTGTCTAACTTTTCTCTAACTATCCAAGATGGAAACGTCTCAGTCAATCAACCATTCATCCCTGCTGTTTATTGAGCACATACTATGCGTGGTGCAGAGAAGAGGGAGACCAAAGGCCTGCCATGAGTTTCCAATCCAGTGAAGCCAACTTCCATGCAACTTCTCCAAATCCCCCCTCTCCATGAAGGGCCAGTCCTACTCAGCTGCACTAACTGTGGGGCGTCTTCACTGATACCCCACCCACTCAAACTTTCCCCATATCAGCAATAAGACTGTTTTGCTTTCTTATCATTTGTGCATTCACTGCAGTAGCACTTTTAATTTACCTCAAAGACTTCTTCTTTAGGGAACCCTCGTACACTGTTGGTGGGAATGTAAATTAGTGCAATCATTATGGAGAACAATATGGAGGTGCCCCCCCAAATTAAAAATACAACTACCATATGACCCAGCAATCCCACTGCTGGGTATATATCCCGAAGAGGAGAATTCAGTATATCAGAAGGATACCTAAGCTCCCATGTTTATTATAGCACTATTCACAGTAGCCAAGATTTGGAAGCAACCTATGTGTCCATCAACGGATGAATGGATAAAGAAATTGTGGTACAATGGGATATTATACAGCCACAAAAAAGAATGAAATCCTGCCATTTGCAACAACATGGATGGAACTGGAGAACATTATGTTAAGTGAAATAAGCCAAGCACAGGAAGACAAATCTCGCATGCTCTCACTCATATGTGGGAGCTAAATATTAAAAACAATTGATCTCATGGAGACAGAGAGTGGAATGATGGTTACTAAAGGCTGGGAAGGGTAGCGGGGAGGGGGATAAACTGGGTATGGTTATTGGATGCACACATATCATTAGTTAGATAGAATGAACAACATTTGATAGCACAACAAAGTGACTATAATCAACAATAAGTTGGGATATACTTTAAAATAACTAGAAGAGTGGAATTGGAATGTTCCTAACACAAAGAAATGATAAATGCCTGAGTTGATGGATACCCCAATTGCCCTGATTTGATTAACTCACATTGGATGCCTGTATCAAAACATCACATGTACCCTATAAAGATATACAACTATTATGTATCCATAACAATTAAAAAAACCCTCACAGTTTCCTTTACATTCACAACTTGGCTGTTTGGCACACAAGGCTTAGATTTCAGCCTATCTTGGTTTCCAACACACTTTGCTCACTAAGTTTAAAGCTACAGTAATCAAGACAGTGTGGTAGTGGAGAAAGAATGGACAAAACCAGGCATACCTCATGTCATTTGTGCTTCACTTTATTTTACTTCCCAGATACTGCTTTTTTTTTTTTTTTTTTAACAAATTGAAGGTTTGTGGCAACTCTGAGTCAAGCAAGTTTATCAGCACCATTTTTCCAATAGCATGTGCCCACTTCATGTCTCTGTGCCATATTTTGGTAATTCTCACAATATTTTAAACTTTTTCATTATCATTATGTTAATATCTGTTATGGTGATCTTTGATCAGTGATCTTTGATGTTACTGTTGTAATTGTTTTCTGGCACCATAAACCACACCCATATGACAATGAACTTAACCAATAAATGTTGTGTGTGTTCTAATTGTTCCACTCACTGGCCATCTCCCCCTCTCTCTCCCTCTCCTTGGGCCTCCCTATTGCCTGAGCTACAAGAATGCTGAAATTAAGCCAATTAATAATGGCCAATTACAATGGCCTCTAAGTATTCAAGTGAAAAGAAGAGTCTCACATCTCTCACTTTAAATCAAAAGCTGGAAATAATTAAACTTAGTGAGCAAGGTATGTTGAAACCCAAAATAGGCTGAAATCTAGGCCTTGTGTGCCAGTTAGTCAAGTTGTGAATGCAAAGGAAAAGTTTTGGAGGGAAATTAAAAGTGTTATTCCAATGAAAGCACAAATGATAAGAAAGCAAAACAGCCTTAGTGCTGATAGAAAGTTTGAGTGGTTTGGATAGAAGATTAAACCAGTCACAATATTCCCTTAAGCCAACGCCTAATCCAGAGCAAGGGCCTAACTCTCTTCAATTCTATGAAGACTGAGAGAGTTAAGGAAGCTACAGAAGAAGAGTTTGAAGCTAACAGGGGCTGGTTTATGAGGTTTAAGGACAGAAGCTGTCTCCATAACATAAAAGTGCAAGGTGGAGCAGCAAGTGCAGATGTAGAAACTGCAGCAAGTTATCCTGAAGATCTAGCTAAGATAGTTACTGAAGGAGGCTATACTAAACAACAGATTTTCAGTGTAGATGAAACAGCCTTATATGGGAAAAAGATGCCATCCAGGATTTTCATACTTAGAGAGGATAAGTCAATGGCTGGCTTCAAAGCTTGAAAGGACAGGTTGACTCTCTTGTTAGGGGCTAATGCAGCTGGTGACTTTAAATTGAAGCCAATGCTCATTTACCATTCCTAAAATCCTAAGGCCCTTAAGAATTATGCTAAATCTACTCTGCCTGTGCTCTATAAATGGTACAACAAAGCCTGGATGACAGCACATCTGTTAATAGCATGGTTTACCGAATATTTTAAACCCACTGTTGAGACCTACTGCTCAGAAAAAAAGATTGCTTTCAAAACATTACTGCTCATTGACAATACACCTGGTCACCCAAGAGCTCTCATGGAGATGCTCAGGAGATTAATGTTGTTTTCATGCCTGCTAACACAACATCCATTCTGCAGCCCATGGATCAAGGAGTAATTTCAACTTTCAAGTCTTATTATTTAAGAAATACATTCATAAGACCATAGCTGCCACAGACAGTGATTCCTCTGATGGATCGGGCAAAATAAATTGAAAACCTGAAGGAAAGAATTCACCATTCTAGATGCCACTAAGAACATTAATGATTCATGGGAAGAGGTCAAATATCATTAATAAGAATTTGAAAGACATGGATTCCAACCCTCATGGATGACTTTGAAGGGTTCAAGACTTCAGTGGAGAAAGTCATTGCAAATGTGTTGGAAATAGCAAGAGAACCAGAATTAGAAGTGGAGCCTGAAGATGTGATTGAATTGCTGCAATCTCATGATAAAACTTGAGTAGATGAGGTGTTGCTTCTTATGGATGAGCAAAAAAAGTGGTTTCTTGAGACGGAAACTACTCCTGGTGAAGATGCTGTACACATTGTTGAAATTACAAGGGATTAAAAATACTACATAAAAAATTTGATAAAGCAGTGGCAGGGTGTGAGAGGATTGACTCTAATTTTAAAAGAAGTTGTACTGTGGGTAAAATGCTATCCAACAGCATCACATGCTACAGAGAAATCTTTCATGAGAGGAAGAGTCAATTGATGCAGCAAACTTCATTGTTGTCTTATTTTAAGAAACAGCCACTGTAACTTTCTGCAACTACCACCCTGATCAGTCAGCAGCCATCAACATGGAGACAAGACCCTCTACCAGCAAAAAGATTATGACTCGGGAAAAGCTCAGACGATTGTTAACATTTTTTAGCAATAAAGTATTTTTAAATTAAGGCATGTGCATTGTTTTTAAAAGATATAAAGCTATTGCATACTTAATAGACTACAGTATAGTATACATATAACATAATTGGGAAACCAAAAAATTCATGTGACTTGCTTTATTGTGACAGTCCCTTTGTTGTGTTTGTTGGGAACGGAACCCACAGTGTCTCTGCAGTATGCTTGCAGATCAATGGAACAGAAAAGAGTTCAGAAAAGACCTGCACAAATATAGTCAACTGATCTTTGACAAAGGAGCAAAGGAAACACAATGGAGAAAAGATAGTCTTTTCAATAAACAGTGCTGAAACAACGGGGTATCCACATACAACAACAACAAAAAACCCAAACCAAACCAAAGGGAAACAAAAAACTAGACACAGACCTTACACTCTTCACAAAATTTACTCAAAATGGATCATTAACCTAAATGTAAAATACAAAACTACAAAACTCCTAAAGACAACATGGGAGAAAATCAAGATGACCTTGAGTTTGGTAATAACTTTTTTGATACAATACCAAAGGCATGATCCAAAAAAAAAGATGAGTTGGATTTTATTAAAATTAAAAGCTCTAAAAAAAATTAAAAAATTAAAGACTCTGCTTTGCAAAGAAAAAAGAAACACCATCAAGAAGTCAATACACAGACTGGGAGAAAATATTTGCAAAAGACAAATCTGATAAAAGATTATTATCCAAAATACACAAAGATCTTTTAAAACCCAACAATAAGAAAATGAACAACCCAATTAAAAAATCGGCAAAATTCTTGTGAACACATTTGGGGCCAAAAAAAAAAAAAAATCAGCAAAAGATCTGGACACCTCATCAAAGAAGATATACAGATGTCAAATAAGCATATCAAAAGATGCTCAACATCATATCAGGGAATTGCAAATTAAAACAATGAGATACTATCGTACATCTGTTAGAATGACAATAACTCACAGCACACAGTACCACCTGCTGGATAGGACCCGGAACAACAGGAACTCTTATTTATTGCCGGTGGAATTTAAAATGGTACAACCACTTTAGAAGATGATTTGGACGTTTCCTTTTTATTTCTTTTTTTTTCAGGGGCTTCTGTGAGATTGGCAATTTCTTACATAACCAAACACACCCTTACCACATGATCCAGCAATTGAACTCCTTGGTATTTACTCAAATGGAGCAAAAACTTAGGTCCACACAAAAACCTGCGCATGGATGTTTATAGCAGCTTTATTTGTAGTTGCCAAAACTTGGAGGCAACCAAGATATCCTCCAGTATGTGAATGGATAAATAAACTAGGTATATCCATATAATGAAATACTATTCAGTGATAAAAAGAAATGACCTATCAAGACATAAAACACCCCGGAGGAGGCTTAAATACATATAGCTAAGTGAAAGAAACCAATCTGAAAAGGTTCAATCATACTGTATGATTCCAACCCTATGACATTCTGGAAAAGGCAAAAGTATGGGAGCAAAGGTTTGGGGAGGGAGGGAGGAAGGGGTGGGGCACAAGGGATATTCAGGTAGTGAAACTCTAATGGTGGATACATGCCATTGTAGGTTTGTCAGACTCAGTAGAATGTGCAACACAGAGTGAACCCTAATGTAAACTATGGATTTTAGTTAATAACACTGTGTCAATATTGGCTCCTCAATTGAAACAAATTTACCACAGTAATGCGAGATGTTAATAATAGGAGAAGAGAGTTAGTAGGGAGGGGGTATATGTGAATTCTTGTACTTTCTACTCAATTTTTCTGTAAACCTAAAACTGCTTTAAAAAAGGCTGTTCATTTAGAAAATAAGTATAAATTTTGATAAGTCATATATTTTAATAGTCATACCATTTGGCTCAAAAATTCTACTTTTGTGATCTATTCTAACAAAGTAGTCCAAAATCCAGGAGAAAAAGGTGGAGATTTTGTTTTGCACCAAGATGTTTATTTTACTGTTATTTTTAATAGCAATAAGCTGATAACTACCCAAAAGGAAAGATAAAATAAATCATCATGTATTTATTTAAAGATTACACATCTATAAAATGATGTTTATGAAGAGTTTATAAAAATATTTAAATTATAATGTAATATGAAAAGAAGAGGGAACTAATGAGTATTTGCAGTATTTAACTAGAACTATGTTTTTCAAAAAGCAAACAGGCATTAAAATTTGGAAGGAAAATACATTAACAGTTTGTAGGTAGGTGGTAGCATCATAGGTGATTTTTCTCTTTTGCTCTCAAAATCTTTAATGAATATAAATCCCTTTTAACATGAAAAAAATTTGCTAAAAGCCAGGGGAAAGTGTATGTTAATTAATATTTCGTGATGAAGTGTTATTTTGTCATTTAGATTTTGTGAAAAATAAATGACAAAAAAACGCTAAAAAAATGTGACACCTCCTTCATGTTTTCACACCCTGTCAAAATCTGCAAGCTTCACTAACCAGAAACTGGCCCCAGGAACTTCTTTGTTTAATTGAATCCTTAAAGTTCAGAAAGTATGTGAAAGGAGAGAGAGAGACAGAGACAGAGAGACAGAGAGAGGTGAGAGATAGAGTTAGACAAAAGGAAAAGAGAGAGGAGACAGAGAGATATGGAGAGAGAGGAAGAGAAAGATAAACTAGAAAAGAAGTCAAAAATAATCAAATGGGATATATTTAGTAAATTGTCCATGAAGTGCTATGTGTTCAAGGATCATGAAGAAAATCCTTGATATATTTTTTAAAAAAGCAATTGGAATGAGGTCATTTGAAATTATATAAAAACCTTCAAAAGGACTGGAGCCATTCTATTTTGCTGTGAAACACTAAGAATGAATTTTAGGCAAATGTTAGGCACCTTAAGCATATTTGGTGTGGGCTGACCTGACCACCCCACAGCCTGCAGTCACACAACTGAACCCATGGAGTCAATGTGCTTTGGGGTCAACATTCCTGGCTTTGAACCTTGACTTTGCCCTTTCCCTGGCCTTGGTCAGGAGCATACGTCTAACACCAGATTGTCTGGGGTTGGGTCCTGCCAGTACGGACACAGACTATGTCACTTTGGACCCATGACTTCACCTTTCTGGGTGTGAGTTTCCTCCTGCAAAAGAAGGAGCCACCACTAGCACCCTGTGCAAGGTGGTTGTAGGGACTGTGCCATTGCACGTGGAATTCTCAGGCCAGGGCCTGGCACTTAAACATCTCTTAGTGGTCCAGCCCTCTCATACAGAGCACCTGGAGCCAAATGCACTCCAAATTTTTTTTATTTATTTTAGAAAAGTAACACAAAGCATATTCCATATATTCTGAACTACTTCCAGCATGTTACTTATTTGATGTGTACATATTCACACTAATTAGGATAAACGGAGACTATAAATCACCTTGCCACCAGTTTGCCACCAGATGCTTGTGAACTTTTATTACTACTATTATCATTATTTTGCCTCTCTGACCCTCAGTTTTCTCATCTGTAAAGTGGGGACAAGAGGCAAGGCACTGAGCACAATGCTCAGGAATGTCCCTTTCCTTCTTGGGAATGAATGGGGATCCTGGGAAGACCCCCTTCCCAACCAGCCCTCATGGAAAAGGGGTGGGTGGGCCAGGTCCCTCCAAGCCAGGGTATTCTTACCTTCCTGTGGCCCCAGCCTTACTGCGTGGGATTCATGCAGGATCTCCGCCACCGGCCTGCGTGTGTAGAGGATGGTGGCGCCACTCATGTTGACTTGGACCCGCTGGGCCTGGGAGGTGAGGTTGGCCAGGCACAGGGCCAGTCTCAGGTCGTTGCCTAGCACAGGTGGCTCCAACACCTTGAACTTGCCGGTGATGCTGGGCTTGGTGGCGGGCTCCAGGAGGTCGTCACGCCAGAGACCGCGTACCCCGGCCCTGCGGATACGAGTTCTCCTCCCAGAGGCTTCCACACCAAACAGCTTCTTCACCGCCTTGCTGTACACTTGTCGCTCCTTCCGGGACCCTGCAGGGCATCGCGCATCATCAGCACAGGCACCCTCCTCCTGCTCCTTTAATTACCACGGCTCTCGAAGTCTCAAACTGGCAGCTCAAGGGCCATGTGCAGACCTCAGCCATGTGCCTTGTGGTTTGCTGGCTATTTAAACAAATTTTTAATCAGTTGCTAACAACTTCAGATCAGGATATTTCACATAAAATGCATATTTCCAGTTTCTCTGACAACTACGTCCAAAGCCACATATGATAATGACAGCTAACACTTTTGTAGACTTACTAGATGCCAGGCACGATAGCTCCTGGTGCTATACTTTTTCCCTAGGAGGGAGGTGCTATTATCACCCCCATTTTACAGACGGGGAAGCTGAGGCACAGAGAAGAAAAGTAACTCCTGTCACACAGCTCATGTGGTAAGTGAGGAAGCTGGGATTTGAACCCAGGTAGTAAGGCTCTGAATTCCATTCATGCTCCCTTATCACTCTCTGCATGCAGTAATGGTCTCTGGCTGACCGTGGTCTCCACCCTGTAATTCTCACCAGCCTGTTGCACTCAGCGGATGCCATCTGCGGCCTCTGTAGACGTGTGAGTTTAGGATCCCCGAGACTCCACGTTCCCATTGCTAGCACAGACCTCTCTTTTGAGCCCCAGACCAACACGCAGAGCTGGACACACCCCCTCATGTCCCACAGGTGCCTCAATCCAAGCAAACACCTCATCAGCCCTCCCCATCTCAGCAAATGGCACCACCATTTGGCCAGTTGTACAAACTGAAAACCTGGGAGTGTCCTCATCATCCTCAACACCCACCAATGACCCCTCCCCAAGTCCTGCTGAACAGTGTCATTAATCTCTGGAATCTGTCCTCTTCTCCCACCCTATAAACTGCCTCACTATCAGCTCAGTTTGTGAACCTTTATTACTGTTATCATTACTTAGTTCCTCTGAGCTTCAGTTTTCCCATCTGTAAAGTGGGGACAAGAGCCTCACAGGCAAGGCACTGAGCACGATGGTGAAGAATGTCCCCTCCAGTCTTTTTTCTACTCTGATCATTCCAAAATCCATCTCCGATCTGATCCTTCTGCTTCCCTACTTGAAACCTGTGTGTGCTGATTTGAACATAGGTATACAAATATCTCTTCTAGTCCCTGCTTTCAGTTGTTTTGGTTTTATTCCCAGAAGTGAAATTGCTGAATCATATGATAATTCTATTTTTAATATTTTAAGCAATGGCCATACTATGTTCCATAGTATGGCTGTACCATTTTACATTCCCATCACTTCTTACCCATTCCAGTTTCTCCATATCCCTAACAACATTTGTTCTTTTGTTTCCATTGTAATAGCCATCTTAGTAAGCAGGAGGTGGATTTCCTTGAGGATTTGGTTTGCATTTCCCTAACGAATAGTGATGATGGGTATCTTCTCATGCACTTATTGGTCATTTGTATACCTTTGGAGACTGTCTACTCAAGTCTTTTGTCCATTTTTTAATTGGATTGTTTTTGTTTGTTTTTGAGTTGTAGGAGTTCTTTATATACTCTGGATATGAACCCCCTATCAGATATATGATTTGCAAATATTTCCTTCTATTCTCTGAGTTGCCTTTTCATTCTCTTGATTATATCTTTTGATGTAAAGAAGTTTTTAATTTTGATATAGTCCAATTTATTTATTTTTTGTTATTGTTGCTTATGCTTTTGGCAACATATCCAAGATATCATTGTCAAATCCAATGTCATGAAGCTTGTCCCCTATGTTTTCTCCTAAGAGTTTTTTGTTTGTTTGTTTGTTTTTGAGACAGAGTCTTGCTCTGTTGCCCTGGCTAGAGTGCAGTGGTGCCATCACAACTCATTGCAACCTCAAACTTCTGATCTCAAGCAATCTTCCCACCTTGGTTTCCCCAAAGTGCTAGGATTACAGGCATGAGCCACCATGCCTGGCCTCTCCTAAGAGTTTTATAGTGTTAGCTCTTACATTTGGGTCTTTGATTCATTTTGAGTTAATTTTTGTATATGGTGTAAGATAAGAGTCCAGTTTCATTCTTTTGCATGTGGATATCTAGGTTTTCCAGCATCAATTGTTGAAAAGACTATCCTTTCCCCCATTGAAAGTGCAATGTTTCTAGAGATGGGAACTAAGCGAACGTTGGTGGGGTGTGTGAGTGTTTAAGAAGATCAACATTAAAGTTTGGGGGTGTCTGCAGGAAGAAGGGGCTGGCTGATCAAGACTGGGGGTGCCTGCAAAAAGGGGAAGTTGGCATTTCCTTCCCTGTGGGCGATATGCTTGTCCTGTCTTACCTACTGAGCCATGTACTACCTGATCAGGGAGAAGAGGACTGAGGGAGATGGCATGGTGGAGACCACCAGTCCAGACTGTTTTCCCTACCCCACAAGTGCCAGGTCTCAGTTCCCAGCTTTGGAGTGAGATACAGAGTACAGGTGTGGGTGGGGGCCACAGCCTTGTAAAACCCCTGCAGAACTTGAGGAAAAAGATCACTATGCACTGGGGGAAGCTGTGTGTCACCAACTGGGGTGGGAGGAGATGGGGTGCAAGGGGATCCACTGAAAGGGGCCAAATAGCTGAAGAACTCAGCAGTGCCTGGGACAGCACAGGAGTGAGTTTCAATGGCAGCAGACTGCAGTGGATCCACCACCTGTGCCCATCAAGCACAGACAGTGAACCAGGGCAGCAGCTCCTGCCCACCAACTGGCACTGGATCCTCACCCAGTTAAGACAAAGACATTTTCTCTCTTCTCTCCTCCTCTTCCTCTTTCTTGGCCTAACACCAGAAGACTTAGACCCACATTCTCAACATTGTTTGCACACTGGAGTTGCCTGGGAGCTTTTAAAAATCCTGATGGCAACATCCTTTAGCAACTATGATTCATCAGGTGCAATCTGAGCTGCTGTAGCAGATTGAAAATGGCCATAATACCTTGCAACCTCTCCCCTTAAGAGGTGGAGTCTACTTCCCACTCCTTGAATTGCTTTGCCTCATGAATTGCTTTGACCAATAGAATGTGGCAGAAGTGATGTGGTACAAATTCTGAGCTGGGCCTTGAGAGAACTTGCAGCTTTAATTCTCACCTTCTGGAAATGCAGCTGCCATTTGGACAAGCCAGGGCCAACCTACTAGGGAAGGAGAGGCCAACTGGGGAGAGAGGCCCAGCCATCCCAGCAGTCCTATGTGAGACCCAGACATACACAAGATTCTAGCCAACACCACATGGAACAGATGAGCCATCCCAGCTGAGCACAGCCCAAATTGCAGACCCACAGAATCGACCAAATAAGTAATTGTGGTTTAAGATATATAACTAAACAGATATATAACAACTCCCCAGGTGATTCCAATGTGCAACCAAGTCTGCTACAGAGTAGAAAAGGGAGGTGAGGAGGTGTCCAGAGCAGACTCTGTCTGCTTCTCTACAGCAACCTTCCAGGGTCGCTGCTCTAGTGCGGGGAGGGGAGGGGACAGGTCTGATTGACATTTGAGCTTGAAGTCTTAATTACTTGGTAACATTGTTTTAACAAACAGAAATGGCAGAAAATATATGTGTCAGATCACAACATTGCTAAGGAACCTGATACTCAGTAGGAAAGGGTATAGCTGGAGGCAGCTACAAGAAAAAATACCAGTGTCTTGTTTTTGTATCCCAACAAGTACAGGCTCTTCAATAAACCAGTGGCCATAAATTAGTGACCACACATAGGCCATGGCAGATATTAACAGGAGCTGCTATTATTATTAGTCTGAACTGTGCCTAGTGCCATGTATCCTAGGTGTTCAATAAATAATACCTGCTACTATCATCACTATTATTACTAATATTAATCATTATTATCATATGCAAATATACCTAATACAGTGTCTGTCATATGGCAAGTGTTCAAGGAAATGCAGCTATTATTGTTATACATGAGAAATTTTCTAACACCGAAGAGGTACTTAGCAAACAGAGGAAGCTATTAATAGAACCTAAATAAAGGCACTTAGCTCAGAGCATGAGATAATGCTGAATGGAAGCTGTCATCAACCATTATGCATGTGGGAAAGGGCCTGGCCCCAGGTGCTAGTCCTGGGGATGTTGACAAAGCCGCCTCATGGCCCTTACCTTCTGGATACTTGTAGAGGCCTGTGATGTCCACCCGGGAGTCACTGCCCACCGCCTTGGTGCTGATGCATCTCCCAATCTTCTTTGTGTCCGAGTACACGCGCTCACGGCTCTCGTCCTCGTGCCACAGCCAGGTGATGTAGTCTGCATTGACCTCCGCAAACACGAAGGGGCCATCGTGGGCCAGGTGCACGTCGCCCTCACGGATGGCAGTGACTGAGGCGGGGCCACACCGGTACACGCCTGCAGGAGGGGTGGGTGTGAGCAGCTCGGCTGAAGAAAGGCTGGGGCCTGGGACCTCCCCCCACCCTGGCTGAGCCCTACCGTCACTCTCCTCCTGGGGGGTGGCGTCCAGAACCTGCCAGCCATTGTAAGAGGGGCCCAGGTCCTGCCGGGCAAACCAGCTCTCATTCCAGACATGGAAATTCCTGCCACAGAGAGAGGATGGGTGAGGTGGCCCAGAGTGAGCACAGAGACCCGAGGAGGGGGAGGTCCCGCTGTGAGCCAGGCCCCTTCCTACTCTGCATGAGGTCTGTGGCGGCATCTTGTGAATCATTCGTTCAACTGCATTGATGAGCACATATCATTCATATATCTGTATATATTTGTGTATACATATGTATGTGTGTGTATATATCAAGATCCTGTTGTTCAATGTACCAGAAATACAACTGCAAATAAGGCAGAAGATCTTTGCTCTCATGCAGCTTATATTCTAATGAGGGAGACAGGCAAAATTAAGTCAGCAGATTAATCCAACAAATGCAAGTGACACTAAATGCAGAAAAGAGAGGCTTGAGCTAGAGAATAACTGCCACAGACCTAAGCTAGGTAAATGACATCTGAGGTAAGACTTAAATGAGAAAGAATTAGCTACAGGAAAAGTGAAGGGAACAGCATTCCAGGAAGAAGGAACAGCATGTGCAAAGGTCCTGAAAATAGGAAAAGCTCAGTGTGTTCAAGGAACAGAAAGGATGGAGGCATCCCAGCATGGCTGCTTACTAATGCAGAGCTATGTTTCTGGGTCATATTCTCTTCACTGTCTCTCCTTATCTATAGAAAGTTGGCTGTTGGGACAGACTCGCACATATGTGAACAGACATTCGAACAAGGTTATTCACTGAAGACTTGTTTGTAAAAGGTGACTTTTTTTTAACTGAAGCAACTGCTATGTCCATCCTTATAGGATGGTGAGACAAACAATGGCTTTTGCATACAATTGAGAGGCAGACTGGGTTCACACCCTTATTCTTCCACTCACTAGCTGTGTGGTCTTAGACAGGTTACTTAACCTCTCTGTGCCTCAGTTTGCTCAGCTGCACAATAGAATCAATACTTAAACTTACAATTGTTCAAAGAAATACATGAGTTAATTCATGTACAGCACTTAGAACTGGGCCTAGCACAGACTAGGTGCTCAGTGAGTGTGCTGTTATTATTAATACTTTAAACATTATGAAAAATAAGGGCAACTTTATGTACGGATAAGGAATTGTCAAATATATAAGCAAGAACAGCATTACCTCATGCTACTGACATTGTTTAAGCAGGTAAAGGTGGGGAGGTACTATATATACGTGTGTTTTCGTTATCTGCAGAGCCGCTCTCTGGCAGGAGATGTAGGAAACTAGTGCTGCCTCCAGGAGGGGGACAGGGAGGCTGGGGAACTGGGCGAGAGGGAGACTTGTCGCTGTGACTCATTTTGTACCTTTTTTTTTGAGACAGATTCTCACTCTGTTGCCCGGGCTAGAGTGAGTGCCGTGGCATCAGCCTAGCTCACAGCAACCTCCAACTCCTGGGCTCAAGCGATCCTTCTGCCTCAACCTCCCGAGTAGCTGGGACTACAGGTGTGCACCACCATGCCTGGCTAATTTTTTTCCGTATACATTTTTAGCTGTCCATATCATTTCTTTCTATTTTTAGTAGAGATGGGGTCTCGCTCTTGCTCAGGCTGGTCTCAAACTCCTGACCTTGAGCAATCCTCCCGCCTCGGCCTCCCAGAGTGCTAGGATTATAGGCATGAGCCACCGCGCCTGGTCCATTTTGTACTTTTTGAATATTAAACCACATGAATGTATTTATTTTAGGAAGTTAAATCAAAAAGAACTTTTAAAAACTTTGCGTGGAGAGTTTTGTTTTAACCAAAGAACGAGGCTGTTTCCCACCCGGGACCCACAGCATGGAGAACAGGCAGCTGACACAGCAGCAGGGGCTGACTCAGAGGCGACTACTTGGAAGGAATTCCCACCCCACCCCTAGGGGGTCACAGGAATCTGGGGAGGGCTCAGATCCCCACAGATGGTAAAACTGGGGGTTCGAGGCAATCAAATCTTGAGCCTCCTCCTGATCTGAGTCACGTGTCTAAAGACTCTGTACTCAGAAGGGGACCCCATCTGCAGGTGCCTCTCAGCCTTCCGGAGCTGGCTTAGACTCAGGAAAGCGGCTCCGGACCTGGCCCTCCCAGGCCGTGTCACAGGAGGTGAGGCCTCGCCACCGCTGCTGGGCTTGGGGAGCTCCTGGGGCTGGGCTGGGGGCAGCACCCACCACATGCTGTCTTCTGTCAGGTCCTCCAGGGTCCGCCCGAAGGAGTCCACGTATTTGTCCACACTCAGGTTCCTGTCCGTGTCATGGGCCGAGTTGAAGTTGGACACGACCCGAGTGGCAATCCCCAAGCACCTAAGGACTGCAGGGCAGAGGCCAGGGGACTCCGGAGCAGGCCAGGACCCCAGGCCCAGAGGAAGGGATCTGACCCCCACTAGCAGGCTGCCCTGCCTCATTTCTGGCCTCCGCCAACCCCCACGACCCTGTCTTTGTCTGTCTACTTTGGCAGGTGGCAGGGCTGTGACGCCTGTCTCCGCTCTCTCAGAAATGCCGCCATCTTGTACCTTCTCTCAGGGACTCTGGAGACACGGCTGCCCCCCATGTTTGAACAGACAGGCTTTGAGGCAGGCAGGACTTGGGAGCCACTTAATAGAGCTCATTCATTTTCCTGAGGGGACCTGAGGCTGAGGGGGCCCCAGTGCTCGCCCAAGGCACCCAACGAATGAGACGCAGAGGGAGGTAGGACTCCTTCTGCAGAATAAAAGGCCAAAAGTCAAGTCAATGAGCTATCCGGTTTCTCTCTTATTTACCAGACTTCTATTTCCCCCTCATCAATGAAGACAAATTGCATTACATGCAAATATATGCAAATACATACAAATGATGGAGCAGGCTAGGGGAGGGGCCGTTCTTCCCCAGGGTACCTGTGCACATGACTCCCGCGAAGACCCAGCACTGGCCATATTTGACCGGCTTGTATCTGCCCTTGAACCACTTCTGCAGAATGGCCACACTGCCGCGCCAGTGCAGTGGGCTGGTGCCGCCGCCGTATTTGCCCTGCCACTGGCCCTGCACCACGCCCCGGTCATTGTTGCTGTTCACCTGGGCAGGGAGGGCACGGGTCCACCAGCAGGCAGGGCTTCCCCCTCCAGGAGCCCTGCCATTGTGAAGTCGGTCAAGGTCACGCCTGCTTTTAGATCGTCTGAAAATTGGGGGCATCTGCTGCTTTAAAATATCTACTTTTTTGATACTACTTATCATTTTCAATTTCTTCCATTTGGATATTTTGTTGTTGAAAATCATTTTGAATTTTCTGTCTTAAATGATCTTTTTGGGGGCTGTCAGGTGTATAATAATTATAGAGACAGCTAACATTTATTGAATGCTTAGCGTGTGCCAGGACTATGCTAAGGACTTTGTGCACGCCATAGTCACCTGTTTAAGTCTATGATGTAGGTTTTATTATCCTCTTTTATTTTCAGATGAGAAAACTGAGCTTCAGAGGCATTAAGGCACTTGCCCAAATCACACAGCAAATTTGTGAAAGGGGTAACCTGTGAGTTCAGGACTTGGACTGAGGCTCCTGAGTTCAGGACTTTAACTGTCCGCAGGGCTGTGATGCTCACTGTTTGGGATTGTCACTGATATCGGTTCTTTGTGCTCCAATAGCTCTCTAAAGTGTGGAGGAATTGAGGGTATCAAATCTGAGAAATAAAGTTTTGTGCAATTTTGGAATCTCAGGTACCCATGCACTGACCCTAACACCTGCATGTGATAGCTTGAGCTGGCAGGCCCTCCAGCTACCTTTCAAGGAGGAAGCACTGTGGCCTGAGGCTTGTGACAGATTAGAGTTTGCACTCCTCCCATGGAGAGGTGAGGTCTCTGTCCCCTCTTGAGTCTGAGCTGGCCTGTGACTGCTTTGACTGGGGGAAGTGATGTCAGTTTCCAGGCTTTATAAGACTGGGAGCTTCCACCTCCTCTTTCTTGAAACGATCACCCAAGGGGAGGGCCAGCTGCCATGCATGGGCCTGCCATGCTGTGAGGAAGCCCAAGCTAGCCACGTGGAAAGGCTCTATGGAGAGACACAGTGATAACTGGCCGGTCCCAGCTGTTCTGGCCATCTGAGCCTAGGGGCCCGACCTGAGGGTGAAGAAGCCATCCTGGGCATTCCAGCTCCAGCAGACACCACATAGATGGGGAGCAAGGGACTCCTGACCACCAGAACCAAGGCCCCAGATATGTGTTCCTGCCAAACCATGCCAGACATCTGCAGCTATTCTGACAACCCCAGCTGAAGCATCTTGGAGCAGAGACAAGCCATTGTCATAATGCTCTGCCCACATCCCTATTCTACAAAACTGTAGGCATGATAAAGGGTTGTTTTATACCACTGAGTTTTGGGGTGGTTTGTTATGTAGCAATAGACGATTGAAACAAGGGGTGACTTGGGAAGAAGCACAGGGTGTGGCCCTGGGGTTGGCCTGGGGACCCTTGAGGGATGGAAGGGGTCTCCTTACCATGGCACTGATGACCCTGGTGACGTAGACGGGGTCATGGCGGTGGGACACATCGGTGGCTGGGTTGTCCTGGTAACTGGGGCTTCGGTCCAGGATGGAGAGGCAGATGTTTAGGATGTCCTCCTCAAACTGCTCCCCGGAGAGGCTGTGCTTAGAGGCCGTGTTTAGCCACCACATTCCAGGCCCCCCCACCACCCTCACCCGGTCAGTCATTGTGTCTGTGCAGGGGAGTTTCCCCTTCCCCCACCCCCAGGGACATCACAGAGCATCCCCTAGTCTCAGAAACCCTTCCTCAAAGGGTCTCTAGGGGAGCCAGGAGCTCAGCCGCAGTCACGCCCCTCCCTGTCCAATAACCTCCCCTGGCTCCCCGCTACCATGGTAACTGCAGTCCGACCAGTGGCTCCTGAGCTGCATCTTCCTCACTGGTGCGTGCATTTGTCTACATGATGTTTTCAAATGCATTTCAATTAGTTGGCAACATTGAAAAACTGGGGGAGTTTTACATGCAAATTTAGATTTCTGGCATCTGAAGATTTGGAAGGTCTGGCAAGCCAGGGCTCCCTTTCCAGCGTGGTAACCAGAGGTGGGTGCTGAGTAGTGGCTACCCCTAGAGTGACCCAGAACTCTCCAGAATATCTTCCCTGCCCAGCCCCTGAACCTCGAATGTGTTAAACCCCTGGCCTGCAGGGCAATGCAAGACTTCTCGGCCTGACAATCATATCCTCAACTTGCCTGTCCAGCCTGTCTCCCAGCTGGGCACCCGGAGCTCAGGCAGACAGAGCTCCTCTTGCAGACTCAGGGACTCCCTCACTTCCCACCACCATGTGGCTCTGTCTGCTCTTCCCTCTGCTGTTCAGATCCTGCCTAACTTTAGAGACCCAACTCCAGTGTCACGACACCTTGCACAGTCCCCAAGGTGGAGTTTCCTCTCACTTTCTTCTGCACTCCCTTTGCTCCTGTCCCTACCATCCTGACTTTCCTTCCCCTTTGGCATCTGGTATCATGACTAGTTATCTAAGCCAGAGGCTCTCAGTGGGTGGTCCCAGGCCAGCGGCATCAGCTTCACCTGGGAACGCAGAAATGCAAATTCTCAGGCCCTGCCCTAAACCTACTCAGTGGGCAACTCTCGGGGTAGGGCCAGCAATCTAGGTTTCAATGCGCCCTCTGTGTGATCCCATGCGAGCTCATGTTTGCAAACCAGGGATTGGAGCTATGTATCTTTCCACTACAGAACTATATCCAAAGTACCTCCCCTTCCCAAGAACCCAGCACACGCCCTGGCCCAGTGCACAGCAGATGGATGAATGAATGGATTTGCTCTAAGAGTGAGCCCAGCTTGTCTCCCCTGAGGGTTCTGTACCAGCTGACTTTCCCACACCCAGCCCACGTCTCTATCTGGCCTGTGCCCCTGGAGACCTGCCCGTAGTTCCAGCCCTGGGCTCGGATGTGCTTCTCCACGCCTCGGAAGATGATGCCACTGTCGTTGAGCACGTACTCCTTTCTCTCCTCCTCTGAAGCCAGAAACACATCGTCCTCTGAAAAGCAGTCACCAGGCCGGCTGTGGGCAGGGGCTCTGGACTCACCAGCCTGGGGAAGGGGCTGCATCGAGATCCATGGCAGGACAGTGCCTGGAGACTGACTGGGGCAGGGGAGGGCACGAGGGGGCTTTCGGGCTCCCCTGTGTCCCCTGCCAAGTCCCATCCCTTCTGGCTGGTCTTTCCCCAAGCAGGGATCAACCCCAACCCAATCCAAGACCAAAAGATTTTAGGAGTCCTGACACCTTTGGGTGACTTCCTTGATGCCGATAGCAGCCTCGTAGTCCTTAAATATTAATAAGAATACTAATTCCAGGTACCCCCTATGGGGGCCTTACAATGTACCTTGTGTTTTACAAGCATTAGCTGTATGAATTCTCACCATAGTCCTAAGAGGTAGGCACTGCTATTATTCCCATACTACAGATGAGAAAACTGAGGCATGCAGAAGGAAGCAACTTAGTAGAGCTAGGACTAAACCAAGGCAGTCTGACTACCCAGCCCCAGCTCTTACCCACCCCAGGCATCTCCTGCCCCCTGGGCTCTGCACACCAGAAACTGCCAGATTCCTGCCCCTTTGGCACAAGCTCTTTGTAGCACCTGCTACCAGGTTCCTGTGCCCAGTGCTCACCCTTGCCTGGGCCAAGGTCTTGCCCAGCTCTTGGCATTCACCTGCCTGTGCCTTAATCTGCTTCCCAGGCCTCCTCTGAGGGCAGGCCCACCTCTGAGGACAACCTCCAGGAAAACCTCTGCCTTGGACTCGGCAGCTCTTACCTGGGCACCATGGGTTGAAAAGGAGAACAAACTCGCCCAGCTTCCGGTTGCTGTGTTTGCGGCGAGAGGAAGCCCTTGCGCTCAGCAGGTAGCGGCCGATGACGGCATCCGGAGGGCTGGTGAGGCTGACGGTCAGGGTGTTCTCCGTCTCAGCCTCCGTCACTGCTGACCAGGCATCACCGCCCTCCAGCTCCGAGGTCTGGAACTCAGCTTTGGTGTGGAGCGCCTCGGAAGCCCCGGGTCCTGGGGGAGGACAGAGGGAATCAGGAGACCCTGGCCCTGGGCCACCCAGCTTCAGAGAAGTGGAAAAGCTGCAGGCCTGGAAGCCCGGCCTTCACCCCTGAACTGCTGGGGGACTGCAGTGGGGAAGGAACTGACCGAGAACAAGAAGGGCAGTGGCAGGGTGGGGTACACCTCAGCTGTCCTGACTCCTAGCCACTTCCTGGGCCACGGAGAAAGTGGCAGCACACTTTGAAACCAAAGTCTGCCTATGTTGGGGCGGGACAGAGAACAGCTTGGGTTCTAAGAGTGCCCCATGGTTTTCCATGCTGTTCCAGAGCCCTGATTCCTTGGTACGCATAGGCTTCCAGAGAGGTCATCTCAATTCATCCCACTGTTTGCGGCAGCACCTTCCAATCATCCCCAGAAAGCTGTCATCAAAAGCCTCCAGGGCTCAAGGGTCAGGCCAGGGACTTGCTTTGGGCTAAGCCCGTGCTGCTGACCGCAGGGGTCTCAGGTTACTGGCCACAAGACTAGTCCTTCCAACTGTGGCCAGCAGGAGGCGCGCGCGAGCCGCTCACCTGTCTCCACCGTGAAGATGAGCGTCTCCTCGTCGTCCAGGGCTCGGCTCAGCTCCAGCGTGAGTCCGAACGACTGGCCCCTGCGAACCACCAGCTCAGGGCAGGGGTACTCCTCGGTGTGATGGGCAGTGCCGTTGCTCGCCCGCTGCCAGTCCACCGCGGTGACTCTGACCCCTGCGCGGGGAGAGCGCGGGGAGGTGAGGCCAGGCCCTCACCTGCGCTTGGCACGTCCCCCCATCCCTCCGCTTCACCCTGCCAGTCATTTGTTCATCAGCCACCATTTATCATACGCCGGATTGCTCTTTACCCTCGGTAGTGACGTTCTACACAGTCACTGCGAACACTGAACTAGCGAGGACCGAACCGTTGCCTTTGGGGAAAATACAGGCTTAGGTTCCTCTGAGCCTCTGGGCACAACTTACTCGGGTACATAACCTTGTTTTATGTGTGTTTCTATTTAAAGACACATTATTTTATATGTTAATACATTGTTGATTCGTTAATATTGAACTTACAGCAGTGCCATCACTTCATGCCTGCACAAAGTTTTTCTGCGTAAGGCCCATCACAGCCTTCTTGCACTTAGGAATGTTAGCACGCCACACTATGCTCGGGGGCTGTTTTAAGTAGAGAAATCACTGTATTCCAATGCATGCAAACATATATACATGCACAGATATAAACTGAAACAAAAGTTTCATTAATATTTCCCCTGTACTGACATTTGTGTTCTTTTCTGTCAAAGCTCTCTAGCCAAAGACCACCAGGAACACATCAGTGGTTGAACAAGTTGTGCTTACTGCTCATTGCGATGAGAAAGAACGCACCCCACGGAGGCATCTCAGGGGGAGGGTGTTGGAAAGGACGTGTCGGATTTGGGCTTGTGTTGGGTGCTTTTGGGGAGAGTTTGAAGACGCAGGGCTTTGGTCTGGATTGGATGCTGTCAGGAGCAGAGCAAGTCTGTGTTTAAGTATCTTAGTAATTCTTATGGAGGAGGTGGGAAGAATGCAGGGAGGCTGAGGTTCTAAGTGCTAAAGAAGCAGCCGTCATTCACACGAGCCAGATTATAGGGGTGTTTAGTCATCTCTGTGGCTTAGACAGTGTTCATGCTTTTGTCTGTGTTCACACATGATTACAGAGTGGTCTTGCTTTTGTGATGACCTGCCACAGTCACATAGGGGCCTTGTCTGCTGTTGATGTTCTATAAAATTGTTTGTGTTCAACAGAACACCACGGTCTGGCCGATAACACCAAGCAAGCCCCCGATGTCAGGGGCTGCTTTTCACTCTCAATTTTGTACGTTTTTTACAAATTAATTTTGCCACCCGTTTGACTTCCTGACCCACAAGTGGGCAGTTTCTGCAGCTTGATGATCATTTAGTGTGTACTGTCATCATCCCTATCAAACCCAGCTGCACATCAAGGTCACCTGGGAAGCTGTGACAGATCTGACGTCTGGGCAGAGATCCCGGGTTCATTAGCCCAGGGGGTTACCTGAGCACTGAGATTTGCAGAAGCTCCCCAAATATCCTGAATGTGCAGCCTCAGTTAAGAACCACTGATCCAGAGTCCAGATCCTCCTAGGCTGTGTCCCCCTGGAGGGAAGGGCCTGGAATTCTGCTCCAGCACAGGCTGTGACACAGGGCCTGACACAGGGCAGGGCCAGCACAGCAAACATCAGCAGAAGAATGACAGGGCCTTGCTCTCCAAGTGGCTGCAGTTTAGCTCCATTCTCAGTGGGGCTGGTTTAGGAGATGGTATCACCCCAGGAGATTTTGGACATTTGTGGAAACATTGTTTCACTGCTACACTGATGGAGAGAGGCCAGAGATGTCAGACATCCAGAAATGCAAAGGATGGGATAGTTGTCCTAAGTCCACTTGTCTCATTGGACATTCATGTAGGAGAAAACCTTACTATTATCTGAGTCCCAAATCCAACTCTGTTTTACATGCATATATTCATTTTTTCATGGTATTTTAAAATTTGCTGAATCCATAGGAATGCTGTGTAGGTTGAAGATTGTAGCTTATATCATTTGGAACTTTCCTGGTTCCCTATTTCGATTTTGGAAAGTCCTGCCACACATGGTGACACTGCTTGAGTCAATTTGCGTCCCCAGCACAGCCCGTGGGAGTGAGTCTGCATTCACAGCTGTGGGATTAGCAGTGCTTCTCCCTGTAGGACGGCGTCTGCCCACTTCATCGTGTCTTCTGGTAAAGTTTTGATGATCATTTGCATATTTATGTTTTGCTAAAATTGGTTTCCTTTTATTTACTGTGTATATTATAGTTAGGATGTAATATATATATTTTTTATTTCGAAAGATTTAGGGGGTACAGGTGTTTTTTGTTATGTGGATGAATGTGTATCATGTGTATCATGTGTATCATATGTATACAGCATGGGTATCATGCTGAAGTCAGGGTTTTCAGTGCACCAGCCACCAGAATAGTGTACATCATACCCGATAGGTAGATTTTCACCCCTCACTTTCCTTCCAATCTCCCCCCTTCTTAGTTGTCAATGCCCATTACCCCCGTTTATGACCATATATACCCCTTGTTTAGCTCCCACATACAAGTGAGAATAAGTGGTATTTGTTTTTCGATTCCTAAGATACTTCACTTAGGATGGTGGTCTCCATTTCCACCTAAGTTGCTGGAAAAGACATTATTTCATTCCTTTTTATGGCTGAGTAGTACTCCATAGCATATCTATGCCACATTTTCTTTATCTACTCCTCAGCTGATGAGCACTTAGGTTGATTCCATATCTTTGCAATTGTGAATGTGCTGCGATAAACATTTGGGTGCATGTATCTTTTCTTTTTTTGGTAAAATGACTTCTTTTCCTTTGGGTAGATACCCAGTAGTGGGATTGCTGGATTGAATAGTAGGTCTACTTTTAGTTCTTTAAGGAATTTCCATACTGTTTTCCATAGAGGCTGTACTAGTTTACATTCCCACCCACAGTGTGTAAGTGTTTCCTTTTTACCACATCTGCATCACCATCTATTGTTTTTTGACTTTTAAATAGTGGCCATTCTGACAGGGGTAAGGTGGTATCTCATTGTGGTTTTAATTTGCATTTCCCTGATGATTAATGATGTTGAGCATATTTTCATGTTTCTTGGCTATTTGTGCGTCTTCTTTTGAAAAACATCTGTTCATGTCTTTTGCCCACTTTTTGAGGGGGTTATTTGTTTTTTTCTTACTGATTTGTTTGAGTTCTTTTAGTCTTTTGTAGGATGTATAGCTTGTGAATACTTTCTCTCATTCTATAGGTTGTCAATTTACACTGTTGATTATTTCCTTTGCTGTGAAGGAACTTTTTAGTTTAATTAAGTCCCATTTATTTATTTTTGTTGTTGCTGTATTTGCTTTTGGGATTTAGTCATAAATTCTTTGCATAGGTCAATGTCCAGAAGTTTTCCCTACATTTTCTTCTAGAATTCTTATGGTTTCAGATCTTACATTTAAATCTTTAATCCATCTAGAGTTAATTTTTGTGTATGGCGAGAGATAGGAATCCAGTTTCATTCTTCTGCACGTGGCTCTCCAGTTTTCCCAGCACCATTTATTGAATAGGGCATCGTTTGCCCAGTATATGTTTTTGTCTGCTTTGTTGAAAATCAGTTGGTTGTAGCTATATGGCTCTATTTCTGGGTTCTCTATTCTGTTCCATTGGTCTATGTGTCATACCTTTATACCAGTACCATGCTGTTTTGCTTACTATAGCTTTGTAGTATAATTTGAAGTCAGGTAAATGTGATGCCTCCAGATTTGTTCTTTTTGCTTAAGATTTCTTTGGCTATTTGGGGTCTTTTTTGGTTCCATATGAAGTTTAGGATTGTTTTTTCTAGGTCTGTGAAAAATGATGTTGTTATTTTTATGGGAATTGTGTTGAATCTTTAAGTCATCTTAGGAAGTATGGACATTTTAACAATGCTGATTCTTCCAATATAGTTAGAATATAACATTTTTTAAAAGTGATGTATGGATAAGATGCAT
>CM052436.1:186775308-186792787 GCA_028533085.1 Varecia variegata | reverse complement strand
GGGTGGGGGTGGGGGAGTTTGCCGCCCACTGTACTGGGGCCACGGGGGACACGTTTGTTTCTGAGTCTACTGTTTACAAGGCCCCACGTGCGATGTTGTGTTATAATATTAGTCCATTATACAGATGAGAATGCAGAGGCACCAAGGGCAAATTCTCTTGCTTCTCAAGCTTCTCATACCTCTCTTTACCTTGGACAGAGCTGCTCTTGCCTCCCCCCAGTGCTCGGGATGGGAGTTAGGCCAGGGTGCAGCCTGTGAAACTTCTCTCTCCTTCTCTCCCAGACCATGATCCCCAGCTATGCCCAGAAATGTCCTTGGATCCTCAGAACATGCCCAGGGTGTGAGGAGATTTTAGTTAGCCTGCCCTTGCCTTTCCTCTCCTGCCTCCTCCAGTTCTACAAAACAAGTGGGGAAGGTCTGGCCCCAGCCCAGGGAGGAGGGTTCGAGCCAGCCTCTGCCTCTGGGTGGTCGGGGACCGGCTTTTTCATCTTGGGCCTCGTGAACACTCAGGAATAGCTCATAGACCACCCAGCTCTAAAATCCTAACCATCAGATACCTCAAAGAACTAAAAGTAGAACTACCATTTGATCCAGCAATCCCACTACTGGGTATCTACCCAAAGGAAAAAAAGACATTTTATAAAAAAGACACTTGCACTTGAATGTTTATAGCAGTACAATTCATAATCGTAAAGCTGTGGAAACAACCCAAGTGCCCATCAATACATGAGTGGATTAATAAAATGTGGTATATGCATACCATGGAGTACTACTCAGCCATAAAAACAATGGTGATCCAGTATCTTTTGCAACAACCTGGATGGAACTAGAGGTCACTCTTCTTAGTGAAATAGCTCAAGAATGGAAAAATATGTACTCACTACTAAATCGGAACTAATCGATCAACACTTGTGCACATATGGAAGTAAAACTCCAGGGAAATGAAGCAGGTGGGAGGGGGGAGGAGGGGATGGGTAAATTCACATCTAACAGGTACAATGCACAGTAACTAACTGATGGGCACACTTGTATCTCAAACTGTACAAAAGCAAATTATGTAACCAAAACGTGTGTACCTCCATAAAATTCTGAGATAAAAAAAATAAAATCCTGACCCATCGATGATCAAAGTGTTTCTTAAAGCTCCTCTCATGGGGCCCTGTGCCCCAAGGCCCCTCACCTCACCAAGGTCCTGCCCACTCACCTGCCATGCGACAGCCCAGTGGACTCCTTGCTTCCTCGGCACGGTGGCGTGTGGCCCGACAGGACGGTGTGGCGTGTCAGAGCAGCCAGCCCGACCAACATGAACGAGGCTCTCAGGACACTCCTAGGCAGGAACGTCAGAATTCAAAAGAGGAGGCGTGGCCCTCCACCCCAGGTGACTCCTAGGAAACACATAATCACCTGGTAATCGCCCTGGTGTGCACCGAGGTGTCCACCGTGGGCTTGGCTCCAGCTAGGAGGCCTTTGAAGCACCGCTGAGAGCGGAACTGTGGAGAAACTGAGGCACAGAAAGGTCACAAGTTGGCAGAATGGGGAAGGAGAGGGAGAGTGGGCGGGAACTGGGGTGTATGGTTAGCTATTCTTATCCCCTAAATTAACGCTCAGATGAACAAATGGAGGCTCAGAGTGAGGACCCCTAAGGTACTAATGGTCATAAGCTGTAGAGCCGGGACTGGAGCCCAGGTCTCACGGCACCCAGTCTAGGGCTGTCTTTTCCCCTCCTGGGTGAGACTGGAAGATCCTGGGGCTACATACAGTTCCTCTCCCTTCTGTAGGTATCTACAGAGGCAAAGGTCCACAATCCTCTTCTGGGACATGCACCTCCCTCCACAGCCTCCCCACCCACCTGCACCCACCCATGGGCAGGCTCAGCCTCGATGGAGGGCCCTGAGCTTCAGAAGAACAAACTTCAGACCCACACTGGCCTGGGTCTGGAGACAGATCCTCCCCCCGTCCACTCTGGGCCCCAGCTGGGCCCGTGGTCCTCCCTGTGTCTTAGCAAAGTGAAGGCAGTGTCTCCTCTTCCCAGGGATACTCAGAGGTGGCTAAGAAGGTGACTCCCAGAGCCTGGATGCTCAGGAAGCCCGACTCCCCTGTCCCTCCCCTGGTGGACAGTGCGCACGCCTGCCATGTCTTGTAGTTTGAGAGTTGGACCATTCCTCAGAGGGCGTCCACCCTCTTCACTGTATGGAAACGCTCCAGTTTGGGACTTCTGAGCTTTGAGGTGGGGAGATGGTGATGTCATGCTGTTTTGCCTCTGCCTGGAGTCCACCTACCCTGGAAATTGGGAGAAGACCCTCGCCTGGCTTCTTGTGGGGCCTTCTGTCCTTTGGACGTCTTGCAGGGCCTCCCCGTCACAGCGCAACTGCCAGGAGTGAGATGGACCTAGACCCGTGGGAGGAGGAACGTGAGCACAGGAGGAGAGCTGGCTCTCTGACGCAAACGCAAGGCTCGTCTGCCCTGACCTTGTAAGCTGGCTGCAGCCAGGAGCTTAGAGACCTGGTGGCCGTGGGTGTCCCGGGACCTTGGGCAAGACCTCTCCCCTCCTGGACCTTGGCATCTCCACCTGTAAACTAAAGGCACTGGATTAAATTATTCTTCAGGGCCATTCTAGCTCAAAGTCTAAGATCCTGAGCTCAAAGTCTCTGGAATTCAAGTGCTCTAATGTGTAATGAAATAGAGGGAATTTTATTTTCCTGGGAGCTGGAAGGGAAGTTTCTTTTGGTTGGGGAAATGCTTTGATGGATGGCTTGGGGCTATGACAGGCTGGGTGTGGCCAGGGCCAGCGAGAAAGGGGAAGTGGGAAGGGGTAGAATCTGTGAGACAGGGCAAGGAGAGGCACACAGATGGCTGTGTGCCCAATGCAGTGTGATGTGACCGCTCCCTGGGATCGCTCAAACATTCAGGAGAGCACAGGAAAACCCCAAAGTGTTTGATGTGGTTGGATTTCTTATGGAAAGTAGCAGAGGGATTGAGTTCTGCTTCGAGGTTTGCTGCAGAGCAAACATCTTTAATGGGCGATTTGCAGGCCCACGTTGCCTTGTAATTACTGACATCTGGCACCAGCCCAGGGAGGCTCCTTCCCTAACACCCTGCAGACTGCTGCCCTGCAGACCCTGGGCCCTACCAAAGCTGCTTTTCCGCCTGTGCAGGGTCAGGCTCCTCCCCACTAATGACAGTCTTATTCAGGGCCCTTTTATCTTTCATCCTGGGTTTGCCTGGACAGGGGCTCCCAGAGACTGGCATTCAAAATCACTGTCTGCCCAACCCCAAACAAGGATTCATCCTCCGATTTAGGGGAGAGCAGCACAGCCGGGCAGTAGAGCCCTGGGCTCTCTTATCTCTGGGCCACACTGGCTGTGTGACCCTCAGCAGGTCGTTTACCTTCTTTGGGACTCGGTGCCCCATCTGTGAAATAAGGGTGTGAGCTGAGTTTTACTGGTTCCAACATTCTCCGAATCTAATGATCGGGTAGAGATGGCAGACAGGAGCCAGAGCCCCAGGCAACTCAGGGTACCCCAGTGCCTGGCACACAGGGAGTGCTTCACAAATTAAAATCTGTGCTTATGGAATAATCAGACGCTTTAAAAGCAGTTTAATAGTTCTTCTGACTATAAAGATAATACGTACTCATGTACCAAATTCAAACAATACAGAGAAAGTAGAAAATATAGGTGCACATCACTGCAAACATGTAAATAAATCTATAGAAATAGAATTTACACAGAAGCTGTTTTGTAACCTGCCCTTTTTGCTTAATCATTTTGCTTAATCATGTTGCTTTCAAATCACAGACTGTATCTCTTATTAGTGTCATCTCTTGTGTGAATTTACATAATTTTGCTAACCCTTCCCAGCTGAGAGGAGTCTAGGTCTTTTTCCAGTTTTTTTGCTCTTAGAAAAAATTGTAATACATTTTGCATGTATTTTCGTGTACTTCTCTGAGGGGACAATTTCTGAGAAGTCAAATTATTGAGGTGAACTGTTCTGCAAGGCAGCAATTTCACATGCAGAAATTTATCAGACAGATGGGTCCATATTTTTTGTAACATTAATTATAACAGAAAGAGTGAAAACACCCTTGTATCCAAGGGTGGGTTAAATTATGATATATCCATGCAATGAAATATTATGTAGCCATTCCAAAGGAGGAGGTAGATTAATACATATTGATATGAAACAGTCTCCTAGATACATTGCTAAGTCAAAAACAAAAAGTAAGGTATTAACAACAACAAAAAGAGGACAGAGGACAGAAGTGGAGGAGGGGGAAACTTGATTTTTGAACTCTTAGAAATACTTGACTGTGGGCATAGACTACCTGTTCAAAAACATTGTGTAAAAAATAATAAAATGATGGCATGTTTTGCCAAACTTCCCTCTAGACACATGCATATTCTCAAAACACCATTTTTATTCTGTGGTACCCTGGTCCTGAAGGCCCTGTGGCATCTCTCTGCCGATAGGGTCAAGTTCAAACTCTTTATCATGGCCTCTGTGCCCTTTGCAACATAATCCTAATTTTTCCCAAGTCTTTTGTTTCTCTGTATGAATACTCAGCCTCACACAGGCTCAGCAGCACCCCCTAGACCAGCAGTCCCCAACCTTTTTGGCACCAGGGATCGGTTTCACGGAAGACAATTTTTCCACGGACCGAGGGTAGGGGGTGGGGTGTCGTGGGTTGGGGGCAGGTGTCGTGGAGCTCAGGTGGTGATACGTGCCCCATTTCCTAACAGGCCATGGAGCAGTACTGGGGCACAGCCCAAGGGTTGGGGACTGCATCCCTAGACCATCCCCACCGTGGCATGGACAATCTACTTCCAGAAATCACATTCTCCCATCCTACCTGCTCAGGTGGGAGGCCGGAGCCAACAGCCACATTCAAGAATCTAGAGTTTAGATGGATGCACAGTCGAGGCTCAGTGTATCCATGATGTTTAGAGGGGTTACCTGTGCTGCAGGTTCGCTTAAGATCTTGGCTCTGGGGTCAAACTGCCTGAGTCAAATTCCGGCTCCACTACTTAGTTTCCTATTGGCCAACAAGTTAACCTCTCTGGCCGCAGTTTCCCCAGGCATGAAATGGAGATAAAAGTAGGACTTACCTCAGAGAGTTGTAAAAATTAAATGTGAGTGTAATACGTACAGCACTTGGAACAGTGCCTGACACGGTCAACAAGTATTGGTTGTTATAATTGCTATTATTTTACTTTCTTCTATTTATGTTCTGTACTGCGTGACTTTTCTACATGAATCTGCACTATCTTTAAAGTCTGGAGGAAAAACAACAACAACAATGAAGCTTTTTGAGCATTCATTTTGCCTCTCATTCCTGTCCTACAAACGGAATCCCAGCTCCGCTCTTCTTCCGGAAGCCTGGCCTGGGCCCACTGCCTCCAGGGGTGTCGCCTGCTCGGAGCTCCGGGGCATGTCCATCCATCTGTCCACCCGTCCGTCTGCCCATGCACCTCAGGCTGCAGGGCCTTGTTTCCCTCCCACATCAATCTCCCTGATGAGGACGTGCTGAGGGCTTCGGGCCTCTCTGTCCCCCACTGGCTCCCCAGCACCAAGCCCTGGATCCGATGGAGAGGGGGCCGTGCTAAAGCGCCCTGTCCTTTTCTCGGTGGTGGGGGGGAGGTTCGGAGACATAGGGGCCTCTCTGTGTGCAGTGGTGGACGGAGGAGGGGCCTGGTCCAGGGAGCCCAGCAGCAGAGGGCAGGGCCCTCCTTTTGAGCAGTGACGGCTTAGTCACGTGCTAAAGATACCAACAGAGTGCAGGCACCAAACCAACTTTTTTAAAGTAATTTAAACTTTTTTAAAAAAATCAAAGGAATCACCTTGGGAAAAATAAGAATTGTGTTGACTTTACTTAATTTTAAGTTTGCTCATGTTTTAATTATATGCACTGGGAGAGCACCAGGACTGTTTCAGAACTCAGGGCACGCAGAGGCGGAGCTGCGAATTGGAGCCTGTGTCCTCAGGCCGCAGCCTGGACATCACCCAGGGGCTGGGTAGAAACCAGACTCTTGAACCGGAACCTGCGTTTTAACAGGTCCTCGGGGACTCATATGCATGTTGAAGTTCCAGAAGCTCTATGTAGAGCAGTGGTCCTCAAAGGGAGATCCAGGGTCCCCAAGACTGTTTTAGGGAATTTTTCTAATACTATTAAGGCTTTTTCTTTGTTTGTTTTTGCCTATTTTACTTTCATTCTCTCGTGAGCGCACAGTGGAATTTTCTAAGGCTACGTGATATATGATATTATAAAAAATTAAATGCGGAGGCAGCTATGAGACTCCAGCTGCTCTCTATTACGCCTTCTATTTAGTTAAAAAGATTTGCTATATATATATAAATGCCACTCTTACTAATACGTTTTTTTTTGTTTTGGAAAATACAGTTATTTTTCTCCTATGTATGTCATTTGTGTTCTGATGCAATGGGTTTATTAGTTTCTAAATGAATTAATGAATAAATATTTTGTAATTTTTTTCAATGTTAACTTCCAAATCAGTAAATACCCATAGATATAACGCACATCAACAAGTGCTCTTGGGGGGTCCAGTCATTTTTAGAGGTGTGCAGGGGTGCCGAGGCCCCCATGTCTGAGAACCGATGGTCTAGAGTGTGCTTCTTCTCTAGGGCTCCAGGTCTTTCCCTTAAGAGAAAACCTCGGACTGACCCAAGTTACAGGGGAGGGGGCCTGAAGCTGTGGCCGTGGCCGGACAAAGCCAGGGCAGCTGTGCTCTGCAGATGGCACCCCAGGCCCCTCTAGTGCTGGGCACCCCTATTCCCAGAGTCCCATGGCCCCAGCCATGCAGGCCTGTGCTGCCCATGGGCAAACTCCAAGGTCTGAGCAGCCAGTTGGATGCAGGGTCCCTGTGCACTCTGGCTGGAGTCACCCACATTGTCCTGGGAGTTTGTCCTCACAAGACAGTGAGTCAGAAGGACCTATCACATCCAGACCTGGACTGGCAGGTGGCAGGCTGTCCCTGCCCCTCTCCGGGCCTCTGTTAACCCGGCTATAAAATGGAAGACGATACTGCTCCCTCCCACCCCTGGGCAAAGTCATCGAGCCGCAAATAAAAGACTGTGAAGCTCTAATTCACGTCCACATCACCTTGTCCTGAGGGTAATGACCGTGGTCGGTGACATAGGCAGACAGCGTTCAAACTCTGGGAGGGAGGTGCCCGCCCAGCTGGAAGGCAAGGTGCCCTCGTATCATCATCAGCAGACCTTGCTCTTGCCCACTGTGTGTGGGCCAGAAGCCGCGGGCAAGCCCAGAGGCCAGAGGTGGCCTCACCCCTGCCACCAGTGTCCTGGTGTTGCCCTGTTTATCCACCTTTCCATGCGTCCAGCATTGTCAGGAGAGTTCAGAGCTTGCTGTGTTGGTGCTTTGGATGCTCGGGAATCACCTCCCTTCTGTCCTCCTCTCCATTTCTTCATCCATTCTTCATTCATACATTCATTCATTCATTCATTCCTTTCAAAATTCATTCAACAAATACTCTTTGTGTCCACTAAAAAGCAAACACCGTGGAGCCTCCTGAAATGTCAGTGGTTGTGACACTTTTTCTATCAACATCTGCATATCACTGGACTCTACATCCTCGCAGCAGTTCATATTGGCTCATTCATTCTGTGATGGAGATGGTGTTTTGGAATATTTTCAGCAGTATTTCTGGTAAATTCTGTTGCCCTGGGACTCCACCCAGTGAAGCCAAGAGTTTCAGTGTTTCAGGGGAAGGGCAGAGGGAATCAATAACAGTGGGCTGTGGTCTAGCACTGACGGCACAGGTAGGCTCTCTGGTTTCTGTTTTGGTTTGCTTAGTCCCTCTTAAGACAATGTTGTCTTTTTTTTTTTTTGAGACAGAGTCTCTCTGTCACCCTAGGTAGAGTACAGTGGCATCATGCTAGCTCACTGCAACCTCAAACTCCCGGGCTCAAGTGATCCTCCTTCCTCAGCCTTCCGAGTAGCTGGGACTACAGGTGCGCACCACCATGCCCGGCTAATTTTTCCATTTTTAGTAGATATGGGATCTCGCTGTCGCTCAGGCTGGTCTCAAACTCCTGAGCTCAAGTGATCCTCCTGCCTCGGCCTCCCAGAGTGCTAGGATTACAGGCGTGAGCCACCGCGCCCGGCCAGGGGATCTTCTTTCCCGAGAAGTTTCTGAAGGCTATGCTGCAACATGAAAGGAGTAAGCCAGGTAAGAACATACACATGATGGATGCGACGAGAGATCCAGCAAGAAGAGACACAGATTCCAGGGTGATCCTGCAGGGAACCCCAGGATGCCAGCTGGGAACTGTGCACAAAGACCAACCAGTCCAGGGGATGGCAAGATCAGAAGACTCAGAGAGAAATTTCTTCAGGATATTGAATTTTTAATATGTATGTTTAAAAGTTTTGAGAGGATATTTTAGCAATTGGCAAATGTTTGACTTTGAAATAGTACTGGGTATGTAGAAAACTAAGCAAATGTAAAACCTGGACTTTGAATCTTTAACTCCACGGAAAACACAATGCTGTTCAGGAAAGGAAAAGTAAACATAATTTTACTACATGGATCAACCATGAATTTACAGAGTTTAATAATATAAGCACCCAGTGGTAACCTAATCAAAATTATGACATAACAGTACTGGGAGGATGGGAGAGGTGACGGCCACACTTGGGTATGATGGTATGATGGGGATAGGTGTGGAAGAGGACTAAGCTCTCAGTTACCATACTGGGAGGTCCCTGGACAGTTGTCACTATATTTCTGACAAGTCAAGAAGTTATATTCTTCAGAGCATGTTATTTAGAGATATGAATGTAAATTTTAAAACAATCAGAGTAAAAAGAAAGGTGAAATGTCTTGTAATTTCTTTTGTCTTGTAACAAATTCTCATAAACTTAGCAGCCTAAAACATTTATGGAAAACAGTAATGGCTCCTCAAAAGTTAAAGACAGAATAATCATATGACCCAGAAATTCTACTTCCAGGGATATACTCAAAAGAATTAAAAACAAGGACTCAAACAAGTGCACGAGCATGTATGCTCATGGTAGCACTCTTTATAATAGCTGAAAGGAGAAAACAATGCAAATTTCCATCATCAGATGAATTGATAAACAAATTATGGGATATGCATACAACGGAATATTCAGCCATAAAAAGAAATGAAGTAATGACCCATGCTACAACATATAAAAACATTATGCTAACTGAAAGGAGCCAGGCAAAGAGTCATATACTGTACAATTTCTTTTATATGAAATATCCCGTACAGGTAAAACTATAGAGACAGGGTTACAAAAAACAATACATTTGCACTATTTTTTTATATTTACCTATGTGGTTAACTTTACCAGTGCCCCTTGTTTCTTCATGTGATTCATGTTATTGTCTGGTATCCTTTCATTCCAGTCTGAAGGACTCTTTTTAGTATTTCTTATAGGGCAGGTTGGCTAGTGATGAATTCTATTTTTGTTTATTTGAGAACGTCTTAATTTCTCCTCCATATTTAAAGGAAAGTTTTGATGGATACAGAATTCTTGGTTGACAGTCATTCTCTTTTAGCATTTTGAATATGTCATCCCACTAACTTCTGGTTTCTAATGAGAAGTCATCTTTTATTCTTATTGACGAGCCCTTATGCATAATGAGTCATTTTTCTCTTGATATTTAGACTCTCTGTCTTTGAACAATTTGATAATGACGTGTTCAAGGGTGAATCTTCTTGAGTTTCTCCTACTTGAAGTTTATTGAATTTCTTGGATTTGTAGATTAATGTTTTTCATCAGATTTGGAATGTTTTGATCCATTATTTCTTCAACTATTCTTTCCTCTTCTTTCTCTCTCTCATCTCCTCCTGAGACTCCCATTATGTATATGTTGATATGCTTGATGGTGTCACATAGGTTCATTTTTAAAAAAATTTTCTTCTTTCTGTTCCTCAGACTGGATAATCTCAATTTTTGTTGTTGTTTTTTTTTCATTGCTTTTATGGATATCCTCATTCCTGAATTCCCACCTTCGGAGCATGCATTTTTATTTATGTATGTATTTTTTATTATGCACATTTTCAAACACATACACAACTAAAGAGAATGGGGTAATAAAGTCCCAGGTACCCATCAAGCCAGGTTCATATGGCTGATTTTGTTTCATTTTTGTCTTAGCCTGTATCCTGAGAAGGCAGAGCCTGAGGCAAAGACATGCGGATACTTTATTTAGGAGGGCTTTCCCAGAGGGAGAGCCAGCTCTAGGGTGTGATATTTAGCAGTCACTGCTAAGTGCAACTGATTGCTATTGAGAAGCCATTATAAGCTGCTTTTCGGGACCATGCATCTGTATGAGAGGCAGAAGAATATATCCACTGAGACCTATCTCCCTTTGATGAAAAGATCATCAAACAGGGTATTAACTACTTTGCCCTTCCAATTGCACACGTGTGGATGCTGAGTTGGGTCTTTAGCCTCAGAAGGAAAGTCACAGACAGGGATTGAGAGTCCAAAGTGCAGGGGCAAAGGGAGGTGCTGTCAGGTGCTGGAGTCAGTTCTTCCAGCAGTGACTGGGACAAGTGACAGTGGAGGGCAAGAGGAATTGGAGGGTCTGATACACATCTATGTTCTTACCCTCCTCCCTGTCTCCCTCTCCGTGCTGGATTAGAAATGCAGTTTCAACAAGCTTCCCAGGTGCTTTCAATGCACTCTGTAGGGCACTTGTTCTCACTCTTGAATGCACATTGAAATCACCGGTGTCCTGAGGCTGGTATTGGCGAGTAAATTCAGGAGGCGGGTTGCAGTCTAGGGCTCCCTCTTCTGGTGGTAGTTAAGATTGCAGCAGGCTGTCCCCAGCCCTCAGCAGCCTTGGGGTTTTTCTTAGTATTCAGGCCACAGCTCTCCACGCCTGTTCCTGTGACTCTCCAGAAAAGGGGACTTCTGCTCTGCTCTAGGCAGACTCTCGGAGCCCTGAGATAAGCCCCAGCCTATGCATCTCCGTGGTGCCACGGACTCAGCCCTGCAAGGGAAACTCAAATCTTACCTCCCTCGAGTCCTCCCAATTACCTCCACTCAGGATGAATTGTGCCCTCCTTGGTACCCACACTGTGGGGTGGCAGTGGGGAACCACCAAGATGACGCTTTGGCCAATGCCTGGCCCTGGCGGTAATCATGAAAGCAGACCTTTACTGAGCACTTACTATGTGCCAGGCGCTGTTCTAATTGTTCAATGTACATTAACTCAGTAACCATCATAACTCAATGACTTGGGCACCATTATTACCTGCACTATACAGACGAGGAAACTGAGGCACAGAGTGTTTAAGTAATTTGCCCAGAGTCCTACAGTCAGTCAAGAGGCAGAGCTAGGATCCCCAGGCAGACTGGGACAATAAATAACAGTATTTCTGTTGTTACATGCCCAGGCACTGTGAGCTACTTGGCACCCATCGTCACATTTAGTTTTGCAAATGAGATGTTGGGACTCAGAGAGGAGGAGGAAGGAGATGGAGCAGACTTAGGTCTGCCTGTCTCTGTGCGCCCCTGAATTAACTAGGTCTGCCCCATGGACTACCTGCATAAGATGCATCTGGATGCCATAAAAATGCGTATTCCTCGTGGTTCTGACCCAGCAGATTTGGAGACAGGTTGTGAGAATCCGCATCTTAATAGGCACCCCTAGTTGATCCCGATTCATGCTATAGTTTGGGAAACCCTCTGGTCCCCAACCTGCCACCCCCATTAGAGCACATCCTATCAGTCACCTTAGAGAAAAATTACATGAGCATGCGTCTCTTCATAATCGTTAAAAATGCAAGTAACAGAGTCGTTGACAACAGTGGCTTAAAATCCTAAAGATCTTATACTGTTTATTTAATAAAACATGCAGAATTAGACAGTCTCAAGACTGGTGTGGCAGCTCAGCAGTGCCACCAGCCTCTGTGTTTCACTGTCCTTGGCTGTTGGTTGTTCTTCACACTTGTCGCTCCATTGTCGGGAGATTGCTGCAGATCCAGGCATCTTGTCCAAATAGTGACTTTCCCAGACTTCGCTGCAGCAAGGCCATAGTCACAGGACTCAGGGTCAGGCTAGCAGGTGTTCTCACCTGGAAGTTTTAAATTGGAGCTGGTGGCAAGCAGAGGATACAGTGCGGACTCCATTCTGGGGGACAATGGTGATGGTTCCGGTGACCCAAACGGATCTTGTGCCCCATTATTCTTAGGTCAAGCCATGATGTCCTCACCTGATGGGTTTTATGATGCAATTTTGACTGCGGTGCTGGCTGTGTGGCCACCCTTTGCTCCTGCCCATTTTCTAAGCCTGGTTACCTAATTTTTCCAGCTGGTCCATGAGTTCCCCGATGTACTTTCAATAAGTTCTCCTGTCCTTGATTCAGCCCAGTCAGCGTCCATTGCTTACAGACAGGTCTACCATGCTGCATAATTCCACAGTGAATTATGGCCTCAGGGGAAAGTTGCCCACTATTTCAAGGACAAAACCTGTGTGTCCTTCCTTCATGACACTTATCACAACGTGTCGGTATTTTGTTTGTTTACGTGCTTCTGTTTGGCTCCCCGCTGGGCGCTGAGCTCCAGGAGGCCATGGGCCATTGTGATCTTGTGTGGACAGCATAGAGGCTGACAAATAGCAGGTGTCCAACATGCTTGTGGTCGGCTGAATAGATGAATGGACATGTGGATGGTTAAAAGGCTTGTTTGAAGATGGGGCTGACCCGGGAGTCACCAGATGGGCAGATAAATCCCTCACTTCAGGTCGCATTCCTTCCTCCAGAGTCACGTGGAGACTCCAGTTCTGTTCTTTTGTGATGAGCAGGCCCGTTGTTGACTCCAAGAGGGCATCATGGAGAGAAAACCCTGTTCTTAAGCAGAGTCACCAGCGGTGTCCCTGCCCTGGGTGGGGAGGGTGCCTGCCACCCCAACAAACAGGCACCAGCCAAGCACAACAGCAACAGGAAACAATAATAAAGTAATAGTTAGATAAAGGCTATGATTGGCTTTAATGCCTGTGCATAATGCTTACTTAGACATTGATAATCCTGGAAATAATAGGGGAGACATTAATGACACTGGGAAATCACCCCCCAGGCTGATGTGTGTCGGGCTCTTCCCAGTCCCTTCCACCTGCCGCCCTCAACCTCACGTCGCTCAGGTTTACTGACACATCTTCCCTCCTCATGTTTCTCCCCCTGCCAGAGTCCAAGGCCCCTGCCTGAACTTGAGGAAGTCTTAATGTCCTTCAAGGCCGGCTCATGTGGGACATCCTCCTGGTCACCCCGGCCTCCCAGCTGGACCTCAAGCCTCCTTTTCCGTCTGAAAACTGCTCCTCCTTCCAGCACTGCTGTGGGGCTCTGAGCGCCAAAGAAGATGCAGCTTCGGCTCCCTGGGCTTGGGCCAGGGTCCTGGATGCGGATTAGGGGCCAGAGTGAGCCTGGAGGGGACGGAAAGAGCTTCCCACATCCCAGTCCCCAACCTGGGGGAGGAGGAGCCACAGAGCTGGGCTCCAGGAGACCTGGAATGCCTGAATTGCTCAGGCTGAGACACGCTGCTGTCAGTCGCAGGCTTCCTTCCTTCCACCCCACATCCTACCCCTCGGCACGTCCCGTGGGCTCTGCCCTCTCCACTTCTCCCCCCACCCATGGCTACCACCCTGCACCAGGCCACCCTCATCTCTCACCTGGACACCTACAGTAACCTCCTCCACGGGCTCTGTGCGGTGGCCAGAGTGTTTCTTTTAAAACACGAGTCAGATCCTGTCACTTCTTCGCTCAAAAGCCTCCTGGAGTTTCCATCTCATTCAGGGTAGAAGCCACAGCTCTTGCAATGGCTTACAAGGCCCTGCAGGATCTGTGTCCCCTCCCAGCACTGCTCTGTCCTTACCTCCGACTGCTCTTGCCTTGCTTGTCCCCCTCCGTGTCCGCACACACGCCAGGGCCACTCCCACCCCACGGCTTTGCCCCACTCTCCTGGACTCGCTCCTTCAGATTTTCACGTGGCTCCCTCATAGCTCATGCTGGATTCCTCCCCAGATATCACCTCTCAGGGGACCTGCCCTGCCCGGTCTCTCCCCACACATACCCCTATCCTGACTTCTGTTCGTCAGGGTGATAATCATTACTTGAATTTATGTTTTGTATTTATTTGATTACTCATCTCATCATCTATCTCCTTCTACCTTCTCCCACCTCCACCCCACTGCCCACCCTCCTGCCTCCCCTAAGGACAAACTTCCACATTATCTATGCAGAATCCCTGGGCCCTAATCGCAGGTGAGGCTCTCTAATCACCTGTGATTTTTTTTTTTTTTTGAGACAGAGTCTCACTTTGCCCGGGCTAGAGTGAGTGCCGTGGCGTCAGCCTAGCTCACAGCAACCTCAAACTCCTGGGCTCCTGGGCTTAAGCAATCCTACTGCCTCAGCCTCCCGGGTAGCTGGGACTACAGGCATGTGCCACCATACCCGGCTAATTTTTTCTATATATTTTAGTTGGCCAGATAATTTCTTTCTATTTTTAGCAGAGACGGGGTCTCGCTCTTGCTCAGGCTGGTAATCACCTGTGATTTGGTGAAATCTTGGCCACGGAATTCAGTGGCTTGATGCCCCTGGGAGGTCACATATTGCAGGATCAGGTGGGTTGGATTGCCAGTGTCACACACAAAATGCCACAATCTTCCTGTAGAGTTATACTCCCAGCCCCAACAGGCATTTCATTATTGAACACAGCTGGGCCTTCAGTCGGAGGCACTGGCACTGACTTAACAAATGCCTGTAATTCCCATGTGGACCACTAGGAGGTGCCCTACCCTCATCCCTAAGGGCTGAGAAATACTGGGAAGGGCACGCTCCAAACTGACAGGTGTGTCCTCCTGGGAAGGAGTGAAAGAGTAGTGGGAGGGGGAGGGGCTGTCTATTCTTTACTCTCTTATAGGCTTACATAGTAAGAGATTTTTATACTGTGAATATATTTGCAAAAAATATTTTAATATGTCTAGATATATTTTAAAATTATATTTTACAAGAGGCAATGTGAATCTACTAGGGTGGCCATAAAGTCCAAATCCATAAGTAATATTGTTTTGTTCCAGATGGAACCGCTTGATCACATCTTCTGAGGCATGCTGATGGTGCAGGTTTTCAGTGAAAACCAGAGACCCAGATCATCCAAGGCGGTGTGTGAGACTGATGGTGTTGCTGCATAACACTCCACTTTCAGTGCAGTTTTGCACAGTACAACCAATTACGCCTTGAGGAGGGGCAACACGTTGAACTTGTATTGGCAACCACTGACAGATAAAGAAATGAATGCAATAAAGTGCTGTAGGTGATCATAAAGGTATGTGAAGACTAGCATGAGACCAAGGAATGGTGAAAATTTGCTCCAAGCTTCATTTCCCCATTGGCACCAGGGTGTAATAATGTCCATCTTTGAAGGCTCCTGGGAGGATAAATGACATAATGTCAAGGGGAACCCTTAGTACTGGGCAGGCTCCAGATTGAATCCAGCTGTCTATGGTCGACTCTTCCAGGCAAGCATGATTGAGGTTGGGAGGAGGAGTGGTCTAGAGCCATAAGTAGGATGGGTGGAGAAGATGCTTCTGGGAATAGGGACTCTCGGGTTCCCAGCACCGATACTCCTCAGCACAGGAATGAGAGAGCCAATAACTGAGCAGTTGCCGAAGAGGAGGCTGGGAGGAGGCATTCGAGAATGCTTGCCCGGGTTGGGTGGGTTTCGGCATAGTGTGCAAACCCGTGATAGCATTCATCACTGGATACTTCTTTAGAATTTGTGTAGGTAGTACTGCATAACATACAGGTTGGCACTAGAGCCAGTTTACCTGGGTATGAATCCCAGCTCTGCCATTAACTAACTGTCCTGGGACCTAAGTAACTAAGTCTCAGCTCCCTCCTTTGTAAAATGTGAATAGTATTAATATTATTACTTTCCTCAAAGGATTGTTAGAAGGATTAAATGAATTCCTATAAAATGCTTAGAATGTGACTAGCAGATTGTATACTCTTAATGAATGCTAGATATTACAGGTTTTTTCAGTCATTCCAATCAGTCACTTCACTCATTCATTCATCCACAATTTCATTCACTTTTTCAGCTATTTTATGAATATTTATGGGTGCTTAATCCACACCAGACACTATGTTAGTGTGGAAAATGTAGTGCTAAAGAAAATGTGGTTTTTGCCCATGACAAGTACATAGTCTAGGAGGGGATAGGGTAGACCCACGCCAGATGACTTTAAGCCACAGTGGTCTAAAAAGACATGTGCACGGTGAAGGGAAGCATACAGAAAAAAGCGACCCCGTGTGCTTGGGTGCAGCAAGGTGGGAGGGATGTAGGGAAGGTCTCCCGGAAGAGGGAACATTTGAGCTGGGTGCTGGAGTGAATAAATGTTTTCATGGAGATGGACAATAATAATAAATAATATCTTTTACTGCATAACAAACCTGAGGACAATAACAAAACAACAGCCAGTTCTGTGGCTGGCAATTTGGGTTAGGCTCAGCTGGATGGTTTTCTACTGATCTCCACTCCAAATTCAATTTCTTCCATAGATATAGGGATATTCTGAATATCTATTTCTTCCTGAATGAGTTTTGGTAGTTTGTGTTTTTGAAGTAATTTGTCCATTTCATCTAAGTTGTAAAATTTATTTTCTCATAATAAGTTTGTTCATAATGTTCTTTTGTTATTCTTCAAATAGTTATAGGGTCTCTTATTCCCAATTTTAGTAATTTTTGTCTTTTGAAATTTTTTTCTGGTCAGTGTGGCTAGAGATTTATCAATGTTATTCATCTTCTCAAAGAATCCAGTTTAGTTTCATTGATTTACTATTTTTTTCTGTTGTATTGACTTATGCTCTTTGCTATTTCCTTTCCTCTTATTTTGGATTGAATTTCTTTTTCTTTTTTCAGTTTTCTAAGGTGGAAGCTGAGTTGATTGATTTCTTTCTTTGTTTCTAACTTAGGAATTTTAATGCTGTAAATTTCTCTCTAACTACTGCTTTAGCTGTATCCTACACATTTTGGTATGCTGTGTTTTTAGTTTAGAATGCTTTATAATGCCTTTTAAAATTTCTTCTTTGATCCATGGGTTATTAAGAAGGCTTGTCTTTAGTTTACAAATATTTGGAGACTTTCCAGACGTATTTATGTTATTGTCTTCTAATTTAATTTCATTGTGGCCAAAGAACATTGAGACTGTTTATAGTTTTTATTTTTATTGATGGATTGATCTTTTTATCATTATAAAATATTCCTCTTTTTCTCTAGTAACAAATTTTGTGTTTTTTGTTTGATACTCATGTAGCTGCTCCAGCTTTTTTTGGTTACTATTTGTATGGTATATCATTTTCCATTCTTTTAGATTTAACCCATTTTACCTCTATACTTGAAGTTAATTTTTTGTAGCAGCATATAGTTGGGTCTTACTTTTTCCAAACTGGCAATAGTTGCCTTTTAAT
>CM052436.1:186758463-186774808 GCA_028533085.1 Varecia variegata | reverse complement strand
GATTCTGCTATTGGGATCTAACAAAGCTACAGAAATGGGGCCGTATTTTCCACATTGATACTTGAGATTGCCTTGAATTTGTTTTTCTTTCTTCACATCTGCTTATCACCCTCTCCTATCTGTAAATGCACCCGCTGGAGAGGATAGGGGGCCGCTAAAAACCTGTGTTGGACAGCCACAGGTCACGGGTTGATTGGAAGGACATCACCCTTTGGAACAACGTTCAGATTTTAAGGTCTGAGTCTCTGGTCTAAAGTCGTCAATGCTAACTGCCCATCAGTGCCAGATGAGATAATGGGGTTTTACCCAATATTATCTTTTCATGCAGATCACCTTCTCCAGTTTAAAACCCTGTGCCCTGCTTGGAGTGAGCTATGCACTGATTCATTCAATCAGGACAAGAATGTCTTGATTCTGAGCAGGCTTAAGTAGAGGGGAGAAGGAAGAGTCTTTTTAAAAGATTAAATAAGAGAGTTCATGACGGCACATTTCTGGCCTGTATGTATTCTGATTTCCCTTCTAAACATATTATAGTGTCTTTACAGATAAATTAGACTTGCAATGGAAATCCAAAAGATGCCGAGCCAAAGTGCTGAATAAAAGATAACTCTGTAAGACCGTTTGAGGATGTTGGAAAAGGGAATATAATGGAGAAAACACTAACTTCATTTAAACACTGATCATTTTCATGCAGAATGTTTTCATAACTGAACTGGCCGCTACCCAGCGTCATTTTCTGGCCTCGGGAGTTGGGATGGGCACTCGGCCGGCTGTTTATGTTAACAGAGACCGGGAGTGTTTCTTGCAAGTGCCTCGTGGAGCAGGAGAGGCTTTCTACGCAGGGGACAAGCGTGACTGACAGCTCTGCTCTGGGCAGGGAAGAATGCAAGCCCAGAGCCAAGAAGCTCTGTTCCAATGCTGCCCCGAGGAGGGGGCTGTTTCTCTTTTACAAATATTGATTATCTACTGAGATACTGTGCCAAGGGAGACGGTGATGAACCCAGAACAGAGGTAGCACCTGCTATGAAGTTTACAGCTGGGTAGGGGACCACAGCCATTTCATTGCATAAAGAAAGATACTCTTTCAGCTGGGACAAATGCCGTGAAGGAAGAGGACAGAAGGTTCTGAGGGTGTATAACCGGGACCAGGCCTTACGGAGTGGGGACGGGGGGATCAGGAAAGGTGTCCCTGAGGATGTGTGCAAGGGAAGTACTTTACTGTCCCTGTGACAGAGCTGGAGCAACTGAGACTGAGATAAAGGCACCTGCCCAGTGTCACTGCTGATGCATGGAGGGGCTCAGGTACAATGCCAGGCCCATTTGGTTACACGGACCAAGGTCTGATCTTCTGCCTCTCTCTGCTGTCCCCAAACTGGCTCCCTAACCTCCATGGTGGGGACCAGCTCTCCCACCCTGAAGCACAGTCCAGACTAACCAGGACAGTGACAGGTGAAATCGTAGGCAGCTGCATGGAGAACTGGACCCCGCATCAGAGCTGACGCCCTGGGTCCCCCTGCTCTCTGTCTGAGATCTGGAAGCCCTGCAGCTAGGCTGCGGCTTAGGGGCAGGTGGGGCCAGGGCAGGGCAGCCATGACTTTCCCGGCTCCTCTAGTGATCTGGGGCTTGGGAAGCTGCTGGCATTGTGATTGGACAGGAAAAGCTGTTGAGACAGCTGGGGCAGATGGTGGATATGGCAGACAAGAGAGGGGCCCGATGTATGAGGTTGGAGCCCAGGGGAAGACCCATCCTCTACCCATCTGTCTGCCTGTCCTTGTCCGGCCTCTTAGCCCTCAGATCTGTGCTGCCTGGCTCAGTGCCATCCACCCTGGGCTGGGGGCTTTGGGCCCAGGGGCTGGAAGGCAAGCACAGGTATTCCTGCCGGGTGCCGAGGAAGGGACAGAGTTGCACCAGGGGCCTCCCACAGACCTGCAAGCCCCACATGCCTGGGAATGAAGCCTGTAAACAAAAGCGAGCCCTAAACGCAGAAAAAGAGGAGTCCTTGTTCTCAAGCACTTTGGAGATGCTGTCGCTGGCTACCGAGGTCCCAGGATGCCTTGGAAAGGGCATGGCTGGGAGTCCCAGGCCCAAGGGCTAGCGTGGGCTCTGGCAGTAACCGGCTGTCCCCTTCTCTCTGGGGCTCAGTTTACTCATGTGTGAAACAACAGGGTACAGGACGTTGGACTAGCCTCCTAGGAGTCCACAGTTCTGTCACTGTAGGGTGACAGAGATGCATGTGGGTTAGCCTGTCTCTGATCTGGCCCGTGAACAGGGGCTGTGCTGTGGCCCTGGAAGGACACATCGGCTTGCCATGGGCAGCGCCCACAGCTGGGCCTCTCTGTGATTCCCGAGCCTGGCAGGGCCCAGCACACAGCAGACGCTCAGTAGCTGAGTGGGTGGTGAATGAGGTCCCTGCAGCCCCTCCTCGGCTGACGTCCCCAGGGGGTCTGGAACTAGGACCACAGAAGCTGCCAGGCAAATGTTCCCGTTTATCTCGCCAGATGGGTGGCAAGAACCCTGGCCTGAGCGGGGGTTCTTGGCTGGTCCATTTGGCAGATGCTGGAGCTGAGCTGGGCCCAGCTCTCTGCCCCTCCCAGCAGGAAAGGACCTCCCTCTGTGGTCTGGGAAGGGGGAGGCTCAGGGGGAGGGGCGGGGGGGCGGCTCACGGGGGCTGGGCTGGCTGGGGGAGGCCCCCTTCCCACCCTGTTACCTCCAGGGTCAGGGTGGGGTTGTCCAGGATGACGTCCCGCTCCACCACCACCTCTGCCTCGCCCGGGACCTTGCACACGGCTGTGATCCGGATCATGTTGTCCGCCTTCAGGTAGTTCTCGTACTGAGCGTACGAGATCTTCACGGGCTGCTGCGCTTCTGGAAGGGGGAGCGAGGGAGCAGAGTGAGAGGGAGTGGGGGTGGCTTCGGAACCCTCTCCAGGACTGACACCAAGCCTGGGCGGGTGGCAGGGAGGCCGGGACACTGGCTGGCTGGGCAGATTCCCAGGAGGATGGGTTGCTTCCTCCCAACCCTGGGAAACGTCAGCAGGCGAATGTCCTTCTAAGGGGCAGGGCAAGAACACAAATGCTACCTGACTGTTTGGTGACAACAGCAATCCCGATGATAACACAAGAATAGGCAGGAAGGGAAGCCGGGGTATCGGCTAAATAAATGCCTCGGGTCCTCCCGGCCGTCTAATAACCTGCACTGCTATTGCAACGGCATCTGGAACCACATCCCCCCCTCGGGTCCCTGCTGCTTCCAAACCATCCCCACGCCAGCCAGAGAAAGCTTTAGAAGACTAGGTTTGTTTTTTTCTAAATCATGTCACTTCAAAAATCGTCCACGGCTCCTCGCTGCCTTAGGGATAACGTTCGGATCCCTCACCTGGCCCTGCACCATCTGAGCCCGCCCCACCTGTCCCCTAAGGGAACCCTCGGTGCCTCTTGCCATTCCTCGGGCTAAACATGGTCCTGGGTCCTGCCCTTCCTCAGGCTGTCATGCTGGGTGGCCAGCATGTGTCACATGCCAATGGTGTCACATGCTCTTTTAGGTAAAACTGTGAGGAGGAAGCTGACTCTGCTTTTAGCACTGGAGGTATTGGCCACGACTGCTGCAAAGGTGGACAGGTCAGGCCCCTGCATGAGCTGCTCAGCGCTCGGGCTCAGGGACCACTGAGGCTCAGAAAGGGAGGGAGACTTAGCCAGGGTCACCCAGCAAGTCAGCACTGGCCACAGCACCCTAGGACACTTCCTCTGCCTCCATCCCCACCCACTTCCCAGTCCACTCTGTTGTCTCTTGCAAAAGGATGTTTTTCCTTTTTTTAACCATTTCCCTCTCGTGAATTGTTTTGACCTTCAAAAATAGCTTTTTCTTTTTTTTTGAGCTTCAAAGGTAAATAGGAGCAGGCAATTGTTTCTGACAAGATTTCTGCTAAAATTCTGCCAGAAGACAGATTGCCATGGGGATGCTGCCTTCTAACAGGTGTGACACCTCTCAGCTTCTCTGCAGACAGAATTCTTTCAAGATGGGCTGTATAATTAATCAGTTTCTATTAGTTCCTTATGTGAAGCAAATAACCACCCCACCCTTGTTAATCTGCTTTGTAAGTCCAAACTTTTCATAACAGCTGGAAGGATTTTGTCAATGTAGGCACACCTGCCACCTAATCCCTGCATGGCACCAACCTTTCTCTGCTCCACCTTGTTCCCGTCCTATCCCTGCTACCCAGGGGCAAGGAGTCACTGTCTCTCCCAAATGCTCAGACCTCTAACTCCACCCACCCCCAGCAGCTGTGGGGGACCCGGGGCAAGGGTTCAGGGCCCTGCGGTTCTTGCCACTCACACTTCCAGGACCAGATCTGAGAAGTGACTTGTTGTGGGGTGGGGGTGGGGTGAGAGGGGGTGGCAGCAATACAACATAGCAAACGGGGTGGCGCTGGATTAGCATGAGGAGGCCTGGGACCAAGACCTGGCATTGCCACTTATTAGCAAGGACACCTAATCTCTTAAGCAAGCCAAAAATCTCTCTAAGCCTCAGTTTTCTGCCTCTGTAAAATGGATACTAAAATCTATTCTTCTATTCTTTTTATAGAAGGCCAAATAAGGATGTGCTCTGCAAACCCTGCAAGGTGGTATACACCTGTAAGGGATATCGTGCCATGACGATGACCTGCCAAAGCCTCCCTCCTTTCTCCCCCAGGGTGTAAAAGGATTTTAGTTGGCACCACCCTGGATTGCGCTGTTCGTAGAGACAGCAACTTCCAAAGCATCGGAGCCCAAGGCTTAACCCTGGGGCCTCTCATTGCCCCATCCTCAGCTGGCTGATGAACCTGAAGCCCGGCAGAAACCCTCCAGCCCCAACAGACTATCAGCTACCTTGGATTTGTGCGTCCCCACCAAGCTACAGGATGAGTTACCTTCTTCGGGGCCCAGGGACATTCTGACCGAGTCCTTCCACACCTCGTGCACAAGCGTGCCGTTGTAGACTATGGTCCAGGCTGTCATGTTCACTGTCACCGTCTTCTCTTCGCTGGTCAGGTTTTTGAGCAGCAGGACTAGGCTGACTTCTTTGCCCACTGCCAGAATGCCAGCGACCTTGAACTTCCCAGAGATGCTGGGCTCCTGCTCCTCTGCTTCCGAACCCCCTGCAGATGTCGGGCCAAATGATGCATTGGGTTTAAGTTGCCCCAGAGCCTTTTCGAACACTTGTCTTTCCTGGTTGGAACCTGTGTGGTGGGAAAAGACAGAAGCAGCTCAGGGACGTGGTGGCCACCTGAGCGCAGGAGAGCGTCCAGCGACCCAACGTGCGAACCAGCTGGCGCTGGTGCTTTTCCAATCAGTTCCAAACGCCTGAGAGTCCGTAGAGGAAGCTGCATCAGCACCTGCCCAAAACGACCACGTGGCTTGACTGTTTGCTTATGTTCATTAAGTTAGATTTCTTTCTTTGATCAAAGTTCTGATGAAACTTAAAGAACAAACACAATCTTTAAATAAATAACAAAAACTGAGCTGAAAAGGATTAGAATAAATCCATAAGCAAAAGCCAAGGTTATGATTTAGAAATGTTTAATACACTTCACCACATTATTCCGCCTTGTTTCTAAAGGGGCTATAGGAGTCAAAGAGTGACACTGGGGTCTCCGCCGGTTGACAAGGACATCCCACGGCTGGTGTGGTTCCAAGTTATGACCAGTTTAAATTGTCGAGAGATTCCAGGTTTCCACAGTGCAGGGGCTGGATGAAAGAAAGAGGTTTCTGACTGGCTCAGGCTACGGGGGCCGCTGAAGGTAATGGTGTAAGTGACCCGCAGGGGTGAGGGTGATGTGCCCTAAGGTGGCACTTGGGGCACTATGTGCTCCTCTGAGCCAGGCTGACTAAGCAGTCCGCACAGGACCTTCTGCCTCGGCCTGAAGATGGATCTGCTACAAAGGAGAAGGTATTGCCCCTCCAGGAACACAGGCAGAGGTACACAAAGAAGAATTGCCACATTTATATCTGCAGAACAACCAAACCTATGGTCCTCCACCTTCCCCAACCAACCTGTGAAATGTTTAAGGCACCAGATGACTTATAAGCACTTTGCAACTCAGCGAGCCCTTTCCCGTAAGTCACGTGCAACAACTGGCAGAGACCTCAGAGGCCAACTCATCCAAATCCATTGTGCTAGAGTTAAGGCCCTAAGAGGAGGAGCAACTGGCCCAGACCACTCTGAGGACTAGAGACAGAGAGAGAGAGGGGTGTCTGGCCCCCTGGTCTAAGGTTCCTCCCATTTTGGACCCTACTAGAGAGGAGGCGGCCACCAGAGTTACCTATACCCATGGCTCCTGGTGGGCTGGGTTCCTTCTGGTGCCTTCCCATCCTCTGATGGAGTTGAAAGTCCACACCCAGAGCTGAAGGCTGTACGGGGACCTGAGCCTTCGTGCCTGGGACCTCGAAGCAGATGTGTTTGCACAATGAGGCTCAGAGCCTCGATGCCTATATAGGTCACCTGCTGGGCTTACTCAAGACTAAGCTTCCTGCTGCTGTTTTCTCCCTTTGGTGTTGCTGTTGCGTCAATGCGTAGCAACCCATTTTATGAGCTTTTCCTCCCTGGGGCCCTCAAAGACAAGCTGGTATCATTGGGTAAGAAGAGCTGGGCAACATCAGGCAGGTGATCTGTCCTGCTGTCACGTAGGGGCTAGGGTGTTGCCACGAGTCCTGCAGGGATCCCCCCAACCTGGCCACACCTGGCTCCTCTCCATTGTTTAGGAGGGTTAGCTGGGACAGTCAGAGGCCCCAAGAAGCAGGATTAAGGTGTGAAAGTAAGGTAAGGAACCCCACGGGATCATACCTCCATGTCAGCAGTGCCTGCAAAATAGTCACCTTGGGAGGTCACTGTTTCAGTGAGGCTGTAGATGTTCAAATTGATAAAGAGTACCACTGCGATTTCTCAAGTCCTTACTACACACTAGCCACTGCACTTGGCACTCTGTGTGCATTAGCTCATTTAAGTCTCTCTGGAGGCAGGCATTGCTGTTCTCATTTTACAGGTAAGGAAACCAGGGATCAGAGGTCCTAGGGAACACGTTTGAGGTCACAGTCATGAGTAGTAGGACTGGGGTTCACCTTCCGTCTTGGGATTTGTGTCCTTGGCCCCCTACGTTGGTTTCTACCTCATGACATGGTTGAAAATACTTGTCCTACATCTTTCCTCCCCACCTCACCCTCCTGGCCTCATCTGGAGTGTTCTCTGCTGCACCCCCAGGGCCCAGCTTGCCCCCGGCTGTCAGGAGGGCCCAGACTGAGACAGCCAGTTGACTGGGAGAAGGTGCATCTGACCTCAGTCTTGGAAATGGCCCACAGAGGCGGACTGCACCCATCTCGTTACCCTAGGGTGGTGCCTCAAAACATCCACGAACACCAGTCCCCAGAACAGTCACCCACCTGGACTCGGAGTCAGACCCGTTTCCTGTGCTCAGCTTTCCTCTTTTGTAAATTCCAGCCAACACCAACAGCCAGTAGTTGCTCAGAGATTTGGGGCTCAGTTTAGGGGGTACTGTAGGTGCCTTTACAAGAGTACTTTTCTTGACCCCTCAAAACAGACTATGAGGATCAATGGAATCAACTATGTTGAAGCATTTTAGAAAGAGTGAAATGTTGAGCTCATTAAGGACTGACTGTGTCCTGCTAGAGAAAGCACTAAAAATGTATCTAAAAGTGAACTTCACACTCAAATGCAGAACTGTTGTCACCATTGAGAATCCTCAAAGAGATAAATGCTGCTGGTTCCAAAAGCAACTTCTAAGAAACAAATGCAATTTGAGTAAAGGCAGCCCCATACCAACTGGCCTTCCAAGGTGACTTTGGGGGACCCAGCACTTGGGTGGATGCCCATGATTTCGGGGACTAGCGTATTCACTCTACCACATAATCACACCTCATCTGGCTTCTTGGGAGGCTGCTGAGTGCACATAGCACAAGCCCAGTCTCTGGGTCTCTTTGTCCATTTCTTTGTTCAGATGATGTTTTCCGCCTGTTTCTCGGAGGCCAGGGGAGCAGAGTGACTGAGAAATCTCTCCCCAGGCCCTTGAGGGCCTTCCACAGGGCCCGTGTCTCTCCATGTGACATTCAGCCATGGTGCTGTCACCCCAGGTGTACAATTTCGAAAGGGACACAGCTGGAGATGAACTGAGCTGTCAGCCACCTGTGCCCTGCAGCAAACTTCCACTGGCACTGTGGCCGGCCATGGCAGCTCAGTCCCCACTGGGAACAATCCCAGGATGGGTGTTGGATTTGCGGGGACAACCCTATCATTCAGGCGGGACTGGCTGGGAATGCGCGGGAGGATGAGGCCTTCTCTCCTCTCCACCCTCAAAGCTGTCCTCCCACCGTGGATCCCCACGTGGCACTGCCCCTTCAGTGCCCCTCCTACCTTCTGGGTACTTGTACTTCTCCGTGACGTCCATGCGAGAGTAGCTGCCCACGGCCTTGGTGCTGATGTACCTGCCGACCGAGCGAGTGTCCACAGAATTCTTCTTCGGTGTGCCGTTGGAGCTATCTTGGATCCAGTTGGTGCGGTCAGCATTAACCTCCGCAAAGACGAAGGGTGTGTCGAATTCCAGTTTCACGTCACCCTCTCGCACAGCGTGGACTGAAGCAGGGCCACACTGGAACACCCCTGGTGGCCAGGATGCAGAGGTTGGATATATGCCAAGGCCAGGCCCACTCACAAGAGCCCACCCAGGGCCCGCTCCTCTGAGGGCCTTCCACAGCTCCCCCACTCTACCTCATCCCACCCCCTGCCTCTGTCCTGCCAAACTCCTTCAGCCCTGACTGGGTGCCCCACTCATTTGGCATTCAGCAGAGACCCTCCCGGGCTATTGTTATCTTTCTGCAATGCCACCCTGGTCAAACTCCCCCTGTCCATAATACTGGCTCAATCTTGCATTCTGTGGGTACCTAATCTGTGCTGACTCACTGTCCTTGGTCTGTTTCCTAAAGTCTTGCTGTCTTGTGCTCAGGGTGGCTGCTTCTTTTTTACCTCTACAAATCATTCTGCCCTAGAAGGTTGTTGCCCTCCTGTTCCTGGAAGACTTCCCTGAACTCCCAGCCCACAGGGTCTCCTGCTCCTCTGAGCTCCCAAGCCCGACCATTACCTCCCTCCTCGCAGCATTCGGCATAGGTAGCTCAGGTAGATGAATAGATGGATAGATGGATAGATAGACAGATGGATAGATGGATGGGTGGATAGATGGATGGATGGATGGATGGATAGATAGATAGATGAATAGATGGATAGATGGATAGATGGATGGGTGGATAGATGGATGGATGGATGAATGGATAGATAGATGAATAGATAGATGAATAGATGGATAGATGGATGGATAGATGAATAGATGGGATAGACAGATGGATAGATGGATGGGTGGATAGATGGATGGATGGATGGATGGATAGATAGATGAATAGATGGATAGATGGATGGATAGATGAATAGATGGATAGACAAATGGATGGATGGATGGATAGATTTTATATATATATAGAGAGAGAGACAGATAGACTGATTTATCAGTGACTTTCAATTTTTTTTTACCCATTACCCCTAGAAAGAAATACATTTGATACCTTGGCACATATTTGATACTGAAACACAAGTTTCACAGGACAATAGTCCTTAGTCTTTCTGTATCTAATGAGTCATGCTATTTTATTTTCCTTTTTTCTCCCATTTCATTTCATTTTCATTTCTTAAAATGATGGTCACAACCCACTAACTTGATTTTATTACCACCAAGGGATTGCAATGAAAAGTTTGAACAATCGTGGCCTTGAACATATCTTCAAGGTGACTCCCCAATCCCCAAATCTGGTAACACCCATCCATTCTGATGGAAGGGCCAGGGGTTGGGGGTGGGATAAGACAATTTTCATTGAAGTCCTTTTAGAACAGTTTGAATTTTTTTCAACTATGTGCATATATTACTTCATAAATCATTTTTTTTTTGATGTTTGAAAGAAACGACTCGAAATGAAGGTAAACACACAAGGTATGCACTGGAGAGCAGAGAAGGGAAGAGGAAAAATTCCTGGAGAGCCTGGAATCCAACTCCTCGTGGGAGAGGCCAGAGCAGGAGCACAGGCCTGGGACATGGGCGTGGCAGAGGGAGCTGCTCTGGGCTGTGATCAAGGAGGCCCAGAGCTGGTGGGGGATGTGGACCAACCCCAAGGGCAATGGGGAACAGCAAGGTTCTGCACTGGGAGGGACAGGCTGCTAGAGGCGGTGCAGGGAAATCATTACCGGCAGAGGAAGGCTTCTTTCCCTTGTCACCTGGTCTGTGCCAGGGTCTCGGTGGCAGCAATAGCAGCCAGTGTGGGTACAGGGAAGGCACTCATTTAAATAGCAGCCTGAGCCAAACAAAATTAGAAGGGGAAATCTATTTTTAAAATGTTTTTGTTTTAATCCCATTGTGCGTTCCAGAGATGGGAGGGCTTTTGGGTTACTTCCCTGTGCTGCTGTCCACTGCTGTAAATAATTGAGAGGCTCCTGACTTACACTCATGCCCAGAGAAGGGCTGGCAGAGGGTTACCTTGGCTCCTCTCCTGGGGGGTGGCGTCTAACACCTGCCATCCATTGAACGAGGGGCCCAGGTCAGGCCGCGTAAACCAGGCTTCATTCCAGACGTGGAAATTCCTGCAGACAGAACCAGAGACTGCAGAGCTTGCTTAAGGCCACACAGCAGGTGACTGGCAAAACATCACATCTTTGCCCTGATAGACATCAAATGAGTTTACCTTGGGACAGCTATTGTGCTAAGCCTTGCTGAGCATCGTCTCATGGAAATCCTCCCAGCACTGTGAAATGGGTACTATTTTGATGCCCATTTCATAAAAGGGGAAACTGAGGCTCAAGGAAGTTAAGCAGCTAACAATGGTGAGGTCAAAGTTTGGACCTATGTATGTCTAACTCCAAAGCCAAAGCCTTGACCTCCACGCTCCACTGCCCTTCTGAGGAGAGAACACATCTAGGTTGGAGCCAGCCACCCAGCCAGCAAACCACACAGCTTTGTCTCTGTGCCCCGTTGGGGCACACGTCTGTATTTGGTGTGGGCTGAAAATGAATGGGGCTGCAACTGGAGTGACAAGTCTGGCTGAGAGCCACGCCGCCTCTTGGCTGGGGTCCACACTGGAGAAGGAAGTAGACCAGTCCTCCAGTGCTCTCTGCCTGTGTCTCAGTCTATACGCTCTGATCACTGCTCACCCTGCACCAGGCCCAGCCAGCTCGCCAAGGTCAGTCTTATTCACTTGGTCCCTGGACTCTGCCCTCTTCTCCTCTCCTCTCCACTCCCTCGGAAATGACAGTAACGCTGGCCTTGACAGTTTTCAGTTCCACTTGGAGAAAATATAAGTCCAACATAAATCCAAGTTCCAGCCAACATGAAAGAAACATTTTTTAATACTCATAAGGTGGAAAAGATAGTTCTAAGCAGATCACCCATTTCAGAAGCCATAAAAGAAAAGACTATCTAAAAATACATTTGACTATCTAAAAATATTCAAGGTGCATAATAAACAAACGAAAACCTTGTAGTTCTGTTTCTGGGATGGGGGATATGCTCATAACAGATGAACCCTTTTGCATATAATGATACACTCTGAAAAAAAAAAACTAGAAAAGACAAATGTCTGAGAGTGAACAAAGGAGGAAGATTTTGGAAGGGAGTCAAAACTTGGAGGAAGCCACCAGTATGGGGTGAGCTGTACTTTCTGTGGCTTTGTCCTAAGAACAGGGCACTGTTGGGGCACAGCACAGGGCAGTGACAACTTTGCAGCTTCCTGACATGAGGAACCAGGAAACAGGGCCCAGGCCAACCTGGATTGCTGGAGAGTGAGCGGGGAGTTCTGGAAAGAGGGAGTCAAGGAAACTTCCCAAACCTCTGGGTGACCCCTGAACTTCACATGCACGAGGCAGATGACCAGCAGTTCAGCTAAAGATAAAAGAATTGAACTGATGTGGGAGCTGTTGCTCACAGCAGGCGAGACTGTTTGCAATTGGAGTCTGCCCAAGGTGGATTGCTAGAACAAAAGACAAAATAGCAGCATCCAGGGTCCAATCCAAACTTGCTCAACATACAAAGAACCAGGAAAATGTGATTTATCCTCAAGGGAAAAAAATAATCAACAGAGAACAACACTAAAATAAGCCAGATGTTGAAATTGTTGGACAAAGTCTTTTAAAGCAGCTACTATAACTATGCTTGATGAAATAAAGGGAAATATGCTCATAATGAATGAAAACAGAGGAACTTTTGGTAGAGAAATAGAAAATATAAAAAAAGAACCAAATGGCAATTTCCAACTGGAAAAAGGACCAGTATCTGAAATTAAATAATTCTATGGATGAACTTATTAGCAGAATAGAGATGACAGAGAAAAGAGTCAATAAACTTGAAATAAATCAGTAGAAATTATCCACTCTGAAGACGAGAGAGAAAAATGATAGAGAGAAATCAATACAGAAAATATGTGCAACATATATGCTCGATAGAGATTTGCTATATTAATATTATAAAGTACTTATAAATCAATAAGGAAAAGGCACAGAAGAAAAGCATACCAGTACAGGGCAATGAGCAAGCAGTTATGATAAGAAATACAAATGATCACTGAACGTAGGAAAATAGTTTTAACCTCACTACTATCAAAAGAAAATTAAAATGACAAAGAGATACCATTACAGAGATGCAGAGATTACACCTATTAGACTGGCAGAGATTAAAGCATAGGATGATACTCACTGCTATACTCATTCCCAGGTGGGATAACAGGCACTGTCATACCCTGTCGGTGGGAGTTTAAATTGGTATGACCTTTGCGGGTAACTATTTGGCAATGAGTATAAAAAACCATTAAAAATCTACATACCCACTGAGCCAGTAAGTCCACGTCTAGGAATTTCTCTTATAGAAGAACTCACATGAGTGCACATAAGTGTACATATAAATATGTTCATTGAAGCATTGTTTGGAATAGCAAAAATGTTAGAGGAAAAGTTCTTCAATAAGGGACTGGTCAGATAATTGTGGCACAGCCATGCAATGGAATATTAAACAGCTGTCAAAAAGAACAAGTAAACTCAATCTAGTACTTACATGGAGAGATGTCTCAAATATATCATGAAGTGAGAAAATCAAGTTATAGAATAGTGTATGTATATTGCATATATATGATAAATTCATTTGAATTAAAAAATTGGGGAAAGTTAGTCTCCAATAATTCTGTTGTCTTAGATAGTCACCATTATCAATTTAATGGATGTACTATGTGCATACGAACTAAGTTTTACATTATTTCTGTAATGTTTTCATTTTCTCTAATGAGAATTACTCACTACTTGTATAACTAGAAAATAAATGAATATTTTAAAAATATGTGTATTATATAAATGATAATAGCCAGAACAGCGTTAACATAGAAAGTTAAGTGTTTTAACTGCCTTACATATATTAACTCATTTAATCCTCACAACACCTATAAAATTGAAATAATTATTATTCCCATTCAACAACTCTGGAAACTGAGGCACACGAAAGTTAAGTGACTTGTCCAAGTTCTCACAGCAAGTAAATAGGCAGAGTGGGCTTTGAATCCAGGCAAAACAGTTAAAAAAGGGAGATAGATATCACAGGTACAGTAGGGGGATAATAGCTCAACTATATATTGGAATATGATGCATTTTAAATGATCTTATTTTTGAAGACTATTTAATGACATGGCAGAAATGCTCATAATGTTTAGTCAAAAACACATGATCGAAACTGTGATCAAGGTGTGGGAAAAAGTAGGACGTATCTATTATATGTTCTGTCTTGTACTCATGCCTTGTAAAATGTATAATCCCAGCTCCATAAATAACAACGAACAGAGAAAAGAACTAAATAGAACACTGTCAAATGTTAGAAACATGTGAGCAATAAGATCACAGATGATTTTTACTTCTTTATATATTTTGACATTTCCTATAATTGTTCAGGAAAAAAAAAATGATCTCCTGGACCCACAAAATGTCTTTTTGAATGGGGCTTTAGGATTGGCTAGAATTCACCAAGGAGGAAGCAGGGGGAGAAGGACGGGAGGATGATTCCAGGTGGGTGAAAGGGACAAGGGAGGGATTGAAAAGCAGTGAGAACACCAGTTTCACATTCATTTTGTTCCTGGCAGACAACCCTAGGGGAAAGGTAGGTTGGTTAAAAAAAAAAAAAAAGTGGCAAGTTGTTGTGTTGTAATACTTATTTGAAAAGCGGGACTTAAAGACAGAGCAGATAACAGATACATAAATACATCCTGGCTCCTCCCTCATGCTGAAGCCAGAAGCCAGCCACTGCAGTTACACGTATTTGGGATGGGCACCTTTCAATGCCCATGGGCGCCATCGTGGAAATTCTCGTTTGAGTTTTTGGTTGTGTGCCACACTCACTCTCTCACCCCCCAAACTTGGACTTTGTCCCTGTCCTGAGGGTCTCAGAGGCAGGAGCTCAGGATGAGGACAGGTTACAGGCATCAGAACTACCTGAGGCATTTATTAAAATATGCAGGTTCCTGCCCCTCTCTAATCTCCCCTACCCAAATTAACCTGATGTAATCTTTGAAGTTTATAAACCACTGCTCTAGAGCCAGCAACTGAGCTATACTTGCCTTTGAATTCACAGAGTTAGGAGACCCTGCCTAGAAAGTGGCCCCAAACCCCTACCCCTTCTATAGGTAAACTCCTATTCGTCCTCCCAAATGCTGATCAGATACTGATACCACCTCCGCCAAAAAATCTTTCCTGATATACTGAGAGTGGCAACCATATCTCTATGCTCTCTCTGCATCTTGCACATGTTCAGTGATTTCACTTCTGCTCCATAATCGTCAATCTTTATATGTGGCTATAAAATCCTCTAGCATGGTGCCTGCATCTCACTCTGATTGGTGCCCCGTGTCCAGTGCAGATGTGCACTGAATCACATTGTTCTTGAGCTGAGACCACTTTCCTTGGTTTCCTCACTGCAGATCTGGGTGAGGTGCTCTGGGTACACTGGGAGCTGGCTGAGTGCTGCTGCAGGCAGGTGTTCAGAGGCAGAGGCCGTGGAAAGATTGCATAAGGAGCCAGGGACTCAGCCAGGTGTGGGTGCCCACAGCTCTTCTTGGGAAGCGCTGCCCGGCTGCACCTCCCCGACAGGGCCGGGGCAATCCCCACGTGCCTTGTACCTCCCAGCTCTGCCAAGTCTACAAGAAAAGTCAGCTCTGTGACTCTAGAGACTGGCACATCAAGTCAAATGAATTAAGAAAACGAGCCAGAAATGTCCAGCTAACCTTGGTGAAACTGTTCCAAATCATTGGGCTGCTTGCTGCTCAGGGGCTGAGCAGGCTCCAGAGACTCCCTCAGAGTGGCCCAGAGGGGACCCATATCCAAGAAGCATCCTGAACTAAGCTCCCCACAAAAGTGTCCTGACTCTGAAGAAAGTGAATACTCCAGAGCTTGTGCCTCTTGAGCCAAACCGTGGGCATGTGCAGAAGGGCTTAGAAAAAAAATTACCCAGCTGGATGCTGTGAATGTGAGTAAAACAAAGACCTGGAAGAAATCGCTGAGGTCCTTTGGTCTGGCCCGTCATTTTACAGGTGAGAAATGGAGGTGCAGAAAAGTTAAGAAACTTCTGCAATGTTATACACTTGGTCAGAGTGCCTACATGTCTCCAGCTGTTTTATTTTTTATTTTTTTTTTTGAGACAGAGTCTCACTCTGTTGCCCAGGCTAGAGTGCTGTGGCGTCAGCCTAGCTCACAGCAACCTCAAACACCTGGGCTCAAGCAATCCTCCTGCCTCAGCCTCCTAAGTAGCTGGGACTACAGGCGTGCGCCACCATGCCTGGCTAACTTTTTCTATACATTTTTAGCTGTCCATATAATTTATTTCTATCTTTAGTAGAGACGGGGTCTCGCTCTTGCTCAGGCTGGTCTCGAACTCCTGACCTTGAGTGATCCTCCCGCCTCGGCCTACCAGAGTGCTAGGTTTACAGGCCTGAGCCTCCGTGCCTGGCCTCCAGCTGCTTTAGACACGTTACTTCTCTCTGGGCCTCTGTTTTCTCATATACAAAATGAGCAGGTCTCTCTTTAAAGTCCCTTGCAGTCCTAACGTTCTTGACTTGGTAGAGTCCTGTTCGAGGACGCCTGTGTTCCACCCCTAGCTTGGACACCAATTCACAATGCGACTTTGGGCAAGTCATTTCTCTTCACTGAGCCTTGAGACAACTTTTAATCTTACAAAGAAGTAACATTTGCTGGCCGGGCGCGGTGGCTCACGCCTGTAATCCTAGCATTCTGGGAGGCCGAG
>CM052436.1:186699992-186757963 GCA_028533085.1 Varecia variegata | reverse complement strand
CGGGAGGCTGAGGCAGTAGGATCGCTTAAGCCCAGGAGTTTGAGGTTGCTGTGAGCTAGGCTGACGCCACGGCACTCACTCTAGCCCGGGCAACAGAGTGAGACTCTGTCTCAAAAAAAAAAAAAAAAAAAAAAAAAGAAGTAACATTTGCTGCTGAAGCGTGAACCAAAGGACCCAGCTTCTCCACCTGAGTGGGTGGGACAGCACCCAACCTAACCAGAGCCCCCGCGGGTGTCTAGCCAAACTCCTCTGGAAAAATCTCAAGGTAAGAGCTGTCAGATTTCTCAAACATCAGTCAGGAATAATAATAACAACATTCTCTGGCATCTCTCTGATGCTCTATGGTTTACGAAGCTGCCTGAGTTCAAATCCCATCTCCACCACCTTCTAGGGATGTCCCCTTGGGTAAATTATGCAATCTCTCCGTGCCTCAGTCTCCTCACCTACAAAATGGGCACAGTGCCTACCTCGTTGTTTGTGAAGGATAAATGTAAGCATGTAGAAAAGTGCCTGGCACATGACAATTGCTCAACACATCATTAGCTGCTACTGTTATGACTACTCAGCCCCTCTGATGCTTTGCCTCACTCGATCCTCACGTTCTGTTACATTAGGCAAATCTGGACAAGGTTCTAAAGCTTCCAACATTTATGACACACAAAGATTCAGACCAAAGGTTTTCTGTCTAAACCCCAGCTGTCCTTATAATAATAGCTTGGCAATTTCACTCCAGGCAGAGGACTGATTTAGCTTTCCCCTGCATGGGATTCCATGGACAAGGTGCAGTATGGCTCCCTTGGGGACAGCTAGCTCTCCTACAAAAAGTGGGATGGGCTGAAGCTGCAGAGAATAAAAAAATTCAAGCTGGGAAGAGACTTCAGTGGTCTTCTAGTCCTAGGCCAGTCCTTATATTTCACTGATGAAGAAACTTAGGAGCAGAAGGATGAGATGTCTTGCTCAAGTCTTGCAGCAAGATGGTAGTGGGGTCCAAACCAGTCTTCATACTGTCTGGGACTGGTTCCTCACCCCCGGCTGGTGGGGAATGGGGTAGGGAGTGACCACCAACTCCCGCTGTTTCTGAGGAAGTTCAAAAGAGGGGAGGGAGAGGGATGGGGACAGGACTCTTAGGAACAATCAGAGCTTCTGGACCTGGGACCTCCCCCCAGTGAGGCCACAGAAATGGCAGTGGAGCCACCCTGGAATGTCCCCACCAGCCCACACTTGCCCTAAAGGCGACTGGATTCAGAATGAATTGATAAGCTGATGTGGAGTAGCAGTGTGAATCAGTAACCCAGAGACCCGGGTTCCAATACCAAATTCAGCTGAAAAGCCCAATTTTCCTGCTTCTAGAAAGTCTTCTTTAAGGGTTCCCTCCCTGAATTCCCAGAATCTCTCACCTGCACGTCACACACCGTGCTGTGTCGCTAATTCACCTCTGCTCATGGCTTCCCCACACCCTGTCCCCTAACGGCACAGTAAGTCCTTTTAGTAGAGGGACTGAGTCTTAAGCCTTCCCTCTCCCTGCAGTTCCTAGGGTGCAGGATAATCACAGGAGGGTTATACCGAAGGGGACCCCCCAAAGATCAGTTATCCTGTTAGACCAATCATCTCCTTTTGCAGAGGAAACTAAGGCTAGGAATGGCGTTACCCTGACAATCGGAACTGGCTGCGGTAGGATTTCAGACACAGTGACAGAAGAAAAAGCCAGGGAAAAGAAAAGACATTCATTTATGAGAAACTAAAACACAAAACCTTTCCACAAGTAGCAATGTCATTAGAGAGAAAGTTGGGTGCAGATCAAGAAAGGAAATTCTAAAATAAGCTTTCTTTCCCCCAAGAAAACCCAGGAATCCACGTGACCCACAGAGAATTACATAAGTCTCGCTCTCCTGCAGAGAGAGGGATGCTTTTTATTTTTTCTAGACATAAAGTCTTGCTATGGTTGCCCAGGCTGGTCTTGAACTTCTGGCCTCAAGGTATACTCCTACTTTGACCTCCCAAGTAGCTGGGACTACAAGCATGAGCCACTGCAATCAGCTCAGAGGGGATTGCAGAGGGGATGCTTTCATTGCTTAGTTCAGTTGTTGGCATCAAGTTATTTATTTGTTTTAGCAGCTTTTCCCATTAATTTCTTTTTTCCTTTCACTTTATCCATTAGTTACATTAAGCAGATTTCAGGTAAGTCGGGTCTACTTATTCTGGGAATAATAAGTAATAAAGATATTTTAAATAGACTATCTCAAATTTGAACATCTGAAAACAAGATGGCATCTGCTATAAGGTTATCTAGCCATTTATATGCATGTGAGAAATTATATGTGTGTGTGTGTGTAGCCTTTGAAATGGATTAAAATAATAGATTAATGACAAATGTGTGTGGTACTTTATATATAGAGACACATAGATATCTATGTGTATGTGCAGATACACACATTATTTTCAATTGCTATCTGGCAATAACTTGGCATGTGGTGTAATCTTAAATAACCATCAATATCTATTTTCATGTGTATAGATACTGTTCTATGTCTATAAGTTTTATAGAACCTATTTCTATATTCTATATTTAAATCTATTATTAAATCACATATATGTCTACGTACATAATATACTGATAATGTGCACATGGCATATTTATGGTTAGAAATATAAATTCCCAAATACATATAAAACTTCTTATTTTCATCTGGAATCCAGATTAAACTTCTCACTTTTCATTCTGTCAAGTAAGATACCTTAATAAGCATCTATATTTTAAGAAAAAAATGTGTTGCTTTTCTTTCTCTCTTTAAGAAAGTCCATAAGTCATATGGTTTGCCTGAAATGAAATAAATTTATATTTCTTACTGGAAAATCAATAGTTTCAAGTTTTATCTTGTAAAGCAGTCTAGGGTCCAAGGGATCTTGTAAATTCAGGGTGGTTTCACAAAGCTCAGGAGCTGTGTCTTTCAGGGGTCTCAGACCCTTCCTCGAATGGCAGCAAGATAGAACAGACCGTCAGACTTTGCAGGGCACCGAGGAGAGCTGTCTTGGGTCCTGCTAGGTGTGTAATTAGCATTGTCAGCATTTCCATTCTAAACCATGTACTGACATGTTACTTGCCTGGCAACTCCTGTTTGGAGCTGGGTCCCAGGGCAATGGTGAGAGCAGGAAGCTGCTCAGACGTGGTGCTTGAGGTTCAGGGACAAGGTCAGGTACTTACCATACGCTGTCACTGCCTTTGTCCAGGGGGTTTCCCATGGGGTCGTAGTACACATCCACGCTGAGGTTTCGGTCTGTGTCATGAGCTGAGCTGAAGTTGGTGATCACCCGGGAGGGAATCCCCAAAGACCGCAGCACTGCAAGCCAAGGTGGGCGTGAGGACGCCAGTTGTGGTGGAGATGCTACCTTGGTGTACCCCACCGCTGCCCACCGACCCCGCGAAGGCACATCACACCCCAGGTACCTGTGTTGAGGGTCCCAGCAAAGACCCAGCACTGGCCGTATCGGACAGGCCTGAAGCCAGATTTTTTCCACTCCTTGAGGATCTCCACGCTGCCGTTCCAGTTCCTCGGGTCCCGGCCACCCGTGTAATTGCCGCTCCAATTCCCAGCAAGCACACCATTGTCATCGTTGCTATTGACCTAGGCAGAAAGCGTGCACACACACGCACACACACACACACACACACACACACACAAAAGAATCAGCACCATGCTTCTATGGAGAGTGACATACAGAATTCAGAGGACAAGGTGGGGAGATGAGGAAGGCAGCCAGGGACCACGGAGTGAACTTTTCTTTGTCTTTCTAGGTGACTTGGGGATGATAATTGCCATAATTATCCCTTAGGGGCATTGAGTGGTTTATGAGTTTAGAGGTGCCTTGCCAAACAGGCCATATGTTAATCCTATGCTGCCAGCTGCCATGGGAAACAGACGACACAGCTTGTCCGCAGCAAGGCAGCTTGGAAACCCAGCTTGCAGAGTACCACTCATGAGAAAGAACTCACAGACCCTTCTCGCTTGGGGTCCACGGTTTGAAACTCTTTTTTGGTCTACTGGTCTTCTAAAAAGATCACTTTGGAACTTAAGCAACTATTTTATTCTTGGAAAGAATAAAGATGGAATATTGTTTTCCTTTCATTCCTTCAGTCCTTTGTCTGTTCATTCATTCATTCATTCATTCAGTGTAAGGCCCGGTTCTCATATAAGTAACACAACCATGATGCAGCCTGAAAAGAGCCCTGGACGAAGAATCAAGAGACACGAGTTCCATTGCCTTTTAGAGACATGCACTGAGACATTTCCAGGTGAAATGATATTAAACGATGTGATGTCTTGGATTTATCAAATAATCAGCGGAGGGGGTCAGAGTCATTGGCGAAGCTGGTAATGGGTACATAGGAGATCATCATACTTTTCTCCTTACTTTTGTGTAGGTCTGAACTTTCCCGTAATAAAAAGTTAAAAGAGAAAGAGAGAAGGAGAAACTGAGGCTACAAGCCCCACCTCGCCACTTGACAGCTCGGTGATCGTGCAAGTCAAGTCACCTCTCTGGGCCTTCGTTGTTCACCTTCCAACACAGGGAAAGTAAGAACAAAGGTGCTCTGAGGTGTCTTCCAGCAGCCAAGTTTCAGGGCCCGTGAAAGTTTGTCGTCCCTCCCAGCTAGCTGTGCAATGAGAGGCTGAACCAGGATCTCCCTGGGCGCCCCCAGCCTGTGAGTGCCACTCCTTCTCTTTGGAGCATCTATAAATGGCAAGGCCTATGGGAATGGACAGTCTGGAAACGGAAGGATCCTTGCCCAGGACAGGCCGAGCCCAGAGTTCTGCACTTCTTCCGGGAGGGCCTGGGTTGTCACCACAGGATCTGGCAAGACAGGGCCTCCTCCAAGCTGGGAGGTTGTGCGGCCTCTCCTGTCTCCTGAGTCACCATGCTCCAGCCACCAAAGTGGTAATCAGCAGGTCATCTCTGGCTGAAAGCTGAGCAGTTCAAAGCCCTGCACAGGCCATAATTAGCTCGTGGCCCAGCCCAACCAGGAGGTCTGGAGGGAGCACTGGGGAGGTGCAGCTGAGGAAATTGGCTCCAAGACAAAGTGATTGGGCCCCAGGGTGGGAGTGAGTCAGCAGCTGCAGGAGCCGGCTGGCCTCACCCACTCCCTCTCCCGGGCCAAGGAGGCTCACCTTGCTAAGTGGCCCTGACCTCTGGCTTCACTTGACCTCTGCCTTGGCTTTAATTCCACCTCTTCCAGGCCATTTGGTTTCGAGGTTCAGCTCCGAGCCCACGAGGTTCAGGACCAAAGCAGCCCCATAAGGGATCAAGAAGGTGGAGGGACTTCTTTGTCCCCTTCTTGGGCTGCTTTGGTCCTCACCCATCTCCTCAGGGCCCCAAGTTCTCTGAACCTACCCAACTCCTCTCTGAGGCTCACTTTAAGACTTGGCTCTTTGAAAAAGCCCTCTCTGATTAACCCCAGATATTTACCATGCAACTGAAAGGTTGTCCAAATGTTTAACCAAGCAACTAGCTCGTTATCGTGGACATATCCAGCTCAAAAGTAAAGGGACCAAGAAATGCCTAAACCATGAATAACAACATAACAAAAACCCCAAAGGTTAATACATTTCTAGATAATTAGTTTAAGAGGGTTAAAGTAGCAGAACTTGCTTTGACTGTTAGCTTTTTTAACTTGTAGCTTTTGAGCAGGTGGATCTTATGTTTGGATGCTTTTGGATGGAGGCATTCTCTCCACAGAGTGCAGATATTCCTTCCCAGGGATCTAGCTTGCCTGTGTGTGTGTGTGTGTGTGTGTGTGTGTGTGTGTGTGTCTGTGTATTGTAAGGGGACAAGTCTTTCACGTGGCGGGCTGGGGAGGGTGGAAAGAGGCCCTGGGCAGGCAGCCCGAGGCCTTGCTCGGGTAGGACCCACAGGCTGTGTACCTTGAGCAAGCTGCTCCTGAAGCCTGTTTCCTCACCTACATCACCAGTAATCTGACTTTCACACTCCGGGCTGTGGAAGAGAGGGATTAAAGCAAAGGAGGGTACCACTTCCAGCTCACTTATGGGCTTTGCTTCCTTTCCCAGGAGGCCCCGCGATGGCACAGAGGCCTAGCTTTGCACCCTCTCATCCCTGGTGTGCACCCAACGGCCAAGGTCCCTTCTCTGAGAAAGGGCTTTGGAGCCAGCCAGACCCGGTCCAGTGCTGCCTCTGCCGCACACTCCCCGTGTGTATCAGGCAAGCCTTCCACTTAGACGAGCCTCCAGTTGGCAACATGCAGACGGTTCTAGCCACCACCTGCATTTGAGGAGGCTTCAGTGAGACGACTTAGGTCAAGAGTGTGCATGACGAACCCGTAGTTGGTGCTCAGTCTATGGTAACAATCAGTCATTATTGCTTTCCTGTTACTCACCATGGCACTCAGCACCCGGCCAACATATTTGGGGTCATTTCTGCGGGCCACATCAGTAGCAGGGTCACGGCGGAAATTCAGACTCTTATCCAAGATTGAGAGGCAAATGCTCAGAATGTCTTCTTCATACTGTTCAAGATGGGACCATATGTTACAATCAAAGAAATGACAAGTAGCATCAGCTGATAAAGGGTATGGGAATGGCCACTCCGGTGAGAACCACAGGAATTATTAGGTCCTTTTACTCTGTGGCCCCCAGAACTGAGAGTATTTAGGACGCCTGCCACACCCAGCCTTTAACCTTGCAAACCCATCTGGAGTTCTTGCTACCTGTCAGAGCCTGTACGACTCTCCTGAACTGAACCCGAGGGAGCCTGATCTAGCCGACCCCCTCGCTGCCACAGACCCGAGGGCAAGTCACTTAGCTTGTGTGGCCTTGATTTCTCCATCTGTATAATGGGGCATCAGGTCAAGCTCATCTCAAAGTTTCCTTCAAGCTCTGACTATGATGTTGGGCATATTATTTAGACTCCTGGGGAACTAGTTATAAAGATGAGCTATCTTGCTTAAAATATCTATTTGAAGCTATTTTCACAAAATAAGATTTAAGTCAGTGCTTCTCAAACTGAGAGGGCCAAGCTCCTCTTGCGTTGGGGCTTTGCACTTGCTTTTCCTTCTGCCTGGAAAGCTCTTTCCCGAGACCTCTGCCTGGCTCCATGGCCTCCTCCGATCTCTGATCAAAGGCTTCTTCCTAAGAGAGTCCTTCCCAGACTAAGCCATCAAAGACAGCCTCTCTTCCACTCCTAGGAGCCCTCTACGCCTGTACCCTTTTTTAAAAATTCCTTCCAATAAAATTTGACATAGAAACCCAACATATAAAAGCGATAGCAGATTTTCTCGGGTTGACTACAGAACCAGGGGTCTGTAATGGGCCCAGCATGCACCCTGCCCGAGGCACTGCATTCTGATGTCTTTGTCTGCTGGGTAGAAGAAAAGGTGGAGGACACTGCGCTGAGCTGAACAAACTGGGGATCTCTGTGGACTCAGATGAGAATCACAGTAATAAATGACCAAGAGGCCGAGTGTTCACACCAAGGAAGTGTCATCACATTTTCACATGGGATGAAAAACAGAAGCTACATGACTGTCCCCGATGTCTCTAATGGGCCTTATGCTCATGCCTACATCATGACACCATGGTACTTAATACTTCATACTTCATTGAGTTGTGTGTGTGCGTGTGTGTGTGTGTGTGTGTGTGTGTGTGTATGTCTTACTGCCCAGGGCCTGGCACATAGTAGGTGGTCAATAAATGTCTTCTGAATGAATGAATGAATAGAAGGGCAGGTAGACAGAAGTGGGAAATTTTGGAGCTTTTGGGGCAATAGGGACATTACTCTAAGCCTCCTCGTGACCCTTTTACCTGTCCAAAGTTCCAGCCAATCATGTTAATTCGATTTGTGCTTCCCACGTAGATGACGCCAGCGTCTTCCTGGATATACTCTTGTCTCTCAGCGTGGTTACTCAGAAAGACACTATCCGCTGTTTGACACAAAAAGCAGACACCAGAGACTAGAGTCCTACAGAGGATATAGAGGTCAGTCCTCCTCCCACTCTGGGACTGGCCTGGGGTTGGAGCAAGTGCCACCTTGAGCCCTTCCCTGACCCGTGGGCTGGAATGCTTCCAGCTCTAATTGTGGGGACTGTGAGCTAGAAGGAGAAGCTGGGATGACCCGAGGGTCAGAAAATGAGACCCCAGGGCTGAGACATGTGCTCCTTCTGGGGGGAAGCTGTCTCCACGCTGCAGAATTGTACGGTAGGCATTGTCCCTTAAAATTAAGCACAGTATGCAATTTGTAAAAGCGCCATGTGATCTCCACAATAGTTGCAGAGGAAACAGCAGGATGTCCATTGAATGGAGAGGAATCTGAGGCTCAGAGGGACAGAGTGGCTGCCCAGGCTCAGACAGCTGGTTGAGTGGCCGAGCTTCTGACTTCTAGCTTCTGTGCTCTTTCCACAGCCCACACACTTTCCCTAATCAAAGCCGGGCCTGGGAAGATTGTCCCCCCACCTCCTTTCCTGGGTCGTTGCTTGAGTGTGGGTGGCCAGACACCTACCGTTCACCCAGGGATTAAAGAGCAGAATGAAGTCCCCCAGTTTCACAGAGGAGATGCCGGCCTGGGAGGAGATCTGGACGCTCGTTGTGTAGCGTCCGATGGGTGCGCTGGCAGGACTGGAGATGGTGATGGTCAGGTTATTGCTGCTGCCGTCCTTGAGCACTGCGCTCCAGCCACCACTGCTCCCATTGGACAGTGGAAACACAGCCTTCGTCATGGCCGACTGTGAGGGCTGCGGCCCTGGCAAGGAAGACAGAGGGTGAAGGCCACACTGTGCGGAGAGATCAGGTTCCAGCCACCCTCCCCCGACCTGGGGACATCATCCAATGAAGCACCACATTGTAGCACTGGAAGTAACAGGAGTGACCATGAAGACTAAGTCTCGGGCTCAGAGACGGGCAGCAACTTGCCCAAGGTCACACCGAATCAATGACAGACCCGTGATCCCAGGATGGTCACCATCACCCCCTGGAATGCACAGCCCCAAGGCCTGCTCAGGCATATGTGTGTGCTTGGGGGTTGGGGGTGTGGAGCAGGTACCTGTGGAGACCGTGAACTCCAGTCTGTCTCTAGAGCTAAGACCTCCGCTCATGGTCAGTACGATCTCGAAGGGCTGGCCTCTCCGCACGATGAGCTCCTGGCTGGAGAACTGGTCCGCGTGATGTGCCCGCCGGTTGGAGCTTACCTGCCAGTTGATATTCTGGACTTGTAAACCTGTGAGACAGAAAGGAGAACCTCAAGTCCCGGGAGGCAAGGAATGGTGGGTGGGGAAGGGGTGTGAGTTACCAGAGCGGGCAGCAGTTACCCCGCTGGGGTAAGGCGGGTCAGGGCAGAGACAAACTTCTAGCAAGAGTCGCATTAAAATCCAAAGACCCTGATCCCGCAGAGCAAGAACGTCACAACCTGTTCCCATTCAATCTTTAGGACTCAGATGCACCAACTCACATGATGTGAAGTCACAGACAGCTGGACCCCTCCCCATGCTGTTCCTACTGCCAAGAGTGTCCTTCCCCCTCCACCTGGTGAATGTCACTCAGACTTTAAGGAACTGCTCAAATGCTCAGTGAAGCTTCACCCAGCCAGCCAGGAGAACGGTGTCATCAGTGCACCTACGTTGTCCACATGTAGCATCTCTCATTGCCTTGTGGGTGGGGGCTCCAACCAGAGTCGGGGGGAGGAGGACACTTCTAACCCCACTAGCCTGGTTTGGCTTGTTTTCTTGTCCCCTTGGGTCTCCCCAGGCACTAAGAGCCTTTCAGCTTTCCAGCGTCCAGCAAACACTTACTTATGTGTCCTTTACCTCCTCTGTGTTTGCGGCCCCTTGGCGTTGGCCTGGGCCGCTGGTGCTGAGCAGGACAGCTGTGACTCTGAGCAGCATTTCTAGGCCCAGAGATTAGGAAATCCTTGGCCTGGAGGGGACTTGCAAATCCTCACTGACAAGAGCTGTATATAGGAGCTGGTCGAAGGCCATGGAATCACTGGATCAGACCGTAAGGACAACCGTCTCAAAATCCACCCTCTGCAACTACTTCTCACATGACGGTGGAGGTGACGGAAGCTAAACTGGGAAGGGTTTATGAGAGGTGCCACCATGTGTGAGGAGTGCCCATATAAACCTTTTGGGAAATCTTCCTCCGAGTTTTGTTTGAGAGTCTGCATTGCCCATTCCTCTGCAGACCAAACTGGTCTCAACTATGATGAGAGTGTGATGGTGCCAGTGCCAGACACGACTCTTTTTTATCCATGTCTGTCTCTCTTCATCAGAACTTGCCTTCTTGATCTTTCTATTCTGATGCCTAGCACACTGCAAGAGTGGATTAGGATAATTAGAGAAATGAAGGAAGGAAGGAATAAATGAACAAAGAAAGAAAGACGAATGTCAGGAGATGACCATCGTGACTACAGCTCAAAGGTTAGTCCATCAGGCAAGGTGACTGAGGCGTTCATCCAATACCCCTCTGCAGAGCACCTGGCACTGTGGGACACTGTGTGAAATGTACTTGTAACTCCCAAAGAGCTTCTGCACTGGGTAAGACGAGGATAAGTGGTCATGAATGATGGAATGGGGCAAAGCTGGTCTCCCCCAAGGAAAAGTGCATGATGGATGCAGGCAGGAAAAAAATCACTTTCGGTTGCAAAGATCAGAAAAAGCTTCATTGACAATGCTGGGCCTTAAAAGTAGAGAGAATTTTGTCTGCAGTTTAGACAACAGGAAGAGAGGGGCCGGGGGCACAGGAGAGTGAGGTATGTTATTCGGCACGAGAAGAGAGAAAGGTGAGACAGGAGCAAGGCAGGGCAGGACTGGGGAGGGGGCTTCCAGCCAAGCAGTGCTGGAGACTGGGCAGAGGGTCCCCAGAGGGGCTCTCCTGGGTAAAATACAGGCTGTCTGGGTGGTGAGCCAAACCTGCGACTAGAGAGAGGGGTTCAGGAGGTGAGCTTGCCACCAACTCAGGGTACCAAAAATCCACTCATTCATACATCCATCCACTCATTCATTCATTCAGCAAATATTTGTTGAAAGAGTAAAAATAACACGTTTTGGTACAAATTCAGGGAAACGAAAACATTCATGCAATCAACAAGAATCTGTTGAATGGAGGGAAGAGAAAAGGGAGGGATGGACAGAGGGAGAGAGGGACGGAGAGTGTTCCTGTGCATAAACATCACGTGGAGACAGCCCAGATCTCAGACGCTCCGGCAGTATTGAGCCCGGATAGCTGTGTACGGCTGGGTTGCTAGATGCCAGCTCACTCTATGGCCCCGGCTTTTGACCCCTGCCTCCTGCCAGCCTTGCCCACTACCTTCTGGGCATCCCAGCCAGTTGTGATTCAGTAGAGCTTTACTCTCACATTGCAGGAAAAAAATAAGGGCTCCATGGAACACATGAGCCCCCCCAGAGATTCTCCATCCCCCCCACTCACCCCTGAAGGATGCATCTCCTCCTCCAGGTGAGGGTCACTATTCTAGACCAGGAACTCTTTGTGTGCAGGAAGCATGCCCCCAGACAGCCCCCTGCCCAGCACAGGGGTAAGGGGAGACGTGGGATTCGGCATCTCTAGCTGGCACCTGTCTCCCCACAACTGGCCCACACACTGCTGTGCTCCACCACTGTGTGCTGTGGCTGTGCCAACAGTACAGGTGTCTCTGAGCCACCCCAGAGATCAACACCTTGTCCTTAGGGAGAATGACAAAGGAAAGACTGAGCTCCACAGTGCCCAGGCTGTAGAGACACTGTCACTCCCACTAGGGACACCTGCACAAGGAAAGAGCACTTTCCTTGCCCCCCCGTCGGATAGTGGTGATGATCGTATCAGTAGCTAAAGTCCACTGGCATCTGTGTGACAGTCGGCACGCAAAGTGTTTGCCTGCTTTAGTCCGTTAACCCCGTGATGCTGGCACTGGGTCATGGTCACCACACTCCCGAGTGGAGGACTGCAGGCTCCAGAGCCCACACTCACCATCTCTGCCTCTCCTGGCACCAAGCATGAACCTGGCAGTAACAAGGAGCCCCAATCCCTATTAAGGTGGTTGTGGGGTACACAAGGCTGCTCTGAGCTAGGGGGAGGAAGAGTGGGACTCACATTTGTCATTAGCCTGCCTTATGTCAATTGCTATGGACAGTATACAGAACACTTTATGTATGTCATCAATGCATTCTTTCAACAGGAAACTGAGGCTCAGAAAGACAAAGTACCTTATCTGAGGTCATATACCCAGTAATTGGCATAGCCGGGATTCTGAAGCCAGGTGTGACATAATAAACCATATATATCTGGTCTCTGCCTTTCCCTGACACGCAGCTCCTAAAGCCCTTGGAATCTTCAAGATGATGAGTGTGTTTCTGTATGCTAATGAGATGACTGGTACTGGAAGCTCCTGGATCACTTCTGGATGTAGTTGCCAGGGAAACCAACCACAGGATTAGGGGTTTGAAACTTTCAGACCCATCCCCCCTCCCCACCTCTGGACTGGAGATTCACTTAACTACCAATGACTGCTGATCAGTCAATCTTGCCTATGTCCTGAGGCCTCCATAAAAACCCAAAAGGACGGGTTTGAAGAGCTGGGAGGGTGGCACACAAGGGGAGGGCATGGAGGCTCTGTGCCCTTCCCCCATGCCTTGTCACATGCTTCTTTTCCATCTGGCTGCTCCTGAGTTGTATCCTTTTCTAATCAACGAGTAATCTGTTTTCCTGAGTTCTGTGAGCTGCTGCAGCAAATCTTCAAACCTGAGGAGGGGATGGTGGGAACCCCCGATGTATATCGGGTTGGTCAGCAGCACAGGTGACAACCTGGATGTGTGATTGCTGTCGGAAGTTGGGGGCAGTCTTGTGGGACTGGGGGGTGTGTGCTAACTCCGAACAGTTAGTGTCAGAATTGAGTTGAAACTTGTAGGACACCCAGTGAGTGTCCACCGAGAATTGCAGAATGCTTGGTGTGGGATTTGTCCCACACCTTTGTGGCTACAGTACTGAGAGCAGACTGGAAGAAAAACTAGTGTGTCCTTTTCACCAGCCCTTGCTGGTGGCTACCCTGTCACCGTGGTCCTCAGTTCTCCCCCTGGAGGGAGGTTCCATGCAGGAGCTTGAGTCCAGAAGGTATCCTAGGTGGTGAGGGGCCCTCCTGATGCACCCCTGCCCCCCAGCAGAGAGCAGAGAGTGAGCCCCTGGAGGGCAAAGGAGGTGCCTCCCAAAAGGGAGATCTCAGGGGAGGTGGATACAAGGGGGCGGCCTGCCTTTGCACCCCCAAGTGCAGGGTGAGTGCATGCCCGTAAAGCTTCTGATGTGGTTTCAAAACCTTTCTCCTTCCACCCGCTGCCTCCCTCAGTCACTGCCGCACCCCTAAAGCCTAGGCTTGGCTCTGCCAGCCCCCAAATCAAGGATCTGGTGGTCCCGTCTGTGGATTAGCTGGTGCACTTTGCCCCCTCAACCCCCTGCCCTTGACATGGCCCTGGTCACAGCCCACTCTGTCAGGGTGTGCAGGGAGGGAGTCGGGGAGAAGGCATCAGTCCGCTTCCGTTTACAGCTTCATGTATATTTATGAGCCTCGGGGCTGTTTTCTCACCAGCCCAAGTGAAGGGAGGAGGTGAAGGGCAAGTGGCATGATTCCTACAGTTGACTCATCGATTTATGCACTTCAAAAACATCAGAGCGAGAAGAAACCTCACCCTCACTCCAGATGTGAGCGGACGCAGCCCCGGAGACGATGCACCCCTGGTGGGATGTCTCTGGACTCCCACTCCAGTGCTCATCTCACGACTCCCTGCCACCTCCCTGACTCCCTGCTTAACTCCAGTGTCAGGCCTGCGGCAATTTCTCAGATGTTTTTCCTGACAACGTCAGTGCCTGCCGCCAAGGATCCCGGTGTGGCCGACTGCTAAGTAAATGTCTATCCCCGTGTTCACACCCTTCTTTCCCGGTCACGACTTCCCCATATTAACACGCACCACTTTCCCAGGCTCCTGCAGCCGGATGGTCACGTGAAGAAGTTCTGGCCAATGACTTGAAAGCAGAAGTTATCTATGAATGCACAGTAACTTTCAGGAAATTGCTCTCTTTTTAAAAATTAAGGTAATATTCACACAACATAAAAATCACCATTTTAACCATTTTAAACTGTACAATTCAGTGGCATTGAGTATACTCATGATGTTGCACAACCATCAAACTGTCTAGTCCCAGAACTTTCTCATCACCCCCAAAAGAAACCCCCAAACATTAGCAGTCCTTCCCCATTCCCTGACAACCACTCTACTTGCTGTCTCTGCAGATTTGCCGATTCTAGACATTTCGTGTGAATGGGATCACGCAAGATGTGGCCTTTGGGTCCGACTTCTACCACTTAGCATAATGTTTTCAAGGTTCATTCATGCTGGAGGATGTATCAGCAGTTCATTCTTTCTGATGGCTGAATACTATTCCATCATGTGGCTATACCATCTTTCATTATGTGTTCATCAGCTGATGGACGCTGGGGTTGTTTCTACCTTTTGGCTATTGCGAATAGTGCTGCTATGAACATTCATATGCAAGTAAGTGTTTGAATACCTGTTTTCACTTCTTTTGAGGAAAATTCATTTTAAGAACAGTTGGCAAATGCCCTTTGCCTGTTTTCCTCCCTCTTCACCCATCCTGCTGTCTGGAGTGTGGGTACAACCTGGAGAAAGCTCTACTGGCCATCTCAGACTGGCAGGGTCATGCCCTAGGATGGCGGAGTGGGGGACTGGACAGAGTTGGACCCTGACAATTGCCTTCCCTGCCCAGAACTGCCTCATCCAGACCTCTTGCATAAGGAAGAAATAAACTTCCGTCTTGTTTGTTTTTCTAAGCCATTGTTTTTGGGGGTTCATTGTCAATCACAGCCAAACCTAATCATGTACACCTGTTAACCCCTGCCCACTTATTCTGTGGTCCCCCTTTGGCAGGGCTCGAATGAGAAGCACAGAGAAGACCCCAGACTACGAAAGGGAAGTTGCCAGTCAGCCGTCTCAATCCTTGCTCTGGGATCGAAGCACCTGCAGCCGACAGGTGAGAATGACTCGGTTGTTGGGTGTGAGACTGCAGCTCTCACGTCCTGTTCCAGGGAGGACCACATCATAGAGGAGTTGGCAGGTGGCTCAACATGGCACAGCTGGTACCCCAGTGGCAGAAATTCCCCCAAGCCCTGGCCCACACTCTACTCCCCACATCTCTTCTCTGGACAAAGATGCATTTTTATCATACAGGCGTCTAGAGTTAATTAGGGCTGATAGAAATACTGAAAGTCATCTAGCTGAGTAGCTTTTGAGCTTTCTCGATGGAGACCACATTAAGAAATCCATTTTAACTGGCACAAAGTTTCATGAAGCCATACTGATGATTACTATGTATAGTGTACTCTGATATTTTCTCTTCTGCTTCTTTTTGTTTTAATCGCTGATCACAATCCACCAAATTGATTTCACAACCTGCTAATGGGTGACAACTGGCAGCTTGGAAAACAGTGATGTAATCCAATATTCCCACATTACAGATCAGAAAACTGAGGCCCTGAAAGGGGAAGCCATCGGCAGAGATCACAGAGTCATTTAGAAGCTGACCTTGGCCCAGAAGCCAGGTCTAAGATCCTAGTCACTGAAGGGTTGTGAGTCCTTTCCAATGCCACCCTCCATCTCCTGCCCCTGGACACAGGGAACATCTGCAGTTCCTGGCTGGCCCCACCTCTGGCTCCAAGGACACAGGTGCTTCCCTGCTCAGCTCTCACCCCCTTTCCTTTCTTTCTAGGCTGTGCCATCCCTTTTAGCTGCCCCTGCATATTCAGACATTGTCAACCCCTGTGCAGCACAGGTGGCCCAATTTCTTGGCACCCAGGCATGACAGGGGGGCAATGTCTCTGAATTACACTTTCATCACCTGCAGAAACGGGATAGTGAGACCTGAACATCCTCCCTCTTAGGTTTATTGTTGGGATCCAAGATACACTCATGGATAGCCCTGGAGCCCCCAGACATTGCCAGGAACAAATGCCTTGGGATCTCACATATGATGGCAAAATCAACACAAGAGTAGAGTTGAGCATTTTATAGGCTGCTACGGAGGACCTCTTATGGGCCAGACACTATGCTAGCATTTCACCTGGGTTGTGTCCTTTAATAGCCACAAAAACCCTATGATGTTGCTATACCCATTTTACAGATGAGGGATTGGGAAGTCCAGTCATGTGAAGTCACTTGCCCAAAATCACACACTCAGGCAAAGTCCAGACTGGAAGCCAATTTTGCCTGACCAGATATGACTCCAAGCTGTCGCCCTGCAGCCAACCAAGCTGGTTGTGGGGCAATGATTTGGGCACAGTGCCCAGAAGCTGCCAGACAGAAAGGGCCACCCACAACCTCCTGCCTCCTGGACATCCTACGGTCAGGCAGAGAAGAGAGGAAGGAAGGACTCCTCGGCCCGCTTCCCTTACAAAAAGAGAGTTTAAAGTCTCTGAGACTGGCCGGGCGCAGTGGCTCATGCCTGTAATCCTAGCACTCTGGGAGGCCGAGGCGGGCGGATTATTTGAGCTCAGGAGTTCGAGACCAGCCTGAGCAAGAGCGAGACCCCGTCTCTACTAAAAATAGAAAGAAATTGTATGGATAGCTAGAAATATATATATAGAAAAATTAGCTGGGCATGGTGGTGCATGCCTGTAGTCCCAGCTTCTCGGGAGGCTGAGGCAGGAGGATCGCTTAAGCCCAGGAGTTGGAGGTTGCTGTGAGCTAGGCTGATGCCACGGCACTCTAGTCCGGGCAACAGAGTGAGACTCTGTCTCAAAAAATAAATAAATAAATAAATAAATAAATAAACAAAAATAAAGTTTCTGAGACCAGAGGCTGTCGACCATCCCTGCACAGAAGTGTCACCTGGGGAGTGTTATATTGGTCTGAGCCCCATTTCAGACGGATTAAATGAGAATCTCTGGGTTGGGGACAGCGTTGGTATTTTTCTAAAGCTGTCCTGGTGATTTGAATGTGCAGCCAGGACTGAGACTCACTACCTTAGGCCCAGATATCATTTACACTTATCAAAGCTCTTCCGCATTAATTATCTCACCTGAGCGGCCCAGCAGCTCCGGGAAGGAGGCAGGGAGGAGTCGCTGTGCTCTTTTTACAAATGAGGAAAACAAGGCGTAGAGAGGGGACTCCTTCTGAACCCATCTCTCAGCTCCTACCAAAGACCCTGGGGCCTTGTTCCCTCCATGCCTAAGCCTAAGCAATAGGAAAGGAATTTCCTCACTTTTGCACACACCCAGCCCAGCATGCCGGCCCTGGGGAGGAGGATGGCTGCCAGATCCGCAGAGCACGGCCCTGAAGGGTGGAGGCAGCGCAGGAAGTTATTTGAGGTGAACAAGAGCAGCACCAAGGCACAAGAACTGGGGACTTGGGCAATGTGCGAAGAGGGTTGGGGGTGGACTTGCGCCAGGGAGGCTCTTCGTGGAGAGGCACCCCTGGGAACCTGACTCCAAATGATTAGCAAATGAATTCATCTCATAGGGTTTTGTTTGCTATTCTGGAAGAGGACACTGAGTGGACAGAAGACGGATAGGTCTGTTGACATCAAGGCAGTCTGCAAGAGCGGCTGCCTCGCCCTGCCATGAGGATGCTGGAGGCAGTTTGCACAGAGCTTTAAGTGTTGGGGCTCCGGAGTCAAGCAGACCCCTGCTCCAAACTTGCCTGTTACTGTCTTTAGGACACTTTAAAAGAACAGGTAACATCTATTGCCCAGTGTCTACGGGCCAGGCATTCTGAACATGCTTCATCTCATTTAATCCTCACAGTGAACTGTAGAGAAGTTAAGTAATCTGTCAAGGCCACACAACTTTGTAAGTGGTACAGCTGTGATTCATACCCAGGTCTGACTCCAAAGTCTATGCTTTTAGCCAAATAACTATTGAGTATATGGGGAAACAAAGTCAGAAAGTCAGATTTGAGAACAAGTCTAGTTATTCTCACCAGACACCAAGGCCAATTGTTCTTCCTGACAGACAATAACATAATCATTTAAGAGCCCAGACTCAGGTCAGAAGCCAGGCTTTCTGGGTTCAAATTCTGACTTTGATAATTACAGGCTGTGTGACCTTAAGCAAGTTACTCAGCCTCTCTTTGCCTCAGTTTTATCCTCTGTAAAATGGAGGTAATAATAGAACCTAGTTCATTGGGTTGCTCTAGGATTAAGATTTATCTCTACAGCACCTAGGACAATGCACGGTACAGGGTTGGCACTATGTAAATATTGATCATCATTAGTCCTGCACCTCTTTCTAAGTTTAAGTTCAGGAAGTTGAAAGAAGAAAGACAAAATCCTGGGAGGAAAGTTGTATGCCAGGGGATATTACAAAACCTCATAATTCACCCTCCAATCAGCAGGTCCCTTTCTGTCCCCAAGCTATTAATACATGACGCAATGCTCTGTTGAAAGAGCAACAGCTTTGGAGTCAGAAAGGCTTGAGTTCAAGTTCTTGCTTCAACATCTATTGTGTGGCCCGGGCAAGTTTCTTGACCCCTTTGAGCCTGTTTGTAACACAGACAAAATCACATCCGTGGAGGGGTTGTTGGGAGAAGTGAGGAAGATAGTTATGTAATATATGCGTATGGGAGCATCTCCACTGTGCACAGAGGCAAAATCAAGGTTGTTTATTTTACCAAAGTCTTTCTCAGGAAGAGAAGTCAGACCTTTGGTACTAAGTTGATCAGACATTAATTAACGGCAGCTTCTTTTGCCGGATCTGTACCAAATGGCACTGTATTTGGTAGCAAAATCTCTTTGCATTCTGGCTTATTAAGTCATGAAGCAAAAACCCAACTAAATTTCAGTCATTTTCAGAGCCCTTCCTATGTGGGACTGAAGCTTTTAAAATACTGCAGGTAAACGAGAATTACAGGCACAGAGTTGAGGCTCAAAGCAAACATTGACCTTGGGGGCAGACCTGGGTTCCCTTGTGTGACTGTGGGCAAGTGACCTAACTTTTCTGGACCTCCATTGCATCACCCGCAAATTAGGAGAAACAATATCCACTCCCAGAGAGTTTTGTAAGGGATTAAATGACATAATACACAACCTACATTCACCCTTTCCTGCTTTTCTCCTATTAAAATGGACTAGACACCTCTCCTTTCCTCTAAGATTAATCCTGCCTCCTGCCTTCCAAGAGATGCACCCCACCAGTCATCTTCTCTCTTCTATATCTTCTTTCCATTGCTTTCTTTGCCACATCATTGCGCTCATCTCCATTAATGTTTATATAAGTCTAAGTTTCTTCCATTAGGAAAAAAAAAAGCAATCTCTCAAATACACATCCTTCAAATTTCTTGGGAGAACTGACCTTCCCTGCTATCTCCATTTTCTCACCTCCTCTTCCTCAACTCTTTCTATCTGTATTATGCCCACACCCCTTCTTTGAATGCTTTCACCCAAGCTACCAAAAAGTCCCCTCCAGTAGACAATGTTTAGACCTTAATTTATCTGACTATTCTGCAGGATCCACTCTTGTTGGCCATTCTCTCTTTTAAAACATTCTTCCCTGGGTTCCCTAAGGTCTCATCTTCTGACTTTCTTCCTGCCTCTTGGGCTTATTCTTACTCTCCCTTCAAAGGATTTTTCTTCAGAGGCCAAAGCAAGGAGAAATCAGGCTCATGGAAGATATTCCCAAGTAAGAATAAGCTCTGTTGACTGAGCATCTCTAAGGTGGATACCACAATAACCCCATTTCAGAGATGAGGAAACTGAGACACACAAATTAAGCAACCTGCCGGAGACTTCGCAGCTCGTAAGCCATAGATTTAACCCAGAGAGCACCTCTGGACTCACATTCCTAACCCTCCTGCTATCCTACCTCTGTATATAATCCTACAGTGACAAAAGTTGAAATATGGGCAGCTCTCCTTCCAGGAGGGATGAAGCTGCAGGCAGGTCTGTCTCTGACGCATGGGCAGCAGCTGCTGTCCCAAGTGAAAGAAGGCAGTGGGCCTGGGGCGGACAGCAGGCGGCTGGTCCTCATTCTAACACGGAGTGGCTGGAGTCACAAGGCTCTGAGCCCAGAGGGGTTGATACCCAGGGGGCTGAAATAAGTTTGTGAGGGGAGCCCAGGAAGCCCAGAAGAGCTACAGAAGGAGGAGGCAGGCACCCTGGAGGAATTCCTGACTCCTTCCATGGGAGAAAGAGCCACGGATGTCCCAGCTCCCAGGAGCACCATTTTGTGGCAGATCCACAGGCCCAGAATGCTACAGGCCCTCTGGAGACCAAGGCCAGGGATCTGCCCAGCAAAGCAGTTGGCAGGAAAGCCCATTGCCCCAGTGGGATAGAGTTGTTAGTCCCCAAAACGGAGGTTCTGTTTTTTTGCAGGGAGAGTGCTGGGGTTCAGGTTTGCACATGAGGACTCTGCCTCTAATCCTGAGCCTCTGAGTGGATTTGGGGATCAGTGTTCTCGGTTTGCACCCTGCCACGTGCTTGGTGCAGAAACTTCTGGGCTTTGCTCCAACACACCACCTTCCCCGCCACCCCAGCCCAGGCTGCCCCCCACCAAGAGGCAGAGTCACCGAACCCCTCAGAGTCCAACAGGAACCTGAAATTAAGAGCTGGACACAGACCGCTTAAGCCACACATGTGTGTCCCTGGGTCACACCTGCCCACACCCACATTTATTTTCCTGTTGCCTCCGCCCAGAACACTCCTCACCCCACAAAACCACTCCAGACCAAATCCAACTCATCATCTGTGACCACGCGCCATGTATTTCTCAGGGTCTTCCCTGTCCAAAATCCCAGGCAAGATTAATCCCCTCCATCCTGTTGGTCCCCACAGCACTTGGTTTGTATTTGTCATGCAGCCTAGGGACAGTCTAATTGGCCTGCCACTTCCCTAAGAGCTGGTGCTACCAAGCAGTATCAGACTGAAAGCTCACTGGGGCAGGAACTGCGTCTCATTCCTCTCTGTCTCCCACTGCGCCTAGCACAACCCCTTTCCTTGGGTGCCCGATGAGTAAATCCATCCCCCCAAGAGACATTGACAGGCACCTCCTGGCTGAGTGACTACGAGCTGAGCTAGGAACTGCATGTGCGACAAATTTAAAGAACTGAATGTGTTCACCTGTCTCTCCTCCACCTTTTTAAAAATTGACTTTCTCCCAGCCAGCCATTGCCCTCATTCTGTTGTGACCGTAGAACATTTCTGGTTGTTCATGGAGCCACGAAGAACATGCCTCCGTGGATCGTGGGCACCCAACACACTGGCCTCGGTCGTGTCAAGTGGGGCTGGCTCACGGTGGCAGGATATTCACGTGGGACCACGTAGGTCCTGGACAGGGACAGGGGTGCACACCCTCCCAGGGCTGGGCCCATGCTGGGGCCCATCCTCCCCCTGCCCCTGGTTTCCTGTTGTGGAGAGAGAGAAGTCAGTCCTGGACAGAGCCTCAAAAATCCACCTATGTCAAGCCCATCATCTTGCAAACCTGAGGCTCAGGAGTGGCAGGGAACACATAAGCAGTTGGTGACAAAGCTCAGATGAGAAAGCAGGTTCAGGGTTGCTCTCCTATGTCTCAGTGTCACCGCACTCCTGTGTGAGCTCAGCTCTGGCTGCAGGACACAGTGGGAAGGGACTGAGACCTAGGCGGGCTCTGCCACCGACTTGCTGTGGGACCTCGGTAAGGCTCCACCCCTTCCCCAGGGAGAGGGAGGTGGGCTGGGTGACAGCTAACATCCCTCTTGCTCAAGTCTTAGCATCCCAGCCACGCTGTGCGTTCACAGGCGGAAATGGAAGACGGTGGGGGGCGGGGGGCAGTTTTTGCAGTCACCTGTCCTGGTCTTTGTGATTTTTGAAGCAGCCAGCATTCGCCTTTCACATCTGGCTCAGTGCTATCTTTGGCAAACCTTCCCGCAGCCCTAATCACCGTTCACAATATTTTACAGGTTTAACTCAGGTCTTGTTTGGGTTTGGCGTCCCTGTCAGCCCACTAGGTTGACACGCTCACACACGTGACAGACAGTAATGAGCATGCTGCTTAGCAGGGGTGCTGATTAACATGGCCCAAATCCTGGACAGTAACCGCAGAGATAAAGAACCTGCACTTCCTGTTGTCTGTCAGCCCCTTCCCTGGTGCTGCTCACCGGGACCGGGGACCGGGACATCTCGTGGCACACCTGCTCCTGCTACCAGGGAGGTTCCAACTCATCAGTCACTCACAAAGAGTGTGGCTTACTCAGGAGCACTCCAGCCGTGACGATGGTTTCTTTTAAAGCAACTTACACACTGTCACTCTCTCCCTCCCCTTTAGCTCTGGGATGTGCTTTTCTTTGTCCACACTCCTGACGGCTGCGCAGAGGCACCCTGAGAAACACGAGAACAAGTCCCACCTGGCTTGACTTTATGAGTGGCGGCCAATGTGCAAAAGAAACACCCAGGCAAAGCCTGTCCTCTGTCTAAGGGGACTTGCTTTACCTCCAGCTGCATGGAACACCCTGCCCATTACTGGGAGCTACATTCCAGCCATGCACCACCTCCCCGGGAATGTACTAGAAGGACCAGACAGCCACAGAGAAGGAGCAGCCTCTGAACAGAACCCTAAAATACTAAGTGCAGCCTTCAGAGGCCCCAGGGCAGGCAGCCATCCCAGCTGGGCACCGTGGCTGGTCCAGGGGAAGCACAGGCTTCCGATGAGAACCTGGTGGAGCAGGTGCCACACACTCACCTGCCATGTCTTGCCTTCTGCCTCCTCTCAGGCTCCTCTGGGAAAGGCACTGACAGCGTTGAGAGACGAGAGACGGGCATCGCCTTACCATTTATAGCAGCCTCTCCTACACACCCCAATTAGGATTCTAATGAGGTAGGCGAGGCACCAGGTCATTCCTGTAGTGCCTGTAAACGTTTCACTTACGACATACGCTTGTCACCCAATAGAAGGTCATCATGCTTGTGCAAGACCAGCTTGGGGAGAAGGAGGAAGATAAGAAAGACACCCGAATAGTTCACTTTTATGATTTCTTAAAAGGATGAACAACTTCCTGGACCACAGGGTTTAGGGAATGAGGTCATACTTTTCTTGAAGTATCTTGGTCAGAGCTGATACTGCAAAGTTCTCTCTGGGTCACAGTAGCATCTCAGAAGAACCCAGAGGCAGAAAACTGTGAAGCCCTTTCTCACTACACACATCTATTAGCAGTTTCCACTCATACAGGGACGCCAGACACATCACAGTCCGTTTCCGCTGAACCGTGCTATGGTTCAGCAGAAAGAGCGTTTGATTTAGAGTTAGAAGTCGCTGGTCCTGTTGGTGGCTGTCCTCTGGGCTATCTCTAACCTTGAAGCCTGGAAGCCTTGTTTGTGATTGGGGATAATCACACCCACCCCTCTCAACTCACAACATTGTAGGCAAAATCACACAAGATGATGCAACTAGAAAGTGCATGCATGTATACCATAATTGATTAAACCCAGAGAGTACCTGGAATTGAATGTCCATTTGATTCCAGATTGAGGGGAAAGTTGTTCTTTTTTTTTTTTTTTTTTTCTTATTTTTGAGGCAGGGTCTCATTCTATTGCGCTGGCTGGAGTGCAGTGGCAGGATCACAGCTCACTGCAGCCACAAACTGCTAGGCTCAAGCGGTCCTCCCACCTCAGCCTCTGGAGTAGCTGGGACTACAGGTACATGCTACCACACCCGGCTAATTTTTAAAAATTTTTTTGTAGAGTGGGATCTTGCTAGTTGTCCAGGCTGGTTTTGAACTTCTGGCCTCAAGTGATCCTCTCACCTCGGCCTCCCAAAGTGCTGGGATTACAGCCGTGAGCCACCGCACCCGGCCAAAACTGTTCTTTTTAATGGGGCAGGAGGCACAGCCCCTGACCCCCTCGTCCTGCCATGTGCTCTCGGACTGCAGGGCAAGTTACTGACACTCTCTGAGCCCAGTTCCTACCTCAGTTAAAAGGAAGGACATGGGAGCGGGGAGAAGCTCTGACATTTTACACGTCTTTGTTTGCTTTTTTGTTTTTAAGGGGATATGTTTTTCCAAAGATCTTATTAGGGATATTTACTAGTATCAAGGGTTCCTGTGATAGACAAGGGAGCTAATATTTTTGAAAAGTAATGCTTCAAGGACTCACAACAGAATAGACGCTTCCCAAGGCTTCTGCAGGTCTTGGAGTGGGGAAGGAAGACTGAGGACCATCATGACAAGGCTGGGTCTTTAGGGAGAAGGTGGGGACGCTGGATCTTGAGGAAGGGAAGACTGAATGGATAGATGGCTTGGGAAATTAGAAAAGAGGAATGAACATCCTTTCTCCATCCTCTGGGCTTCTGGAACAGGACTCTACTACCCCGTGTGTCCACTGTGCTGCAAGTCTCTGTTTGTGTTTGTCTCCATCCCTAGACTGAGCTCCTTGAAGGTACAGGTTGCACGGTATTCTCAGGACCTGCCACAGGACTTGACACATGGCAGGAACACACACATTTCTGAATAAGTGGCTCAATCAGTCACTGTGAGGACGGGGATAATCGCTGTTGTGGATTTAGTGCTTACTGTGGGCAGGCACTGGCCACACACTTCACACGTACTCCCTTTTCTCACCTTCATAGCATCCCTGCCACACAGGTGCTGTTACTATTGCTGTCTTATGGGGGGACAAACAGATTAATCTGAGTGTATCCAACCAGGAGATTCATACCCACACATAAGTGGCTCTGTTTGCTTAACCTCTGAGGTCAGCCGCCTGCATGACATGGGAACTCAGCTCCAAGAGCAGTGGCTCCGCACCCGTGCCAGGCAGAATGGGACCCACTTTGGATCTGGCAGATGACCCAGAAGAGAGCAGAGGGCAGAGAGGTGTATGCAAAGAGCTCTGGACCCAATTAGAAGGTTCCAGTGTGGTCTTGGCCGCTGCCGTGGCATTAGCTGGGACTCTGGGCAAAGCCCTTGTTATTATGCCGAGTCCTGCCAGAAACCTCGGGAGCTGCTGGGTGAGTTGAATGAGATGAATGGACATGAAAATGCTCTGCTTGCTCTGAAGCGTGGTGCAAAGAAAGGAGGGGTTTTGCTTATTATTATCGTTGTTGCTGTTGGCCTGGGAGCCAAGAAAAATCAGGTCCTTTCAATGACCTGACAAAGAAACCCGCAGAGGTGACAGGCAGGCAGGTGGTGGTGCCCTTAGAAAGGAACCCGAGGACACACAGACTTGGTCCAAATGCCGGCTCTGCCAAGTCACCTCGCCTGTCGGTGCCTCTGCTTCCTCGTCTGCAAACCTTCAGCGGAATCGCTGTGAGGATTAAAGGAGACGAGGAGGACTGTGAAGTGATTAGTGCAGCATCTGACACTGCCCAGTGTGAGAAGCTATTATTGATGATGTCAGCGTCATCATCCTTCCAGGTCCTCGGTGGCACAGGTTTTTCAAGGGGCACCAGAGGTTTGGACTGTGGTGCATGACTACTGACCGCTTGGTCTTCCCTTGGAAGGGTCTTTAGCTGATCAATCTTGACCTTGTGTGGTAGAAAAATACCCTAAGTTGGATGCAGAAGACCTGGATTCAAAGCCGAGCTCTGTAGCTTGCCTGCTGCATGACCTTGGCTGAGTCCTTTTACTTCTTTGGCTCTCTGCCTCCTTCTCAGCCTGACCCACACACCTTCCAGGGCTGTAGGGAGGCTCAAAACCACAGTCGAGTCGCAGGTGCAATGCTCCTCTGTAGACAGGCTGGGGGCACAGACGTCGGGGGCCAGCTTTCCTCCTCCCCTCCACGGCCCCTCCAGCCAGGCTCGCCTGCAGCTTGCAAACCCACCAGCAGCGGGGCCCCGGCAGGAGTTGACTTAACGTCAGCCACTGGGGGATTGCGCCAGGCCGCAGCCACAGCCCCAACCTCCCTGCAGGCGGACTATAATTTGTGCGCTGTGTCACAATTCCAGCTAAATGATTTTCAATTCATAGGTGGAGTCACCTGGCTACACAGGATGAAATTCCTGCTTGGCCACGCTCTGCACCGCAGACTCCAGTGAAGATGGAGCCTGTGCGAGTGTGGGCCTTTAAAAAGAGAAGCTAATTGATCACTTGCCTTTTTTTCTCCCTCTAATTAAGGGATTTAGGGAAGATTTCACAACATGTGCAGAAGCGCAGAATCTCGGGAGAAGTTATCCAGCCCAGACTGTTTTGCAGCAAAAGAATCCTCTTTCCTGACACATTTCTCTTGACAGCTCCAGTGATGAGGTCTGGACCTCTCAGAGCAGCCTGTACTTGAACTTGAGACGCTCTGGCTATAGCACTAATTTCTATGTGGTTCTGTTTAAGGTCTGTCTTCCCCCATTTCCTATGAGCTCCAGGAAGCCAGGGGCTTTGTCCATACGGTTCCCTCCCCAGTGCTTAGCTCTGTGTCCAGGGCATGCAGTGGGCTCTCAAGATAATTGGGTTAAAATGTATTGAAGGGACCAGAAAGTTCTTCCTTATTTGAACTGAAAATTTGTCTCCCTAGAGCTTCTACCCATTGACCCTCACTGCTCCCCCCACACCCCCTCATTGGGACCCCATAAACCCCTTCACCCAAAACTGACCATGTTCTCCCCCAAGTCTGGCAAACACCATCTCCCTCCCAAAAGTCTTCTCTTTTCTAGGTTAAACACCAGTTTCTTCAACCATTGAAGAAACTGACAAGTCATGATTTGGAAGCTTCTCTGAAAGCTTTAATGACTGGTCATGGGCTCATACAGCCAATTCCTTAGTTTGTCAGTCAAGGCCTTCCAGAATATATTCAATATTAATTGCATGATTTTCTGCTACTCTTCTTTTTTTTTTTTTTTTCTTTTTTTTTAAATTGGGTCTCCAAGTTCCCTTAGATTTTCTGCTACTCTTACATGAACTCTCCTACTCAGCAAACTGTGCCTAATCATTTTTCCTAGAGCCCAGCATGATTGTCCCTGCCTGTCTGTAGAATGTGCCTGCCTGGCACACCCACCTTACTCCTTAGGTATCTATGTCTCAACACCACCGAGTCCCAGAGCAAGTCTCTGCTCCTCCTGAGCACTCAGTGTGGTGTTGTGGAAAGAGGATTTGTACTGAAATGAGCAAACCTGTGTTTAAGCCCCAGGGGCACATTCTAACAGCATGAACCACCTTGGGCAAATCGCTTAACCTCTCTGAGCCTAAAGTTTCTCCTCTGAAAAATGATGATTCCTGCACCCTGAAGAGTGTCGTGTGGCATTATGAGATGACATGTGTAAAGGCCCCTTGTAAATAACAAAATGCATTGACTTCCCACCTCTCAGCCTTTTGAACATGCCCTGTGCCATTCATCGGGTGCCCAACAGTACCTGGTCTAGCTCCATTGGTGCCGTTTCTGTAAACACCCTCGGAGGGCACCACGTCAGGAGGGGAGTGTGCGTGTCCGTGTGGCTGGCCACCATTCCTGATGCTAAGCTCTGCACTAAGAGTTCCAGTCCTCCCTAGGAGACAGGTATTACCTTTCCATCTTATAGATAAGAAACCAGAGGCTTAGAGAGGCTAAGTAACTTGGCAAGGTGACACCGCTAACAAGTGGTGACAACTGGACCTGAATCCAGGTCTGTCTGACAGCAGAGACCCTGGTCACCACCACTGTGCCTCACTGTCTCTGGTGAGTCCTCAGGGAGGCTCACAACTGGGTCTTTTTTTGGGGAGCAGAAAACTGTTCTTACTGATTCTGGTGATGATGGTGTTACTAATTCAGGGCTAATCAGGAAGGCAGGGCCTCTCGAGGACTAATATCAAAGCCTCAACTTAATGGGTTTATGCCCAAATTTTCCACTTCTGCCCAAAAACCAAAATGGCTGCTTGTATGAAGCGCTGTGCGCATGAACAGACACCCAGCCCTCAAGGGACAAGCAGCAAGGGAGCTTGAAAGACAAACTGCAAACAACGAAAAAGAGGTGCATACCACTCACAGAAAGAATTCAGAGGAGTGACTGGTGCCGATTACAGAGACAGGGAAGGGCTGTTCATTGAGGAGGGGCATTTCAGGTAAACTCTGAAGGGAAAGACCGTAACAGAGACATGTAGGCAGGAGGAAGGGGGAAGGAGGAAGGAGCAGGGAGGAAGGGGGCAGCCCAGCCCCGGGAAAGACTGCCCATGAGTTTATCTGGAGAACTCAGTTTCTGGGGACCGTGGGAAAGGACTAGAGAGGTCTGGCTCCACACTTACCCCTGATGGTGGCACTCGGTCGGTCCTCAGGCATCCAGAAGGTAGAGCAGCCCCAGCCCACCGTGGGTCCAAGGTCTCTTGATGGGAGGATGGGTTTATCTGTCAAGTTGTCAAAGCGGCCATTTGTGAGCCTGCAGCAGAGAAACCAAACAGAGGGGAAAAGAAAACACAGCCCACCACCTGTGGTCTCTGAGGCCACAACCTGGAAGGCCAAGGTGTGGTTTGCACAAGAGCACACCAGGGAACGGCACTGACAAAGGGCAGGTCACCGGGACTGCGTAAGTCCCAGTGACCAGGGAGGTCATCCAGCCCAACCTCTGCACATGTGTGATAAGGAAACAGAGCCTTGCAGACAAATGATTTGCTTACCATCACAGAATAACCTGAGTCCCGGAGCCGGAAGACAATTTAGGTGTCATTTTGTCCAATTTCCTCCTTTTCCTCATGGGAACACTGATGCCCAAATCACCTGGAACTAGAATGCAGCTTTCCAGGTCTCAGAACCCTGCTCTTTCTGCTATACCCTTTTAGTCATTTCCTTCTTTCAGTTGAAAAACACATCTTAGAAAGGCCTATGGGGCCAGGTTTTCACAGTTAGAGAAATATATCTTGACATTATTGATAGCAGCAAATGTGATTATCAATCTCGTTAAGCATTTGTGCAATAATCACAAAACTCGCTTTTATAGTCACCATCTCACCCGCTTTTTACGAGGCCCCAAGGAAGCAGATATTACTTAATAGTGGACCTGCCATTCTACAGGGGAGAAAATTAATGCCGAGATAAGTTGTCAACTCTTTAAAGGGTGTAAGACCCTATTTTATTAATGTTTTTTAGGAAAAAGAAAATTTCCTTTTCTTCTTTTCTTTCTTGTTACGTACTTTATGCATATTCATTATAGACACTAGAAAATATAGCCAAACAAAACCAGAGAATACAAACCATTTGTGTTTTGTTACATGACATTCTAGGCCTTTCAAGTTCCCAGACTGAGATCTACAACGTTGGATTCCAATTTCTTGTTCCTTCTTCTCCACCTCATGTTAGGGCTAAATAATAAATGAGGGGCCGGGCGTGGTGGCTCACACCTGTAATCCTAGCACTCTGGGAGGCCGAGGCAGGAGGATCGCTCGAGGTCAGGAGTTCGAGACCAGCCTGAACAAGAGTGAGACCCCCATCTCTACTAAAAATAGAAAGAAATTATCTGGACAACTAAAAATATATATATATATAAAAAAAATCAGCTGGGCATGGTGGCGCATGCCTGTAGTCCCAGCTACTCGGGAGGCTGAGGCAGGAGGATTGCTTGAGCCCAGGAGTTTGAGGTTGCTGTGAGCTAGGCTGATGCCACAGCACTCTACTCCAGGCAACAGAGCGAGACTCTGTCTGCAAAAAAAAAAAATTAAAATAAATAATAATAATAAATGAGTTTCAGAGAAAAAAATTTCAAAATCACATGTGTGCTGCATGCTTTATAGTAACTTGTACATACAGTGCTTTGCTTAATTTTGCCATCTGGAAGTATCATTTATTAAGAAATTTAAAGGTTTGGGAAGCGGTGAAAGGCTGTCTAGGAGAGTGTGATAAATGGGGAAGGCATGGGCTGGCCTGGGAGTCCGATGCCTCGGAGAGCCCTGTCTGACCCACACCTCGTTGTTCACCCGCAGTTGATTTGGAACAATACTTCCTCTCTGAGCCGTTTTTTCAGTTTACATTAGTGGCAAGAGAATCGAGATGGCTGGTTTACACTGCCCCATCTCTAATGGCTCCCCTCCCATGGTGGCTGAAGAATAAATAGATTTTCCAGTGGTGTCTCAAAGAAAAAGACTTTAGAGAAGGGAAAAGAATTTCTTTTGGATTCCATTCTTCCATCTACCCAACATTTATTATGTCATTATGAGCAAGGCTCTTTTAGACAATTTGGGAAATTAAAAACTGAACGGAACACATTGTATGGAGGGCAATCTGGAGGAAAACCTGTAAAAGTGTATCCATGCATATACTAGGATAATCCTTAAAATTTGTTAAAGAAGTATTTTGGAAAAATGTAAATGCTCAATAACAGGAAATGTATTACATTGTGACAAAGCCACACATAATCTATGCAGATGTTAAAAAGTATGATGTAAATATCTTAATTATTTGACACTGAAAGATGTTCAAGATATATAAAGAAAAAGAAATTGCGTGTATCAATGAACATATTTAAATAAATATATATGAATGTGATACATATACACACACTTGCTCTCACAGAAAACAGTGTAAAAAGCTATATACTAGAATAAGAACAGTAGTCTATGTGGTGTGATTAAAATATAATTTTTATCTTATTCTGTATGTAATTCTACATTTCTTCTCAATTTTTTATGATTAGCACATATCTTTATAATCAGAAAAAAAAACTTCCATTTAAAAATAACCATATTAACACATAAAATGTTATATATTATAATTAAAAATAGGTTTAAAAACTTTATGTATAGTATGATCCAATTTTGATATATCTTTATAGCAAATATAGGAATTTTAAAAGTCTAGAATGTCATACAACAAAATACAAATGGTTCGTATTCCCTGGTTTGTTTTTGTTTTTGTTTTTGTTTTTTTTTTGGGGGGGGAAACAATTTGGTAATATTTACTAAGAGCATACCTACAACCAGCAATACTACTTCAAGGTATATGCCCAAGAGAAATGTTCATCAAATAACATGCAAAAAAATGTTTATAGTAGCGTTATCAATTGTAGTTATAAACTGGACTGATTTTTTTTTTTGCTGCATTTTCTTGTGGTTTATAATGAATATACATATATGATATAACAAGAAAGAAAACTTTCTTTTTCTAAAAAAGTATTAAGAAAATACTTTTTATTTACTTATGATGTAACAAATAAATAAATAAAATATGAAATAAAATCAACTAGGGTCTTGCCTTTTAAGAGTTGAAAATCTAAAAGAGGAGACGAGAGCAAGAATGCACATATTCAAGAGGACTCAGAAGTTTCACCTACTGAACTGAGAAAAGATTCATAGAAGAGACAACATTTGGGTCATGCCTTAAAAGACAGATATGAATAAACAAAAATTGGAAGAAAGGGCAGGAAGCAGCAAAGTGTGGGTATGTCCAGGAAACAGCACATCTAAGGGGGACTGATGGCAGGTGAGTAACTCCGCAGCCACCTGCTACTCCGTATCTTCTTAAAGCTGTCCCATATCTTCTCAAATAAGGCAGCTATACACAGGCACAAAGCGTGCATTTTCCATTCTGACTTGATCTTATTACACATTGAATGAGGTAAATGAAAATGAATTCAGCACTAGAGGACTTTAGGGGATTATTTTAAAGTTTGGGAATTAATTGGCTATTGGTCAGATTTGATTGGGAATGTTGGTCTTCACCAAGAAGATCCAGTGCTAAAGCTTCTTTCATGCTCAAGGACAAAGTAGGAGTTTCCCACACAGTAGATTTAGATTTCAGTGTCGTGCATCCATAAAGAGAGCTATAAATTTCAGAGGGCTAAGGCTTGTCCTGGCATAGCATGGGCCTTCACGGCAAGGAAGTTAATAACTAAACTGGAAGAGTGACTTGCACATGACATTCTACTGGGAGATGGTATGGGCGACAGGAAGCGAGAGGCATTCTGGGAAATGCCCCTGGTCACGTAATGCCCCTGGAACGTAAAAGTCTGGAAAGTCCAAACAAGGCTTGCTCTTAGAGCAGTGGCAATATTTATAGGACTTGTGCACGGGAAACATGAGAGGAAGTGGAATTATTCATGCAAGTTAATTACAACATGAGACCAAATAAAGAAGTTCCCAGCCACTGTGTGTGACCAACAGGCCCCAAACACTTGGTTTCTCTCTCAATCTCTTTTTCTTTTTCTTTTTGAGACAGAGTCTTGCTCTGTCTCCTGGCTAGAGTGCAGTGGCATCATCATAGCTCACAGCAACCTCAAACTCTTGGGCTCAAGCAATCCTCCTGCCTCAGCCTCCTGTAGCTGGGACTACAGGTGCGCACCACCATGCCCAGCAAATTTTCAAAATTTTTTGTTCTCGATACATTGCTCGGTTGGCTCTTGAACTCCTGGCCTCAAGCCATCCTCCCACCTCGGTCTCCCCAAATGCTGGGACCTTCTCTTGACCTTCTGCCCTGCAACAAAGTGGCAGGGAGGAGTCTCTACCCTCAGCAATTACATCTGGGTGAAATTGGAGCTCTAAATTAGATACCTGGGGGCCCAGGGTCTAGTTTTGGCTTTGTCACGAACTCACTTGGAAACCTTGGGAAAGGAGGAGTTTGGTTTGCTTCAGTAGGTCACAGCTTTTTCTTCATGTTCTACACACGCTCACCAAAAACACCTCTCATTAGCCACAGTCATCGTCAACAAGCACGAGCACCTCTGCCAATTTCCCGATCTTTACTGAGAATCTCTGAACAAGATGGTCTCAGTGTGCTGTACACATCCTTCCCTCAACTCGTAAGCCGCAGGATTCTAGACTTAAATTATTATCAAAAGAGCTTTGAAAAAAATAGGCTCCTACACAACTATGCTTTTATATATTAATACTTAGACAATATCTGGACAGATTTAAAAGAAGGCTGGTGCAGTGGCTCATACCTGTAATCCCAACACTTTGGGAGGCCAAAGAGGGAAGATTGCTTGAGCCAGGAGTTCAAGCTCAGCCTGAGCAACACAGCAAGACCCTGTCTCTGTGAAAAATAAGGAAAATAAGCTGGGTATGGTGGTGCATGCCTGTAGTCCCAGCTACTCAGAAGGCTGAGGTGGGAGGACTGCTTGAGGCCAGAGGTTGTAGTGAGCTATGACCAGGGGCCACTTGATCACAGCCTGGGCAACAGAGCAGAACCCTGTCTATAAAAAAAAGAAAAAAAGGAAGGTTTAAAAGAAGATGCAAACACTAGTTTTCTCTGAAGAAGGGACCTAGAAGCCTGATGGTTAAGGAAACAAAGAGACTGACTCTTCACTGTATACCCTTTTTTTTTTTCACTGAAGACATACTAGGTTAGGAACTTAATTTGATTGTGTGTCACAAAGACCTGAGGGATGGTAACTTAAGCACATGAGGGGTTTTATTTTTCTTGCTAAAGGAAAAGTCTGGCCAGGCTGTGCAGAGCTGGTACAACATTATGAGGGGCCCAGGCTCCTTCCAGTCCTCTGCTCCACCTCCTGAGATTGTGGCCTGTCTCTGGCCTCAAGCTCCCAGACAGCTTCCCTGCCTCCAAGTGGGACCCCTGTGTTTCAGGCAAGAAGGCAGGAGGGCAAAGAGCACTGCCAGCTGATTACGGCCCCTTGAAGGAGCTTTCCTGGGAGCCCATGTCAGTGACTTTTGCTTACGTCACAGCTCTGCTCAGAACTGGGTGGTGCTGCTCCCTCTAGCTGCAAGGGAGGCAGAGAAACAGCGTTTTCTTACTGGGCATATTGTCGTCCCATGTGAAATTGGGTTGGCTTCTGTTAGTAAGAATGGAGGGAATGGATATGGACTTGATAATCTGCAGTGTCTGTTATACATGTATTGTCTTTAAAATAGATACATCTCAATCAAAAAAAAAAAAAACCCTTGAGAAAAAAGTCACAACAGGAGAGCTGACTGTGTGGGTGGTGGAGTGGGGAACTCAAAGGACTGCCCCCAGCAAAACAACCATTTAGCTGCTGAGAACTATAAAAATAACCATTTAAAGGCTTTGGAAATTGTTCAAAGGCCTACTGCAAATGGAAAAACATTAATCTGAAGATATTTGCTAAATCTCAGTGGGGACAGTGAGAGCCAGTGACATTTGAGTGGCATCTCTGTCACCACCACCCCCCATCCCACCCCCCAGCTCTGGTGGTGAAAGCTCTACTCTGACACTCATTCAGCTGTGTCATGTAAGGGCTGGATCCTGACCCAACAGGGGCTGGATTTGAGAGATATTTACCCCCATGGCTTTTGGTTCTGTTTCGTTTTGTTTTTAACAGCTGAACTTGTTTTAAAACTGCTTTGGTTCTTCTAGGGCTGTAAAGCTCACACTCCCGCATGATGACAGAAAACAATGCATGGGACCAAGAGTTGAGATTTCCAGGCTTGGGTATTCACTGTTTTCTTGGGCAAGTCACTTCTCCTCTCTGCATTTCCACTTCCTCAAGGGAAAAAAGAAAAGCCCACTCAGGAAACAAAAAGACAAATCAGGACTGTCCTAGAGACTCAAGGGTCATGATCTGACTCTATTGGCCCCACAACCTTTGTCTCGGGTCCTTGTCCTCTCTCCTCCCATAAGTGACTCTCATTCTCGTTCTCTGTCACTCATGAAAATGTTCATCTCCTGAACAGCTCTGGAAGGTGTATTGGAGTGTGTTGGAGATGAGGATTTGGTCTAGGCGGTTAGAGCTTCCGATACCCAAATTAGATCAGCAGACTGAAGGGGAGAAGAAGCTAAGAACTCTCTGGGCAGAGGCAGAGGTAGTGAGGAGGCATTCACGCAGAAAGGGAGCCTTTGGAACAAGCAGAGTGGGGCCGAAGCAGATGTGCAGGTTAAGCAGGTAGACAAGTGGTAGATTTATTTCCTCCCTCATTCCCTCCCTCCCTTTCCCACCCTCCCTCCCTGCTTGGGAATGGAAGGAAAAGAGGGAGAAATGATCTTCAATGACTGCCATGTGCCAGCCACAAGCCCGATCAGTATTAATTCAGGGTTTCCCATGCTTCCGTCACTTACATAGCACTTCCGTGACTTGTCATATTGGCACACTAGCTATACTATCATTTACTTAATATTTTTCTTTAAATCAACTCCCTTTTCTTTTTTTCTTTAACTTACTTACATAACTTCAGCCCATCAACATCCATAAAAGAATTTGGCATGTTAATGATTATTCTAGTGTGTATAAAAATAAACATTTAACTATTACAATTAAAAAAATGTTTGTCCCCATGTCAGGGATACATGTGCCACACTTTGGAAATGCATCAACAATGACTCATTTGGTTTTCGCAACTGCCGTACGAGATAGGGACTGTTGTCCTTATCCTACACATGAGGGAACTAAGCTTCAGAGAGGGTAAGTAACTTGCCCAAGGTCACAAAACTAGCAAAGGTAGAGTAAGACTTGAAACCACTTTTGTCTCCAAGGCCTGTGCTGTGTCTTCTAATATTGCCCCACAGTGGGGAGGGAGAAGGGAAAGAGGATACAGAAAGGAGATGGATCCACAGGGACGCGATGCATTTGAATCTCTTGTTCGGTCCCTACAAACAGTGGAGCCCCAGCATCCATTCTTGCCTCCGTGGCAGGCTCTAGATTTCTTCCACCACAATCAAGTCATGTCTGGCACGAACCTGGGGCTTGATGTATGTTTGCCAAGTGGTGGCTTTGCTCCAGGGGCAGATCCCACCGTGCCTGTCCTGGTGCCAAGGCTCCTAGAAGAAGCCTTTCTAAGCCCTGCCCTTTCAGATTCCTAACCCAGCCCTTTCACGTGCCAGGCCTTAGATACTGCCTTTGTGTTAGCTTCTTGCCCAGGCTTTGCCCACAAGTTGAAGCTTGAGCTGGTTTTGCTATTTTAGGTAATAGATTTATGAAAGGGGCATTCACTCTGGAACAGTCTGAAAGCCTTCTTTTATCTTCTCTTTTCACCAACAGCATCTAGTTGCCAAGCACAGAGAAGACACACTTGCTTGACAAAGAAAGGCAGGATTCTCCAACACCTCCCCCCTGTCCCTTCACCTTGGTTTCCCTACCAAAGGCCCTGCTGGGATGTGGTCCTTTGTGGTCTTGGGGCAACATAGCTGGGGCTTTGTGAGGACTTGGACTCAGTCTTCCTCTCCGCTACATTCTCTGCCCTGCCATGGCTGGCTTTGGGTTTGGGGGTTAGGTGTAGGGGTGAGGGGTGGAAGTAGAGTGTTAGGAGTAATGAGGTGAAGAAACTCATATTTATCACGGCCTACTATGTGTCAAACACTGTACTAGTGTGATGCATATGAACACTGTACTTCATATCTGTTCTCTCATTTAATACTTTCAGGGAACAGAGGCTCTCACCTGTAATCCCAGCATCTCGGGAGGCCAAGGTGGGAGGATTGCTTGAGGCCAGGAGTTTGAGACCAGCCTGGGTGACATAGCAAGGCCCCAAATCTACTAAAAAAAAAAAAAATGGCTGTGCTTTGTGGTGCATGCCTGTAGTCTTAACTTCTCGGGAGGCTGAGGCAGGAAGATAGCCTGAGCTCAGGAGTTCGAGGCTGCAGTGAGCTAAGATCACACCACTGTACTCCAGGCTGGGTGGCAGAGTGAAACCTTGTCTCTAGATAAATAAATAACTGAAAAGATAAATAAATAAAATACTCTCAACAACCTACAACCATAACAAATCAAACAGCTATTACTAGGCTTATCTTACAGATGAGGAAATCCAAGTCTGGAAAGTTAAACAGCTTGCTTAAGGCCACACAGCTACTAAAAGGCAGAGCCAAAATTTGAACTCAGTTCTATCTGACTCTAAGGTCCACACTCTTCACTCTACCAAGCTACCTCATCTCTACATGAGATATAGTTACAAGGGGAACTTAGAAATTATCTAGCTCAGTATTTCCTGGGTTCCATGCTTCAAAAAAGCAGTTCCTCGGACACAAGCAGGAAGAGGCCAAAAATGTTTAGAGAAAGTTGGTGTAAATGAAATTAAATAGATATCTTTACTGCAGGACTTCTCAGAGCCTTTAATCTTCTAATGTGCCTGTGAATCTCCAAGAGGAAGCTGCAGTGTGTCACATTTAGCCAGATTACCCAGGAGACTACTGTTTATTTTTCCTGTAAAATATCCAAGAAACCAAGACTGTTTCCAGAAACAGTTTGGAAAATACTTATCTATGATTCCTTTCTTTTAATATGTAAAAAGGGAGATGGGAGACTTGCCCAAGTAATATGACAAGCTGAAGCAAGGTGTTTCCAAACACACCACAACCTCACTCCTGTCTTAGTAGAGAGGCTCTGCTCATTTTATCAGTTATTAAGAAGGCGGTAAATACCTACCAGGTGCCAGGCCTGGGGATAAAAGAGACATTGTAATAAGACACAGTGGAGAGGCAACCACCCAGCAGTGTGGTGTGGAGTTGATGTCCTGATGAGCCTATGGCGCCACATGGGCCTGGCCCTGAAGCAGGCTTAGGGGGCTGGGTAAGCCTTCCTTGGGGACCGCACAGATCAAAGGACCCCCTGGTCCCGCAAGGTGCCAGCACCTCACCTGAGAATCTGCAGCCTCTCTGCCCTTCCCCACACATCCATTCTAAACAGCTGGGCTGTCTTCAGACTCCACCTCCGGTCCCATCCTCAAAACTCTTCTTTCTCTTGTGACAGTAAAAGAAGCAATCGGCCTAGATAGATTTCCTTTTGAATTCTGCTAACATTGGGTGAAATCCCTCTGCAGTGTAGGCTACACTGATTCCTGGCGGGCCTGATCACAGAATGATCACAGAATGTCAGGGCGGAAAGAAATCTTGGTGACCAGCTAACCCAAACCATGTTACAAACTCGGGAAGTGAAGCTGGGAGGCGAGGACTAAAAACAAGACTCGCTGTCCCAGATTCCGGGAGGTGGGTCCTGGGTCCTTGTCTAGCCTCTGCGTCTGTGTCACTGTGCCCTTGGATGGGGTGCTGTCCCTCCCTGGGCCTGTTTCCTTGTTGACAAGAAGGAGGAAGTTGGGTTTGGGACGTTCCCTTTAGCTGTCAAGTTCTGCAGATGCTCCACAGGAGGGAGCTGGGAGTGAAAGGTCATAGCGCTGCTGACATCGATGGCCTCTCAACGCCCCTGCTCTGCTATCTCATCCTGTTACTCCCTGGCCACTTACTGGGCATATTTTCTCTCTGGAGGTCATAGAACCCGTGTTCAAGAGACTCAAGGCCCAGGATGGGCGGGCCTTGCTGCTGGCAGTGTGTAAATTACAGCTAACGTGCTGGGGCAAGAGTGGGCCTGGTGGCTGCTCCCCGGCCTGCAGGGAGGGAGTGGCAGCCTGCCCCTGAGAGACTCTGGAGACTGCAGCCCCTCGCCCACTGCTGGGCCACAGCTGCCAGCATGGGCCAGGCCAGCCCCGGAGGCTACAGTGTGGGGGTGCGGAAATGGGGCTGCCAGTCGTCAGGACAACACAGCCCAGGCCCAGGCCCGGGTCCTAGCAGTCCTCAAGCATCCAGCCTGGAGATTAGGGACCATCCTTCCATTCTTCCATCCTGCACTCCCTCCCTGCTAAGTGGGCATTTTTCTGAGGGCAGAGGTAGGTGTTAAGTAATCATCCTCGAGGGAGTGCCCTCTGCAGTTCAGGCTGTCTCTGGGGTCCAGCCTCCAGTCCTGACACCTGGCCAAAAGGATGGCTCTGATGACAATGATTCTGGAAACCCCAATTCTTTTTGGAATGCTGGAAGTGACTCCCCTCTGACTAGAGACATTTAACTGCACGGGATGGAAGCATCAGGATTATGGTCTTCAGTAGTTGATGACATGTCACACAGAAGAGGGATTAGCTTTGTTTGGAATGGGCTCTGAGGTAGAAGTACCTGAGTGGCAGGTTTGGGCTCAACATAGGACAACGCTTCCCAGAACTCGGGGAAAGGAAAACTCTACTTCAAGGGATGGTGGATGTGTCTACCACTGAAGGACTAATGGAGGCTCAATGACAGTGACACAAATGTTTTAGAGACATGTGGCAGATTGGCCAGGGTCAGGGTGTTACACCAGATGGTCAGTTAAGGTTCCCTTCAATGTGGAGACTTGAATTCTGGAAAACGCCTGATAAGAAGATGCTGCCTTTCTTGGCAGAGATTGTCCAATAATGCTGAATCCTCCCTGAAAGAAAAGAATTTGTATACTTCTCCAAAAGCCTCTGGATTTGTAAAATCACGTCCTCTCCCTCACCACCAGCTTTGTCATTACTCCTTTGGGTGTTAGTAATAAACACCTTCGAAGCCATTTCTTGAGATTCTGATTTCTCTCTCCAATCTTGAAATTCCTGGAGCAAAATAAGCTCTATTCTGTGTTGCGATTTCTGGCCCATAGACTGGGATTTCAATACCAGGTGCTGCTGGAGGGATTTTCAGTATATATATATTTTCACTTCCTTTGCCAAGTTGGCGTTATTTTATACTCGTAATTGGTGGCTCATGGATTAATCCTTCTGCTTTGATCTCTTGGTGAGAAAATGAGAAATTTGGCTACTGTTTACAGCCATCTTCACTTTGCCTTGGGCTGTGAGGGAAGCAGAATGCTAATTTGGTGTTTTTCCAGCTCTTCCAGAGAGAGTGAATAATGATTTAATTTATAGTAATATAAGTGATTAGGAATGACTGGAAAGACCTGAAATATCCCTAAATCCCTGCTTAATGGAAAACTGTGCTGGCTAAGTGTAACTATTTAGTAGTAGTCCATGGTGCATGTCCAAAAATCAGATCCTAATGGAGAAGTTATATGGGAACATGATTAGACTTGAACTCATAAAATAATGGGTTTCAACCATGCTTCCTTCACTGGGACAAACCACTCAACCTCTTTGGACCTCAGTGTTCTCATCTGTACAATGGAGATTGATCCATTCATTTATGTGACAAATATCTGACTGTCCACAATGCACAAAGCACCACATGCAAGACAGTTCTCTGCCTTGCAGAACTGTTGCATGAATTGATTTAAATATGTCTGTAAAAAAGTTTATAAATTATAAAGTGCACTGTGAGGAGAAATGGTTGTTATATATAAGATGGATCTAGAATACTTTTTCCTTTCTAATAAAGCCCATTATGTCCAGTTCTAGGGAAGTGTTTCTTAGCAATGATCCCACTGCTTTAGTGGTTGATAGCACTAGAAATACAGTAGATCCCTTCCTTCTACCCTGTCCACAGTGAAAAGTCTGTGCACTTATGAGAAGATGGAGGCCAGTCTCCTTCTGTGCTTGAGTTCCTTGGGCAAGTTAGTCTGTTTAACTGCCAGGACCTCTCTAGACACACACTCCACACCTGTCCTCAGTCGGATAAGGCATCAGGGCCACTTTTCTGTTCTGGAGAAGTTTAGGAAGGCAGCAACATATGGTGTAATGATACACAAAAGCAAAATACAAAAGACCAACGCTCATACAGACATCTTTGCCATTTACTAGTCCCATAACCTTCACCTAGTTACTTAACTGATGAGCTTCCTTCTCCCTAGCTGTACAATGAGGATCATAACATACAGCCTACTTACCATGCAACGTTGCTTTGAGGCTCCAACGATATAGTGATGTGAAAGCACTTTATAAAGCTAAAAGACCCCGATGGCAGGGATTATTTTGGGTGCTCACCACCTGAACTTGCATTAGCAATAGCGACGTCTGCCTGTCCCTGTGCATTCCAATTACTAATGCCGGCTTGGGCTACAATCACAAGCTATGATATCTGATTTTCTGATCATTATCTATTTAATAAGTTTCCAACACTTCTGTCCAAGCCATTCTCTCTCCTTCTAAATGCCTGTGTAGAATCATCTTCCCAGCACAGAAGCTGAAAACGAATTTCACCTGAAAGCCCAGTTGTGTGAAAAATGTCACCCAGTTCCTGGGAATGGTAACTCTACTTCTTCTGTTTAAGCTGTAGTCATTCCTAAGTCATGGCCACCTACAGGTTAGTAAATATGACTTTATTTCCATGCTAAGTCCTAGCATCACTCCTTGCAACACCTCCTAGACATCTTCCCACAGTCTACTGATAGACAGGAATGATAACTTATCATGTCTAAAGCACTTGGAATTTATGACTTGTTTTATTAGGTCTCCCTTAGACTCTCCCCTAAAAGGATGGCCAATAAGACACTGGTGAAAAAATCAGGTCTCAGGTGACACCATGAGCATGACAAATCACTGTTTCCATGGATAAGACTTATGTGATTAATTTCATCCAGTAAAATCCTGCAGAGTTGGGTGGTTTTTATATTAATAATAAAGGGATTGCAAGAGCTCCACCCATGAAATCAATGAAAGTAATTGGTGCTGATGGCCTTTCAAAACTCCACCAGGAAGCTAATGATTTCCAAAGGCATTTTCCTCTATCTGGAGCAGTCATTTCTCTCCTTCCTAGAGGGGTATCTTAATTTTCTACAAGGTGGAACAGGGAGTCTAAGGCCCTGAGAAGGCAAGCGGACTTGCTCAAAGCCACTGAGCTGGCTGTAGAGCAGAGACCACAGCACTTGGCACAAAGTAGGTGCTCAATAAATATTTGATGAATGACTGACTGAGTGAACTTAGATCTAGAACTCGCTTTTCTCCCTCCACTACACTTTACAAGAAACGATTTAGTTTCCTGCCATGTTTTCTACTCCTCAGAGATGAAGTGGCTTTCCTCAACCCTTACGAAGTTCTAGTACAGCCCTGTTCAATATGGCAGCTGTGAGCCACATGTGGCCAGGAAGGAGTTGAAATGTGGCTGATCCCTATTGAGACGGGCTATAAGTCAATCTCAAATTTTGAAGCTTATGGTGAAAAAAAACTAAAATATCTCATTAGTACTTGTTATACTGATTACATGCTGAAATGGTAATAGTTTAAACTGGTTTAAATAAAATTTAATAATATCATTAAAATGAATTGTACCTTTTCCTTTTTACTTTTTTAATGTGGCTACTAGAAAATTGCAAATTCCATTTACAGCTTGCTTCTGTGGCTTGCATTATAGTTCCATTGGACAGCACTGTAATCTAGTTTAAGGACGTTTTAGAAAAAGAATTATATATTGAATTGCTAAACTTTCAATAAAAATTATTTCTTTAGGCTAGCCAAGAATCTAAGAAACAAAGGCAAGGGTAATAATTTTCTTTTCAACAAAAAAGAAACATTCCTCCCTCTTCTCTCTACATAATCCTTTCCCTAAAGGTCCAGTTGCAACCTCCTTCATCACATAACTGAAAAGGTAGGAGGTCTTCTGGGGTTTTGGTAGCTGGTTGGCAGCTGGCCAGCAGCCACCATCCCCATCCCAACTGCCACAGGTACAGAAGTCACGTGTGAACTGGGGAAGTATGTGATTACGGTTCAGGGAACTTGACTGTCACTTGATATAAGAACCAAATTTATAAGGTAGGTTTGGAAATTAAGGACAAGTTCTACAAAGAGAAAGGAAATAACATAGGTCCTTAGGAAATCCTGGCAACTCCAGAACTCTAATGGCGGTTTTCCCTTTCATCTAAAATTTGCAGCCATGATTTTTCTCTTTGTTCCTCTGTTTTAGTTATAAGGACACTTCTAAAACTATCTAATTTTTCTAAAAGCCAATTCACAGAACAATATTCAGAATTAGGAGAGATCCTTCACAAATCTCCATATTCTACTCTGATTCACTGGAAATAAATTGCCTTGAATACATGTACCCCTACACCTGGGAGCTACTGTATCTTTCAGAATCTACTAGCACTGCCTGGAAAGCTTAGGGAGTTCTGGCAAAGCCCACCACCCACCTCTCTGAGTCACTGCTCAAAACCTAACTGAAAACGTCAAATTGACCTTATCCCTAAGCCCTGCACATCATTAGGTCTGCTGTGACCATCTTCTAAGTTAGAATTAAGTGATCATAGGAGAAGCTTGCCAAAATAGCATGATCATAATTATCCATTGTCAAAGTATTATTAATAAATAAAGCAATCTAATGGTTATTAATATTCCTGGGTTGTCATAGCTAAACAACTGGGATTAAACAGGGAGCGGGTAGGGTAATCCCTCCCTTAAGTAAATAACATGAGCGCCAATAAAATCAATCTTCCTGAGCCTCAGCTTCCTGCTCTTATGAATTAAAGATAGTTCCATCTCTTTCACAAGTTACTAGGGAGACAGGGAGATGCTGGATAGTGATACTAGCCATGGGAGAAGATCCCTTTGATAACCACTGTGCTTGTCAAACGAGGGCGTCTGATTCTCCTGCTGTAATAGTGAGGGTGGTTTTCCACCCTAGCTCCTTGAGGGTCAGGAAGTCCAAAAGAAAATCTCAGTCTGGGAATTTCCCAGCTAGCGTCAACACCGCATGAGATAATGGGTGGATAAGGGCTCTGGGCCATACGGAATGCGGCAACGGTTCCACTTCCTCCCTCCTTACACATCACACGCCCCTTTCTACCACAATGATTTAAAGCTGTCTTTCACTACCCAGCTCCAGGGCCACATCCCTCAGAAAGCCTTCCTGGGGTGCCCGCCTGAGCTCTGACGACCCTCCTCTGGGCTCCCGGAGCCTCTGGCCCTGCACCGTGATTGTGTGTTTGCTGGTCTAGCGCCTCCTCTGGTCTGGAGGCTAAACAGCAAAGTCTGCATCTTTCCCATTTGCAGCTCTTGGGGCCGGGAGGGTTCTGGCAGAGGGTGGGCACACAGTAGTAAGTGTGTATCGACAGACACCAGCGACCTTTAAGGCATGATGAAGAGCAGAAGGCTTCCATCCCATGAGGACTGCTTTCGGAGTCTTCCCTCATATCTTCACAAGACATATTCTCACCTTACTCCAAACGACCCAGAATGTTTTCTGCCATCTTCCCTCCCAGGACTTGTAGCAGGCTTGTCCCCCCTGGGCCTGGTGAGCGCAGCAGTGCCCATGCTGAGGCTGTGAGGAGCCGAGAGGGGGAAGGGGCTTTTCAGGGATTGAAGGAGAGGAGCTACTGGGGGGGAAAGTCTGGAACTCTTGCTTCATTTCCCCTACCTACCTTTCTCCTGTGGCACCAGGAACACATTTTAGAGACTGAGTCGGGATTAGCTCTCAGCCAAGCTCCCCTCCCTGCTCTGGAATGTCTGGCTCTTCCCAGGGCTGATTTCTCTTCTGTGGGGGCCACCAATCCTTCCCACAGGCTTCCTTTCCTGTGCCGTAGTCCACACCGTGGTGATCTCCCCACATCCTCCAAGACAGTGCTTCTCAACCCTCACTGCACGCTGGGATCACTAGGGAACATTCAAAGATACTTCTGCAGCCCTGCTTTGGAAATTCTGATTTGATCAATGTGTCATGGGGCCTGTGCCTTTCCCTACTTACATAGGTCACAGCTGGGACCACATTAGAGGAGACTAACATATCATTTAGAAACGGAACTACATGGCCTCCAGAATGCCTCTAGCCTGTACCCCAACATGTTTAAACACATTCCCTGCCCCCTAGACATGTAGATCTTAGAAGCTGATGCTGAAATGGCTGTTAGAGGTCATGTGGCCTAGACCCCTCATTCTCAGATTCGGAAACTGAGGCCCAGAGCAAGTCTATGACATGGCAGGACCAGGACTGGAACCCAGGTCTCCTAGCCCAGGTGAGGGCCTCTTCCATTAACTCAGGCTGCCTGCTGGGATAGTGCATAGCTTTCTGCACCAGGGGATTGGGTAGGGAGGTTCTTAGCATTTCTTTCAAATGAACTGCTAAGGCTCAAAATAAATCCACACTAACCACTGCAGAAGCCCACCGCTCCAGAAAGCACAACTGTGCACTTCGGCCCGAGCCGTTCATGGCTGCTGTCCAGACAATTATGAACAGAAGAATTCTGAAATCAGTGGAATTAAGAAGGTAGCAATCAGGGACAGGGTTGAGCTCTGGTTCTACCATTTACAAGCTGATCGACCCCAGCTAAGTGACTTCTGTGAGCTCCAGCTCTGATCTGGACAACCGAGCAGACAGTGGCACCATAGTGATGATGCTACCCACAAACCTGGGAGTCCTCCTGGGTCCCTCCACCTCCCATCCCCTCATGGTCCATCAGTCACTGAGTCCTGCTGATCCTAACTCCTAAATCAATTTCTTGAATTCATCCATTTCTCTCTGCCTCCTTGGACACCATCCTAGTTCAGGCTGCCATGATCACTGCTGTGGCTCCCAGCGCATATCCTCCTGGTCCTGTGCCCTCCAGGCCACCCTCCACACCAAAGCCAAAGTTTCCCTTGGAATAGGGACATCTGATCCTGTCATCCCATCACTTAAAGCCTTCCAGTGGCCTCCACCTTGAACCTCCTTCTTAGGTGAAATGCAAGCGTCTTGCTGGGTGCTCTAGGGTTGGGCCTGCCCCTGCCTCCCGGCCTCATTTCTCATCTTCGCTGCCCACCCACTTCTATCCTCACAGCCCACGCTCCAGTCACTCCAGGGCCTGACAGCTCCTTCAGGAAGCCCTCCCTGACTTCCCAAGTCTGCGTCAGGCCCTGCCTTGGTGCTCCCACAGCATTCTGTTACACGCACATGACTGCCTCTTTCCCTATCTGCCTGACTGTCCGACACAACGAGCGCCACAGGGCAGGGACCACCATGGTCTTGGTCTTCATTGTGCCCCCAGTGACAGGTACTGTGCCGGCCAATATGGTAGGCTCTGCATTTAAAAAAAAAATACTGAACTTGTAAAATGATGGAAAATCGATGCAACAGGATTGTTACACCGAGGAAGTGAAGCAGCACCCTGCACAGTGTCTGATGTGCTGCTGTGACAATACCTTGTTTTCCCCGTCCCGGTGTCCCTTCCAATTCTCATCTCTCATGATCTGGATTCTAGTTCAAGTTTTGCTTCCAACCAGTTATTTGGCTTCTCTTGTTCTATATTTCCTTTCTATTAATGTGACTATATGGCCCTAATGTGCTAAATATGTGTATATGTATATATATATATATATATATATATTTAGGAATTAATGAGCCCTTTTCCCCTTTCCCCTTCCCTGTTCACCTCCTCTCCTTCTCAGGATCAGGAGTCAGGAAGGACACAGCCCACAGCTCTTCCCAGGCCTTCTAAGTCTGTTGCAGGGACCATTTAACAGGCTATTAGGAAAGACTTTATTCTACCCATACTCCCAAGTCCAATGAAATTCCTTCTGAGGTCAGGACTGCTGGATCTTGGTGCATGACAGCTCTGGGGACTCTAAGTGTCTCTGTGCTCCAAGGCTGAGCCCTGCCCGAGTGATGACAGGACACATTTTCCCCACACCCTGTGCCTCGCCACTCTGCAGTCACTCAGTGTGCCGGGAGGGTGGGGGCTGGCGGAGAGGGCAGGGCAAGACAGACTGCAAGGGAAGCAGAGGAAAGATGCACACGCCCTTGCAGCTATTGTCATGCTGCTGCGGCTGCCAGCTGGGGACCTGGGGCTCTTGGGCAAGAAGCAGGAAGGAGGAAGGGAGCAGAAGACCTTAGCCTCCCCATACCATGGCATACTTACTCTCTCGGTTCATCTTTGTTCCTCCAGCTGAGCCTAATTTACGAGCTCCAAGGCTCTCATCGTTCACAGTCCTGCCTCACAGCAGCTCTTGAGTCTACACTAGACAACAAAGTGACACAGAAGCAGGAAAAAGGGTAGCCACCAACCCTGGGCATGGCAGGGACCTGCAGAGCAGCTCTCACACCCTTGGGCATTCTACCAAGGAAAGTACATTCTAGGCCTTTTTTCTCTAGCTACAAAGACTCTGGGGCCCATGATCCCATTCTCAAAAGTGTAGGAGTCACTACTTCAAAACAAAGAGATTTATTAACTCAATATGAATATGCTTGTCAATTGCTTCCCAGAACACACTTCATGCTTCGTAGAAAGTTCCTGAGATCCTTTCTCCTTAGAGGCCATATGATTCAATTCAGACTTTTACTGAGCAACTCATTTATATAAGCCTCCTTCCCTCCATCCCCCCAAAAAAGAAACAAGCTAAGCCTGCCTTCCCAGGAGCTGGTCACTTAGCACAGGAGACAAGACATGTACGCAAATAGTCCAAGAGAGAATCGGGTAAATGCTGCAACCCATCCCAGGACAGAAATAATGGGAAACGATTGATTCTGGCTGGAAGGATCAGAAAGGTTTCCCTAAAGAGATCACATCTGAGCTAGACCCTGAAGGAAGAGTAGAATTTTGATAGCAACGACTTCCTCATTGGCTCTATTGATTAAGGCTGTGTTGGCTAGACTTGGGAAAAACTCTTTGGGTTTCAGGAAAGTGTGTTCCCAGCCTCTACTGCTGTTTTGGATGCTTTGGTGGAAGGATCTGGTATGGCTGTGTGACCCCATCTCTCTGGGCCTCAGTTTCCTCCTCTTGGTTTGCAAGATCTAACTCAGGTGTGTGCCCAGCTCTTCCATCTCTACTTTTTGTCCTCATTGGAGGCAAGAACCCAACACAGGCTGGAGACACAGTATGTGCCTCACAAAGATATTCTAAATAGAATTTATAATCAAGATGTTCGCAACTCTCCAACGTTCCTTCTAGGATTAACATTTCCTCATCTCCAATACATTTTCATGAAAGAAAAGGAAATAATAAAGAAGTTGTGGATTTGTACCTGAAAAAATTTATTCCAAAAATCACTACTGCATTATATATTAGGGAAAATTACTACTTTAAAAGTGATCTAAAAAGGCAGACAACAACCCAACATAAAAATGGGAAAAAGACTAGAGGAAGCCCTTTATAAAAGAGGATATCCAAATGGCAAGCAAGCATATAAAAAGGTGCTCAGCTTCTTCAGTCATCGGGAAATGAAGACTGAAACCGCGATGTAACATGGTACACCCCCCCCAGTGTGGCTAAAATGAAAAAAACTGACAATAGCAAATGTTAACAAGGACATGGGACAAATACAACTCTCATAAATTGCTTATGGGTGTGTAAAATAGAACAATGACTTTGGAAAAATATTCGGCAACATTTTGCAGAATGAATATATATGTACCCCATGACTCAACAGTTCTACTTCAGATGTATACTCAGCAGAATTGCATACATAAGTTCACTAAAAGAGAGGTGCAAGGATGCTCATAACAATACTCTTCAGAATAGCCAAAGACTAGAAACAACTTCCATTTCCATCAGCATCAGAATGGATAAACAATTTGTTTATTTACACAGCTAGAATACCATACAACAACGAGAATGAACAAACTTGCACAACACGATGGATGAATCTCACATGCATCATAATGGACAAAAGAAGGCAGACAAAAAAGAGAACATGCCACATGATTCCGTCCATACGAAGTTCAAGAACAGGCAAAACAAATCGTGGTGTTGGAAGTCGCAGTAATGGTTACCCTTGGGGAGGTGGATGAATGACTGGAAGGGGACACAAGTGGAGGGTTTGGGGATTCTGGTAATTTTTTTTCTTCTTGGATCTAGATGGTAGTTATACAGATATGTTCACTTTGTGAAAATTCATTGAGGTTTAATTTTTAATGTAGTCTTATAAACAGATCTCCATTAGCTTGGATCACACAAAATGAGATTTCCATAAACCTTTTATAACCTCTTACAGTTATGCGCTTTCCTGTGTGTACGTTATACTTCAATAAAATCTACATTTAAAAAAAGAATCAGGTCAAAGTCCGCTTTGGCTCCACTGCTACCCTTCAAACAATAGGAAAACAGTTTGTGGCAGAGGATAGAGAAGGGGTGTTTCTATTCTCTCATCCTCTCTTTTTAGAGATAAATTATTTATTGAGCTATGATTTACACACCATAAAATTCTCCAATTATAAAGTGTAGAATTTGAAAAATTTGGTGTAGTAAAACCACCACCACAATGATGAGATAGGATATTTCCATTATTCCAAAGTGTTCCCTTGTTCTCTAAAGCCAATTCCCTCCCCAACCCCAGCCACTACTGATCTGTTTTAGAAACGTCACCGCAGTTTTGCCTTTTCTAGAATTTCATATAAATGGAGTCATGAGATATTATCTTTAAAATTATTTTCCTGAAACATGACGACATACAGTGGGTCACAATTAGGTTGAACTGAATGTGTCGCCCTGCATTTGTCCCCTTATATTACTCTATCTACCCTGGCAAAATGCACAGGATCCTTTGTGAACGTTCTGTGTTAAAGCAAAATGGGCTGGTGGAAAGCTGCATACCCTAAACCCAAAGAAGGGTTATGTGGGAGACGAGGTCTACACCATGTGGTCCCAGAAGACAGAGCCAAGTCCAGGGGGCAGTGGCACAGGAGGCCATCTGCAGCTTAATGGAAGGGAGATTTCTCCAAAACCTGGAGTTTATCAAGCCCTGGAATGTGCTGAACCCAAAGCAAGTCAGATTCCTGTCCAGAGGGAATAAATAGAAAGGCAAGGTGGCCACCCATTAAGGGGTCAGAGAGGGGATCCAGGCAGGAAACTTGACTCAATGGCTTCTAATGTCTATTCCAAATATAATATTCCATTATAGCTAGTCCAGCTCTAAAGCAAATCACAAATATTTTTAACATCAAGCAAAAAACTACACAAGTCAAAGCGTACACTCTGCGGCAACACTAGAAACTCCAGCTAATGGGAAGGGATATATTGAAGACTAGAGAGGCTATGGGAACACAACAAAAACAAATGGAACACAACTGGAAGATAATGACTGTGTTTTGTATCCTCATCAATTTTATAAACAGCTTGCAGGCTGTGACATCAAGGAGGAAGTAGAAGAGGTGTTTCCCAAGACAACTCAGTGCTCATCAGACCCTAACCTCCTGTCTCCAAGGAGCACAGCAGGCTTGGCGAACCCCACCCAGCTCAATATAATTCAGGGAACATTAGCTGGGCCTTCAAGGTGCTGAGCTCAGCACTGCACAGGATTAAGACATGAATGAGATACGGTACCTGCCTTCAGAGTAAAACAAGCATGTGCACAACCTCAGTCCAAAGCCAGCCTAGAAGGCTGTAATGGAGGAAAGGTGCAAACTCGCATGAGAGTAGAAGAGACGTCCTGGTGGCGGGAGAAGCTAAGACTCGGAGGAAAATGAACTGCTCATGTTGAACTCTAAAGAACAGGCCAACAGTCCATGCTGAGATGCAACAGCATGGAATACTTTGGAGAATTTCCCAAAAGCCAGGCTGTTTATTATTATTGTTTTTTGTCTGTCTTAAGAATGAGTGGACTTGAGATGACTAGGAGATATTGACTTTGACCCATGTTCTCCAAGGGACACTAAGAATTTACTGAAAATTACATCAGTAACAAAATGAGCTGGGACTCCTAATAAATGGGTTCTGTTTCTAAGACTGTGAGACCTTAGTTAGCTGGACCTTGGTTTCATCATCTGAAAAATAAAAGAGTGTATACTAAATCACTGATTTTCACTTGTGCTTCATGGAACCTGGAGCATATGAGGGAGCAGGGAGATGACCCCATACCCCCAAGGCCCATGGTGGCTCAATTTTTGCACTTCAGTTGAGCTTCTGCATAAGTTTTCATTTGAATAAAATGAGGTTTCATTTGAATAAAGAGTTTTGCTACTTTAAAAACTTAAAATATAGGGTTCACTAAATAAGTTAGTAGGATTGTTCAGTATCCAGAATGATCTCCTCAAAGTACAAGTTCGAGAGATTCTATGATTTTAGGTGGGGTTGTCCTACATCCAGAATGATCTCCTCAAAGTACAAGTTCAAGAGATTCTATGATTTTAGGTATTTATTTTTACTCATTCATTATGACATTATTATAAAACAATTTGTTTTCTCTGCCTTTTTTTATTAATCCTCACATTTCATGTTTTCTCTTTTCCCTTTCCTGCCTCACTATTTTCTCATATTATTTTTCTCTTGTCCACTCTATTTTCCCATCTGCTTTCCTTCATTTTGAGGTATGTGTGTAGAAAACTGTTAACGTAATCTGTCTGAGACTGTTATCCTTAGACCGGCTCACAAGCTGGGCCCTGGGCTGATGTCTGGGAACTTGAGATTTTGGGAGGGCTCCCACCATTCCCTGCAGGATAAGAGTGGCTCGCCGTGCTAAACTGTTTGAAAAAATAACGTGGTTTCTGCCGAACACCCGCTTTCCTTCTGGGAGTCTGGAATTTTGGTACGTGCTAGGCAGAGATGCCTACGTGACCAACCCGATAAGAACCTTGGACCTCTAGGCTCAGGTGAGCTTCCCTGGCAGATAACACTTTTACAGGTGTTTTCACAATTTGTTGCTGGAGGACATAAGCCCGTCCCTACATGACTCCACCGGGAGAAAACTCCCAGATGTTTGCACCTGGTTTCCTCCAGACATTGCCCCACGCACCTTTTCCCTTCGCTGATTTTGCTTTGTATCCTTTCACTGTAATAAACCGTAGCTGTGAGTAGGATGATATGCTGAGTCCTGCCAGTGCTCTTCGTGAACCACCGAACCTGGAGTGCTCACGGGGACCCTGACACGGAGCGCCAGATCCGGGCCGCACTAGCAGAACCCTGACTCTGAAATACGGTGAAAGTGCAGTTTGGGACAAGGAAGAATGAAGGGGCAGAAGAAGATGAACACCTGGTGTCAGGACAGCTGTGGAGACGTGGATGGCATAAAACACCAGCTGAGTTACTGTCTGTTGTGAGAAGTAAAAGTCACCTATGGAATTTGAGCACGATGGCTCCAGTGCCAGGAGAACTGGCGTGCCAGGTCCCCTTGCTGCTTTTGCCAGTGCTGGCTGAACTGGGGCTGGGTGTGGGAGCTCAGCCTGCTCGATATCTTTGATTTTGTTCTCTCCTCTAGGTGGGAGGAAAAAAGGCCCACCCATTCCAAAAGGTGAGCTTTGGGCCAAAGATGTTAAAAATTTATGTTGTTGCTCCGTTCCCCAAGAGGGAGAAAAAAGCAATTCCCAGGACCAAAACTTAGATATATCAGAGAAGCAGCGGGTAGGGTGGGTGCAGCCATTTCTTCACACCCTTCCCTGTCTGCATTCCAGCCCAGATCCTGGCAGCCACTACGTTCATCCTGTAAATGCTGAATTTATGGCTAGGGGTTTGCGTAACTTTGCAATGAGGAAAAAAAGAGTTTTGTTATTGTTGTGGGGTTTTGTTGTTGTTGTTGTTGTTGTTGTTTTGTTTTTAGTGGACTTGATTTTTATTTTTCTTTACCTGGGAGTCTACAAATTCTAAAATTCAATCAACTGATTTAACTTTTTAAATAAACAGCACCGGTCTGGTCCATTAATACAGTTACAATTTGATTTTCTCAGTTTTTAGTTCACAAGTTTATTAGGAAAAACACTGCAATGCTCTTGTGCAGTGACATCACCTTACAGGAGGGGACAAACCAGTTCTGTTCCAAACAGCTCACCAGGTCCCGACGAGAACAGAGAGCAACGTGGGGCTGAGATTTGAGGGAATGAACCGAGTGCAAATCATATAGTTAAATTAAACAGTATCCCTGAAAATAAATAAAATGATTTCAAAACTCACAAGTAGAGGGGAGGGCTCAGTACTTATTTTAAAAATGTCCCTTAAGCTCCAATGATTGTTTGCTGCTATCCTTGTGTATAGTCATGAGGAGTAAAGCTATAGCTAAGTGGAAGTTAAACTGTATTCACGAGGTGTTAATGTTTGCATCTTATTATCTGCAGTCTCTCAGAGAAAGCAAAAGTTACTACAAATATCTATGCCAGAAACTGGTTTCTTGTCACTTCAGCATGCAAGGAACTGGTTCATCCTAAAGTGGTCACAGCTGTTGATGACAAGAGGCTTTGTATTTTTATATGGCACATCTTTTGGTCCTTGTGAAAACAAGTTTTTTGAATGTTAACTGTTTTCTCTTTGCTCTTCCCATTTCCATAGGTCAGTATATGGTTCATGGCAATGTTGTACAAGTTTAAAAGTTCATTACAGGAAGTAGTCTGGAGTATGGCAAGTAACACCTGGCTCACCTCTACGGGGTGCTGGGTCAAACTGCAAGAAAGAGTATTTTAGAGTCTCATCCAGTCCCGTGGTTGCAGCTTGGTGACCACAACGATAACAATAGTTTGGAACACTGAAAATTGTTACTACATTCTGGTCATGGCACCAGTTATACCCCTCCATCACCAACTGGTGAGCTCCAGACACCAATGCGAGGCCATTGGCCTGATTAAATGTCTCAGAAATCTCTTGCCCAAAGGTGTAACCAGCTCCTTGAGGAGGTGTACCCCAACTGTCATGGTCATCTGGATCCAACCACACAGGTCACACACTGGACCCTCATGGGGAACTTCTTGCAGGTGACCTAGTGCCCTGATGTGATGCAGTGTATCTATCCATGGCGAGGGGCCACCGTATGGACAGAAGATCTGCCCATCCACCAAGGCAGTGAGAGGAAGATACCCAAAAAGATCTGTGAAATATTTCCAAACATTTTCATTTCCAATATTTTCTTAAACACTCATCATAGAAACCATAAACTTGTGTGATCTGTCTGCTGTCATGATTCCCTGGAAGAACGGTGACACCCTCACAGTAATGAGCCTTAAGAGCTACAAGGAGTGTAACTATTTCATAGGAATAATACCCTCTGTCAACGTAATCTCCCATAAACAAGTAATTTGTGTCTGATGATTTGCCACCAATTCTAAACTGTTCCATGAGATCATGAAATTGCCCGTGCAGTCTCCACAGACAATGACTGGACATCGAACCTCCTGCACGCTGGACATTTTTGTCAGGATTTAAAGAAAGCCTTCTTGCAGAGGCTCTTGGCCTGGGACTGGGACAGCTGCTTGCACTCGTTCAGCTGCTCCATCCACTGGTCCAGCTCCTTGGTGAACGTGTTCTTGTCCATGATGCCACCCACTGGAACGGCTACCGCTCCTCGCTCCTCCCGAGCTGCTGCCCACACACGGGCCACACACACACACACACACACACACACACCAGCTCCCAGGGGGACTTCTGTGGCCACTTGGTGGCGGTTGCTCGTTGCTGGCCCTCTGGCTCTCCCCGCTGTGCTCCTCTGTGGCCGGCTGCTGCGCCTCCTCCACTCGCCCTAGCCCTGGAGCATGATTCTGTTATTGTTTTTAATGGCTTTGTATTTTGTGGCTATTGCATCCGGATGTGTGGGAAGAATTGATGACAAGTGTTATAGGCTTTGTAATTTCATAAATGCTACAGTGATCATCCCAATCAGGAAAAGCTGCAAAAAAAAAAAAAAAAATAGTATTAGTGGGACACAACTTTCCTGCTTTTTGCCACTGGTGATCAAATTAGAATTTAAATTCTTTTGAGTATTAGAGAGAGAGTAAGTCTCTGCATGGATGATTTTTACTACAATTTTCTTGCCTATTGGAGCCTCCAGGAAAAGGCATTAACATGAAAAGAGAGCCAGATGAAATACTCTTTTGGAGTTTTAAAAAGCAGTTTTTAGTTGCTAATGACCCCTATAAATCATAATAGATCTTGTAAAATTTGATCTTTACAAGCTGATCATTTTCCAGCCAGCTGTGGGTCACCTTGGACTCTTAAGAATGACATGACGCAAGGCTCAGGAAAGCTTTGTTTGTCACTTGGACTTGGAACACAGCCATTGGGCCCTCCCGTGTCTCATGTCTCACCTTTTCTGTTGTCAAAGAAATGGCACTGGCTTTTTTTGAATCTTGAATTCACTGATGCTAATTGCCTGGGCCCGACTCTGAGATGAAACCTGATGCCATCTGCCACGAGCTGGTTTAGCCTCTGCTCCGCTGCACTGAATGGAAAGCAGGCACAGGCTCCAGGAACACGACCTTGATTCTGGGACTGCGGTAGATACTGAACATGGCTTTGGGGCCCTAGGGTATGAGAACATTCTGGCTGGACCTTCTAGGCCACATATAAATGTCCACAGGAAAGCGCCCATGCTCTGATGGAACCATCTGAAATGACGCTGCTGATACCTCTGCATTTCTGATCCAGAGACCGCTCGCATTCTAACTTGAATCATTGCCGAAAGCTGCAGGTGGGGGAGGGTACATACAGGGACTGTGACCCCTTGTCTCACTCCTGACAGGTCAACTCTCAGCCCCCTCTTGGAGATACCTCACTGCTGTGGATTGTCGTGTTCAACTCCTGAGATTAGTTGCAGTTTGCAGCGATGGACTGATAGCCTGACTCTTCTGTTTCCTGGGACACATACCTTAGTGCCCAGTAAATGAGTGATCTTTTCTAGGCTGCCCAAGATAAAAGGGATGAGAGGTTATATAAACCCATTTTGAAAATTTTTGAAAATTCAGGATTCCATCTGTCTTAGTCCATTTGTGTTGCTATAAAAGAATACCTGAGGCTGCATAAAAGAAGTTTATTTGGCTCATGGTTCTGCAGCCTGTGCAAGAAGCTTGGTGCCAGCATCTGCTTCTGGTAAGGGTTTTAGGTTGCTTCCATTCATGACAGAAGGTGAAGGGGAACCAGTGTGTGCAGAGATCACATGGTGAGAGAGGAAGCAAGAGAGAGGGGAAGGAGGTGCCAGACCTTTTTAGCAATCAGCTCTCGTGGGAACTAATAGAATGAGAATGTATTACCACAGGATGGCACCAAGCCATTCATGAGGAATTCACCCCCATGACCCAAACACCTCCTATTAGGCCCCATCTCCAACATTGAGGATCAAATTTCAACATGAGCTTTAGAGGGGTCAAATATCCAAACCTTACCATTCCACCCCTGGCCTCCTAAAACTCATGTTCTTCTCACATTGAAAAATACAATCATCCCTTCCCAGTAGTCCCAAGTCTTATCTGGTTTCAACATCAACTCAAAAGTCCAAAGTCCAGGGCCTCCTCTGAGACTCAAGGCAAGTTCCTTATAGCTGTGAGCCTGTAAAATAAAAAATGAAACAAGTTTTTACTTCTAAGATACAATGATTTACAGTCATTGGGTAAACATTCCCATTCCAAAAGGGAGAAATAGGTCAAAAGAAAAGGGTAACAAGTTCTATACAAGTCCAAAACCCAGCAGAGCAGACATTAAATCTTAAAGCTCCACAATAATCTTGGACTCTGTCCTGCATCCTGGGCACACTGGTGCAAGGGGAGGGTTCCCAAAGCCTCAGGCAGCCCCGCCCCCACGGCTTTGCTGGCTGCAGCCCATGTAGCTACTGTCACATGTTGGAGTCCAGTGCCTATGGCTGTTCCAGGCTCAGACTGCAGACTGCTAGTGGCTCTATAATTCTGGGGTCTGGAGGGCAATGGCCCTGTTCCCAGGGCTCCAGTAGACCGAGCCCCAGTGGGGACTCTGCCGGGGCAACAGCCCCACATTGTGCTCAGCATTGCCTTAGTAGAGTCTCTTTGCAGGGGCTCTGTCCCTGAGGCAGGCTTCTGCTTGGGCACCCAGGCTTTCTGATACAACTTTTGAAATCTAGGTGGAAGCTGCCACGCCTCCACTGCTCTTGCATTGCATTCTGCTCACCTGCAGACTTAGCACTACACTGATGCTACCAAGGCTTTCAGCTTGCACCCTTCAGAGTGGCAGCCCAAGCAGTATCTGCAGCCATTTCAGCCGCAGCTCAAGCCAGAGCAGCCAGGATGCAGGGAGTAGTATCTTGAGGTGGAGCAGGGCAGTTGTGCCCTGGACCTGTCCCCCAAAACCATTCTGTCCTCCGAGGCCTCTGGGTCTGTGCTGGTAGGGGTGGCCATGAAAGATTCCTGAAATGCCCTCAGGGCCTTTTTCCCATTGTTCTGACTATTAGTACCTGACTCCATTTCATGGGGGTGATCTCTCTAGCAAGTGGTTGCTCTATAGCACCCTCGGATTCCTCTCCTGAAAACATTCTTTCCTTCTCTACCACATAGCTGGGCTGCAAATTTTCCAAATTCTTATGTTCTCCTTCCCTTTTAATTGTAAATTCCAACTTTAGGTCATTCCTTTGCTTCCGTATCTGATTATAAGCTGTTAAAAGCAGTCACACCACTGCTTGAAGGCTTTGCTGCTTAGAAATTTCTTCTGCCAGACCCCCAAGGTCATCACTCTTAAGTTCAGCCCTCCACAAAGACCTCTGGGATGGACACAAGTTCTTTGCTACAGTGTGACAAGGGTGACCTTTGCTCCAGTTCCAAGTAAGTTCCTCATTTCCATCTGAGACTTCATCAGTCTGATCCTTCTTTCCTTCCTTCCTTCCTTCCTTCCTTCCTTCCTTCCTTCCTTCCTTCCTTCCTTCCTTCTTTCCCTCTCTCTTTTTCTAGTCAAGGGAAACAGTGAGAGTGGTAGAGAGGGAAAGAAGGAATCTGTACCTGGGTATGATCAATTAGTTGTAAACACCACTGCACTTGGGGCAGCATCTTGTCTATATTTCTATCAGCATTTTGGTCACAACCACTTAAACAATCTCTAAGAAGTTCTAAACTTTCCCTCATCTCTTTTTCTTTTTCTAAGCCCTCCGAACTCTCCCAACCTCTGCCCATTACCCAGTTCCAAAGCTGGGCTTCCTCATTTTCAGATATCTTTATAGCAACACCCTACTCCTGGTACCAACTTTCTGTATTAGTCCATTTGTGTTACTATAAAAGAATACCGAAGGCTGGGTAACTTATAAAGAGAAGAGGCTTATTTGGTCCATGGTTCTGAAGACTGTACAAGAAGCGTGGCCGAGCATCTGCTTCTGGCAGGGGCTTCAGGGTGTTTCCGTTCATAGCAGAAGGTGAGGGGGAGCCAGCATGTGCAGAGATCACAGGGGGAGAAAGCAAGCAAGAGAGAGGGGAGGGAGGTGCCAGGCTCTTTTTAACAACCAGCTCTCCTGGGAACTAACAGTGTGAGAACTCACTGACTCCCCAGCCCCCAGGGAGGGCATTAATCTATTCATGAGGGATCCACCCCTATGTCCCAAACACCTCCCTTTAGGCCCCACCTCCTACATTGAGGATCAAATTTCAACACGAGGTTTGGAGAGGTCAAATATCCAAACCATAGAACCATCCTTGACCAATTCCTAAGCATCATGTATCTTTCTGGTTAAGTTATATAAAAATATTTTTCAATGAAAATGTTTTAGCCCCTCTTGCATGCAGACCTTCCAGGTAAAAGGAATGGATAATAGCAGGGGATGATTTTTAACATGTAAAGTTATGATTGCAAAATGGGACACACTGATTATGAAACAACAGAGCGAAAACAAAGACCCCAGCACCCAGGGAGCTGTGAAGGCTTTGATGGTCTTTGTCTTTGGGAACTGCTTCTGGAAGCTT
>CM052436.1:186644426-186699492 GCA_028533085.1 Varecia variegata | reverse complement strand
TGCCAAAAGAAGCATAGCAGGCCTGAGACTGACGTTCTTAGAAAGACCTGTTCACAAATGTGGCTTTTGACTGGCGTTTGGGAACATTGATTTGGGGAGGGTCCCTACCATTCTTGGAATGATAAGAGTGGCTCAGTGCACTAAACCATTTGTACAATGTGGCTTATGCCAAACACCTGCTTTCCTTCTGGGAGTCTGGAATTTTGGCACCCGCTAGGCAGAGTGTGCCTAAGCAACTCTGAGAAAAACCTTGGACCCCTGGGCTCAGGCGAGCTTTCCTGGTGGACAACAGTTCACACCTGTTGTCACAGTTTGTTGCTGGAGGAATTAAGCACGTCCTGTGTGATTCTACGGGGAGAAGGCTCCTGAAAGCTTGGGCCTGCTTTCCTCTGGACTCTGTCCCACGCCCCTTTCCCGTGTTGATTTTGCTTTGTACCCTTTCCTTGTACGACAGCACAGCTGTGAGTCCTCCTAGCAAATGTTGAACCGGGGGTGGTCTTGGGGACCCCAACACCGTATGGAAAAAGAAAAAGGATTCAAGATATTTATAGGAAGGAAGAAGACAGGACAGTACAAGAAGATGGGGGAAAAGGGACAAAGAAAAACAATGGGGGTAGGAGTCAATAGTGGTAGGACTGAACTTAGTCTCCTCTGGGGCTGCTGTACCCAGTGGGAATTCAACGGCTCACAACACTGTTCAGAGGACAATCCTCAGATGTCCCCGGCACAACACAACTGACTATCCCAGCAAAACAGAATGGCCAATGCTCCCAACTCTACTGGGAAACATGAGCAGAATTGATAATAATTCTGTACAGAGATGTGCAAGGTTTGAGAGTGTCTGTCCATTTTGTGAAACTTTTGAAACCACTTTGTGAGGCAGGATTTGTTCCTAATTAACAGAGCATTTAAAGGCTGCCTACTTCTGGAGTCAAAATTAATCGCACCATCTGTTTATACTTCCTTGATAAAACTTATGATCTGCCATGTATGTTGGTTCACTGTGCACATCCCTCTTTTCCACTTGACTCTGATTTCCTTGAGTGGGCATGGGCTTACTCTTTTGTTTTTTTCTCCTCTTGTCTTTTTTTTGGAAGGTGGGACAGAGGATAATCTTTTCTAATGATAAATTCATTGTGGGAAAATAATGAAAATAAAACAAAAAATCACCCGTGATCCCTATTTTAATCACTTCTATATCCCACTGAAATTCCAGAACAGTTGTTCTTGCACACAGTAGTTGTTCAACCAACACTTATTGATCTGTTGTTAGCTAAAAGTGCTAGCTATGACAGCACCTTCCTTAAGGGGCTGTCAGGAGCATTGAGAACGGATGTAAGTGAACTTTGTAAACTGCAAAGTACTTTGTAGATCTAAATTAGGCATTTTAATTATGCATCCTCAACTTGACATTTATTTAAGAAAATCTTTGAGAAGATAACTGAGTTTTCCAAGTGACCTGATGATCCGCATCTTGCAGGGGGTGCTGTACACAGGCCTAGACTCTCCCATGTATAGATGAGAAAACTGAGGCTCAGAGAGTTTTAAAGACTTACCTAAGGTCCCATAAATACGTTTGTACCTATGTCAATCAGTGGTTTCTCCTCAGAATTAAGATCTGACTTTATAATTTGTTCTTACTTAATTTCCATTTGTAATAGTCTTAAAGTTATTAATAGTTTTTTCTCTTCTTTCTTCCTTTTTGCTTTTACTTATCAAAATTGACACTAACCTTCAACACCCCAAAAAAGCAGAGTTGCATGAGCACTGAAATCAGATGGACTTGGGTTTGAATCCAAGCTCTACTTCTTAGGAGCTGGGCAACTTTGGGCAAAGGACTTAATTTCCATGCGCCTTACTCATCTGCAAAATGCAGACAATAATATCTACCTTCTAAAGTTAGGAAGATTAAAGACATTAATAATATATTTGGAACACCTCGCTCTGTGCCTGGCCCCGTGCAGATGCTCTATAGATGATAGCTGAGTATTGTTGTCATTATCATTATTGCTATTAATATTAGTAGCAATAATAAGTTGAAACAGGAGGAGGAAGAATCACAAATTTTGGCCGTGTTATCACTTGGAGAACCCTAGTGGAACTGGTCTGGCAGGTCACTTGTGAAACTAGCATCCAAATGTCTTTCCCCCAAGAGATCACAAAAGCAAAATATTAGAGTCAGCAATTCCCACCTCTGAGATGAGGCACTGAGTAGACTCAGCAGTCCCATCCAGGTGAGAGATTTCTTTTCAGTATCAGCTTCACTGTCTACCTGTGACTCACTAAACCTGGAGACAAGGGATAAAAATGACTGATTTTGTCATAGCATCTCATGGATGAGTGTGCGTGATGAGGACAAAAGCAACTAGGAACCAAGCCCTGTATTAGGGTGGGGAAGGGAAAATTAAAACTTCAGTGAAGAGAAGGAGGGATGATCTGAAACACGCAATGTATGGAGACGACACGTGTCAGCTTGAGATCAAGAGTGATGATGATACTTTCTTAACTCAGGTACCTCTGAGAGAAACACCAATACTTGGGGTCCAGCAGTAGTAGATAGAAAATGTGACAAAAGAAAAAAAACAAAAAAAAAAAAACAAACAGAAAAGGCCCAGAGTCAGAGAGCTGGGAGGGAGCTCAGAGGTCACCTAGTCTAGTCAGTTTCACGCTGAGGCCACAGGGGTCTTCAGAGATGCTTCAGGGATGCCGCATGTCATGAAGTATTTCTTGCCAAGAGAATGGTTTGCTGCGCTGTTTGAGGAACCTATTCAAACTTTTAATTTGTTTTTGTTCCAGTGCTAAAGATTTTAAAACCAGTGCCTATCTCTTATAGGTGGGAATCTAAAACCCAGAGAGGACAATTAACTTGTTCAAAGTTGTTTCCCTGTCCCATGTAGGGACAGGAGACAGACACACTAGTTACTCATTCCCGTTTACAGATGATGCCAGATGTAGGACTCTACCTTCCCAGACCTAAAGGAAGTCTTAATGGGAGCTCTTCTCTTGTCATTAGTTGGTGGGGTTCAGAGGGCTTCAGTATTTGGGGATGGGAGGGTTTCTGCTTCCTGAAACATGACCTCCTAAGACAGCTCTTGCCCACTTACACCAGGACTGACCTCTCACCTCCGGTCTCCTGATCCATGCTGGGCTGGCCCAGTTTCCTTTTCACTTTTGGCCACTCACCTTCCTGCCCTTCTGGGTTTGGCTTGGGCACCTAACCTGAGATTGAGTGAGAAGTGCCTGGACTCCTCCAGCCCCTGTTGTATTGGCTCACACTGGGCCTGAATGGGATCCACCTGCTTGGAATGCTCTAAGGTAGCTAATTGATTCCATTTATAAGAGTCCTCAAGTTCGTGAAGCTGGTAGAAAACTTTGTGATCATTTAATTGAATCCCCTAATTTTGCAGATGAATAAACTGGAGTCCAGGTGATTCACACAGTTATACCACAAAACCAGGATTCAAATTCAGGTCTCCTAATTCTAAATCCAATAGACACACCATCATTCTCCCATTTAATTCAACTCAGCTTAAATCAGACTGTGCTTGTAGAATGTCTACTCTGTGTAGGAGTGGAAGAGAAGTAGGACAGACACATAGAAAGAAGCAGAAATTGTGAATCAATCCAAAAGAAGCTGCAAGGGAAACAAGGATGCAGCCATCACCCTCAATAAGTTTATAATTCTGAAAAAAGATAAGATAAATATATAACACAAAGCAAAATATAAGTGCTCTAAAAAGGTTTGCAAATGTCAGATTAAAGCAAAGACAGTTTAAGATGTTGGGAAAAGGCTTCAAGGAGGAGACCCATTCTGACTCCCTCCTAGCTGGCCTTTAGAGACTACAAAGCTAACACATTGACTGTCACACAAAAGAACAAGAAACTTTTCCTTGGGGCCACAGTGTTTTATTATGAAAGTAGAATAAAAACTTTGAATGTAATTTAAAGGTAAATATACATAGACAAATGAAATTTATTGACTTCTACTCATTTAATCCACATTTTTAGAATTAAATTGTCAATAATAATTGTAACAATAAGAATATCAACAAGTAAGATTTTATATATGCTTCACATGGCCCCAGGGGCAAAACTAGAGTGAGTTAAATACAACTCTCATGGCAGTTAATGTGCTAAACACCCTCCTGGACTCCCTTGCAGCTAGGGGTGGCCAACGAGACATGAGCAGGTTTCTTCCAGGGAAGGTTGTGCCACTTCTATCTCTTTCTTCCCACCTGGAACTTGTGAAACGCTTAGGGCTACACCAGTTATCACTAAAGAAGGTGGGGTAAGAAGATGGAAAGAACCTGGCTCCTGAATGGAATCCCCAAGCTGCCATACCAGCCCTAGATTGTTGTATGACATCAATTAATCCCTATTTGTTTCAGCCAAGTAGCAGAACTTTTCTGAACCCAAACCTGAATGGTTCACAGACCTTGAAAAGTCATGGGATTTCAATAAGCAGAGACAGAAGACAGCGGAAGCAGATACTATGGGTGGGGAAAGCAAGGGGCATGCTCTCGGCAAAGCAGGAGTGATCGGAGAGGGAGATCAGAAGTTGAGGAAGGCAGGCTGAAGCCAGGGATGGAAGCCCAGAGGGACTCAGAGTCTATGGATGCAGACTTCATTCTGAAAGCCGAGAGGAATTGTTGGGAGACATGAGCAGCACTGTTCTTGGGGAGTTGATGCTCATCCCTTAGCACTGAGCACCAGGTGCCTCGGTGAGCCAGCCTGGGGCCTTGTATGAGCAGCAGGGAGCGAGAGTGGATGACCTACTTTCTCCTCGTCTGCAGTGCATATGTTACATTCCTGTGGGTTAGGATGTGCATGGAACATCAGGAACCACAATACCACAAACTCACCAGCATTCTGAGGGCCTTATGTTCTGTGTCACTTTCCTCCCACCAGCAATTATCAATCACGCTAGCAAACTGCAACCAGCCAAACCTAGCCCTCTGGCTTCTAAGGTGTGCCCTGTGTTGACTGCAGCAGGCCACAAACGTCTTCTCTAAGAGTGGTCAGAGATGGAAGCGATGAGAAGACAGACATACATAAAAAATAAAACATGATCTGGGGCCACTGATAGGAAAATGAAAGCAGAAAAGATATCCGACCTAGGATGGCTCTGAACAAGTTTAAGGACCTGCAGACAGCTACACGAACGGAACCCTTCCCTGGTTTCACCTTCCCGTGTGTATGTTTCTCTGATTTCGGCACTTGAACTTCAGAAGTAGGGTGGGAAAATATTTCATACAATGTACTCCCAGTCTGCCCCAAGCTAGCTGTTTGAGCTTACAAAACAAAACAGAACAAAAAATCCTACCACTCCCTAGACTTTAGTCTCCTCACCCACCCACCTATTCATTGAGAGGTTTCTACCAGAGAAATAAGAGTCTCATCCTCCCCGGAACTGTTCTGCCCTAAGCTTCCCGTGCAGCCAGCAGAGTTGCTGCTTTCTGTACATCACACACACCAAGCCTTGTGTTGTGCGTGTTTGAATCTGTTCTGATTGTCTAGGGCAAGAATCCTGTTTTCTGCACAGTCAGTATACACACAGCAGAAACTCAGTCGATCTTTCCTGCATGGATTCGTGAGCTGCCACAGTTGTTCCTTGATAAGGGTTTTAGGAGAGGCACTCCCATGCTCCCGGCAAGTCGGCTGCAAGAGGGAACGAGGCTTAGTGCAGGTTTTCATCAGCTGTATTCCATAGAACTAGTCCCACTGGATGCTGATAATGTTCTGTGAAAGAAAGGTCCTCTGGTCAAAACAGGTTAAGAAATTTATTAACTTCACCCCACATTCCACCCGTCCGCCCATGGACATTAGCCCAGCAAGGACTCTGAGAAGTGCTATAGTTACAGATGCCTGTTTAGTTTTGTGTAACCTAGAATTGTGTAACCTATTTATCCATGGAACCTGTGCTTGGAAAACACCCATAAACACAGTTTGAGAAACACTGGCTTCCTGTAAATGGTTTCTACCGTGCAGTGTTCACTTAGAAGTCATTGTTAAAGGTGTGAAAAGCTCCTGTAGGACCAAAAATCATCAGTCACTGAATAACCATGGACAGGACATGGAAATGGAGGTAGATGTAAGAATTCAGACCATTATTGTAACTACTATCTCGTTCAGTTAACAACTGCTCAACAGCAACTGATGAATGATCTGCTGTGTGTCCAACACAAAGGGTATAAATGCAAATAAGACGGAGTCCTCTCTCTCTGCAGGAGATTGTTACCTAAAGGGGAAGAGAAAGCAAGGACAGGATGATGTGCTGAGTACTACTAATATAAGCAGATGTTTGGGAAGGCAGAAGAAGGTATCTGGGCAAAATCATGACGGAAACTAGACCTTGGATAATAAAAATAATAACAACATTAATGGCAATACCTTCATATAGTGCTAACCATGTACAAACACTGTGCTGAGCACTTTATCTATATTAACCCATTTAAACCTCACAACAGTTTTATCAGTTACCTTTAGTGCCTGCATTTTACAAATGAGATCATTGAGGCTCAGAGAGTCTAAGTAAGTAATTTGCCCAAGGTCACACAGCTAGAAACGTGGCACCCTTGGGATTCAAACTCAGGCAGTCTGGCTATAGAGTCCCTGCTTTTCAGCACTAGGCTGTCCTGCCTTTCTAGGGATGAGTAGTCTACCACATGGGAAAGGACAGAAACCTTCCAGGCAAAGGGAATAGGGAAAATAGCAAGCAATTCTGTGTGCATGAAACTCGGACTCTCAAATCTATGCCAGGAAGTTTTCTGACTGTACCCTGTGGACTTGGGTCCTGAGACCTTTGCACAAATGTCCTTCAGGCAAGAAAGGAAAACACGAGCCTTTAGGGGAATCTGGAAGTGTAGCTCAAAGAAACCTCCATGAATTTCTTTTGAAGTCTTGCACCGCCCTCTGAAAAATTCATGAGAATTCTCTATTTTACACCATAAGAAAATTGCATTGATTTCTTATAAACAATGTTAACCACTTACCAGTTCAATTAATATTTTTACATGGAAATCCAGGAATACATGCCGCTGTGTCTCCTGTGCCTCGGGTATCCCTGGCAACCTACTTGCATCCCCAACTCCCAGCTGGAGGCAGAGCTGTAAACAACAGGAGGGAAGTCGTTTAAGATGTCTGAGCCAGGGATAAACAGAGAACATTCCGGCTGTCAAGAGATAACTCTTCAGAATAGCAAGATCCTAGGAAAAGCTTAAATACCCATCAAGAGGGAACTGGTTAAATCAATTACATTCATTCAATAGAATACTGTGGTACTTTAAAAAACAATGCAATCGATCAGCATATATAGGTACCGGAAGCTCTCTAAGTCAGCGTATTAAATGAAAAGAGCAAAGTGTGGACCCGTGTGTACAGTGCATTCCCATATGTGTGTGAGATTTAGAAAGTGTGTGTGTTTTGGGGTATCCCTATATACATGTGCTTGCAGAGGCAGAGAAAAATTTTGGAAGGGTAACAACAGTGAGCCCCTCGGAGGAACCGTACTGGGAACGCCAAGCGAGAGAACTCATTTTTTGTCCTGTACCCTTTACATTTCCACCATGTGCATGTATTACCTTTTCAAATGAAAGAAGTACTTTCGTGAATATTAAACTGTTTTAAACTGAAAAGTTAAAAAAATAATTTTTAATTAAGAGAAAATTTGAAAAGAACTCTGGCAGTACATCATGACTGGTGGATGGGAAAAAAAGTCATGGCAGTCTTCCCTTGGTATCCAAAATCCATAGATACTCAAGTCCCTTATATAAAATGGTGTAGTATTTGCATGTAACCTACACACATCTTCCCGGATACTTTAAACCATCTCTAGATTACTTATAATACCTAATGGAATGTAAACGCTATGTAAATAGTTGTTACATTGTATTTGTGTTATTTTTATTGTTTTGTTTTGTTTCCGAGGATATGGAACCTGTGGATATATAAGGCCAACTACAAGGAAAGACCTATTAAAAAGCCACTGTCCTAGCAAGATGGCAAAAGTGGACCAAGGAAGTGGCACTGGGATAAGAAGATTGAGAGCTATTTAAGCAGTAGAAACTACAGCATTTGGCAACTAGTTAGTTGTGTGGGGTATAACAGAGGTAGAAGTTAAGAGTAACTTCAGTGCTAGGAGAAACAGAGGAAGATGTTCACTAGGAGAATGCACGCGAGAGAAAGAGCCAGAATGTGGGGAGGATAATGAGTTCAGTTTGGGACATACTGGGTTTGAGGTATCCTAGGACATTCGGATAAAGGTGACCTATTAGAAATGTGAGTGTAGGATTTATGACGATGAACACCCTTACATCATCGATGGTAACTTCCTAAGTTCTAACAATAAAGAATGAAATGCGGTTACCTTTCTGTGCAGTGAGGAGTTAACTCAGCGGGCCCGAAATTGCCATCCTGAGAAAGGTGGGCTTTGCTGGGCTGGCCCTTGGCTGGCTCCTGCGAACCTGCCCAGTAAACAGTTCCCCGCACTGATGTGAAACTTGCCCTAAATTGGAAGGGTGGCTCACTGCACCTGGCCTGTGTGTGCAAACAATCTGGCTTATGCTGAGTACCTGTTGTGTGTCTGGAAGTCTGGAATTTTTGTACCTGCCAGGCAGAGGGTTCCTCTGTGACCCAGTCCCCCCAGAAACACCGGGCACTGAGTGAGCTTCCCTGGTAGACAATGTTTGATGTGCATTGTCACAGTCTGTTGCTGGAGGAATTAAGCACATCCTGTGTGACTCTACTGCGAGGGGACTCAGATGCTTGCTCCTGGTTTCCTCTGGACTTCCCCCTGGTACCCCTTTATTGACTTTGCTTTGTGTCCTTTCCCATAATAAATCTTGGCCGTGAGTACAACTATCTGCTGAGTCCTTCTGGGAAATGACCGAACCTGGAGTGGTCCAGGGGACCCTCGACACACCTTCCCCCAGGTGGGGGATGAGGTGGGAGATACACTCAAAATCTAGATCTGCATGGCCTTTTTCCTCACCATCTGCGAATATCTCTCGGTCACAGTTGCAAATGAAGATATAACTTTTCAATGTTCATCTAAAACAGGCCCAGAGTTTCTCAGAAAAAAGGTGTGGTACAAGTGAGGTGTGATCCCGCAGCTACACCTGTCTTGTGACAGAAGTCTTACTGGCTCTGCCGCGTGCCTCAAACCCAGCTGCTCATCCCTGGGAGCTTTAGCGAAGTGCTTGGTGATGACTGCGTGGCCTCTAAGTGCCTATTAATTCCAACAGTCTGCGACTCCATGATTGCTCTGTACTGGAATGATCTGGGATTCTCCCAAGACAAATCCCACCCAAGGAAACAAAGGCTTATGGTCGCAAAGCCTGTAGAAGGAGGTGCAGGGTGAATCCTCCCCCGCCGGCCAGAATGCAAAGCAGCCCCAATTAACAGGTGATGAGTAAAGTGTGATGCTCCAGAGACTTTTGATCTCTCTAATCCCCACGCTGTCCAGTCCAGGAATCTCTCATTCTCCCAGCCGGGGCTCCATGGGGTCTCAGTCATAAAGGTGTGTCTCGGGGAGGAGCTGCTAGGACAGCAATGGTTCCTTGCACTGGCTCTGCTCTGCCAACTGCCAAGGTCCCAAAGTACTAAGCGATGCTTCTTTGAGAAATGTCGGGGGGTTGGAGGGCCTTTTTGTGTTGTAAGTCACAGTGTTTTTTGCAGCCACACCTTATAAGATGATATCACCAGCTGGGGTAAGGGACGAGACCTGGCAAGCCCTTCACTGTCCACCCCCATCAGCCAAGGGACTGACCTCCTTCCTAGAGCTTCGACAGTGGCCACATGGACTTTTCCTTTGTATTCTCTCCCAACACTCCTCACTCCTCCCAGGAACACATAACATCACTAGTCTTGAAAGTGACAACCCCACTCAACTATAGGTAAAGCCATTACTGTGTTACAAAGGGTACAACCAGAGTGCTACTCACAGTTTCATACCTGCATAGATAAGTAGGTCACTGATTTTCCGATACAATTACAGAGACCATCTAAGTCTTTGTAAGACTGAGTTGTTTCTTAGAGAATCCTTAGTCTTAATTCTTTCATATAGTTATCTGAGTCTAGCCTTGCCTATAATCTGGGTCTTTCTGTTGGCAGTTTACTAAGAAATCTCTATTTTCTTCTTAGTTTCACCCAAATTCTGCTTCTACTCAAATTAGAATAGTCCCTCTGTATTCCTTTCCCTTGCAGAAACACCATTGTTCTGAGTGGTTAAGAGCCAGAAGGGCTTGGTTTCAGATGCTACCTGTGGACCTTGGACAGCCTACAGACCTCTCTGAGCTGCATTTTCCTCACCTGTAAAACGGGGAGGCTGTGAGGAGTCCATGCATAATTCATGTGCTGCCCTCGCCTTGTGCCGTCCCCACAGCCGGCACTGAATAGACGGGAGCTGCTATTATTATGTCACTCACCACAGCTAAGGCTCTCTGAGCCTCCAGTGCTCCTTGCTCTCTGAAGCTCAGGTGTTAGGGGCCCACACACTGACAAAAGTATTGGCATTTTCTGCCGTTTCTTATCTTTTATTAACTCACTACTTGTTTTGTCTTCTCTTATTCCCTTATAGATTATTCTCTAAGACGTCTGAGTTCTGTTGGCATTTGTGCCCTTGGTTTAGTGATCTTTGTCCCACGTACGCCCTCTACACTCCCTTCGTACCTATTCTTAATGCTGTCGTCTCTAGTTGATGAAATGTACATAGAGAATGCCACAGCAGTGTTTTCATGTCACATTAACTGTTTCTTCCCATGAGTCACTAGGAGTTAACAACAAATGAGGACTTCTGTAGAAAGAGTTTGTTTCCTGATTTAGTTCTGAGTTCCATAATACCTATGACAAGGGATTAGGGTTGATTGAGATATCTAAATGACCAATTTCCTTTTTATGAGAATATAAGTCACAGGCATTCTAGATGCTTCTTTCCTCCTGACCTTCTGTTCAAGCCCCACCCTTTCTGCCAGAATAACAATAGTCATATGATACATTGTCTACCTGTGTGGGTTTCTGGGATCTGCGGGGGGCAGGGGGAGCGAAATAAGTATGAAACCCCTATCACAAATCTAGCCAGGGTAGCTCCAAGGAAATGCAAAAGGGATCTCTCAAGTGTTAGATTCAAGAAACAGTAAGGTTTAGCCATCAGGCAAATGTGAATCAGAACCACAAGAAGATACCACTTCATACCCACTAGGATAGCTATCCTCAAAAAGACAGATAATAACAAGTGTTGGTGAGGTTGTGGAGAAATTGGAACCCTCCTACAAGGCTAGTGAGAATGTAAAATGGTGCAGTTGATTTGGAAAACAGCATGGCAGTTCTTCACAAGGTTAAACATAGTTACGATATGATCTAGCAATTACCCTCCTAGGTATATACCCAAGAGAAACGTCCACATATGTCCATGCAGAAACTTGGGCATAAATATTCACAGTAGCATTATTCATAATTCACAAGGTTAAACATAGTTACGATATGATCTAGCAATTACCCTCCTAGGTATATACCCAAGAGAAACGTCCACATATGTCCATGCAGAAACTTGGGCATAAATATTCACAGTAGCATTATTCATAATAGTCAAAAGGTAGAAATAACCCAGATGTCCATCAACTGATGAACAGATAAGTAAAGTGTGCTATATCCATACAGTAGAATATTATTCAGTAATAAAAAGGAATGAAGTACTGATCTATGCTACAACATGGATGAACCTGGAACACATTATGTAAAGTGAAAGAAGCCAGCCACAAAAGACCACCTATTGTATTGTTCCTTTTATATTAAATGTGCAGAATAGGCAAATATGCAGAGACAGAAAGTAGATCAGTGGTCACCTACAGCTGGGGAGGGCTGGGGGGAAATGAGAGTGCCTACCAGTCAGCACAGGATTTTTCTTTAGGGGGATGGAAGTGTTCTAAAATCAATTGTGGTGATGGTTTCTCAAGTCTGTGAACATACTCACAACCACTGAATTGTATACGTTAATTAGGTGAGTTGTATGGTGCATGAATTATATCTCTAGAAAGCTGTTATATTAAAACTAAATTCAAAGACACAATACAGGATCTTATCTTGATAATAAAGACAATATCAAAAGATAGTTTGGATAACTGAAAACCCCTAGGCAAAACTTCTCATCAGTGTGAAACTGGAAATGTGTGCTCTAGGGAGAGCACTCTAAGAAAATCCAAACGTTCTGAAACAGATAAAAATGGATCATCTAAAAAGATATATCAGTACCACCTTACCTAGGCTGCTTTAAATTATTCTATAAGCCAATCTGGATTGTTCAGAAAAAAATATTTATAAGGTAAAAGATAAACCTGTACCCAATGCTATATAGCAACCGAACCAAGTAAAGATGTTATTGGACCACTGTTGTACTCTGTGCCTTGTGAACAACCCGTAAATCATTCTAATCCCTGCCTAGGAGTTGTTTATAGTATCTGGTTTAGCACTCTGCCTGTAACCTGGCAACCAAAATCAGTTTAGCCATCTGTCTCAAATGTTCTCAGTTCACCTCTTACCATGAGTAACAAAAGTAAAAGATGGTGCTCCTATATTAAGTAATAACCAACTGAAAAAATATAATAAATAAGGCCCTACTGACAATGGCAAGAAGGAATACCAAATGTGTGAGATGTACATCTGGGAACTGTAAAATTTTACAGAAGAACATAAAAGAGAAGACCCAAATAATAGGAACAATACTCTATGTTCTAGGATGGAAGAATTCAGGATCGAAAAGAAATCAATCCTCTCCAAATTATTCCATGGATTCAATATAATTCCAGTGAAAATCCCAGTGGAAGCAAGAGTGTGTGCGAGTATGTGTGGATGTGAGCACAGATGGGCATGTGTGCACATGCATGTAGATAAGCACGTTTGCACGGTTTGGACAAATTGATTCTCATTTTCTTTTTCTTTTTTTTTTTTTCTATTTTTAGTAGAGACGGGGTCTCGCTCTTGCTCAGGCTGGTCTCGAACTCCTGACCTTGAGTGATCCTCCCATGTCCCATGTCGGCCTCCCAGAGTGCTAGGATTACAGGCGTGAGCCACCGCGCCTGGCCCTCTCAAGTTTTCTTGAATGAGCGGTAGCCAAGGATTTTTTTAAGAAAACAATAACAGTGGGGGTGGAATGAAGGAACATCTTCTACAAAATTAAAGGAAAAGAATAGAGTCCAGAAACAGACCCCTTTATTTATAAGAAATTTGTCAATGGTGTTGGGACAACGGGCTAGCGCAAGAGGCCATGGCCCGGCTTTCTGCTGGGGAGGCCTCCGGCTGAAATCTCCATTGCACGGAGAGCTCTTATGTGAAATTGAAATTGAAATGCTCTAGGCCTATAGCTTAGCTAAAAATCTGTTAACAAGCACCCAGACATCAAGACGTCTAGATGTCAAGTCCAGGTCAATGGCAGTTATAGAATAGTTAAACTGTCATGTAAGGCAGGGTTGGAAGCTATTGTACTAATGACATGACTTCTCACATTGCTGGGTTTGAAAACTCACGCAGAGGAGATACAGTAGACTGCGCTAATCCAGTCCTGGCTGCCTAATCTCTGCAATCCCAAGTGAGCCTCAGAGGGGTAGTGGGCCCTAGGGAGTTGTGACAACTTCCCTTCAAGGTGTCTTTTACCTAAGTAAATGCTTGCCACCACTGTCTACACATTGAGTGTCTTAATTTCTGCTGACCCAGAAACCAACAAGGTGTTGGCCTCCCATAACTCTCCATTTGCAAAAGTGCAAAATTAAATCTCTATTTACTCTAGACACAAAAGTTAATTCCAAATAAATTCACCTTCTGATGCAAGGAATTTCATCTACTGAAATACTCATAAAAAGTGTATCATGATATATATAAAAGAATATTTATTATAGCAATATTTCTATTGGCCAAAAGAGTAGAAAACAATAATCATGATAATATAAGTTGAGGACTTACTGTGAGACTGGCTTTTCTTGAAGTTTTTTACACGGAGTTCCCCATTTGCTCTTCACAACAACCCTATGAGGTAGGTGGTATTATTATTTCCATTCTACAGACAAGGAAACAGAAAGGTTATGTTACTATCCAAGGTCATACAGCTGTGTTTGAACTAGGGATGTCCAGCTCCAAAGCTCTCTCTCTTAACCAGCACTTGTTACTGCCTCAATCCAAATATCCATTGTTCATTCATTTAAAAAATATTTGTTGAGCATTATCATGCTCTAGGCACTGTGCTAAGCGCTGGAGACACAAAAGCAGACATGGTCCCTACCCTCATTGAACTTGTAGTCTAATAGGGGAGGAAAGGCACACAAAATACGTAACTATAAACTGTGATGGGTACAAGGAAGAAAGGACATATAGTGCTTTGCTATGAGGCCATTTCGTATGTCACATGATGAAGCCCAGGGTTCAGGGAAGACTCCCTGGCGGAAGTATCATCAGAGCTGAGATCTGATGGGGGAGTAGGTTGGGGCAGGTGTGTGTGTGTGTCTGTGTATCAGTGCAGAGAACAGCTTGTGTAATGACCCCATGGCCAGAGGGAATGTGGTGTAATCACTTATCCCCGTAACTGCAAGCACCATTTTAGCACCCTGGCTTCTGAGAAACCCATGCGTGCCATCTGTTTTTTGCAATCTCCCAGTTAGAAGATTCTAGAGCTTGGGAGGGTGGCGGGTTATGGCAGTTTTGGCCCTGCCTCTAGGGGATGGGAGGGGAGGAGGAGCAGATACATTCCAGTTGCTGGGCTGGGGCTTAGCATTCTCTGCATGCAGACAGCACTTTTGGTAACACACATCTGCGGGGTGGAATGAGTCTGATCTGGTCTACAGAGAGGCCACTCCTTATGACCAGACCTTCAGACACGCTCCCCTCCAAAAAGGAGAGACAAAGGTGGACCAGGACAAACAAATGGCCAGAAGCAGAAGCTACTGAGAAGCTTCGCAGCTGAGAAGTCCCGGCTGCTTCAGACACAATCACGTATCCCCCCATCCTCAACTAGAAAACAAGTCTCCCCAGACTCAATTCCCCGTCACTCCATAAGCACTTGCAGGAGCAAGGTACGGGCTTGCACGCTGCAGGCAACAGAAGGAAATACTGTATTTACCTGTCTCATAGGGCCTCATATCCTTTTTGGAATAAGGAGCAGTATAAATTAATAAACACAACAGGAAAAGCAAAGGCATACACACATAAAAAGATCAAATTCTACATAAAATATCTTGTGAACAGAACCATATTAAAACAAACCAACCAAAATACCACAAATAGTAAAAGGAGTGGAAAGAAATATTTGTATAAAAAGTGTAAGTTATGTTTTGCCTCACGAGTGTGGAATTATATAGGGTTTTTTTTTAATCTACATTTTTATATTTCCCGAAGTTCCAAAATAGCACAGACTACATTTTTAATGGCAAGATAATAAACTTTATATAAATCCATTCCTGAATTAACTCAAGTTCAGACACTCCCCAAGTGTCTGTTGCAACAGGCACGGTTCTGGGCGCTAGAATTCGGCAATGTGTTTGGCATCTCAAGGATCAGGAAGGGCAGCGTGGCTGAGGCAGAGGGAAGGAGGAAGGGGTGGAAAGATTGGAGAGTAACAGGCTCATGTTGGTCCTTGTAAAACATCAAAAGATTTTGGATTTTCTTCTAAATGAAATTAAACAAACACTAAGCAACAGTTAAATGCCCTTGTAGGAGAGATAGCAAAACAGTATACTTGTATAATTTCATGGTCCCAATATTATTCAGAGGAAGGTGGGGACACTGGGTAGCCACACTTTAGGGAAGGTGTCAAAGGAGCAGGAAACACAGGCTGGACCTCAGGGACCACAGATGGGTTGGGAAGGCCACATGCGGAGAGGACATGCCACAGCCCTTTCTTTAACAAAGTCAAAACCAAAAGAGCTGACTCTTAGAAAGAAGGAAGCTCCGTGTTGATAATGGACAACTAGACCTTTTATTGGAGATTAAAATATGTAAAAAAAAATGATGAAAGGGAATTGTCAAAGCATTGTCTGATGTACCTGTAGTTGCTCCCTTAAGAACCTAGAGTCCGTTAAACCTCTGGCTCTTAAGAACACTCACACTGGAGAGGAAAAGGAAATCCCACTTAGGGAGCTGCCCAGAACTTTTGTGCTTTTGTGAACCTATGGAACAATAAGGAAGAGCTTTCAATTTCTTTTTTTCTCTTCTGCTTTCTCGGAATGCTTTCAAGTGAGACCCGCCTGGCCACCAGATACAGGCTTTTGATTGAACACAACACAACCGTAGGCTGTGCATTCTGAAAAGAGGAGTGGGGCTTGGCTCCCTGAGTCATTATAAAAGGGTACAATTTTAGAGTACTTCAGGGACAGATAAAGGGCCAAGCACAACACTGGGTCAACTCTGAGGGTCACTCAACCAGCAATTACTGCACAAAGGGCAAGGGAAGCAGGGAAGGGGGAGGAGGCCAGGGTGGTGTTATACAAAGTGACTAAAGAGTTCTTGTTTTATGTCCTAACAGAGGCCTGGCACTACTGACTCCCAACCTAGCAACAGAAAGCAGCCCAGGAGGTTCATTCCTCCCTCACGTCTGACAAGAGTCCCTCCAACAATACCAGGTAAGCCTGGCAGTATGCGCAAAGAGTATGATAAAGTGGAAACCCTTCTTAAAAAAACAAAAAGGCAGCCAAGGGAGATTCTCTTCTTCCCTTCTGGGCCTGAGACTTTCATCACTCCACAAGAGATACTAGGGTAGTGGGGTGGCATTGGCATGGGGGACCCTGCCACAACCAGCAGCCCAGCCCAGGAAGCCTCTCTATGCCCATGGGCCTGAAACTCCATTCCCCCCATCCAGAGACATGAGAGGTGGCCATGTGGTACCAACAGAAGGGATTCTGCCACAAGTTCATGACCTACATGCTTCTTTGTCCCCATGGGCCTAAGATGCCACTCACCAACTAAGAAACACCTAGTGATCCTGGTCTGGGGAAACCTCTTCTGCCCCTTCAGGCAGAAGTTGACCCGATGTTGTGCTTGGCCCTTTATCTATCCCTGAAGTACTCTAAAATTGTGCCTTGTACCCTCTTATAATGACTCAGGGAGCCAAGCCCCACTTGTCTTTTCAGAATGCACAGCAGGGACATATGGGAGCCCCAGAAGTACCAGACACACCAAAGAGACGCAAATAACATTGCAGGGGCTCTGAAAATGAAACTGTCATTGCAACCACGGCCCACAGAAGTAGCCCAGGACCTGTGTGCACAGTGATGTAAGCACAGTGAATGCCTACTAAAATAAAAAGATTTAAATAGAACCCTGAGTAGCCTAACATAATAGACAAAATGTCAAGGATACAATAAAAAAAAATCATCCATTATACCAAGAACCAGAAGGATCACAATTTGAGTGAGAAAAAACACCCAATCAACTGATGCTAACCAAGATGAATTAGATGTCAGAATTATATGACAGGGATGTTAAAGCAGTTGTCATAAAAATGTTTTACCAATCAATTATAATTCTCTTAAATGAAAAAATAGAAAATCTCAGCAATAAATAGAAGTTATAAAAAAGAACCAATGAAAATTATAGCACTGAAAATACAAAAATAGAAATAAAAATCTCACTGGATGATATCAATATTAGAGAGGAGATGACATAACAGAATCAGTGAATTTGAGTACAGACTAATAGAATTTAACCAATGTGAACAACAGAGAGAAAACAGACTGAAAAGAAAAATAATGAACAGCACCTATGGGGCTTGGGACAATAACATAAAAGCCAACATTTCTATCACTGCAGTACCAGCAGGAGACGAGAATAAGAGAAGCTAAAATAATATTCAATAAACAATGGCTGAAAACTTTCCAAATTTGGCAAAGACACAAACCTATGGATTCAAGAAGCTGAGCAAACCTCAAAGAGGATAAATCCAAAAAAATCCACAATAAGACATATAATAATTAAATTTCTGGAAATGAGAGACAAAAAAAAATTTTTTTAAATCAGCCAGGGAAGAACTATGCATTACTTACAGGGGAACCCAATCTGAATGACAGCATGACAGGAGATTTCTCATCTGAAGCCATGGAGGCCAGGTGGAAGTGGCACATTTTTTCAGTGCTGAAAGAAAAAGACTGTCAATAATGAATTCTATATCTGGCAAAATTATCCTTTATGAATAAAGGGGAAATAAAACCATTCTCAGACATAGGATGGCTAAAAGAATTTGATACTAGCAGACATATCCTTAAAGACTGGCTAAAGGTGACCAGGCATGGTTGCTCATGCCTGTAATCCCAGCGCTTTGGGAGGCCAAGGCAGGAGGATTGCTTGAATCTAGGATTTCAAGACCAGCCTGGGCAATACAGTGAGACCCCATCTCTAAAAAAAGAATACATACTTTTTAAATTAGCCAGGTGTGGTAGCATGTACTTGGAGTCCCAGCTACTCAGATGTCTGAGGTAGGAGGATTGCTTGAGCCCAGGAGTACAAAGCTATGCTCTTGCCACTGCACTCCAGCATGGGCAACTGGCTAAAGGAAGTTCTTCAAATAAAAAAGGAGATTATTATAAAAGAAGGAATCTTGGGTCAGGCGTGGTGGCTCACGCCTGTAATCCTAGCACTCTGGGAGGCCGAGGCGGGAGGATCTCTTGAGCTCAGGAGTTTGAGACCAGCCTGAGCAAGAGTGAGACCCTGTCTCTGCTAAAAATAGAAAGAAATTATATGGACAGCTAAAAATATATATAGAAAAATTAGTCGGGCATGGTGGTGCATGCCTGTAGTCCCAGCTACTCGGAAGGCTGAGGCAGTTGGATTGCTTGAGCCCAGGAGTTTGAGGTTGCTGTGAGCTAGGCTGATGCCATGGCACTTTAGCCTGGGCAACAGAGTGAGACTCTGTCTCAAAAAAAAAAAAAAAAAAAAGAAAAGAAAAAGAAAAAGTAAAAAAATAAAGGCTTAAAAGAAAAAGAATAAAAAAGAGACAGACCCAGCTGGCATTGCCCCTTTCCCCCCTTTTCTATTTCTTCCTGTCCTGAACCATTGTTTAATGACTGGCTGAGTCAATTTGTGGCCATGGAAACAAAAGCCCACCTTCCAAAGGGAGGTGAAATATAAAGGCCTAATTCTTGATAGCAACGTTTAGCTGCTGAACCAATACCAGCAACTGCCTGATTCAGATGTCTTGCCATGTGATTAAAATAAATCTCTGCTTTCTTAAAGGCATCCCAGGTGGCATTCTGTTACGTTTCCTAACTGGCAGAGCAGTCAGGTTTCCGAAGGACAGGGCTCTGGCCCTAAGCCAACACCCACGTTGCCTCCATAGCTGCCACAAGGTGCCTCCTCTAGTCTCTTTCTCCTCGACTCCTCCAGCTCCTGCAAGGCCCTCACCTTAGGTCATGCCCACTTGGGAACAATCTCATCTCCTTGTTGGTCAAGACCCCAAAGACCCAGTTTTAAAACTTCTTAGACCCCCAGGCTGTTTCAGTGTTCAGTCTGGGGAACATTCGTCGGTCAGACACTGGCAAAACTGTAGCGATGGAATGCTGACCTCATCTCTAGGTCACATGTCTCCCTCTCCAGGGCGAAGTAGTCAAACCCACCCAGAGTCACAGGGTCATGCTTTAATTATAGGAAAACCACAAATTACATATAATCGGAACCTGTAAACACACAGTAGCAGGAAGGATGCTCCATCACAGTCCTCAAGTCCCACCTGAGTCCTCTCCAGGCAAACACCCCTGTTCCGTCGGCTGTCCCTATTCAGGATGTGGTGTTTAGCGCCCGGGCCATTCTGTACATGCTTTTCAGAATGGACTCCAGTCTGATTCTCCTGCAGGTGTGCCGCTGCGGGAAAAGAAAAGGCTGGCCCACTTGCTAATCCGAATGGCATGAACTCTTCTCACAGCACAGAACCACCAAAGCATCAAAACAAGACACACTGCCTGGAGCCCAGTGCCTGTGGTCACAGCTGCCTGAACATGAAGTGCAGCCAAACAGAAATAAATTTTTTTTGTCACTAATTGGCACTAGGAGGCCTTAGCACCAGGGATCAGTTGATCTAGCTTCTAGATCCGATTTGTGTGATCTTGGACAAATCACTGTTATGGGAAAACTTCAGCTAAAACACCCTTCTGGCCTCAAGACCTTCTAGCATCACCATACAGTGATTTCTCCCCCACCATGAGAAGCAGCTGAATTGACAAACTGAGAGTGATGTCTGTTGCTGCCCTCGCATTTTCGCTGTGTCAGTCAGTAGCACCTTTCTTCCAGGTGCTCAGGCCCCAAGCCTTGGAGTCATTCTTCATTCTTCTTTCTCTCCCACTCAACATGGAACTCATTAAATAACTTATAAGCTTTACCTTCAAAAGTCATCCCAAATCCAAGAGCTTCTCATCTTTCTTTACCAACCCCATTCCAAGCTATTGTCACCTCACACCTGGGCTCTCTTAAGATGCTCCTAACTGGTCTCTGCTGCCCTCTCACTCCCTAAACTCCATTCTCCACCCAGTGGCCAGAATGGTCCCATTAATCAGGTCCTGTCATTCCTCTGCTCTCACTTCTCCAATGTCCTCCCATCTGCCTCTGAATAAAACCGAAAGTCCTTCCCAGCGTCTCTAAGGTCCTAGTAATCGAGACCCCAGTCTCTGGTGCACTTCCATAGGCTCCGTCATTCCTTCTTCTCCAGCTCCTCAGAGACTTCACACAGCTATTCTCTCTGCCTGGAACGTTCTTCCACCATTTACCAACCCTCACTTCCTTCAGCCCTCTGTTCGCATGCCACCTGCTCAGAGAGGCCCTACATGGCACACCTTGTACCGTCTGTCTCCTCCTATTAGAACATAAGCTATTCGATGGCAGGACCTTCACTTTGTTTATTGCTGTATCCCCATCACCCTAGCATGGTGTCTGGGAATGTGCTGAATGAATGACTGAACAAATACCGTAAATGTGTATATAGCTTGCACAAAGCTGCTGTCTGACAACAGCACTGACTTGCTTTCAAAGTCTCTTGAGAAATAAAGAGACAAATTTGTACCCCAGTGTTCCAAAGATGTCAAGGAGCTCACTCTGACCCAGAAGAAGGATGGCCCAAGCTCTGCCTGTTCAGGTAGTCCTCCTCCCCAAAAGCAGCTCCTGCTGAAGGGAAGGAGTCCTATGAACCCTAAAACTGCCATAGAACACTACAAAAAGCACTAGATTAGAGATTCCTAAAGGCTTCTCTAACCCAAAACTCAAAACAGCGAGTGGATCAAAGGAAGCAAAAAGCCTTCCTTGGTCTGGCCTTCCCCTTAGAGCTGCTACACTCCTGTGACCGTGGCCACAGAGAGAGAGAAGAAGGAACCCAATGCTCTGTGACATTATCACTCTGATACATGGGGCTGCAGTGCTAAACTCTGATTAAGCCCTGCTGTTTCAGGAGTGCAATGTCAAGCAATCCACTAATGAGATGAGGAAATTGCATCAAGGAAGCCAGCTCATCCTTGGGGAGATGAGAACACAGCACCTGACGTCAGCATGACACCGGCATCCTATCTTAGCACAGGCTGCAGATATCATGCTGCTGTCGGCCTCATTAGGGAAACAGCACAGAAATCTGCAGCAGACAAGCACTCTCAGCTTCTGGACTGTGAATCAACAACACCAACGCTTCAGGAGTCAAATGCAAAGGCTAGACAAGGTCATCGAACTTGAGTATTAAATGAGGTGATGAGACCGAACGCAGTTTCTGGCACAGGTGTTCAGTAAGTGTTAGCTGCTATTAGTCAGGGCAATGTGAGATTCACTGTTACTAGAGCTTCCTGGGTAGATGAGTGCATTCGTTCAACAAACATTTGCTAGCAATAAAGAGATGTGCCAAGCAATAAAGAGAGGAAAAAGACTGCAAAAGATTACTCTGCCTTTTGTAAGCTAACAATATAATAACCATGATGATGGTGATAAAAAGAGCAGCTAACATTTTTTTTTGAGGACTTGGTCTGCACCTAGTACTGCTGGATCCTCTAAGTACAATATCTCATATTATCATCACAGACAGCTCTGGGTATTATTATCCTTGTTTCAAAGAAGAGGAAATTGAGGCTCAGATATTTATCCAACGTCTCATCAGGGCACAAATCCCCTCTAACTATCAAAGCCAATGCCCATAACTTTCATGAATACTGCTTAGTCTTCAGTGGATTAACCAAGGAGGATAAGTAGGGACCTCACCCTCTGGTGAGTTAAGGGAAATTTTCTGAAAACAAAAGGAGGAAAAAACTACTATAACCAGATGTTCCTGTTCCAGCTGGTGGAATAAGTCGCCCAGGAGTCCATGTCTGGGAATCCATGGCAAAGTCTGGATTAGACTGGCAGGCAACATTGCATTGAGCTGCCCGGCTGCCAACTGAGAAACAAGACGAGTGAGCTTGGTAGAAAATACATCTTCCCAGACTTTTTACTGGGGTGGAGGGGCATAACCACTCTCATTTTATTCCCATACATCTTGGCATTTCTACTTATTAGAAAGTAACCTGTAAATTAAGAAACATACTCTTCCTTCCCCGAATCCCATAACTTCTCATCTATAACTTCCTCAAAGGACTGGCCACCTTCTCCTACTATTCAGGAGAGCTGCTGACATAGGTGCTAATGTATTTTACTGAATACATTACATTACCAGGAGAGGCTAAACATACATAAATAGGTAACACCAGGCACCCTTTGTTGAAAGAGCCCTAGAGATAGATGAGGAAACAGCAAGTGACCTGCCCAAGGTCACCCAAAGAACCAGTAGCATAACCAAGGCCAAAATCCACCTGACTCACAGCCCAGTGATCTTTTAAGGGCACTATACTGCCTCTTCTAACTGTGTAAAAGGCTAGAAATCTTTGAGAGGTAAAAGAAATATAGGCAAATGTTTCTGTAATCCAGCCAGAGGCTGAAAGTGGTTGCCATAGCAAGACAAAAGCAATCCTCTCCAGCCTCACCAGGCAAATAGATAACAGTTGTCAAAAGACAAAATTACAAGAAATTTAGTTTAAGGATCTTAATTGGCTTTTATGTAAAATACTAGACTCTGGCAACACCTCATTCCATAAAATAGAATGAGTGTTCCAATGATCAAAGGAGGTTGTTTTTATAGACAGAAAGGGCTGAGGAAAGCAGAAACAAAACCAAAAGTGAATTGGTCATTTCAAAGTTACTCTCCTTGTAAAGGTTTAAAGCAGAGGAGACTTCCTTATTACGCCAGCTAATACTGGCTTGTTTGGGGAATTGGTGATTGTCTTTCTCTCCTGATTTCTCAGAAGTTCAGGTAAACAACTTAGTTTCAGCTTCGTGGCAGAACTCCAGCGTAAGTAACTTCATTTTGGTTTGGTCTGATGGGCCTAGTGCAGGAGCTAAGTCTAAACCAACAGCCTCCTATGAATTTTATTTGACATAGTGACAACAGTGTGACCATGGTCATGACAGAGAACTCTTACTGTGTGCCTGGCACTGTTCTAGGGACTTTACATATTTTTATTTTTTCTAATGCCCTAAGTTCTTGAAGGTAAGGGACTTTACAAATATTAACTCTTATAATTCTTGTGGGTACGTGGGTACTATTATTATCTCCATTTTTCAATGTGGCAAGGTCAAGTAGGGAGGTTAACTTGCTCAAGGTCATCTAATAGTAACTAACATTTATTGAGCACTTGCCATGTGCTATAGTAGAAACTAAGTCTAGAAATTGTACTAAGTGCCATTAACTCGGTTAATACTTAATGCAACCTTAAAATAATTACTATCATTATCACACTTTCAGATGAAGCCAACAGAGCTGAGGGGGTAACTCGCCCAAGCAGCCAGAGCCCAGGACCCGTGCTCTTAACCACTAGCTACGTGGCTGAGTGCAGGGCGAGCGACACAGGCGGGGCGCGAGTGGACAGAGATCTGTCCCTTGCAGTGCTCAGCGCGGGTCGCGCGGGCGGTCAGATCGGAGCGTGAGTAAGGCCCTCAGCTCCTCCCCATCCCCGCGCCCGGACCGCACCAGGCAGCTCCGCGCATCGCGGGCGGCTACCGCCCCCTGCTGCCCGCCGGCCCCAGAGCCCGAGCCCGCGCCCGTCTCGGCTCTCGCAGGGACAGCCTGCTCCGAGTTGAGCCGCGGGGCTGCCGACCCCGGCCCCCTCCCGGCCACGACCACCACGCACACGCTGCCACCCAGTGCCCCCGCCAGAGCAAACGGAAGCCGCTGCGGGGCACTCTGCACTCTCCTCCCCGCCCTCCCGTCCCTCCCACCGCCTCGGTCCCTTCCCCTGGGACGGCTGACGATCGCCCGCAGCCGACCCCCGGGTTGCCATGGTGAAGAACCGGGGCCAAGCACCGGAAGGGGCGCGGTCCTCGGGCCGTCTGCGCGCGCCCGGGCCCCAGGAAGCGCGCGGAAGTGGCCTGCGCGCAGGTTCGGCCTCCTGTGCCGAGGCACTTCCGGCCTCCTCGGAGTCAGGGGGCAGCTCCTGGCAGGCTTCGGGGTCAGGTGACTGCCACCGAGCAGCAAGAGAAGTGGGAGCTCGGAGATGCCGAGACTCTCCCTGGGCTGTTCGAATTCCAAGGCTATAACCCAGCTCTGGTCCTCACTTTCCCGCCATCAGTGCCCGCTAGCCCGCGGTTGCCATGGTGACGCGGGCAGCGGAGGAGGGCAGGGTAGCGCGAGTCGCGTGCTGCGCGCAGCTCGCCACCGCTTTACCCCACGCAGGCCATGGGTAGTAGACGGCAATGGAAGAGTTACACCAAATTCTTAGGACAGTCGGGGTGGGACATTTTAGGGACTGCTTGTGGCATTGGACACACTTCCTGGGGCCCCTCTTGACCTCACCCTGCTGGCCTCACATCTCTCGGGGCGGGTGTGCAGGGGTGGGCCGCCCTGTCGCTGGGAGACCGTCTGACCTTTTCAAAGCCGCCCAGCTTTCGGTAGCATGGTTGTGCTATGATGTTGTCCTCTGTTACTGGAGGGCATTGATTGTTTCAATCTTCTGTTATTACAAACAATACTAAAGTAATACAATATTATCCTTGTATAAACCTCTGTGTACATGTGCAGTTTTCTCTGTAGAACAAATTTATGAAAGTAAAATTTCTATGTGAAAGAGCAAATGCAATTTTAATTTTCATGGATATGGCCAAACTGCTCTCCAGAGACAATAGCAAATTTATGTCCCCACCAAAACTGGAGTCTGGTCATTTTAATTAGGATGATATCAACAGCGATAAACTGCTGTGAAAGAATTTTCCAGAGCCAATGCCATTGAGCCGTTTAATTCTTTGATCAGTTTTTTATACAACATGATTAAACAGTATCCAATCCCATTTTTCTTTTATGGAAATTGTCTTCAATCGGTGATTCTTTTACATGTAAATGTCATCATGAAGATTTTACTTCTTTAATAATTTGTATTTTGAGCTTTAGTTTCAGTCATTGTGAGATTTCTTATTTCACACTCATTTTATTGAAAAAGAAAAAAAAAAAATCAACCCGGACAGTCAGAAGCTGGCCTGGCATCATAGCTCAGCCATGCTCTTCTCCTATTAGAAATAAACAACATCACAGAATGACAACCTCAGACAAGGTTACTGAGAGTATGATAAAATGAGACACAGCAAGTCTACTTTGTAATTTTGTCTAAGCACAGACAAAAACACAGTCATTGTGCCATCCAGGAAATACCAAACCTCCCTCTTGGCAAAAGTGAGTGACTACTATTTCTTTACCACTTACAGTTTTATCTTTGTTTGAGTCTGCCTTCCCCATAGATTAGATTTATTGAGATACTCGATCATGGAATTGCTCCCGCTTCAGGCGCAAATCCAATAATAGGTTCGTTCTAATACCCTTTGACTGAGATACCTCTGTAGTTCCCCCGAGGTATGTACTCTCCCTCAACACAACAAGTAATAAACCCAACTTGTTCAATCTCAAGTATGTTCCCAGTGGTCTTTCGCTAGAAGGCATTGACCCTAGCAAGTTCCATTTTCTTTGGTGAAATTTTGTAGGTCCAAAACTTGTCAATGGCAGTCCTCTATAAATGTTTAGTAAGGAACAGATTTTACATGGGCAGTCTGTTTCAGGTATTTCAACGAGACCCAATTTCCTCCACTTTTTGAAAATTTTCCATGTTACCTTCAAGATGTGTCTTCTGAGTTTCTTTTTAATAACAACTTTAGCAAGTGCTATCTTAACCATTGTCCATTTTATTTTGTGTTATTTGTTTCTACCGGTGATAGTCATTATGAATCAGGCAGAAGGTTGATAATTGGTTTATCTGCTTCTTGACTAAGGAAGCTTCAGTAGGGCGATAGTGTAGGACCTGGATGCACAGCAAGGTGAAAATGATCTGCTTCAATTGGAAGGCTTACCGTGTGCCACCATGCCCTTTGCTGGGCACTAGGGACACAGGCCCTGCCGGGAAGTAACTCTCAGTCTAATCAGAGAGAGAGGAGCTGGCTGGCCTCAACTTGCCAGATGGACGAGAATGAAAAAGGCCTTCCAGATGGAGGGACAGCCAAATGCAAGGGGTTTATTCATTCAGTAAATATTTATTGTGTGCCTACTTTGTGCCAGGAACTGGGCTGTGCATTGGAGAGGCAGGAATGCATGTCTTCCAAGTGGTCCCTGCCCTCCAGGAACTCTCGATCCAGTCGGGGAGATGCATGTTAAGCAATCACACTAAAGAGGACAATGTATAATAACCACTGCAAAGAAAATCCCAGAGTTCTGTGGGAGCTTGGGACAATGGCAACCTCACAAGTGTTGGGGAGGCAAAGAGGGGTACTTGAGAGACTGACTTTTAATCTGAGATGTGAAGGATGAGTTGGAGTTTGCAGACAAAGAGAAGGTTTTTCCTGGCAGAGGAATCAACCCATGCCCTGCAGTAGGAAAAGGCTTGGCCCTTCGGAGGGGATGAAAGCAGGTCAGTGTGGCTGGAATGAAGTGGGCAGAGGGAGGGTGTTGGGGGATGAAGGAGGTGGACAGATAGTCTGTACCTGCAAGGCCTTGCCCACCACCCTAAATTGCTTGCATTTTAATTTAAAAGCAATGAGTCAGGGAACAGTATCAAGATGAGGAGTGGGATGATTAGATTAGAAATACATTTTTTTTTTAATGATGTCTACATGGAGAATGGATTCGGGGGGAGGGTGATAAACACCATGAAACCAATTAGAAGGAGACCACTGCAGTTGTCCACAGGAACAACAATTGTAATTGGACCATGCAGCATGCAGAGGAGGGAAGTATTATACAGTGGGGTGTTGAGGGTGGAAATGAAATCGGTGTAGGTTGAGGAGTGTGTGAAGTGAGAAACATCTAGTGAGAAATACAGGAAACAACCCTGCTATGGACTGAATTGTGTCCCCCCAAAATTCATGTGTTGCGATCCCAAGTTCCAGTGCTTTAGAATGAGACTTTATTTGGAGATAAGGTCTGTAAAGAGGTAATTAAGGTTAAATGAGGTCACATGGGTAATGATGTCTTATAACCTAATCCAATAGGATGGGTGTCCTTACAAGATGAGGGACCCCAGGGGTGCACAGGCACAGAGGAAAGGCCATGTGAGGACACAGTGAGAAGGTGGCCATCTGCAAGCCAAGGACAGAGGCCTCAGGAGAAACTAAACCTGCCGACACCTTGATCTTGGACCTTCCAGCTTCTAGAACTGTGAGAAAATACATTTCTATTGTTTAACCCACCCAGCCTGTGATATTTTGTTATGGCAGCCCTAGCAGATTAATACAAACCCAAACATCCAAACAAGTGGGCAGTTGGGAAATAAATTATAGTGCATCCATATTATGGGAGATTCTTACCCATGCAAGTTGAAGATTTCAGCTGTTGGAGGAGTTTCATTGAATATCCTTTCTTTGGCCCGTGAGGAGTTTCATTGCATTTACAAGGACCGATATTGAGCCTCTGGCGCAACCTCCACACAATCTTCTCAACAGCGACATAGTTGGTGTGGGTTGTAGTTAAGTTTGCTAGTTACAGCAGCGACAAACAGAGGCTTCACAAGCGTTGTTTCCTTTGTCTTTATTATTCTGGTTTTTTTTTTTTCAGTCTGAAAACTTTGAGAATCATATGTATACTTTGCTTATGAACTCTTGCAGTAATTGTGTACCATCAGTTAAAATAGTAATTATCTTTCCCATTTATGAAAATTCACTCTACAAAAATTTTAGTAACAAATTAATCTTGTAATGAGAGGAAAGGCTACTGAATTCCATGCAATTATGCAAAAGAAATAAGGTAGAAAAAAAATGAGGTAGAGCTATATATACTGACATGAAAAGATGCCCAAACCATATGGTTAAAGGAAGAAGAGATGTGTATGTAGATGATGAATCTATTTTTTTTTAAATATAACCATTTGTTAGTAGAGGCTTAGGGCAAAAATCTGGAAATACATACAGCCAACTTTTAGAGTGTTGTAAAAATTCTATCATTTCAAGATCTAAGTTCCGTCAGATGACCCCCGCTGATGAGTTGATGGCTTCTGCAGCAGGGACACCATAGTACACAGTTCTGTGCTAAAGGCCAGTACACCAGGGAGCATGCCCTAGTCCGCCACTCTGGTACTCCCACGCTTACCGTCCATGGCACATGACCCAAAGCGGCCTTCAGGGTCAAGCCACATAATAAATGCAAGTAAAGCTTAGTGTCTGTCTTATTTTTAAATAAACATAATCATGAATATATTTAATAAATACTAATAGTCTCCCACCCCAATGGATCATCTTGAACATCCATGAAGCCTACTTGAGAGAACGCTGATGTGTTAATATATATAACTATACAGACGGAGCAGCCTACATATGGATCGGAGGGTGATTCATTAGCACAGTATGCGTATGCAGTCAGAATACAATTCTGTGTATGAAACATCCACTGGGTATGACTCAGGGAACACGGCTGTTCTGACAAGGAAGGCACCAGCACTACCAGGTACTTGTTTTCTTGTCTGAGAAAGGAGGAAGACAGACTTTGATGATCTCTAAGACGGCTTCCCACTGACTCTCTGAAATCCCTGGACCTCTCTAAGCCATTGATGAAGCCATTGAAGTGGCCGTACTGGAATGAAGTGGTGTCCTTAAAGGAAACTGTGCCCAAGGTAACTGTTAAACTATATGACACATGACAGTCTTTGAACTAAACGTATTTTAAGTCATTTCGTGCGATTCTGTGTAGTTCTTCTGCACCATTACCAAGCGGAGAAATGAAGACTGAACATTGCCAAAGTGATTGTGTATGCTTTGGGAAAATTATTTCATTTGTCAAAATGAAATTCACACCACTTTTAAGCCAAAAAGAGAGCAAACGATCAAAATGGCATTGAATTAGACAAGAGGCAATCAAGCAATCTTTATAGAAACTCTCTGTACTGGGGTTGGTGAAGGAAGCACAGTAATCCTGGCTGATATTTTTCGTGACATTTATTGTGTTATGTGCCAGGTACAGCCAGATCAAAGGAGGGATTATCTGTGCAGCTGCCCAAAGCACAAATCCATAAGCAGCACTAAAATGTCAAGGGAACAAATGGGGAATATGGCGCCAGTTACCTGGGAATTTCACACAGTTTCCTTCGAAGTTGGCAAACTGTGAACAGATTCCACTCCCACCGATGTAGGCAGCACATTGAGTGACCTGACAGAGAGCAGGGGTGTGTTGGGCAGGGGGTGAGATCTTCAGATCAAGTTGAGGAAGTGACTTTCAAGGTGAGAACTGAGACAAGAGCATATCAGGTGCAGAGACAGTGCAAACAACCTGGTCCCCGGTGATTAGGGACCAAGCACAGGAGCCTGGGAGAGGGTGGTCGGTGAGGGTGGGAGGTAGTTGGAAGCCACAGGAAAGAATTTTAATATTATCTGAGTGGTGATGGGAAAACATTGACCTTTTCAACAGGGAAGTGGCCTGAGCTGCCTCATCTTTGGAAAGACCCATTTGGCTGGTGAGTGGAGAACAGCTCCAAGAAGGCCAGAGTGGAGGCAGAGTGGATAAGTGGCTCTTGGGGATAGCACTACAGTAGATGGTCTTGGGAAGATACTTCTAGCCAGAACCATCAGGGTTTGTTGAAGGGAAGAGGGGAGATGAAACACGAGTCCTAGGATTGTAGCTTGTGCATCTGGGTGGCCGGTGGCAGGGCGGCCGTTTCCTGATATGTGGCAGACCTGGGAAAGGCGAGGTTGTGAGCAGAGGCTCAAGAGTTCTGTTTGTAAAATGTCTGTTCTAGAGATACAGAAGAAAAAAATAGACATTAAAATTTAAAAAAAAAAAAAAGAGCGTTTTGTTTGGAGCATGTTGAGTGTGAGGTGTCTAGTAAACATCCAGGTGACAGTACCGAGTAAGCAGATGGGCACACAAGTCCCCAGGAGACCTCAGGGAAGAGGCCTGAGCTGAAGACAGGAAGCTGTGGCTGAGCGTGTGGATGCGTTAAACACCACAGGGCACAATGAGGTCCCCCAGGAAGGACCAGGGGCTCGAGGCTGTCCCTGGGGGATGCCACTGCACAGACACCAGGTAGAGGAAGCCCTGCCAAGGAGACTGAGAAAGAGCAGCTGGTGAGATTGGAGGAAATCACTCATAGGGATTGAGTCTATTCAGCCATGGTGGGGTGGAAAATTCCAACGAAGAATTATGTTACCTTTCATGCATAAAATACATTTTTGGGGGCCGCACAAAGGAGGAGTCTCATGCAGAAGATCCACCTTTGATGCCAGGTCTCCTGCCTTCACTACCTGCTGTTTTCAGAAGTTGGACACAAAATGCTGTTGAGAGAATAAGGGGGTCTCACCATCCCCCAGTTGCCAAAGCCCCAAAGTGGTCTTTGATCCCATTTTATTTACCCCCCCATATTCGATCTATCAATGAGGACTTTGGCTTCTAATAAACATCCCACATCCATCCACCTGTCACACCCTCATTGCCACCATCCTGCCCCAGCCCATCACGTTCTCTTTCCTGGACAAAAAAGTCACTTCCTAATGGGGCAGCGTTGGGCTACTGTTTCCATGCTCTCTCTCCTACTACAATCCATCCTCTTGGCAGTAGCCAGAGGGATTTTTCTAAAATATAAATCAGAAGGTCACCTTCAAACCCTCAAGTGAAATGACCTAAATGACTATCAATAGGGAGCTGTTAAATAAATAACAGTACGTACACCCAAACAATGGAATACTCTGCAGACATCAAATGGACGGGGATGAGAACATTCTCTTACCAGTACTGATGCAAATGTGCTTCAAGAGACATGAAGTGAAAGAAGCAAAGTGTGAATATTGTGCTACTATTTATGAAAGAAAAGGGGCAGAAGAGTGTGTGTGCGTGTTTGATTGTTCACGTATGACATCTCTGCAAGAAAACACAAGACACTCATCCCTAAATGGCTTCCAGGGAGAGGATGTGGGCAGGAGGGCAGGTAGGACGGAAGGGAGACTGTCTACTTCTTGGTACTTCTGAATCTTGAACCCTGTGACTCCTGAACAGCCATATTAGCTGTTGTTATCTGTCCAATAATAAATCAATTAAATTACAATTTTTACATGAATTAAATAACTCTCTTACTTAACAGAAAATCTAGTCTCTTCACCTGTGAGGCCTCGTAACCCACCTGCCTCTTCTCTGCTTTCACCTTCCAGCACTTTCTCACTGAGTTCCAGCCACACTGGCCTCCTCTTGATCCTCGACATGGCAAGCTTAGTTCCTTCTGAGGGCTTTGCGCTCGCTGACCCCAGTGGCACTCTGTCCTTCTGGACGCCCCTATATATCCTCCCTGACCTCGGTTGCAATTTCCTACCCCTCACCCCCATTACTGAAAACCCATGTTCCACTTTCTCCATAGCAATCGCTGTATCTGAAATTATTTTATTTACTCACTTATTGTATGTCTCCCCTACTCTGCTCAGATGTGACGATAATCCTGACACCTGGAGTGGCTCACACCGTACAGCAAATACTTGTTAATGAATGAGTGAGTGTTTTTCTATTTGTGCTTCAATCTCATGATGGTCCTAACAGTCATATCTGCAATAGCTCGCGTTTTGTTACGCTACAGTTCATGGCGACAGCATAGAGACTACAGTTCTAATCCTGGCTTGGCTTCTTTTTAGCTCTGTGACCTCGGGCAAGTCACAAACGTCACTGGGTTTTGTGAAGATTAAATGACAGTGAAGGAATAAGGGGCTGGTTGTGGCAGGGCTCCCTGGGAGCCGGCCGGGTGGGAAGGACCGTCACCCGTTTCAGGATGAGGACATGGGTCCAGTCCGGGGAGGCGACCTGCCCAAGGTCACGTAACCCTGGGAGCAGAGGTCTCCACTTCAGGCCTTCCAACTCCATGTTCAGTGCGAGAGCTCAACAGGCTGTTTCGTTTCCTACACGAGCCCCTGCCCCTCCTCCACTGGGATTAAAGTCATGCTTGTGATCAACCAATAACCCTCATTACTGGGAATTGGTAGTTCATTTTTTGATTTTCTTCTTGTAAATGAGTGATATGTTTTGGCCTGGGAAACAGTACGTAGAGTTTCCAGACAACATCATCAAATTAAATGTTGTGCCACACTGATTTAGGAAAACTGTTCATCTTGTTGTTTCTTAAAAGGAATGCAACGGTTGACCGGCTTTGCCTCTGCATGTTTATTTGTTATAACTGATAGAAACACCAGCATTTCGAGCCAGAGAACTGAACCCATATTCTAAGTGCCTGAATACAATGTGGTTTTCCAGACATTGTGTTCATGTTGTATTCTGTCAATTTAGACTGCAGCCTGCAGGAACAAGGGCTGGGTTTGTAATGACTTGGAGGAGGTTGTGAATCTCCGAGATTTGACAACAGATGTCACTAGTGCCACATTGCTCACAGAGCCATCATGCTACCTGGCATTTCCGAGTTCATATGTTTTCTTTGGTGAGAATGCAGCAGCTTATTGTCAAAAATTTCTGCCTCCTGCTAGCCGCTATACCACATCCAACCTCATTTATCCCTGCAACGGCTTTAGGAAGTCACAACACAATCCCCATTTTACAGGCAGCAAAACTGAGGCTCCGAGTGGCCGAATATTGCCCAAGGCCATTCAGAGAATGCCTGTCCATCTCTAAAGCTGCACTCTTTCCATGCTATCTTTGGTTAAAATAAGCGTCATTATAAACAGTCCCCAAAGTGTGCCATCCTTTGAGAGAGAGTGTCTACCTTGCAGCCATCCATCTGAGCCGATTAGAGCTACTCAGACTCAGAGTGTCACACTGAAGCAGATCAATAGAGGCAGAATGGGCTGAAATACAGAATTTAATCGAGCAAAATGATGGCACAGTTGTTCCCAGAAGCAGAGTCCCAGTAGACCCCCTAGCCCGCAGCTCCCTGCTGCTAAGTCGCTGACATTTGAAAAGCTTGCTCCTTAACAAATTATGCATCCATTTTCCTTTCCACCTCCTCTCTGTGAAGTAGCAATCAGCGTTGTCATTCATTCTTCAGGAAATCAGCCAGGGTATGCCAGGGAGACAGCAACTGAGATCTTAAGATGTCTCTTTCTTGCAAAATCTGGGAACAAAGAAGCTGTGTTGTGCCCCTTGACTTGTGTCATTCTTTCCGATGCAGAGCGGAGAATGTGTTCATCGGGCCATCACACCCCAGTGAGGCGGGGGAGGCCAGGGACGGAAGAGGGTGAGACGTGGAGGTCATCCTGGGTCTTTTGGGGTGGGAGACATTTCCCTGTGGGCCAAGTGCCCTGTACATGTGGTCCCACCTAATCCAAATGGCCCTGCTAAGTAGCTGTCTGCCCCTCCCATTTTACAGATGTAGAATGAGAGGCTTTGGGGGGGGTCCCATGACTTAGCCCAGAGCCTGGATTCAAAGCAGGTCCCTCTGGCTGAAGCACTGCATTCCTCTGGGAACCCCACTCTGTGTCACCAGTGCCAGCCCCTCCTCCGCGCCCTTCTCCAGGGTGAATCCCCAGAGATGTGACTTCCAGTTCCAGGTTCTGCTCTAGGCTGGGTCTTCATGGACAGGCCACGTCATCCCTCTGACTCTCAGTTTCCAATGACAAAAGTCCGATGACAGTTGTTAGAGGCTCAGATCAGGCAGGGTGCACCCAGCATTGTTGCTGGAGCTCCTGCCTGGGGTCAGGCACTGGGGTCAGGCGCTGGGGTCAGGCGCTGGTGCCGGGCACTGAGGGAGCAGAGGGTCTTACACTTGTGCAGGAGGGACTAGCACAGGCAGGTGTTTTGTAATCTGTGAAGCACCGTACAAAAGTAAGCTCATATGAACTGAGTATCATTACCTCACTGAACTGTAGAGAGGGTTCCTTTTCTTAGAGTAGCCTTTGATTAGGCTGGAATTTTTCAAGTAGAGCGTCAGCCAGGAAACTAAAGAAAAATATGCCTTCCAAGAAGCATAGAAATAAGAGTTTGCCAAAGGCAGATTTGGGGACTCACCTTCTAAAAGCGTTTAAGCCCAGTACACAGTTCCATGGGCCAGGGAGGGACGGGGACAGCGTTCCCCCTCCAGGGGCCCAGATGTGGTTCTGGCGCAGAGCGCTCCTGCGCCCACCTCCTGGTGGGACTGCTTTCTTTCCTCAGGTGCAGGACTGCCACCTGCTCATCCATCAGGTCGACATCCACAGCTTCATTCATCCATCCATCCATCCATGTCATTTCTCTCATACCAGCCCGTGGTGTTAACGGTTTGCACTCTACAACTAACTTCAAAAGAGTGGTCAGTGTGCAAACATGAAGAAAACGTGCTTTTTCTTAAGCAATTACTTACAGCAGGAAGTTAAGTGTGTAAAATTTCCCTGCGATTCTGTTCCCCCAGCTACTCCTCCTACGGGGCCTCCCACACAGGGTGCTGACAACCAGGGCTACAGGCACGAAGGGAGAGGACTTGGCCACGTTGGACAGATGGGAACCCGGGTGAGGGAGCCCATTGGAGTCCGGGTGACTCTGGGGCTGGTTCTGATGGTGCCGAGGAGGTGTCTGGTGCCGGCTAGGACAGGGGCTCGGTCTTCTGGAGGAGACAGAGCGGCCGGGAGCTCCCAGCCAGGTTGGGGAGCACTCCTGGCATGCCGGGGACGGGCTGAGGGCTGAGGGCACCACGCAGCCAGGTGTCTGCACCCTTCACACCACGTTAGTGCGTGAGGCTCCCCCGGCTCCCAGGAAGGTGCTTCGTTCACGGTCCCACTGGAGCTGAGTGCCTTGGGTGGATGCAACCCAGACTCACCCAACTTGAAAGCTCTTGCCCTCCAGCCCCCTCTGCATAAAAATCTCCGAGAGCAGTGGGAAATAAAATGCAGAATTGCGGGCCTCACCCACCCCCTCAGATTATGATCCTGGAGGTCTGGCGTGGGGAGAGAAAGCCTCATTTTTGATGATTACTCAGGCAATTCTGATAAGAGCTGTTCACTCTGCCCTGGGTACAAAGAGAGAGGGTCAAACACTCCTGAGCATTTACCAGAATGACTCAGAATAACCAGAACTAAGATTAACCAGGTTAACTCGCTGAATCCTCCTAGCAAATCCATGGGGTGGTAGATATCATCGTCTCTTATCTCATCTCATTTCCTCTCGTCTCGTCTCATCTCATATCATATCATTGTAATTCTGTTATATGTCATAAGTCAAGAAAGGAGCAATGTAAATTGAGGTTGAGGAAGACCTGTCTGACATATTATAAATGAGGAAATTGGGGCCTAGAAAGGATGCATAACTTGCTCACTGCCACAGAACTTTAAATGGCTTGACTCAGCACTTCTGGAACCAGGGCTCTGAACCACTAGGCTAAACAGCCTCTCAAAATGCTGAAGGAGCCAGGGAGGGAGGGACTGATGCTACCTGGGACGCTGATTGGAGAGGGGCGAGGCTGGTCAGGTAAACCTTCCAGAGGGCATGTGAGCTAGGACTCCTACGAGCAGAATTCCATCCCATGGAGAAGGTGGGAAAGGGCGTTGTAGATAGAAATAATATTCTGGGAGCACTTGCAAAGGCTGGGCAGGCCGAGGAGGAGGGGGAGCATGGTCCATGGGTGTGTGTGCACACTCGTGTGTGTGAGCGTGCAGAGAGAGATGGCCACGGCTGGGGCTGGAGAGGAGGCTGGAGCCTGGGACTTGGGGACCCAGGTTCCATGCCGAGCAGCGTGCTAGCTACAGTGACAACCACACGTGGCCTCTGTGGGATCACGGATTCTCCTAAAGGAAGGCCTCGGGGGAAAGCCAGCCCAGTCACCTTGTTTTCCCCATGAGAACTCTTGAGGTCCAGAGCGAAGGGGCTCATGTGAGCGCCCACCCTCACTTAGGAGCAGAGAGAAAGGACGCACCCTGCTGACTCCCAGTCAGCCCCTGCCACCCACGAAACAAGGGGAGAGGGAATTGGTGTTGACCGAGCCCAACTCTGAGCCAGGCATTTGACCCTATGCTCCCGTCTCATCATCTGGTTTAACCCAAGGAAGAGAGTGAGAGATTCCTGAAAACTGGTCCAAACAGAGTGCGATGAGCCCTGCCCAGGAAAGGAACTTCACTGCAGTGAAAAGTCCGATGAGCCCTGCCCAGGAAAGGAACTTCACTGCAGTGAAAAGTCCAAGAGAACCTGCTCGAGGGAGGACTTTTGAGCTAAATCTGTGGTTCTTAAAGTGTGGTCCTAGACCAGCAGTGTCGGCATCACCTTGGAACTTGTAAGAAACTCGGTCTCAGGCCTGCCCCAGACTTGCTGAATCTGGGGGACGGGGGGACATCTGTGCTTCAGATGACCCTCGCGAGCAGGTGTGAGACCACCGAGCTGGGTCATCTTGCAACCCCCAAGTCAGTTTCCGCTACATCCTCCTGGCCTCGAGGTTTCTGGGATTCTTCTTAGTCTCCTGGTTGACGTCTCCAGTTCATCCACACACGTCATCAATAGGCTGGCGTAGGGGAGCGGAGGAGAGGGATGGCTGGATTCAAAAAGTGCTTCTGCCAGCCTGAGCAAGGGCGAGACCCCGTCTCTACTAAAAATAGAAAGAAATTGTATGGACAACTAAAAATATATATAGAAAAAATTAGCCGGGCATGGTGGCACATGCCTGTAGTCCCAGCTACTTGGGAGGCTGAGGCAGGAGGATTGCTTGAGCCCAGGAGTTTGAGGTTGCTGTGAGCTAGGCTGACGCCATGGCACTCTAGCCCGGGCAACATAGTGAGACTCTGTCTCAAAAAAAAAAAAAAAAAAAAAAAAAAAAGTGCTTCTGTGTTGGAAATAATTCTGCAGCCAGAAGCACTTCCAGAGAGAGACATCCTGAGTGAGTGTGACAGCGAGGCCTGCTTGACCCAGCCGAGGGTGTTGGCGAGTAGGCACAAGTGGCCCCTTAAACAGGCTCATTTCTGCTCCGTTGTTTCCAAATGCAGCTTCCCACAGGACATCAAAGAGACAACTCCAAACCAGTTTAAATGCAGTGACAAGTGTGTGCAGCTGTCAACTTCCTCCTCCTCTGAGGTTGGACTGTAACCCCCAGCACTCTGCCCTCAGGCTCCCGCCTGCGCCCTGACTCACCGCCCCTGCCCAGGTGCTTCCCCTGCCTGGAATGCCCTTCCCCGGGTCTGTGCAGGGCTTTGCTCTGTCTCTGTCTGCACGTCTCTGTTCAAATGCCACCTCATCAGAGAAGCCTCCCCAGCCATTCTGGCTACAGTGGTCACTCACTCCCACCCATTCTACTCACCCACTTTAGTTTTCTTCCACCTGACACTACTCACCCTATTTATCTGTTTATTCTATACTCACCCAACCCGCAACTGGAATATATTTCATGAAAGCAAAGACTGTTCTGTTCACCACCGAATCCACAGCCGATAGAATAGTACCAAGCATGTGGTGGGGACTGAATAAATCTTTGCTGAATGAGTAAGTGAATGAATGAATGAATGAGGCCTTCATGATGTATTTGGCTGAAGTAACCAGCTGCACTGGGCAGGTTTAGACACAGCTTGGGGATTCTTGTCCTTGGCCTGGGGCTACAGTCTAGGTCACAAGCAATTATTAACCATTAATTCATTCATTAATATTCCAGAAAATATTAAGACCCTTACTAGGTACAAGGCTCTAACTGGGCACTAGGGATACAATGATAGGCAAAAACAAACAATGCTCCTGATAACCTCATATCCTGATGCTTACAGTCCAAAAACTACCAAATAATCACACAAACAGAATATAAATGTGTGGCAAGGGAGGCACATGGTGCCCCAAATCCCCTGAATGGAAGAACCTGATCTAGTCTGGGTGACAGTGAGAGCTGCCCTGTGGAAGTAAAGGATGAGCAGGAGTTGAGAGGTGGAGAGGAGGAAAGAAGATGGAGAGAACATTCTAGACAGAGGGAACAGCGTGTGGAAAGGTCCTGTGGCAGCACAGAGAAGCCTGGTTGTATGAGGAAGCAGAAGGACACCAGAGTGGCTGCAGCAGAGAGACAAAAGGGGAGAGTGATCCGTGAGAGCCCTGGTGGGTACAGCTTCTAGATCATAATAGGGGATTCACCTTGATCCTAAGGGTGGAGTAGAACCACTGATGCACTTTATTTTATTTTATTTTTTATTTCAGAATATTACGGGGGTACAAATGTTTTGATGACATAAATTGCTTTTGTACCATTTGGGTCAAAGTTATAAGTGTGCTGATCCCCCAGATAGTGTGCATTACACCCGTTAGGTATGAATTTACCCATCCTCTTCCCTCCACCTACTTGATTTCCGATGAATGCTATTTCCATATGTGCACATAAGTGTTGATCGACTGGTTCCAATTTAATGGTGAGTACATGTGGTGTTTGTTTTTCCATTCTTGTGACACTTCACTTAGAAGAATGGTCTCCAGTTCCATCCAGGTTAATACAAGAGGTATTAGTTCACCATTTCTTTATGGCTGAGTAGTACTCCATGGTATACATATACCACATTTTATTAATCCACTCATGGATTGATGGGCACTTGGGTTGTTGCCACATCTTTTGGTAGGAGTAGGTAGGTGGGTGGCATGGTCATATTTTTGTTTTACAAAGGTCTCTGTGGCAAACCATTTTGAATGCACATATTGAACTGAAAGGTATTTCTATGGTTATAAAAAAATTCTAAAATTGTCTGTGGTAATGGTTTGTACAACTCTTTGAATATACTTAAAACCACTGAATTTAAATAGGTCAATTATAATGTATGTAAATTATATCTCAATAAAGCTGCTTAAAAAGTTCCATCTTTGCCATATTTAGTGTCAGACTGTTTTCATCTTGCTTTCTCATACTCACAAAATGATTGCCATTGCTCCAGGCATCATATCTTTATGGGACAATACGTAGACCAAAATAAAAAGATATGTGCTGGGAGGATTTCTTTCTCATATTTCTTTTTAAGATCAAAGAAACCTTTCTCAGAAGCCCTCAGGCAGACTTCCTATCACCACTCATTGGTAAGAACTGGGTCTCATGTCCACCCTTAACATAGGAAAATACCACTTCTCTACTCCAAACTCTCCAAAGGTTTCCCTTCTTACTCAGGGCCAAAGTCCTTATGATGGTCTATGATATCTTATGTGATTGAAGCACTGCCCCTTCCCCTCATTACTGCTCTGCCACAACCTCCCTAGAATTTACGGGGTCCCTGTATGGCAATCCTAAGTATGTTTTAGCATGTCTCATCAGTAGCTCTGGCCTGAATCCCGTTTTGGCCCCAGCCCAATCTTTCACAAGTCTACCTGCACCCTTTGCTCTAAGACAAGGACATTGTCTCACCAAGGATGCTAGAAGTGTTTTTGAAGTGGGGAAGAGTCTAACCCCAAGAGGTTTTAGCATTGTTCATAGAAACAATGAATAAATCATTCCTGCAATTTGAATTTTTTTGTGTTCGGTGAAGGAAAAATGTGTGTATATCAGGTATTTCTAAGTACTTGTAATATTAAAGATTATTTGCTACATTGGAGTATCTAAGAGATTAACTTATGATTTCAATTAAAATATGTAATTGAATAATTGGTTTGGATTTATGATTTTACATTAAAAAGCATAAGAGATTTTATTAAGTTTGTAAACGGATTTGGGACATTTAAGAAGGCTTTAGAGCCAGCACATTACAAGCTTTATTTAAGTATTTAAAAGGTTTGTTTATTAGACAGGTACTTAAAGTGCCTAAAAAGAAAAGCAACTGTAGTAAATTTATTCATACAGCTTAAACTGTTTAATTGCAAAGGCCTTCTTAAACTTGGCTGTTAAAGTTTGCTAGATCTAGAGGTAGAATTCTAAGATTTATAAGTTGAACTTAAAAGTTTAAAGAACTAGGGTTTTAATTTTTAACCTTAATACATTTCATATGAAATCTAAAATCCAAAGTAACCAAAAATAGTTTTTTCTATGTATAAAACTCATCCTTAAGCCGGGCATGGTGGCTCACGCCTGTAATCCTAGCACTTTGGGAGGACAAGGTGGGTGGATCACTTAAGGTCAGGAGTTCGAGACCAGCCTGAGCAAGAGCGAGACCCCATTTCTACTAAAAATAGAAAGAAATTAGCGGGCCAACTAAAAATATAGAGAAAAAATTAGCTGGGCATGGTGGCACATGCCTGTAGTCCCAGCTACTCGGGAGGCTGAGGCAGGAGGATTGCTTGAGCCCAGGAGTTTGAGGTTGCTGTGAGCTAGGCTGACGCCACGGCACTCCAGCCCGGGCAACAGAGTGAGACTCTGTCTCAAAAAAAAAAAAAAAAAAGAAAAAAAAAGTCATCCTCAGGCTACTCACACTGCTATTTCAGGGATGGGCACATGACCCAGCGGAGCCAACGAGATGTGAGAAAATGTTTTCCAGGAATTCTAAAAAGGTGAGAGCTTTTTTTTTTTTTTCCTACAAAGGCTACCAGAGCACACCCTCTCTCTTCCCTTAGTCAGTAGCGTAGATGATGTGAGGTCTAGAACAGGGGCGCCATTGTGTGCACAGGAGAACCCTGACCTATTTTGTCATGGGGCAAATACGGGGCCAGAGGGAGAAGCCAAACAATGCACTGCTGTGAGACCGAAAGAAACTGGGCCCTTGATGACATCATTTGCCCTGCTTCGACCTTTACCTGAACCTACATCTAGACTCTTTGGTTACGTGGTCCTGTAAGTCCCCTTTTCTGTTTAAGTCAGTTTTAGTTGGATTTCTTGAGCATGTCCTGACTGGTAGAAGGAGTTAGTAGAGTGCAATGGATCAAGCCTGGATTTGGATTTAGAAATAAATGGGTTCAAATCCCGACTTAGCTCTCACTGGCTGTGAGGCCTTGGGCAATACTTCTCCTGTCTGGGTCTCAGCCCTCTTCTGAAAAATGGCAATAACGCCTCCACCCATACACCTAAGGTACGCAGCATAGTGCCTCTCAAACACTGTAGGTGCCTAATAAATGGGTTCATTTAGTATGCTCTAGGTGCCAGGGACTGCAGGATAAGTCTGTTCCTTTTCCTCTTTCTCCATGCATTCTTGCATGCTCATGGCATATATGCTCCACAAGTAATTGAGCTGAGCTGAGTCACTTCCTCCCATCCACTAGCGATGCAGAGTCAAAGTTATTTTCCTTCCCAAGACTCCAATGTGTTTCCTTCCTCTACTGAGACTCCCAGGATCCCTTTGGTTCATGTTGTAGTTATTTGTGCCCATGGTTTATTGTCCCCACTAGACTCAGAGCATCTCACTGATAACCAGCATAGGACCTGGCACACAGTAGGCATTTAATAAATGTTTGATGAGTACATCAATTTAAACACAAAGCTCTTAAAACTCGCATCTCATCTGTTTTCTATTAATAATACATATAAAATAGGGACAACAGTTACCTGCTCTTGGTTGAGTCTTCTTGCCCATGAATGCCTACTCCTGCTCCTGTGAGCTAGACCCAACGCACCCTATCCCAGCCCTCTCACCTCCTGTTTGATCGCTCATTTCTCCAGTGGGATCCTAAAGCTGTTGGTGATTAAGGGACTAAAGCCATCGCAAGCTAACAGCTGATGTGGTGGCATCCATCACCGGAGTCATTTTGCTGCCTTGGATTTGCCGGTGGATGAGACTGAGATACGCCATTAACTTTGATGCTTCACTGGAGGGCTGTTCTGTGCCTTCGGTAATGAGATTTGGCAGTTCTTTTCTACTCTCTACCGGGGCTGGAGCTGAGCCTGGGGTTCCAAGCATCTGATTAAATTGTCCTCTGAATTTGTCTTTAATTCTCAAACATGAGTAAAACCAAGTCCTTTGGGAGCAATTTCCTTCATCCACCTCTATAGCGGTTACAAATGTGTTCGTTGTAAGGAACAGAAAGCCAATAGGGGTTTATTTTTCTAATATAACAGGCCAGAGGCAGATGGCTGCTGGTTTTGGTTCAGCAGCTCAACTATGTCAGGATGCCGATTCTCTTCTTGATCTTTTCTTCATAGTAACAAAACGGTTGCCACCACACCAACCGTCATGTCTGTGTTCAAGGCAGAAGGGAAAAACAAAATCTTCTGGAACCCCTACCCTTATACTACGCCTGACTTGGAAGATGTTTGCTTAGGTCTCATTAGCCAGAAGTGGGTCACAAGGCCATCCTGAACTGGGAAAGTAGGGAACAGGACTGTTAAGATTGGCATAGAGTAATTGTGATTCATGCTGTGGGTCTGGGCACACAGTCTTCCTGGGTGTGTCTACTTCAACCTTCTTTGGATGCTGCTCCAGCTGTGCTCAGGAATGAGTGCGTGGAATTGCAATCTTCTACGTTTTTATCCAACCCCTGTGTCAGCGAGGGCCTCCCTGCCTCTTGAGGTCTAATTAGCACTGGCTAGAACACTTGGCTCCAAGCCCTGTTACAGACGTCCTTAAGGTATCTGTGAATTTCCAAGGTTGGGTAGGGGGTGGCTCATGCCCTCAGTGTCAAGTCCAGCTTTGGGCCCCTGTTTTCCCAAATGGTGTCTTGGTTCTACACCGAGTCCCTTTGGATGGCTCCCATCTGTTCCAACCTCTCCTCCATCACTACCACCCCCAGCCGAAGAAAAGACAATGAATCCACAGGAAGTGTCTGTGAAAATGGCAGAATTTAATAAAGTGTGGGACTCGGGGGGAGGAGTCACACTGTGCACCACTCCGAAAGTGACATAAAATTGCATTACCCAATTCAGTTCCTAAAATCCCCCGGGGGCCTGTGCCCCACCCAGCTCAGCCCTTGGCCCCTCTGCTCCTCATTCCCTTCCCTTCTCTGCTCTCTTCTCTCTTCTTGCTTCCTCCCTTCCTCCCTCCCTTCCTTCCTTCCTTCCCTCCTTCCTTCCTTCCCTCCCTCCTTCCTTCCTTCCCTCCTTCCTTCCTCCCTTCTTCCCTTCCCTCCTTCCTCCCTCCCTTCCTCTCTTCCTTCCTCCCTTCCTCCCTCCCTTCCTCCCTTCCTTCCCTCCTTCCTTCCTCCCTTCCGTCCCTCCTTCCTCTTTCCTCCCTTCCTTCCCTCCTTCCTTTCTGGAGCAAAGAGCAATTCTCAGCCAAAGAGATGTCTCAGGCAAAGCAGTTTGGCTTTTTCTCTTTGGTGCCTTGACCCTTGCCAGTACTTGAGCCCTTCTTCCTTAGTGATCCGTCAAGGTATTTTTCCAAACAAAGAGAGTTCCCCACTCCTGCTCCCCATCAGAGAAATTCCGATGTCAAATATTAACACAAGGTAATTTTCCCCTGTTACATGCACAGCATTTGGTTGTGAACTGGTCGAGGTCTTGGTTTGCTCTTGAGTCTGGGCATTTGGTGGGGAGTGCGGTGAGGTTTGAAGCTATTTAGTTCTGACTAGCTTGAGGCAGGAGCAGCTCAGGATGGCCCCACATCAGTCACGAGATTCTCTGCACTGGTATTCGGGACAAATCTCAGTCAACCAAAAAGTCCTATCATGCCCGCCCTTTGCCACGACCTTCATTATGTATATACCCACTGAGGGTGAGATGGCAGAGTGCATGCATATTTATATATATTATCTCACACAAGGCTTCCACACCCGTCATCCCACTGGAGTTCCCAAGAATTCTTGGGTCCATATGAGAAGGTCCTCCCTGGACCAGCACCTGCCTGACTTTGGGCCCATATGCCTTTGAGCTGAACCCTCAGTATTAGAGAATCTCATTATAATAATTCTTGGTTGCAAATAACAGAGACCTCCTCCCAGCTCCACCCTCCTGCCCAAAGGTAGCTTAAGGGAAAACAATATATAAAGATACAGCTATTTCTCCTGAAAGTCCAAGGACAAAAGTATAGCCCAGACTTGGGACCCAGCAGGCCTTCAAGAGACTCTTTCTCTGTTACTCACTGCATTTCTCTTCCTTCAATGCAAACTGGCTTTCTCTGCGTCTCTGCCATGGACACCAAGAGCTGTAATGCTTTCGTAGCTCCTCCGTTCAATATGCTATTCCAAACTAAGCTTTCATCCCAAATCCTTGGAAAGAAATGGATTCAGCCAGAATCAGGGATCTGCCCCTAGTCCGATCAGCTATGGGGAGGGGGATGGGGTCATATTGCTTAAATATGACAGCCTAGATCCTACCCCATGGTAGTTGAACTGTTTCCAGAGAAAGTTAGGCAAGGCATCCCCAAAGGTGTCCACTGTACTCAAGAAACACTAATATGTCAGACATTTTAGCCTCTGCAGTTGTGGATAGATAGGCATGGAACATTTCGGTCCCCTCCTAAGGGGCTGGTGCTGGCCTGGCCACAGAGGTGCTTCTTGCATGTCCCCTTCCCTTCAGTACCTTGTCAACATCTAGGCAGCTGGCCTAGCTCTGGTCCAAACACGTGGAAACCATCCCTGCATCTCCGAGCTCCAAGGAGATCAAAGTTTACCCACACACACAGTGGACACAGTGGAGTGATTTGATTATAACCTAGACTAGCTAACAAATGGGATGATATAGAAGGATGAACTCATTTCTTGGAAAATACAATTTACCAAAACTGACCTCCCAAGATGAAACAGAAAATCTAAATAGTGCTATATCTATTAAAGACATTTACTTCATTATCACAAAGCTTCCTACAAAGAATACTGGAGACCCAAGTGGCTTCACTGGTGAATTCTGCTGATATCTAGTTGAGCTTCCTTCTAGTGGGCCCTTCTGTACTGCAGAGAAGGTAGAGCCAAAAATACTTTTTCCAGACTCCTGTACACAAGGCATTGACTTTGCCATGTGGGTCACAGCAGGGACAATGTCGTTCTGGAACCAGCAAGTAGAGTAGCTATTTCTCACTTCAGTAGGAGCCTCCTGATGGTGGCAAGGATGGAACTCACCCAGTTCTGCAATGGGAGTTTCTGGAAAATGAGCCTAGAGGCTGTTTCTTCAACTTGTCCGACAGTTATGTAAGCCACTTAATACTCTCGGGTATTAAGACTTAATATCCCTTTTATAAACTAGCAAGAGTAATTCTGTTCTCTGAAACTGACACCAATATGTAATCTTTTAGGCGCAGCCTTGGAGCTGCCTCTCCTGGATTACTCAGACCCCCATGGAGCCCCTGCTTCTCTGAGCTCCTGCAGCCCTGCCTCTGGCATTGCAAGCTGGCTGTGCAGTCAGCCCACTTTGCCGGGACTCTCGCTTACCTCCTAAGTCCTGCGGCAAACTGTTCCTTTGATGCTGGGGTGTCCCATGGGGGAGCTTTGCCCTAGAAATCAGACCCACTGGGTGGCAGGGACTTTGAGGTTGTCACATCTGCCTTCTGCTTCTGGTCTGAGTAGATTCTCACAGAACAAAGAGAGAGAGCACGGAGGGTGGGTGTTTGGGTCAGACAGACCTGGGTTCAGATCCCAGATCTCCAGCCACCACCCTGTGGACAGGTTACGTCGCCTCTTGGAACTTCAGTTTCCTCATCTGGGAAATGCGGCTAAAAGAGTGCTTGTGGGAGGATCAAGTCAGGTAGTCTGTGCATAGATCCTGGCACAGTGTGAGGTCACTCAGGTGACCATTCTTTTTATCATTCTATGATACTACAAGGGGGAGGGCCTTAAAAACCACGTGGCCCACTGAAGTCCTCCGTTTTATACATGGAGAAACTGAGAGTCAAAGTATTAAAAGAACTCCCTCACGGTGACCGGAAGCCCAGCAGCTGTTTAGGAGTGACTCGCTCCTGCCTGCCTGTACGTGTCCACCCCTCCATCCACACGTCCAAACCACCCCAGAGTCGTGGCCTTTCCTCCACCTGTTATGAAGCTCTCTGCAAAGCCTGGCTGATGAGGAACACTGGGCTCAGCCTTTGTAGCCAGCATTTAAGAACATCCCCATCCTTCTGGTCCTCTCGAGTCCACTGCGTCCTAACTCCTCCTCAAAGGAAAGGGTGTGGAGGCAAAGATCTGGGTTCTAGTCCTGCCTCAGTTATGGATGGGTTCATTCAAAGCTGAAAAGTGCTGATGGAGGGCCGACTGTGTGCCAGGCACAGTGCTAGGCCCCGAGAACCCAGTGGATGATCCCTCTATTTTGGGGGCTCACGGTCTATTAATCAAACAACCACACAAACACATCATTACAAACTGACGAGTTCCATGAAAGGTGCACCGAGGAGGCACATCAGGGAGACCTGATCTTCCCTGGGTGACTTTAGTCCTTTCCTTCAGTCTTTCTAGCTGTCGCTTAAAGGAGTTGGCCTAGAGTGGTGGTTTCCAATCTCTTTTGAGGCCTGCAGTCTCTTTTCCAAACAAAATACTGTCCTTAGAATCCCAGATAATGTATCACAGATCAGGATGGAACTGTTCATGACAGCCCCGAGATGTCTTCATAGAACCCAGGGCACCACACAGCACTGCACGAAACCCTCAGAAGCAGAAGGTCTCTGAGGATCCCTTTGGGCTGTGGGAGGGGGGAGGTGCCGGCTCAAAGCGGGTGACTCAGTCCTCGCAGAAGCGCATTAGAGCCCAGTGTGCACCAGCTGCGCTGAACCTCAGAATCCGTTTCAGCCAGGGCTGCAAATCAAGGCAAAATCTAGACGAATGTGATTTGGCGCCTGCTCACTGCGGAAGCTGCCCACAGGCTGGTGTCAGAGTGGCTAGCGCCCTCCCCAGCAACACGGCAGGACCCCTGGGCAATGTTAGGGGTGGAGGGAGCTCCCTACGTCAGGCCTGGGGGTGGGGGTAGGGCTGGGAGAGGGCCTGTCAAAAGCCAAATTAAAAATCTCTGGCGGCCAGGCGTGGTGGCTCACACCTGTAATCCTAGCACTCTGGGAGGCCAAGGCGGGAGGATTGCTCCAGGTCAGGAGTTCGAGACCAGCCTGAGCAAGAGCGAGACCCCCGTCTCTACTAAAAATAGAAAGAAATTATCTGGCCAACTAAAAATATATAGACAACATTAGCGGGGCATGGTGGCGCATGCCTGTAGTCCCAGCTACTCGGGAGGCTGAGGCAGTAGGATCGCTTGAGCCCAGGAGTTTGAGGTTGCTGTGAGCTAGGCTGACACCTCGGCACTCTAGCCTGGGGAACAGAGTGAGACTCTGTCTCACAAAAAAAAAAAAAAAAAAAAAATCCCTGGCAATTTGGGTCCTCATCTCTCATGCCATCAGTGCCCACGAAATTATAATTGATGGCCAGAATTAAAGGCTAAAAGAAAACCACTGTGGCGTGCACCCAAGGGGCTGAGGCGGGGCAGGGGTGGGGGTGGGGCAGGGGTGATGGGCACCAGCTGCTGCCCACAGGGCGGTGGGTGGCTGAGGCTTGGGAGATCAGTTCAGGTCAAGTGCGTTCTGCCACACACCCTACACACACCGGTTCCCCCTTACTCTCTCCACTCACACCTGTCACCAGGACCCACTTCACTCATTCCCTAGCCCTACTGTTTAGTGCATGTGCAGCGCGCCCACATCCCCCACTGCTCTGGCGTCCCTCTCCCTGGCGATGGCTGCTCACAGCAGCACTGATGACAGCCTGAGGACATTGTCCGGCTGCAGGAACAGCTCAGCCTGCAAGGGCCAGGCCACAAGTGACCAGCAGTTATGGCCCTGGGAGCAGCCTCAGCCACTAAAGGACAGGCGTTGGGTGAGTACTGCCACCCCCTTGCCCCACTGGCAGGACACTGTCCCTCCAGCAGTCAATGTTTCCCAGAGACACAGAAGCGAGGGGATGTATATAGAAATAGAGAAAGAGATTTATTACGAGGGACTGGCTCATGGGATCCTGGAACTCTCTGCGGTCGGCGCGAGCTGGAGGCCCAGGAAAGCGGGTGGTGTAGCTGCAGCCCAGGTCTGGAGGCCGGAGAGCCAGATGCTTCCTGTCTCTCTCAAACAATCTGCTTACACTCAAATCCTAGCCTCAGGGTCCGCTTCCGCCAGGACCCACCCTAGCCATTTCCTGTGTGTATTCCTGGCTCCAAGGGGAGCAAGAGCAAGGGTTTTTGGTTCACTGATGTGGCCCCAGTGCCTAGAATCGTGCCTGGTGCATCCGAGGCTCTGGAAAAATATTTGTTGAGATTGTTCATGCACTGAGTGACAATCCAACAAATAGTGACGAAGTGCCTGTTCTGCCAAGCTCTATGACGGGCCACCAGGACTTTCCTGAAACAAGACAGATGGGAGCTCTGCCCTGGTGCTCAGAGTCTAGGGGGAGGAGAAAAATAGGCAATCCACTGCAGCTGGTCAGTCCTGAGCCAGGGACACACGGAGAGCTGTGGGGGCACAGAGGGGACCCTGGGTGGAGACCTTGGGCTGACTTCATGGGCATGCGACCTGTGCAGTCACACGGGGCTCCAGCCTTAGAAGGACCCCAAACTTGGTTTAATGCTTTGCTGTTGCCATCTTGACATTCTTAATACATTTTGAATGAGGGCCCCACATTTCCACTTTGCACTGGGCCCCACAAATCGTGTGTCTGCTCCTGCCTGGAATGAGATCTATACTGAGACCTGGGTGGGGGTGGGGCTGCCTGGAGGGAGGTCGGGTGCAAACTAGTGTGTTCCAGGCAGCAGACACGGCATGTGCAAAGGCTCACAGGTGAGAGAGAGCCTGGAATGTTCCAGAAACTGTAGTACTTTGGTCCAACTGAAGTGTAGAGGGCACAGGGTGCCAGAGAAGGTGGCAAGGGCCAGACCATGAAGGGCTTGTGGGTCTTCCATCCTCCTGGGTTTCGACTTTCCTCAAAGTCCATATCAGTTGTTAACGGAGGGGCCGGAGGTGCAGGAGGCAAGACCCATGGCAGAGATGCCAGTGAGAGCCTGCGCCAAGAATCCGGGGCACAGCGACGGGGGAACCTGGCAGGTTAGAATGACATTTAGGAGGTGGAAGCCAGTGCTAGTGGCTGATTGCACACAGAGGGAGAAATGGTGCCAAAGTCTGTGTTTACCTAACACCTTCATATTCCGAACCCCTGGGGAGCGGCCCCACGGGCCTGGGCATCGTGCCCCTGGGATGCTGGCTGGTGAAGCATCCCGGAGCAAGCGGGGAAGACGAAACCCCTCTCCCATCTTCTCCCAGCACAAACAGCCTCCAAATGAGCTTTCTGGCCGGAATTTCAATATCTTATTAATAAAAATGACTGTGAGGTTGGACTCTGCCTCCCAGCACACGATGCTATGGGAGCCGGAGCCTCCCAGGGTGTGACAGTGGAAGTGAGAGGCAATGACGGGACCTGACTTGATACTGAGATAATCCCCCAGGTCAGACGGTCCTGTCCCAGAGAATCCTGGAACGTGGAGTGTCAGAGCCGGAAGGAAAGTTAGCTGTGGTCTCATCCGACCTCCTGCCCACGACAGATGGGGACAGAGACCCTGCAGGGACGAAACAAATTGCTCACGATCACGAGGAGGGAGGGAGGATCCTGGGCACCTGACCCCTGACCCCTGGGCTCCCCTGCTCCAGAGGATTTGAGAGGCACACAGCTCCAGGTCACAGGGTGCCTCGGGATGCTTTCGGCTTTAAGGAACAAAAACTCTAACTCAAAATGCTTTAAATGGGTGATTGTCCACGTGTGGTTCCCAGACCAGCCAGCATCGGCATCACCTGGGAACGTGTTAGACATGCCAATTCTTGCCTTTGCCTCCTGAACCCTTGGGGCGGGGTCCAGCCATCTGTGTTTTTAACAGGCGATGTTAATGCCCACTCAAGTTTGAGACCCATGGCCTTAGGCAGTCGAGGTGTTTATTATCTCACAAAACAAGAGGCCCAGGATGGGTTATTCCAGGGGCTCGATGACTTTGCAAGGAGCCAGATGACATCTGTCTTCCCATTCGTCCATCTTCAGCGCCCATCTTCAGTCTGTCTTCAGGCTTGACCCCTCCCAGTCACTAGGTGGCTGCTCTGTGGACAGCGTCACCATGACATCAGGAAGCACAGGGGACAGCCACCTCTGGATATGCCTTTTGAGCAATCAGAAAACCTTTCTCAGAAGTTCCCCCACCAGACATCCCCTCACATCTCATTGGCCAGAATTGGGTTATGTGCCCTTTCAAAGCAACCACTGGCCAGGAAATACACCCTGGGGACAAAAAGCAGAGTCTGGAGCCCCTCCCCCTTCAAGCCCTGATTCTGCCATTTACCAGCTTCCTGACCTTGGTCAAGTTACTTAACCTCTGTGCCTCAGTTTTCACATCTATAAAATGGGCATGATAATAGTACCTATCTCAGGATGGTCAGGAGGACCAAGGGGATTCATATTTGTGTAACGCCCCTAAGACAATATATGGCTACATAAGAGCTTGCTAAATGACTATCATACACACTTCCTTATCTTGCTTTTTTAATAGCTTAACCACAGGGCTTGGATATCATCCAATAAGAGTACAGAGAACACTTCCGCATTCTCCTTTTTGTTGTCGTCGTTTTTGCTATTGCAGAATATTCCATTTTACGAGTGTACATAATTTATTTAACAGTTAGGTTGTTTTAATTTCTCTGCTATCACAAACAGTGCTGCAACAGATAAACGTGTAATGTTATTTCATGTGTGCAAGTATATATCGTAGAACGAAGTCCTATAAGCAAAATTGCTGGGTTGAAGGATCTGTGTATTTGTAATTTCGATCGATAGGTACTGCCACGTTGCCCTCCATGGGTTACTCCCACCAGCAGTGTATAAAGGGGCTCCTCTCTCCACAGCCTCACCATGGGGTAGTTACCATTTCTCAATGCCTCCCACCCTCAGGACAGTCTGTGTGTGTTGTGGCCCTCATTCACCCAGGAAGAAATAGACTCGGGGCAGTGAGACCACCTGCCTGAGAAGGATAGGTGAGCTCCAGGAAGTGCCCGGATGAGCACCCTGCCCAACTCTGGCACAGCACTTCACAGTTTACAAAGCATTTCCCCTCCTGGGGTAGATGATCCCGTGGCTCCCACTTTGTGTACAGCAACTCCCAGTGTGCCTGCACTCCCACTGGTGACACCTGTGTCTTTCAGAGGACAGCTCTGAGCCTGTTGGATCTGGCTTTGCCGGCATGTATGGAGAGTGGAAGTGCCCGGGAATGTATGTCCTCCGAGGGGAATTCACTCCCTCTAATCACTGATGTGTGCAGGAATATAAATGCCCCAGCTCCCTTGCCCCCCGCATGGGACTACCAGAGGTGTGACCTGCACTAGCTCCTTTGCAGGGCTGGTCCAAGATGGGGCTCCGAGATAGCACAGCCTTGCTTCCTCCATTCCCTGTCCTACTTCCCCATCCTCTACCAGCTGTTCCCGAAAACATCACAGTAATTCATTTTCATGGGGACTCTTGGCTCGGGGTCAACTTCTGGGGATCCCAGCCTAAGACACCTCCATGGTCTCCATCATGCGTCCCTGTCGCAGGACCCATTGTACAGATGGGAATACAGTGGCTAATCAGAATTTACACAGCTACCAGGTGGCCCAGCCGGGGACTAGTTCTTGGATTTCTAACTCCTCATCCATGTTCCTTTGAAGGAAGGGCTGAAACTCCAGCGATGGCTGAAAACGCAATCTGTCCATTCCGAATGCAGTGAATCTTCTACAAGCACCTGCCCGTGTGTGCGTCTCCCCATATGGTATGTCAGGGTCCCTGGGCCTCTTGTCTCCAAAGTGATTATGCTGTCGGATACTAAAATCCGTTCAGCATTTCATGTCGTTCACATACTAAACGCTGAGTTTGACTATAATTGGAGTAGGCAGACCATAATACATTTATTTAACATACCTTGAGTTAGGACCTCTTGCATACATTAGCATGCTATTTGCATCTATTTCATTGGAAAGGGTTGGGATGAACAGGTGCAGCTCCTGAGTGGGTTGGCTTGACCTCTTGTTACCTGGAACGGGGGCTGAGCTCCACCAAGCCTGCCCCTGCCCCAGGTGCTGTACTTACGCCACTGGCTGAGCTGACTCTCACCTCTGCTCTGCCTACAGGGCTTATTTGGGCAGGAGCTGAGGCTCTTATGTGAGCCTCATGTCACCCCGGGACTCACCTTGCCTACGACAGGGGTGATGTCCCCTCTGTGACAATGCCCCCTCCCACACATGTCACTCCAGACCATGAGCTCCATGAAGGACAACGGCACTTCTGTCTGGTCACAGCTGCATTCCCAGAGCCTGGCATGCAACAGATGTTTAAAGCACTATTTGTTAGATGAATGAATGAGCGAATGAACAAATGAATAAATAAATGCACATAGGCTGGTTAATCCTTCTAAAGAGCACAGTTCTGATGCTGTCCCTGTCTCGTCCAAACACTCTCAGGGCTCCTTGTGAACTGCAAGACAAAAGCCAGGCTTCATTCTGGCATTGAAAGCCTTTCCGACCTGTGAGTGCACACACAATTGTCGCACACTGTGTCAGGCCTGCAACAGTGACTCTGAAACGGAGACTCGGAGAGGGAAAGAGGTGGCCCATCTTACTCTCCTGAGTCACAGTTTCCTGTCTTCCCTCCTTCCTTCTCCACTCCTGGTTGGAACCTCCAGCCCAGGCCCTAGGCCAAATACCAGGGTAGGGAGAGAAGGCTCAGAAATGATACGGAGACCCGGCAGGAATCGCCCCTGGTATCTGCAAGGAAGGAGAGTTAGGATTAGCCTGAGGTTAGGGTCAGAGCTGTTTCCTGGCAAGGCTCTGCCTGCAGTTCCCCAATCTGTCCAGGAGGGGGCGGAAGCGTCCCTGGTTCCAGGCGCCCGAGCGTCTATCTGCTCACAGCTCCTCGCAGGACGTGTCTGGGGGTGTCTGCATGTGCCAGCCAGGCGTGGACGAGTGTGTGTGTGTGTGCTTTTGAGTGTGGAAGAAGGTCTGAGTGTGTGCTTGAGTGGGCACGGGTGAGAGAGTGCCTGGGGCAGGGACGTGTGTGTACAGGTGTGTGTAATTTGTTCTCACTCAGCTTATTAAGTGTCTACTCCGGGCCCAGCCCTGCTCTAGAAGCTTGGGGCACGGCAGTGAGCCACACGGATGCAGCCCCTGCTCGCATGAGACCGGGGCTGGGGAGAGGGGAGAGAAAGAAAAAGCAAGAAAATAAATAAATAAAGTGATGCCACAAGGTGACGAGGATGGCATTTGCGGGGAGGGACGGATTTGGCCCGAGAGGTCAGAGCACCCCTCCAAGGAGGCGACCCTGGTCCTGAGACCAGAGGACAGGACAGAGTCGGCCACACTCGTGCCAGACAGAGGGAGCAACAAGGGCAAAGGCCGGATCGGTGTCGTCTTGTAGGCGTTTGCGTTTGAAGACCCCAAATGTAACGCTAAGGCTAGCAAGCCCGCAGACATTTTTAAACAGCCGGGTGATGCGATTTACACTTTAGGAAGCTCTCTGGCTGCCAAGTGGGAAATGTTTTACCGTCGGCCAGCGGCAGTGGGGAGGCTACTGCATCGGTCCAGGCAAGAGTTGCTGTGTGACCGTGGGGCCGAGGAAGGGTGTGGACCCCACACATCTTGGAGGTGGCAGTGACGGTCGGGGTGAGAGGCGGAAGCAGGGCAGCTCCCGGCTCATGGCCTGAACGGGGTCAGACTTCTAAGGGGGGAACAGCTATGTCAGGGCGGCCTGGCATTTTCAAGGCCTGCTTCTGCAGGGGCCTCTCTGGCTTGGCTCCCTGAATCTTCTGACTAGCTCAGGCCTCCGAGAGCCGGTTCCTCCTCCCTCCTGTTCTTTTGGGAGAGAGGTTCTGGAAACAGCTGCTTCCGCCCTGCCCTCCAGGCTCACCTGGGGCCCTGCAGGACTCAGGAACAGACCATTCTGTTGGAATCCTATCTGGGGACGTTTCAGTTCCAAGCAACTTCTCCCTGCAATGCTTTTGTCTTCACTCATTCAATCCTGCAAGACAGGAAGAACGTGGGCTTTGGAGACAGACTCTCAGGACCCTCACTCTGGGAACCCAGGCACCACGTCGTCGTGAGGAAGCCTGGACCCTGCGGAGAGCCACTCAGCTGAGGTCTCAGCCGATGGCCAGCACCCACCACCCAACACCTGAGTGTATGAGCCTCGGAAGGTTCCAGGCCCAGCTCATGCCAAGAGGAGCAGAGATGAGCCGTCTCTGCCACTCCCTGCCCAGTTACACATGTGTGGATACAGTTAATGTTCCTGTGTTAAGTTGCTATGCTGGGCATTGGTTTGTTATGCAGCAATAGATAACTGGAATAAATAACCTTGACGCTCAGCTCTGTCCTTACCAGCTGTGTGAGCTTGAGCAAGCTCAAGGGACAAGGACAAGGTGGTGTCTGAAGAAATGCACCAGTACCCAGCGGCTTGGTGCTTCTAGGTCCATGATCCTGGGTGGGTCCACCAAAGGGACTTCCTCCCAAAGCCATGGCCCAGGTCCCATGCAGGCCCCCGCACCCCAAGTGGCTCAGAGTCTTGACACTTCACCTCTGGACAGCCACTGCCACTGTGGTCACACCCTGGACTTGCAGTCCTTATATCACCAGGACTGGGGGTAGGAGGTGGTATCAGGCCCAGAAATGCCGCCTCTCTGCACCTTCTCCTCACCTTCCACCTCCCACCAAACCCACCCTGAACCCTACTTGGGCCCTCTGGACCCTCCCCCGTCCCTCTCTTCTGGCCACAGTCGTGGGCTGTGCTGCTGACCTGCCACCGGATCCTGGGCAGGACACTCTGCCAGGCTGAGCCTCGGTTCCCTTCCCTGCAAGGATGAGCCTTATTTGCCGAGTTCCTGGCGGGATTAAAGACAGTGATACCTGCACAGTACCTGGCTCTTCTGGTAGGTGCTGGAAGGCTGCGGGTCGG
>CM052436.1:186625489-186643926 GCA_028533085.1 Varecia variegata | reverse complement strand
AAAAAAAAAAAAAAAGAACTGGTGGAGTTGCTCATGCCGGGGGTGGGGCCCTGACAATCACATAGCTGCCATTCTGGTTCCACACCTGCCTCTCCAACTTTTCCCTCAATTCTCTGATCCCCAACAATCTCCCAATAAATTCCCCTTCTACTCAAGTGCCAAATATTAATAGATACAAGAACAAGAGGTGATGTATCAGTTAGCTGCTGCTGTGGAACAAAACATCCCCCAAACTTAGTGGATTAGAACTACAAGTCATTATTTAAAACGTCATCATTTCTAACAGCTCGGTGGGGCTACTGGAAGTTCTTCCGATCTGGACCAGCTCACCTAGGATGGCCTCGCTCACCTGTGTGGCACGACTGGGATGTCTCACCACTGTCTCACGTGGACTCTCAGGGTCCAACAGGCTAGCCTGAGCTCATTCATGATGCTCTCAGAGTTCTAAAGAGCAGCAAGTGCTCTGCAAGCCTCTGCCTGCATTATGTTTGCTACCGTCCCCATTGCCCAAAGCAAGTCACGTGGGCGCAGACTGCCAAAAGGGCATGGAGAGAGAGAATAACGTGTGGCTCTTTTTACCACCTACCACTGGCGGGAATTATTAGAGGTGGGTGGTCCCGTGCTCATCACTATTGTACAGATGGGGAAACTGAGGCACAGAGCGAGACAGTGACTTTCCCAGCAGCACACAGCATGGAGGCAGAGTGGAGACTTTCCAAACTCCGGGGAATGTCTAACCTCAGTGCACTGTTGAAGGCAGAACTCTGTTTTTCTCTCTGATGTGAAACAAGCTGATACAATACTCTGGCCATAAGGAAAATGCAACAGTGAAACATTTGTTGTGCAAAATTAGTGAGTCCCATTTCCTGCGCCAAGTGCTGACCTGGGATAATTGCCTTTATGCACAGAAAAATAAGAATAGGACCTGAAAGTGTTTTCCAGAGCCCAGAAAGGTCGTCTTCTTTAAAAAATCAATTACCTATTCTCACTTCAGAGAAAACACTCCACTGACACGTTTTACATTCTAAGTAGAATTCAGTGCTCTTGGCTGAATTCTACCTGAAAATTCTGCTCAGGGACCAAGCAGTGGGACAGAGGCCCCCAATTACCTCGGCTGCCGACGTTCCAGGCAGCAGAAAGCAGTGGCCGTCTCAGTAATGACCTGCTTTTTTCATCCAAAAGAAAACCCAAAGTGTAAAATCAGCCTTGGAACGGGTTTCCCCTCCGTGCCTAGCTTGCTGTCCGTGGGGTGGGGGCCGCTGCCCAGCCTTGTGCACACTTAACCGTCACCCAGCAAAGGCATCGAAGCAACTCTTCCTCCAGCTGCAATCTCAGTGTGTGCAACTGGCTGACCAGCCAACAGCTCTGGGCCTTGTTTTTCTCATCTGTAGAATAGACGCAAGAATGACACACACAGAGCCGGGAGCAACAGTGGCCCCGTGAGCTGTTCCAGGCCGCAGGACTTGGTGTGAAGGTGAAGAGGGAGCGAACGTCCGCCCAGCACTTTCTGTGCACCTCTGGCCTCACCCTCCTTCAGTCCCATCTAAGCTCAGGGTCAGGCTCTGGAGCGGGACTGCCAAGGTTCCAGTCCCAACCCCGCCACTGCCCAGCTGGCCGACTTTAGGCAAGTCGCTTAATGTCTTTGAGCCTTGGTTTTCTCATCTGTGTAATGGGGTCACCCGTGGGGCCTACATCATAGAGTAGATGCCAGGAGCGAACAAGTTCATTCCTGCCAAGTGCTGAGAGAGGTTCCTACTGTCCTTGTCCCCAGGGGATGGGAGGAAGAGTATGAAGGGGGGTGAAGAGAGGAAGGCAGGTTAGCTCTGCTTTCAACCTGTTGAGTTTGAAGTGCCCTTGGGACAGGGGGGAGACAGGGGCACATTTTGGCGGATGAGAGGCATGGAGGTTGCACTGGCCCCCAAAGGGTGGAAGCAGGGCCGGCAGCCCCTTCCTCCGAGGACAGTGCTGTGCACCTGCGGAAGGAGGGGTCTGAGGTGCGCTGGATGGGGGTGAGCCATAAAAGAGACCTTTCTAAGAAAGGTGGTCACCACCCTCAGGTCCATACCTAGGCTGGGCCGGCAGCCCCTGGTTCGAGCCATTTCCCACTCACTGGGCCTCTCTGTTCCTGTGTATTTAAATGAGGACACTAATGTGCAGTTTCAGGGGTGTGGTGGAGATTCGAGGTGTGTCCGGTCTGTAAGGGCATGAGACGGTGTTAAGAGTCCACAGCTGTGGTCCTGACACCCTGTCCCCCTACCCTCCACAGCTGATCCTGGTGGCTCTACCTGCAGAATCTCTCTGGACTCTGGCCACTTCTCACGCCTTCACCTCTGCCCACCTGGCCCAGGAACCTCCCCCAGGGCCATGGTGCTGGCCTGGCCCTAGCTGCTCCAGCTGTCTCCCACCCCAAATCTTTTCCTAACATAGAAGCCGAGGGACACTTTGAAAATGGAAGCCAGATCCTGTCACACTGCCCCAAACCCTCTGATGTCTTCCCTACCACCTGGAGGAGGAGCCAAGGACCTCACAGTGGCTTACAAAGGCCCAGGATCTGACACGCCCGGCTTCCTCTCCTCCCCTCACTTCCTGGCCTCAGACCCCCCTCCCAGACCACCACTCAGGGCTTCTGAACTTGTTGCTCCTCTCCCGCATCACCTGGGTCACTCCCTCCCACGTTCAGTTAGGCCTCTGCTCAAATTTCACCTCTGCAGGGGAGCCACCCTGACCGCTGACTCCTCTTTCTTCAAAGTGCTCACTGCGTGATGTATACGTTTGTTTATTTCTATGTGTCTCCCTGTACTGGGCTCTAAGTGCCATCAAAGCAGAGCTAAAGGAATGGATGACTGTGAATCCCCACGCAGTTGGCACAGGCTTGGCTCAGAGTGGACCCTGGTGACTGTGACTGTAACAGGAGCTCACTCTCACTGACCTTCAAGAAGGGACCGGGCTCCTGTGTGCACTGCCTCCCCACGGCTCTGCGAGGGCAGAGGATGGCCTGCCCTGGGTCACTGTGGGTGAGAGGAGGCCTGAGGCATGGGTTATGCCCATGGAGGCAGCTCAGGCCGTGAGTCCCAGGGCAGAGAGCTCAATGGGCAGCTAGGCGGTGCCCCAGGGGAGCACCTAGACCCCTGGGGGGCGTGTGCAGGCAGGTGGACAGGTGAGGCTCAGCCTCGCAGGGTCATCAGTGCCTGAGCTCCTCCCGGGCCCGGGCGTCCATCCACACAGCCTGCTTTCAGAGCCAGTGGGCCGGGTGAATGGGCGGTGGGCCCTGTCAGGGCAATTAGGCAGCACAAAGCTGAAGGGCTGGCGGCTGGGGACATGGCCTGGGGAAGTTTCTCTGCGCAAACACAGAATAAAGGCCCTGCCTGCCCCTCTCACCCCTGCCTAGTGCCAGATTATGTAATGTGTTGATGTTGCAAGTGGCATCCGCCCGGCCCTCCGAGGACCCTGCCTGACCCCCAGGAAATGAGTCTCGGGAGGATGACCCAGCCGTCTGGACACCCCCAGCCTGCCCAGCTCACGTGTGCACACATACACACACACACACACACACACACACACGTGTGCACCTACGTGCACATGCCGCTGTCCCGGGAACGCAGAAGTCCGCCTTTGGAGTCATTCACTCAAGAACTCTTTATTGAGCACCTACTGTGTACCCCGCACTCTTCCGGGTGCTGAGGATACGACAGTGCACATGATGGACAAAAATGATGGCTCGTGGGGAGCTGGCATCTCTGGGAGAGACGGACGAGGAGCAGGACACATAGGTGGTATGTCAGACGGTGACAACAAAGCCAGCAGGGAAGACAGGGGAGAGAGCGTGGGCGGGGCACACACCAGGCAGGGGCGGGGGAAGCATTTCAGGGCAGGGAAGGAGTGTAGGGCCTCAAAGTAACACAAGAGCTGGTGGGGCTGGAACAGGGAGCGAGGGGAGAGGGGAGTGGATGAGGCAGGGAGGGGACAGTGGCAGACAAGGGCCTCCTATGCATGGTTGGGACACAGGGAGATGGACACCATGGCAGGTTCAGTGAACAGAACTGAGGGCAAGTCTGGCGCCACCAGTGTCCTTGGTGTGGTGGCTGCATGTCTGTCATCTACGAGCAGGGCTGGTGGCTCCTCTCCCTCTTGAGCCAGCGCAGGGAGTTGGTCGGACAGCGGCGGCCTGCACACTGTGTGACTTCCCCGCGTGTGCTTCCTCCCCTGCGACGCACCCAGGCTTTCACGCTGAGCTCCGGCTCTCAGTGACCCCGGCAGGTGACCCAGGCAGTGCTGTGGCTGCCGAGGGGAGGAAGAAGCTGCCATGAGGGTCTCAGGAGGCCCAGGGACAGCCTGGTGGTCAAAGGTTGGAGCCCTAAGCTGACTCTTGGAGGTGGAAAGACCCCTCTGGACCAGCCACCTCTTCCTTTCCCCAATGTTTCATTTGAATATTTTCACACTGGCAGGTTAAAAGAATTGTACAATGAACACTCATATAAGCCTTCACCTGGGCTCCCAATCGTTAGCATTCTGCCACACTGGTGCTCGTCTTGATAGATAGATAGCTAGATATTAATAGATAGAGGTATAGACATAGTTATCATAACACTTGGCTCCTAAATGCTTCGGTGTGTAACCATGAATCACCCCAAATCAACAGGCATTCTCCTATCCAGCAAAAATACTAAAATACCAAAATAACCAAAATGTTTAGCATCGTCACAAGACCATATCCCCATACAGCCCGCATTCTAAGTTCCCTAAATGTCTTGGTAATGTCCCTGATAGCTGTTTTATTTTTACTCTTCTCCATACAGGATTCCGTCAAGGATCGGACACTTCACTTGGCTGTTTCATTCCTTCAGCGTCTGACCTAGAGTGAACAGTGTCCCCCGCACCATCCTCCCCACCTGTTTTTTTCTTTCATGACATTGACATTTTGAAAAGAGACAGCCCAGTTGTCTTTTAGAATGTTCCTCAATTTGGGCGGATCTGATTGTTTCCCCGTGATTAGATTCGGGTTAAGCAAGCTGGGCAGGAACGCTGCAGGGGGGAGGCGACGCCCTCCCCATGCCATTACATAAGGAGGGCATCGTGCCAGCTCGTCCTGTCACTGGTGCTGCTAAGTGTGATTATTTGATTAAAGTGCATCCCGAAGATCTCCCCATTGTAAAGTTAATCCTTTGCTTTGTAAATGGTAATTCATCTGTGCCATGAATTATGACATTTGAGACATGTGAATACCCTGTTTCCTCACAAAATTTCACATAGTGACTTTAGCAGCCATTGACACCTTGCCTGAACTGATTTTTGCATTGGTGGCTGCAAAATAGAGATCTTCCTGGTTCTATTAGTCTTTCCTGCATTCTTCTGTAATGTTTTTCCGTCCCTTTACCCCCTTCCCTTTTGTAGTGTCCACACACTTATGAATTATGATTATTATTCAATATGTTGAAAATCCGTTATCATCACTGTTCTTTATTGATGCTCAGACTGTTCTAAGTTTGGCCTGTGGGAGTCCCTGTATGTCTCTCCCCACCCCATCCCCCTTGTAAACAATCTTATTGAGGCATAGTTGACATATAATGAGTTGCACATACTTGAAGTATACAACTTAGTAAGTTTTGACCTATGTATACACCAGGAAACCTTCGCTGTATTCCAGATAGTGAGCATGCCCATCACCCACAAAGTGTCCTCATGCATCTGTGTCCTCCTTGCTGGCCCTTCGCCATCCTCAAGCAACCACTGATGTGTTTTCAGCTACCATAGATCAGTTTGCATTTTCTAGAGTCTTATTAGATAGAATCATACAGTACGTGCTCTTTGGTGTCCAGTTCCTTTCACTCATCATCATTACTTTGAAATTCATCATGTTATTGTGTGTATCAATAGTTCTTTCCTGTTTGTTGCTCAGTAGCATTCCAGTATATGGATATATCATAATTTTTTTGTTTTTGAGACAGAGTCTCACTCTGTTGCCCGGGCTAGAGTGAGTGCCGTGGCGTCAGCCTAGCTCACAGCAACCTCAAACTCCTGGATTCAAGCAATCCTCCTGCCTCAGCCTCCTGAGTAGCTGGGACTACAGGCATGCGCCACCATGCCCGGCTAATTTTTTCTATTTTTAGTAGAGACAGGGTCTCGCTCTTGCTCAGGCTGGTCTCGAACTCCTGACCTCAAACGATCCTCCCACCTTGGCCTCCCAGAGTACCACAATTTGTTTCTCCATGTGTTGATATGCTGATGTACATTTGGGTTGTTTCCAGTGTGGAGCTATTACAAATAAAGCTGCTATGAACGTTGGTGTAAGTCTTTGTGTGGACATAGATTTCCTTTTCTCTTGGGTAAGTACCTAGAAGTGGAATGCCTGGATTATATGGGAGGTGTATGGTTAACTTTTAAGGAGTTGCCAGTATTTCCAAAGTGATAATATTAATGCCATTTCCCATTCCTACCAGCAGGGTGTAAGAGTTCCAGTTCCTCCAAACACTTGCCAACATTGGCATAGTCCATCTTTTTAATTTTAGCCAATCTATTAGGTGTGTAGTGGTATCTCCTTGGTGTCTTAAATTTTAAGTTAAACATTTTTTTTTTTATTTTTTGTTGTTGTTGTTGTTGTTGTTTTGAGACTGAGTCTCTGCCCTGTCTTCTAGGCTAGAGTGCCGTGGCGTCAGCCTAGCTCACAGCAACCTCAAACTCCTGGGCTCAAGCCATTCTCCTGCCTCAGCCTCCCACAGTGCTAGGATTACAGGCATGAGCCACCACGACCAGCCCTAAAATAATTTTTAATTTAATTTTCCTTGACACTGAATGATGTTGAGCATCTTTTTATGTGCAATGGCCATGTTTACGTTCTCTGATGACATGTCTATTCGAATCTTTTGCCAACTTTTGGGGGGGTTGTTGGTTTTCTTATGGTTCAATTTTGAGAGTTCTTTATAATTCTGAATACAGATTCTTTGTTACATATATGCTTTGTAAAGATTTTCTTGCAGTCTGTGTTTTGTCTGTTCATTCTCATTACAGTCTCTTGAGATGCAGAAGTTGGAAATTTTGATGTGGTTCAATTTATCCATTTCTTCTTTTATAAACTGTGCTTTTTGGTGTCACATCTAAGATATTTGTCTAACACCAGGCTGAAAAGATTTTTCTCCTATATTTTCTCCTAGAAGTTTTGTCATTTTAGATTTTATATTTAAGTCTACAATCCATTTTGATTTAATTTTTGTATATCGTGTAAGACAAGATTGAGTAATCTGGTTATCCAGTTGTTCTAGCACCATTTGTTAAAAAGCCTTTTTTTTTCACTACATTGCCTTCATAACTTCGTCAAAGATCAGCTGTCCAAATATGCATGGATCTACTTTTGAACTCTCTGTTCTGTTCTGTTGAGCTATACGTCTACTACACTGATACCACACTTTCTGATTAGTGCAGCTGCATAATACTTCTTGAAATCAGATAGTGTTAGCCCTCTCTGTTCTTTTTCAGAGTTGTTTTGACCCCTTTAGGCCCTTTATATTGTCATGTGAATTTTTAAATCAGCTTGTTGATTCCTCCAAAAAAGCCTGCTGAGATTTTGATTGGGATTAGGTCGGACCTATGGGGATCAGTTTGGAGAGAATTGACATCTTAACAATACTGAGTTTTCTGACCCAGGAACAAAGTCAATTCATGCTATTTGTGGTAGTTATGTCCTATAAGGTCTCTCTGAACGCTGAATTAGCAAATACTGTACTGAAAAATTGCCCCTAGGGGAAACACGGGGTTAGGTTTCCGTGACCCTCTGGTTACAACATTCTCATCAACTGAACAACACACGTATGTTACCTTGCTTTATGTGTGTTCTGTTTAAAGGCACCTTATGTAAGAGCTATTGTTGATTCCTTCACATTGAACTCACAACCAACAGCACAATTCGTCCCTCAGTGAAGCTTGTCTAACACACGTATCTTCTCCACAAGGCACACTGCAGCCTCCTGGCACCTGGGAACAGCAAGGTAGCACTCGGTACTAGCTTGGGGGCCATTCTAAAATTACCAACAAAAAGCACAAATGCGAAAAAGTCACACTAAATAGACTGTGAAAAGAATACTCGTTAACAGATATGAGAGGGAAAACAAGAAGGCAGGAAGTGGCCTTGTTTGACCTCAGCTGGGAATGTGAGCATCGGGCTACTCAAAATTTTTGCTACCTGCCCATCTGTGAATAACTGAAACAGCACTGTGATTATGGGTTTTGGAGTTACAAATAAATTTTAGTTGAGTAGGTGAATTCGCAAATATGCAATCCACAGATAACAAGATTGACTTATATCTCTCCATTTATTTAGGTTTTCTTTATTTTCTCTCAGTAGCCTTTTGTAGACTGTACAAGTCTTTGATACCTTTTGCCAGATTTATACAAAAGTAGTTCATATTTTTTGATGATATTGTAAGTGGTAGTATTTTTTCTATGTCAATTCCTGATTATTCTCTGCTAGCATGTAGAAATACAATTGATTGTTGTATATTGATCTTGTATCTGGCAACCCTGCTGCACTCACTTATTTCTAGTAGCTTTTTTGTAGATTCCATTGGATTTTCTACTTAGATGATCATATCATCTACAAATGGAGACAGTTTTACTTCTTTCTAATCTGGACTGGTCTGGAGGTGGTCTGGAGCTACCGGGCAAGCAACAGGCCACCGTCCCGGGTGTGGGTGGAGGAGCAGACCTTCAGCAGCCAGTGTCATGGGCACACAGTGGGAGTCTGGGCACCACTGGGGGCAGAAGGTCTTCAGATGACCCAGGCCATACACAGACTTGCAGAGGGAACACTCCTGGCTATGGCGGACTCAACCTTCCAGGCCACGGTCAACTGTGTGCAGGCCCCTCGAGGGCTTTGGTTTCAAGAGGGCTGAAGAAAGGTTACTGCCAGGCTGAGGCTGCAGGGTTGCAGAGAGACTGTGTTCTGGGCCGGTGGCTGGGGTAGGAAGACTTTCCCTCCTTCAATGCCCTTCCAGGGTCCTCTAGCGAGAGCTTTAAATCATGCTGAGTGGAATCCTGTTGCTTACCAGAGAACGTACATTAAAGGGGTACTCAGAACTGAGATGCAATAAATAACTGACATAGATGGGTAGAACTAGCTATTTTACCTGCTCTCCAGCGCTGGCTAGAGAGGGGTGTGCAGGTCTCAAAGGAAGTCCTGGGAAGCGAGTTTGGGGCCCTGAGGGCAGAGAATTGGCTGGGTTCCGGGGTGCAGGCAACTGGCTCAGCGTGGCAGGCATCCGTGGCTAATCATCTTTTGTTCCCAGATTACTGCTCATTTGATGACCCAGGAAAATACAGTACTACTTTACCGTGCTGGAATTGGGTGGCCTCCTCTCCCAGGCCCCATCCGTAGGTCTGGCTTAGCTGCCTGCCTGGAGTTATAAAACAGACGTCCACAGGCTACATCCCACCAACAGAGCTGGGACCAGACCCACGTCTCTGCAGCCCCTTAGATCCATCGTGCCTGAAACCAAAGTTCTCAGGATATGTCCTCTGTATACCCCACACCTGACTCCACACACTCTGCCTAGTCTCTTTCAGTACTGTAGCCTTGTGACCGGAGCTTGGCACACAGTAGGGGCTCAGGAAACATTTGTATGATTACAAAGGCTACAGGTCCACAGGAATTTCATCTCTGGATCCCCAGTGCCCGGCAGAGAGGTGCTCAGTGAATGCTCAAGGCAAGAAGGCGGCAAAGTAGGTGTGGAGCAGCTCTGTGGGGCCCTTGAGGTCAGAGCTATTTTCACTCCCCAGGGTTCAAAGAAGTGTATTTGCATGAAATCTTTTCACCCTTAGGATAATCCTGTGACAGCATCCCTATCATCATCTCCCTCTTAGAGATGAAGACAACAAAGCCCAGAGAGGTTAAGTAAATTGCCCAGGATCTCACAGGAAGGGGCAAACCCGGGACTCTGAACCAGGCACTGGATTGCAGACTCCACTCTCCTCACCACCAGAAAATTCCGTATGCCCAGCCCTAGAAGAGTGCTAAGATAGATGACACTCGATACATATTTACTGAATAAATGGCAGGCCAAGGACAGCAGCCCAAGTCTACAACTCTTCCAGCATCATGTAGTCCTGCTGGTTGTGCCATACAGGTGGCTATTGTCCCAGTTCTGATTAAGGAACCCTGGATCCCCTCTGGCTGAGAAAAATGGCTAATTTAGTTCTTTTCTCCCTTCCTTCCTTCCTTCCTTCCTCCCTTCCTTCCTCCCAGGGTTGCAGAGCTATAACGTTGTATCATGATTATAGCAATTAGAATGATACTACCTAACCTTTATTGGAATGACCCAGAGGCACACTGGGTGTGGCAGAACGGCTAGCTGCCTACCCCAACTTCCAGTCTCCCCTCAACCTTAATAACAGGACCATGGCTTCCTTTGTTTCCCAGCCTCCTTGGCCCCAGTTGTGGCCACGTGACTCAGTTCTAGCTAATGAGATGTAAGTGGAAGTGTGGCATGTGTCTTCAGGAAAGTTTCCCTAAAAGGAGGGCAAATTCTCTTCCTCCCTCCCTTTTTGCTGCTACCCGGGATGAAGACGAAATGCCTGAAGCTCCAGCAGCCATCCTAGACCAGGAGGTGACCTTGAAGATGGAAACCACTTGTTGAAGACCAGGAGATGAATCCTTGATGACTTCGTGAGGGACCTGGATTGCCATCTCCACTCTTGTTTTATGAGAAAGAGAAACCGAGTTCTATCTTGTCTCTGTGGCTGCTATTTGGGGTCTCCTGTTTGTGCAGCAGTACCTGATCCTCAGACACGGGTGCAGTTATTGTCCTCATTTTACGTGAGGAAACTGAGTTCCAAAGAGGTAGAGCAACTCAATTTGAAACCAGGCAGTCTCGCAGTAGAGCCTGCATATGGAACCTCTAATCTACAGGTGCCTCCCAGCAGAGGCTAATTGCATGTATTAGCCGCTGAGTAAACAGTAGCTGGAGGGTGGCTGGGCTCTGCCAACGTGGGAACCGGGAATGTGAGCGTTTTGGCAGTGTCCTTGGTCTGCTGGCTGGGGGAACTGCACTCGGTGTTCTTACCACATTCAAGTTGTCTGGGCCTTGGCCCTACAGCATTTTGGCAGGGGCCCCAGAATACGTGGTTATTAAATTCTTCATATTCCAGTCTGCCCTCAAGGAGCCAGTAGACCAAGCAGAAGTAATTTTTGGAGGCTTCTGCAAGAGGAAAGTGATTCTAGCCCCATGTAAAACAGGATGGGGTGGCTAAAGTCCCCTAAAAGGGGATTAGGATTTTAGCCAAGACGATTTTGCTTAGCATCTCTCAAAGTGGGCTCTGAACCATTGCCCCTAAAACCTAGCATCACAAATCGATAATAGGTGTTCAATGCAGAAGCATCAGTGATCCAAGAAGCTTGAGAAACAGGACTTCCCAGGGCCTTTAGCATGCACTGGCACCTTCCAGGAAGGAACTGAAATATACAGCATTTCTTAACATTATTTGAACTTGGAGCCCTTTTATTTGAGGAGCATCTCACAGGATGTCTTTCTGCTTTAAAAAATACTATCAATCATACTGGATTAGAGCCTATTAAAAATACTATTAATAAATACCATTTATGAATAATTTACTGCATGCCAAGTACTGTGCTATATGTTATATATGCACTATCTCATAAATTCTCAGAAAAATCTATGAAGTGGGTACTAGTGTTATTGCTATTTATAGATGATAAAACTGTGCCCAAGGTCATAAGACTGTTAGTGGTAAGGCAGTGGTCAAACCTCTCTGTCTCATTATGGAATCCACCATGCTGTCAGGCCCAGGGAGAGGAGGGAAACTGTGGCATCCCAGACAGCTGGTAGGAGGCCATGATGGATCTGGATTCAGGCGTCTTCGCTCCTGCTCCAATTGCTTTTTCATACTTTGCTGCTTCTAGATTCATGGACACGTCAGATGGTGGGTGATGTCCATCTCCCTACGTGCACTTCCTTCCCACACACCCAGAGCTGTGGCCAAGGGACCAGCCGGGGATGAAGCAGAACCTGGTTCTGAGCCTGGTTCTTGCCCCATCACCAACATGCACATGACCTTCACCTCTAGGGACCCAACACGTGGACCAGTCCCTAAGCTGGGTCCATCTGTCATGGGCCATGCTGTTGACAGCCCAGCTCACAGAAGCAAGGCCTAGCTCACTCTAGGTGTGTGGTTTTTATATTTCTAAATGGTTGAAGAAAAATAAAAAAGAATATTTTGTGACGCTCCAGTGAAAATTATATGAAATGCAAATCTCAGTGTCCATAAATGAAGTTCTCTCGGCACACAGCCACACTCACTGGTTCACACGCTGCCTATGGCTGCCCGTGCGCTCCGATGGCAGAGCCGGAATAGCTGGAACAGGGCCCTACGGCCCACAAAGCCTAAAATCTTTACTTTTTGGCCCTTGACAGAGGTTTGCTGAACCCTGTTCCAGATGAAAGAAATCAAACCCCAATATCTTCATCATTCACATCTGGTGATTTCCTTCTTTCATTCCTGCTTCTCGGGGGTTGGCGGGAACGAAGCCTGTGACTAAGCCTCAGGAATGAGGAGAAGCTGCGGGCCAGGCAGAGGGGGCGGCCCCCCACCCTGCAGGCCCCCAAGCAAGTTCCTTCCACTGGGGCCGCGGAATAACACGCTTCTGATGTAACATGCTCTTGACAAATGTATATCAAATGTCTAGGATGTGCCACGTGAGGCATTGCTTGAGATACATATATATACACACACACACAAATACAGATTATATATAACACACTGTGTGTTATATATAATATGTAGGTATGTAATATATAAAACTCTGCTAGTTATAAGCACTGTAAAGCATGCTAAGGCGGTAGTGATGGTGAGGAGGTGTTTCTTTAAATAAGGGGGCCAGAAAGGATTTCCCAGGTGATATGAGCAGAGACGTTTATGAAGCAATGAAGTAATAATGTCTTCCAGGTGGTGGGAACAGCAAGCGCAAAGGCCTGGGCTGGAAACGTCCTGTGTGCTCAAGGACAGCAACATCAAGACAGTTCAGGGGCAGAGCCTGAGGGGTGCTTGGTAGCAGAGGGGCCCAAGGAGCAAGCAGGAGGCAGGTGGAGGACTTTCTAGGCCACGGAGAGGAGTCCGGGCACTATGCTAAGTGCACGGGGGCCTGCGGTGTTCCGTGTCATGGCACGGCCTGTCCTGATGACTTCAAAGGGAATCTCTCAGTTACGTGGGGACTGGATTGAGGGGTGCATCTCAGTGCCCCAGGAGCTCCTCTGGGTCCTCAGGGCGGGATATCATGAGGTGGAGACCTCCTGGGAGGCAGGTAGATGCTGCAGCTCTCCAAGTCGAAAGGCTGGAACAGGACAAGGGTGCCGTGCGCACCGTGCCTCAGAACACTGGGCAGGTGAGCAGTCGGTCGGGGCATGGCAGGCCGAAGGGCAGGGGCGGGTCAGGCAGCAGAGTGGACCGAGTGTGGTCGCGCTGGCCTCACGTCCTCCAGGAAGTCTTCCCTATCCCCCCCGGGGTGGCACTGGGGCCTTCATTGTGCTCCACAGCCCCTGGAGCACCCCTGCGTGGGGCCTGGCCCGCTACGATGACGTGCCTATCTTCTCTGAGGTCCCCTCACTGGTCCAGGAGCACCTTGCTGGCAGGGCCCGACACACAAGCACTGAGCAGGTGGCTAGGAACAGGCATTTATCGAACCACTACATCAGATGCTGGAGCTGGAAGGACAGCTGGCAGCAGGCTGGGAGGGGAAGAGGACTGAGGGCCCAGACACCTAACTTCTCCTTCCACTGGCATGAACACTGGCCTGCTTTGGTATTCCAGATCCTTCCAGCGTCTGGGTGACATACCTCTCATCCACGCAGAGCCTGGAGCTCAATTGACCGTGTGTTCCCGTGGTTATGTCCCATGTTCCTCGGCACCCGTGTCCAAACACACCAGGCTGTGAGCTCCTCAAAGCCCCTTCATGTTTGAACCTCGCCCTAACCCTACAGTGCCTAGGACAGAGGGAGAAGAGGAAATGCTCACAGAAGGGGTTTTGCATGAAAAATCGTTAGTCCTGCTAACCATCTGTGAAGTGGATATTTACTACGATGTGAGAAAACAAGGAAAAGTGATCTGCCCCACGGTCAAAGAGCCAGTAAACGGCAGAGCCAGTCTGTGATTTTAACTCCACTAGGCAAAGGCTATGCACCTGCTACTTGCTGGGTTAGTGAGTGAGTGAAGAGTCTAGAGTACCTCTTGGCTACCCTGCCCTTAACCGATATTAATATGTGGTATGATGGTGTTGACATCTGTAACAACTTGTGACCCCTTCACACCTGCTCATTGACTAGAATAAAAAAAGATAGACAACATGGCACAAACGTAGAGTAACTGGAGTCCTCACACATGCTGGTGGGGATACACAATGGTGCAGCCTCCTTGGAAAGCAGATTGGCAGTTCCTGAACAAATGAAAGCTACCGAATGACCCAGCAATTCCACTGCTCAGTGTATACCCAAGGAGATTAAGAACGTGGGGAACTGGGGAGTGACTGCTAAGAGGTATGGGTTTCGTCTGAGGTGACACAAATGTTCTGGAATTAGACAGTGGTAATGCTTGCATACTATAAATATACTAAAAACCACTGAATTGTAGACTTCATGGGTTTTTTTTGATAATCACTCCTGGAAGATGAATTGTATACTTCAAAAGGGTGAAATTATTCCAATAAATCTGTTCATAAAAAAACCAACTTGTGGGTTGTCTGTCAAGCTCCAGGTTACCTACCGTCCAGGCTAAGGACAGAAGTAGCCTTTACAGGAAGTTTCGTGCCCAGCAGCCACTGGACACCAAACCCCGGGCCTGGAATGTAGCTTGTTCACTCTCAGACCAGGCAGGAAGCCTGTTTTATCTTTTCCTCTAACTCACACATTCCAAAGTCCTGACTCCGTCCTTCCGCAGGAATTTGATTTTTCCTGGGCTCACCAGGTCCCCTTGGGAGAGCCACGGAATGGCGTGCTCCTTGTCAGACGACCCTGGTCACTGCTAAGCTGCAGCACACACAGATGCCAGGACAGTCAGGGCTCAGTGCTCAGCAGGTGCCAGGAGAATCCCACACCTGCCTCTTTGGGAAAAGGAAACTACAGAACCATTTGTTGGGTGCCTACCACGTGCAGGGCCCGACGTGAGGTTCTTATTTCTCCTTCGATTGTTCTGAAGGTGGCTCTCCTCTCCCCCACGTAACGACAGATGTCCAGGGAGGCTAAGTTACCTGTCCCAGCGGGCGAGCGGCAGAAGTTCCTCTTCTCCCGTCCGCCAGGCACCCACCCTGTAGTCTCGATTCCTCTGGGCTTTAGCTTCCTCATCAGTGGAGGGCACACATCACACCTACCATGCGGTACGGTGGAGGCAAGAGAAGCGCCTGGCTTTTAGTAAATTCCCATGTTCCGCGTGGGATGTGGCTGTCAGCCCAGGCAGAAAGGGGACAGGCTGTGTGCTCTTGTCCCCACACGTGGATGCTACATCTCTGCCCATGGCGCTGTTCTGACCTCTGGCAAAACCCATCTCTCTGCTGAACTTTTCCAGAACTTGACCCTCACCCTTGCTGCTGTGGTATTGGAGACCCACCCGTCCTATCTCCACATTTCAAACCCCTCAAAGGTAGAACTTGAACCGCAGGGCTGGGGTCGAGGGTCTCTGCGATGTCTGGAGGAGGGGCCCACCATGTCTGCTGGAAGAGCAGCCAGGCTTCGTCTGCATCTGGGACCCCCCAGTACTAGCTGCACCATTCAAACAGGCGCCTTCACTTCCCAGTGCCTGCTTCTCAGGTGCAGAAGGCCAAGGGCAGCTTCCTCACGCATGGGAACGCCGAGGCAGCCGGGCACCAGCCAGGACTGGGGAGCTGTAGCAGGGGCTGGAGTCTCTGCCCTTTCCCAACGGCCGCAACAAACCACAAAACACTCATTTTCAAATCACATATGGCTTCTTTGACCCCATCAAATAACTTTATTCACACAAACGTCCCTTAATTTACAAAGCCTCAGTCATTCATACATATTAGGGGATCCACAGTGTTCAAGGAACTTAAATATAATGTATCATACCAACCCAAGTAAACCAAGTACAAAAAATATTCATATAAAGTTGTTCACATACATGTAGGTCCTAGATTACCAGCTTCTGTGCAAAAAAAGGAAATAAAGAAAAATAGATTTATTAACTAGTATTTGAAACTAACTTTGTGCCTGGCTTAAACCCTCCCTCACACTCAAGTCTGTTCCACACCAATATTTTCAAAGTCACTGAAATATCCTCCCCTGCTCTGATGGAAAGCAGCCCCTGGGCACAAAAGAGTTCTTTAAATGCCCCTAAATAGGCTCCCTTCCTCCTGCGGCCTGTCCTGGAAAAACACATGGGGGCTCCCCTTCTGATACCCTTGCAATCTTAGGGGGCCCTCGGGCCACCAATGGCAGTGGACTCATCTCCTGGTGGTGGCTGCAGATGCTGACGTTGGCCACTCCTATGCCACACCTACTGGTTACCCATTGAGGACATCTCTCCAGACGGGAGCCCCCCAGCCCCCCCAGCCTAGGTAGGCCAGGATCAGAGGGACCTGTGTTGTCTCGAGGGCTGTGCTACGCCATGGGAGGATGGCGGAGGCAGTACCTCTAGGCTTCTGCCTCCAAACCCAGTGGCCTGAAGAGCTGAACGTGAGCTTGGCTGTTGTGAGGTTGTCAGGCCCTAGGAGACCCCCAGCAGCTGTGTCTGTCTGGGGGCTGCCACACAGGCCTAGGAGGGGAAAACCGCTCAAGGGGAGGGATAATCTGAGACCCACATAGAGTAAGAGCCACCAGTGCCCCCAGGTGTGGGGGGAGGAGGGGCGTAGGAGCAGGACTGGAGGTAGGAGGGACACTTGGTGGACAGAGCTGGAAGGGAGCCAGGCAAGGGCAGAGATTTAGGGACCCCTCCCCGTAGGTGATGGCAGCCCAACTCTTGCTTTCCCAAATTTCCAAAAGATAATCCATCCTGTTAAGATCTGTCTTCTAAAAGGGTCAACAGCCAACAGCACAAAAAGAAAGATTCCCACAATGCCAACTCTTACTTCTCTTAGAAAAAGATTCAAGCAAAAATAATCATCTTATTGCTTCAACACTGGTTTTCTAGGACAAGAGACAACTGATATGTTAGAGAGCTGAGAACACGGGAGGAAGGGAATGATGGAGGTGGGAATGTGCGGGGGCAGGAGGCTGCGGGGAAGGGGGTGAGTGGTCCTAGCACCACAGGGTGGGGAGCAGAGGGAGTGAGGGGTGCTCGCCTCTGTCCCAGGCATCGCTGCCTTCATTTGCTCTGGGGACCCCACTGGCAGTGCCATAAAGGAGGGCAGGCCCTGTCCAGAGACTCAAATCTCCACCCAGTGTTGGGCATGTTTCTCCTCCAGCTGTAAACAGGGTATTTCTTAAGTAAACATTTAACACACCCCCACAGAAAGGCCATGGGGGCACACCATGTCTGGGTGGGAGGAAAGAATTCCTATTCTACTGTCCCAATGCCTCTGGGATGAGATGAGGCTGAGGCCTGCAACCTTAGTCCCCGGTGCCCAGAAAGGGGTCAGATGGAGCCAGTCTTGAGTGAACAGACTGCGGCATCCTCCTGGCTAGAGGTAAGGGGCAGGGGACCTGCCGGGGAGTAAGAGGCAGAGAGTGTGCACCTGTCTGAAGCACAGTTTTCCTGTCCTGGGCTAGAGCTGCTAGTGAGTGCCCCGGTGCTGCGTGGATCTGGCTACAGCCCTCGGGAAGAGGGCGAGGGGCGCCGGGGCGGGGGATCCTCCCCCCACGGCTCTCTGGGAGCGGGAGAGAGTGAGTGCAAGTGACAGATGGACACAGACACAAGAAGCCACACCCTTCCAGCAGAGCTGGGAGGTCTGGCCGGGGGAGGACAATGGAATAAGGCACTATGATCTGTCCTGCTGATTCCTCTCACTGGCAGGGAAACTACGCTCAGACCCTAAACGGCTGAGGCCAAGATCCTCCCTCCAACAGGCTAGCCTCGTCACAGAGCTAAGGAGAAGAGAATGGATGACCCAGGTTGGAAGGTTTAGAAACTCCTAGAACTCGGACACGTCTAGCAAACTTGGTGGCGCTGAGATGATGCACAGGGAGCTGCTGGCAGGCCCGAGACCCGGGTGAGGTGGCAGGCGGAGGGCAGCAGCAATCAGGAAGCTGGCCCACGGGGACAAGGCGGAGGTGTACTGTGAAGACCACAGGTGCCAGCCAGAGCTGGTCCACTGACTGGGGCAGAGCCAACGCTCACTTGCAGCTGACGCCCACCTAGCTGGCCGGGTGCCCAAGGTGGGCGAAGTCAAGAAAGCAGGAGGGAGGGACAGGCACTTGGGGCTGAAGAGCTGGCCGTCACGTGAGCCAGGGACGGAGCTCTGTCACCAAGCCAGAGCTGGCTGCGAGTCCCGAAGA
>CM052436.1:186538899-186625389 GCA_028533085.1 Varecia variegata | reverse complement strand
TGAGGAAGAACTGTGGTGTCGAGGGACTCGCGAGGCGGTGGAAACAATGTGAGAAACGTATTGCTGAGTCTGGCCTGACGTTGTGCTGGTCTCGCCCAAACCCTCAGGGCCAAAGGGTTGCTGCTTTGGGGCAAAGGCCCCCTTGGTCACATACCAACCAAAATGCCCTCCAACCATCTCCCCTATCGATCCTACGCTGGTTTAGGTAAAACAGAAAACAAAAAACAAACACAGGAGACTTCCTTTCCCCTTCCCCAGAGATATTATCCTATTTGGCTACAGGGGGTGAAAAGCCTCTGGAGTGGCCAAAGTCACGTCCAGAGAGGGACAACACAGAACATTCTCCCTCCTCCTTGCAGGGGCAGAGAGCAGGTGGGTTCAGAGGAGCAGCCTGGGGGAGGAGGGTGCAGGAGCGTTGCCGGAGAGCTGAGAATGGCTATGACAGACGTCGCCAGGGGAGCAGGAGGGGTCGTGGCTGGGGAAGACTGAGGGCGGCGCGCCCACAGATGGGCACCTAACAGCCACAGGGACTGCCCGGGCCCACGACGCCTCCCTGTTTCAGGCAAGTCCATTCTCTGCCCATTAGATATATGTATACTGAGGGCGGGCACCCAACAGCAAGTCCCTGGGGGTGAGGGAGATGGCGCTGGACAGTATGTGTCGCTGTGTGTGACACCATGGACCCTGGCACACAGGGCATGCCCTTTGCTGCAAGACGGCAATGGCAGCCAGTTCAGGACACCCTGTTATCATGGCAATGGTCACAACTGGATCTCAGGGCCTCAGGCAGTCTGTGACACCCAGATACTTCTGGACATATCTGGGAAGATGACGATCCAGGAGACAGTAGGTGAGGGGTGCTGACCTCACAGCAGTGACAGATGCCTGCTGAAGACCCAGCTGCGTCCCAGGCAAAGAGTTTGGCACGACAGTGTTTCCTAACAGAAAGGTAGGTTTATAGAACTGGGGGAGCCCCTTCCCCGCCAGCAAGTGGGAGGTGGTCACCCTCCACTCTCCTCTGACTTCCCAGTTACACGGGGCAGAAGAGGCAACGGATTCCCACCACTGTAAAGTCCTGGGGCTCCCAACAGCTTAAAGAGAACAAAATACGCAGTTTAGACCTTCGTTCTCCAGTTCTCCTGGCCAACCCTGGTCTTCCTCTTCCAGATGGTTCTTCGCCTCTGATTGTTTCTGAGGCACAAGGCTGGCCAGGGCAGCTGACCACGGAGTCCAGCAGTTCCTGCATCTGGTAGGGAGGTAGCCCGGAGGCCTTATGTCTTCATGCCCCGTTCTAGAAGAAACCCCCAAATTCTCTATGGGGAGGCAGGCCTTCTCCATGGAAGTGAGATGCTATAAGCAGAACTGAGAGAGGTGTAAAAGAAGGAAGACAGAGGGAAAGTGAAGGACAAAAACAAAAGTAGCTCCCTAACCCCCTATAAAAATTAAAAGTGAAATTTATACATATGCCTTGTCCACATTGAATTTCTTTAAAGAAATTGGTGCCTGTCCACAGCATAGCTTCCTGTTCCTCTGAAGTCTTAATAGTTTAAATTAAAAAAGACAAAAAAGAAAAAAAAATTAAGCAAAACTGAAAGGGGGAAACCCAAACAAAAGCTTCACATTGCCCGAGATCCAGCTGTCAGGAGATCGCCAACCGGCCAAGCCACCACCTGTCCCTTCTGCCGTCCTCTGTACGAGACATGGTGAGACCGTGGGTCCCGAGGGATCGACCTGGAAGACAGAAGGCAAGGAGTGGACATCGGGTCAGGGGGCCTGAGGTGCCAGCTCCCAACCCAGAGGATGCTGAAACTGTATGTGCTGGGGGAGTTTTCTGTATATACAGAGTCAATCTAGCCCGACTACAACAGCCCTGCTGTAGACACATGCTATTATTTTCTCAGACAGGGAAACTGAGGCGCAGGTTAAGTAGCTTAGCCAAGGTCACAACGATTAAGGGCAGACGCGGCTCCAGCTACCAATATGATCATGGAGTCCATCCCTCATTGCCATCCTGGCTCCCCTGTACTGCCAGGAGAAAGACACCATGGGACCCACCCTGGATGGCCTGTCCCCACAGACCTTGCCAGCTTTGGTTACTCTCATACATTCCTCCCCAGCCTCTATGACCAATTATGCTGTAATAAATGTCATAGCAACCCCCTTGAGGTTTAGTTATCATTTTAGAGAAAAGCGAGGCTCAGGCCTCTGAGAACCTGAACTGGGCTACCTGCCAACATCTAAGAGGGCCCAGAGTTCCACAGCCAGGGCCAGTGTTGGATTCCGCCACCTCCCCAGAGCCCACTGCCTGGCCCCATGCTGCCTGCTGCAGCAGGCCGCTGGGGTTAAGAACGAGGGCTCTGGAGCCAGAACCTGTGGCCCATTAAATAGGCCCGGCCACTTGACTGTAGGTGAATTTAAGTCCTCTGTTCACTGGTCTCATCATCTGTACCTATGTCACAGGCTACTACAGAAAATAAAAACTAATACATATAAAACGGAAGAGTGCCTGACTCTATTAGTATTAGCTATTATTTGAGAACCACCTTGGTGCCAGGCCTCAGGAATGACACAAGTAGCCTGCTCTGCAGGGCTTATTCTACTGGAGGCCTAGAACACAAGAGCCTACAGAGAGATTAGTCTTGGCCCAGCCCCCACTCTGAGCCACCTGATCAGTGCTAAGTAGAGCCCTGTCCTAGGCAGGGCAGGACATCCAGGACAACGATGCTCCGGCCTCCCTGCACCTGAGTGCCTGGCCACACCCCAAACGACCGAAGCAGACAAGTCTTTCCCTGTGTGCCTGCGACCCTGCGTGGGCTCCCCTGCTCCGTAAGGCAGCACCAGCCGCTCTCTGCAGCCCGAGGTGTGTCCTCCCCGCCCAGCTCCCCTGCCACCATCACTTGCCACCTGTGCAGTCTGACAAGGAGGCCTGTTGTCCTCAACTCTGGGAGGCACCTAGCTAGTCCTCACAAGAGGCAGCGGAGTAGGGCAACACTGGGCAATTTACTGCCTGTCGGCCTCAGCTTCTTCCTCTGAACACTGGGAGTTCTTCTGAGGCCTCAGTGGAATGGTGACTGTACACCTGGACCGCGGCCGGTGCTGACATCCTCGGTGAGCCCACCCCTTCCCAGCCAACTGTCCCCAACCAGAGACCGTAATGTGTTAGATTTAAACAGGCCACAGTTCTCAGCCATTCAACCATCAAAACCGCTTCTAGCTAGCGGCGAGGGTGCCAGGGGAAGGGCACTCCCCATACCACGGGGGAGTGGAAAAACCTTCTGGAAGGCAGTTTGGCAATGGGATTTCAGAGCTTTAGATATGTTTAGACCAGTAGCTCCTATAATTCCATTCCTGGAAGTTAAGCTTAAAGATAATCCTAAATATAAAAAGGATTTTATGAATAAAGATGTTCACTGAAGTATTATTTAAATTACGAGACAATAACTCACAAGTCCAAAAATAAGGGACAGTTAGGAAAATGAGCCATCAACTCAACTATGAGAGGAAATGAGATAGTCATGTGGCATTTTGGGCATTATGGTGGAACCCACTTCCCCAGTAAGTGAAAAATAGTAGGTTACAAAGTTCTGTGGCATATAGCATGACCGTAACTACCTGAAAAAAACAAACCCTCCAGTGTAGGATAATCTGGCGAGAAATACAACAAAATGTCATTGTACTTGTCATGAACAGATTGTCCTCTTTCCCCACTTCTGATTTTTAATATTGAACACATGCTACATTGTCACACTTTACTTTTTAATAGGAAAAATCGGGTACTTTAATGAACACAAAAAGTTGGCAGCTCCAACAGAAAGGTCCAGACGTGGGCTCTGGTCTGGGCTCTTCCACACATAGTAGACAATGGAGAATTTTCCACACCTGTCAAATGAGGTTAGGCTGTGTGATTCTCTGCTCTGCAGCACAGGTACAGAACGACCGTCTGTGTGGAGGGAGGTGGGGGTGTGGCTGAGAAAGGCACTGGGAAAGTGTGTGATCTGAGGAGAAAACACAGGATTTCTCAGGCCCAACCTTTTACTCTGCTGCTTCTGTTGCTCTGCCTGTTAATCCCCCTTAACAAAAATCCACGTGTGGGTCTTGTATCCCAGGTTTTGACCTAGATAAATAAAATGACCATAAACGTACTCCCTGATGAGGCAGCAGCCATCTCAAACCCTCAATTAGCATGCCTGTTGCTTTCTCTCCAAGCTTTCAGTACATGAAGCATATCAATGAGAAGATGAAGGAGGTGTTTAGAGGGACCCTCACCATCTAAGACTGTGGTCCCCAACCCCCGGGGCCATGGACGGGTACAACGGGTACAATGGGCCTATTAGGAACTGGACTGCAAAGCAGGTGATTGGCGAGTGAGCAAAGCTTCATCTGTATTTACAGGCGCTCCCCATGGCTCACATCGCTGCATAAGCTCCGCCTCCCATCAGATCAGCAGCAGCATTAGATTCTCACAGGAGCATGACCCCTACTGTAAACTGCGCATGCGAGGGATCTAGGTCGCACGCTCCTTGTGAGAATCGAAAGCCTGTTGATCTGAGGTGGAGCTGAGGCGGTGATGCTAGCACTGGGGAGCAACTGCAAATACAGATTATCATTAGCAGAGAGGTCTGACTGCACAATAAATGTTAACGCACTTGAAGCATCCCAAAACCATCCCTCCCCCCGCACCCCCCCCCCATCCATGGAAAAATTGTCTTCCATAAAACCGGTCCCTGGTGCCAAAAAGGTTGGGGACTGCTGACCTAAGACATTAAGACCTTGTGAAATATGACAAAAAAGCCCGAGGAAATTGTATGGTCACATGATATGTCAAAGTCATCTTTGGGACAAGTTAATGACTTTTCAACATTCCTTTCTTCCCTCTCTGGTAGGACCTAAGCTGCGGTAGGACCTAAGCTGCGGACAACCTCAAAAGAATGCCCCTTAGCAGGAAGGTAGCACACAGCAGCTGAAAGACAGTGTTGACAAGGAGGCAGAGGCATTCAGAAGCCAGAGGTCCCTTTTTACATAATAAACAGCAGAACAGAGTGTGATTATAGAAGGTCAAACCAATAGTACAGTACTCGGCAAGAGCTCCTGAGACAGCAGCCTGCAATGACCACTGTAATCACGGGTCCCTGCCAGGAAGGGAAGCTGACATTTCCCAAAGGCTCCCCCACCCTCCCTCCAGCTCTGGCACTGGCTCCGGCCCTCTGTTGGAGGCCCCAAGACAGTCCACAGGTCTGAGTCTGGTTCTCCCTTGTGGGCAGGGAGAAGGAAAATAAGGGGGTTCTCTATTACGGAGAGAACCTTGGCTTTGGGTTCCTCGCCCATCTCCTGTCAGAGAAGGCACAGGAAGCTCACCAGAAGCTAGTAGAGGTCCTTTCTATAGCTGTGAATAGCAATGGCTCAGACCACACGGCTCTGGTTAAAGCAGCAAACTCTCCCAAGCACGGGTTGGCATAACAAAGGGTACAGGTCCTAGCCCTGGGTGGGCCCTTGAGAAGACCTCAGTCTTGTTGCACTTCATCCTAGCAGATGCCACGTCTCTGCTCCCTGACTGCCCAGGATGTGGTCTGACGGCGTGGTTACCAGCTTCCAGGTTACCCAGGCTTGCCTCAGCCCTCTCAGGGAACCCCCACCTCTGACCACAGAGCCCTCCTCGAAGGCACAACCACACCGGCTAAGCATAATGAAAAATGGTCATGTGATAAACCCGCAATTGATAGCTGTAGTGTACATCTGATTACTGGGAGGATGGATTTGGCCAGTTCTAACAAGGGAATGGGCCCAGATTAAGAGATGAAGCAACTTGCTGGACATCATAGAACTGCTGAGCTGCAGAACCAGCACTTAATCCAAACTTTCCAGCTTCACTGCCCAAGGTCTTCGCACCCTGACAGTCTTCATTTGGTGCTTTCAAGGCTGGCTCAGCCAGTGGTTCACAGAGTGCGCATCTGACATGGTCTTCGGGGCGGAAGGCGTCAGTGGATCCGGGAAGGTCTGTTTGCAATCCTTACCTTTCTCATTTCAGTTCTTGGACTAAGTTCTCTCAGCACACCCCGCCTTCTTATTAATTCTCTATAATTATAACAGCAATCACTTACTGAGCAGTTAATATGTACCAGCCAAGTTCTAAGTGCTTTACAGGTTAACAACCCAGGAAGGCAACTTTCAACCCCCCCGTACTGCATTCTAATCACTGTGTCCCAAAATGAATCAAGCGTTTTACATCTATTGCTTCCTTTCACCCCGGTAACACTGTAAGGCAGGAGCTATTGTCACCGAGTCTTAGAGATGAGGAAACGGAAGCTCACAGAGAAGGGCCAAGAGCTAGCAAGCAGCAGAGAAAAGGGTTTAACCCAGGGCCGTCTCACTCCAAAGCCCCTGCTTTTGACACGTAACTATAAACACGTAAAATCCCTTCCTAGAGAGACAAGAAGAACTTGAGTAGAATTTAAAATCCATTTAATCCCTTCATTTATAAATAGAATCACTCAGGAAAAGGCTCCTGGAAGGCTTGGCTTAGGTGCCTGTGCACAGGTCTGGTGCTCAGGGCATAAAGGAGGATGTGGTGCCAACCTGGCAGTGAACAGCCTTCTGGCAACTTCCTCCGCCGGCCAGGCAACTGTCTGGGCTAAAGAGACAGGGGAACCAAACTGCTCCCATTAAGGCCATCAGCAGCTTGGAGAACAGCAGCTGGGAGAGGTGAGGTGAGCAGGGAACAGGAGGACGGGGCCGGGGATAGATGCACAGGCACGGGACACCGTGAATAAAGGATCACCTTTCATTCTTCTAAGAGCATGGCCTTCCTACCTTATTGGTGTCAAAATGTCACTTCTTCAATGAAATGATGATGAAAGTTAATGAGAACGGCTTAAATTGCTCCCCTCCCTGGGTTTTTAAAATTGTACTATCTTAGGAAATGTGTAAGTCTGGTAACCACGTCTCTCTGGGAGTCACCATGGTTTAAAACCGTATTATAAACTCAGCATCCTGACCCCAGTGCTCTACCAGGGAAAGCACACACGCTTTATGGCAGATGGTCCTGGGTTCAAATCCAAGCTCTTCCAACCTCAGCTGGATGGAAAGAGAAAAGAAAAGCGAAGGAGGAGGGGGTAAAGGGGAGAAAAGAGAAAAGAAGAGAAAAGAAGAGAAAAGGAAAACAAAAAAAGGAAAACGAAGAGAAGAAAAGAAAGAAAACCAAAAAAACCAAATCCGAGCTCTACCACTTATTAGCCATTTTCATGATCTGAGCTTCCTTTTCCTTTCTGGTAAATGGATATGACAGTTTACCCTTTTGGGGTTTGCTAAGTAATTGCCTATCATATCACCTGGGACAGAGTGAGGCACTCAGTGAGACCTATCTTGCCGTTATTAGTGTTTGTGGTCATTTTGGTTCTTAGGATGTCACAGATTGGACCGTCTAGCCCATCTCGAGTCAAGCTTTAATTCAGAAACTTCCCTGAATACGGAGATGAGAGAATGAAGGAAGTGGAGGGCAGCTCTCTCATCCCCACTCAGAAGGATGAAAGCCTTTGCCCCACCATTACCACAATGGCCCCGAAGATAGCCAGATGGTAGCAGAAGTATCCTCAGCACCTTTCAACCTGTTCACACCTAAAAGATTTTTGAAGCCCAGGTGAAGAAGCCTAGGAAGCTGGAACTCTGCAATATGACCTGGCTGTTTGCTAGGATCCATTTTGTGGTATTTCACCCAAGTGTCACAGCCACCAGGAGAAGGGTGGGCCAGCACCCCAGGCGACCACTGGCACTGTTAAAAGGTGGCTCATACACTGGTCTGCAGGCTTCAGAGTGGCACTGGGCAGCTGCTAGGTAGACAGGGACATTAAGCACCTGGTGGCAGGTGCATGCCCTCGCTGACCCTCCCTTTATTACATACGCATACACATTTACCTGTGGGAAAATGTCCTCTCCATAGTGGAGGGATTTCAGTCTCGGACGCTACTTAGCAAGTTGTAAAAGGTTGGCGAGTAAGCAAGTAGCCATGTAAATTGCCAGTAAGTGGTTGACTGGGATTCAAACCTAAGGGCCAGTTTTCTCTATTCTATCCTGCCTCTCAGATCTAGTTAACAGAAAAGAAAGTCATCTTGCTGGCATATTCGTAGCCTGAGACACACTGTAAACTCAAAGTGTGGTATTATCGGGTGGGTAGCCAAGAACTCGCTCCTCCCTCACTTCCCCTGCAGTCCTGCATAGTGGTATAACCACTGTAGCTAATGACACCATGCAGGGTTTAAAATGCAATGCCTCCTTTGTCCAAAGGACCCTGCTGGAGTTATCCTCATTTTACAGATGAACAAACTGAGACTCAGGTTAATTTCCAGCATATGGTGCTGCACAGCAAGCAGGCATCCCAGGTGCACAGGGCAGTCCTCTCCACCCTCCAGGGTTAGGGTCCAAGTGAGTCACTCTTCACTTGTTTAGTACACCAAAGCATCTGGCTTCTCACACTCAGACATCAACATGCCAGCCCCAGGGGGTTCGGCCGCCCCAGCACTACTGTCTATTCCAATCACTCAGAAGCACTGAGGCCAGGGAACCACGTGTTCTGATGCATCACTCCTCTAAGGCCGAGCTCGCAACCGCGCAGCTTAAAGTAGGGCAAAAACAAGGACGCCTGTGCTGTGAGCGTGCCTGTTGTCACGGTGCAAGGAGAGGGGGTGGAGATGACAAGTGGGAAAATATTTAGTTCGGTCTTCAGTCTACAGAAGGGGCGTGGAACAAGAGGCCAGAGATGATAAAGACATATAACGAGAGTCTCACAGTGGTCCACGACAATCTAGAAGACCACAGGCCCATGCTTTCTGGCCTTTGAGCCCTGACCAGGAGACCAAACCAAAGTAGTTCATCCACAGGTAAGTATTCAGGGGCAGGCCCTGAGTGTGGGGGGAGTGTTAGTCAAAGAGCTGTTGTTCTCTCAAGGGCATGGGCTTTGGAGTAGGAAGATCCAAAACTTATATGCCAGCTCTACCAATGACCAGCTCTGACCTTTATCAAGTCAAGGCCACCCAAGTCTCAGTTTTCTCAACTTAAAACAAGGAAATGTCTATTTTGCTGGGTCTGAACACCAGCAGCGGTCTATGTAATGGATACAGTGAGGCACACAGGAGATGCTTAATAAGCTATGATGGCAGCTTTAAATCACATCCAAAAAATATAAAACAAAACCCACAAAAACCTCTCAACAGTCATTTGCTCAGGCAAAAATTCCAGACAAGACAACCTGGTCTCAAGTCAGTCTTCTCTCGAGGTGACAGCCTCTTTTCTCCTTTGGCCTCAGCTCCCGCTGGTCTGGCAACACCCCCCGCCCCAGTCACTCGGATCACACTCATCCTTCAAGTGTCCCCTCTGCATGCCTCCCCCAGGAAGCACGCCCAGAGGACCCAGTCTCTATAGGGACTCTTCTCTGTTCTCCTGGGAGCAGGCGTCGTAGGGCCTCAGACCCCACGATGGTGCTGCGAGCTCCCATCTCACCACCCCCCGACCACAAGCTTCCTCAAGGACAGGGCCGTCCGCTGTTCCTCTTAGGCCTCTCAGGTTGCCATGCACTGTTGGGTTTTTACAAGGGGCTCAAATACCAGGTGACTGATAGAAACTGAGAGTTAACACACAGCAATAAAAAATTAATTTATGAACTTAACTGAATCATTCATTCAACATGACAGGCTTTAACACAAAAACATGGTTATAAAAAATTATCTGCCTTTGGTTCAGTTCCTGCCTCACTGCCAAGTACCCTGCACACACTCCCACCACACATCCCAGCGAGCCAGGTGCGGAGAGGGAGGCTCATCCCCACCTCACAAGGCTGGGCCACTTCTCCACACTCCAACAGCTGGTAGGGGACAGAGCTGGGACTGTGTCCAACTCTGCAGCCTGTGCTATTTTTCTCCGATGCTATGCTGTGCCACTCCCCTCTCACTTCTTCAGTGCTGGGTAGGAGAGAGGAGGCATGCAAGGGATGACAGCCTTTCCTGACATTACAGTTATGGAACCAGGGGCTCCTGCCTCGATGCCAGCTCTCTCCACTACTCTGTCCCTTACCAACTTTCCGACAGGTGGCCCTCTTCTCAGAGGGGAAGATGACAGCCAATGGCCTGCAAATACACTCTGCTCTAGGTGGGGAGGGCCCTGTAGGTGTTGCTAGCTGGGGCTGGCATGGCTTTAGAACATGTCCCCCAAGTCTAAGTTGGTCACAGTAAGATGTTAAGGAGAAGGCAGAGTTAGGAGTTAGGACTGGAAGACTTGGGTTTGGCCTAAAAACATGGACTTCCCCAGACTGTAAAGACTTACCATGGTCTCCCTTCCAGACACAACCGTCCATAAAACGGCAACACCCCCCCGCCCCCCGCCAAATCTCCACATCTAACAAGTGGCTCAGGAGGTGGAGCGCTGGCTCGGATGCCACCAAGTGTGGTGGAGGATGGAGGTGATCTCCCATATAACACACTCAAAACACAGAGATTGCTGGAGGAGGTGGCTGGGGACAGAGGGCAGCCCTACAAGGGACCGAGCACCAGCCCTCACACAGCCAGAGGTCCACCCTTTGCCTACCCCCTGGCACCCATCTTTCACATCCTGTTCACCTGCTTAGGTGTGTCCAGAGGAAGCCAGCCCCATGGAGTCTCTGAAAGACAGACTGCTGCCCAGGCTATAAAAGCACAAACACAATCTTAGGAATGTACTCCCAGGTGGCAACCTATTAGGAGACACTAAAGTAAAATGCCGTACCAGCTGCAGTTTGATCCAGGGCAGGACTGAGAGAAAGGGTATGGGCAGAGCTTAAAGCCAAGACAGTATGCGGCCGTGAACAGATGTCAGCTTTGGCTCAAGTGTGCCAGAAAGATCAGTCAGCAGTGCAGCAAGCTCTTAGACATGGAGACTTGCTTAATATTGTTTTAAACCTTTTGATTCCTTGGAGTGTGCTGCTAGTATTAAGAAGTTTGCCAAATGCACAAAAGGAAGAAACACTGGGCAAGACCAATGATTCTGAGACTGAGGTCTCCATGGTGACCAGCAGCAGGCAGGGCTGCACACTGAGTCACGCTCTGTGTCTGGGAACCCAGTCCCACTTAAACCTGGTCTTTCTGGCCTTGGATGTCAAGAGGCTGATAGGACACTGGGGTTGGTGGTGTCCCCCCTAAGCACCTGAGCTAATAAACACACACTGGGTGCAACTCAAGACCAACTAAGGGAACTATTTGCCCCTAGAAACAGCCCTGGTAATTGGCAGTTAGCTACATGGATACCCTAACTAATTCCCTTCCTCAACTTATTAAGTGTGGAGTTGAAATAAAAGCTGCCAACTGCCTCAATTGGTCCCCAAAGAGATGGGTTCAGCTGGTCTGTGATTAGCAGAGAAAGGGCTCGGGGGAAAGGCCTAGATCCTTAAGGGCCCTTTGCCAGGAGGAAGATGTCTAAGGTGCTGTGACTAGCTAAAGGGAAGAAAGAAGTCACTCTTTCACGTGGAGGCTGGACAATTTGTGGTTATAAAAGGAAAGATTAAAACAAGGTCATGCCTGGAGTGGTCCATATGGACTTCTGGTTATAGCAACCAGTGCAAAGCCCAGCATGCCAAGAGGAACTCACTGGGGGCACTTACTAAGGGGTTTGGAGATCTCTTAGGGGAAAGAAGTTCACCACAAATTATTGGTGAGAGGCAAAGTGAAAATGATGCCTATGAGGATTTGGCAAAAACAAAGTGGCAGGATAAGGGCAATACACAGAGCCACCATTTATTAATTCTCACTATGTGCTATTGCACTGGATACAGTGAGAATCATCTTCTGCATTTAACAGACAAGGGAAGGTAGGTGACCTAAAATCTCCCAGCTAGTAAGGGGTAGAGCTGCAGTTTAAACCTATATTTACCAGTCCATTGGGTTCAACAGCAAGTCCCTTAGTGTCTTGATACCAATATGGAGGCAGAGGGATTCTCGTCTTCCTATGCAACTGTCGCCCTTTCTGCCTTCGCATGCTCAGGAAGGTGCCTGTGCAGTCTCACACTTTCTGGAGATGGGTACTGTCTGTCGGTGTGGCATCTCATCTCCCTTTCCTGGGGGGCTGACAGTTCTCCCCTCATGGTTACTGACTCACCTTCCTAAAATATAGCCTTGTACGCCACCCACCCACCATCCTCATCTTTTTTGCAGGATGAAGTTCATCCTCCTCAGGCTGGCATTCAAGGCTCTTCCACGTATCCAGTGTTCTGCCTTCACTCGTGCGTGTCCCCTGAGAATACCCTCACCTGTCTTCCTTTCTTCAGGTCCACCTGAAGTCACATGTCCTATATTTTACCATCACTTCTTCAACAGAAGCCCCCCGAGTTCCTGGTGGCACTGAGACAGTGCTGTGCCATCATGGACTTGCTCAGTTGACCTCTCTTTGGTAGCTTGAAAGAAAAGAGCACAGGCGCTGGAGCTCCAGCCCTTGAGCAGGCAGGTGGCAAATCACTTGGCAGTGGCAAGTTCAGGTGGCGGGGGGACATCCCCCCACATCCCCCAGTTATGCTTTGCCATGACAGACTCCGGCTTGTACCAGGCTTGTATCTATCCAGAAACAAACACAATCATACACCACATAACATTTCCGTCAGTAATGAACCACACATACTACAACCGTGGTCCCATTAAGATAATAGAGCTAAAAATTCCTGTTGCCTACTGATGTCTCAGCCATCGTAATGTCGTAGCACAACACATTCGTGTGTTTGTGGTGGTGCTGTTGTGAATAAACCAACTGTGCTGCCAGTTGTGTAAAAGCCTAGCACATACAATTATGTTTGGTACGTAATACTGGATAATGATAGTTATTGATTTATGTATTATACTATATTCTCTGATTTTAGACTGTACTCCTACTGATAAAAAAAAAAAGTTAACTGTAAAACAGCTTCAGGCAGGCCTTTCAGGAGATATTCCAGAAGAAGGCATGTTATCACAGGAGATGGCAGCTCCGTGCCTATGACTGCCGCTGAAGACCTTTCCATGGGACAAGACGTGCAGATGGAAGACAGTGACACCGATGATCCTGACCCTGTATAGGTCTAGGCTAATGTGTGTTAGTGTCTTAGTATTTAACAAAAAAGTTTAAAAAGCAAAATAAATTTTTTAAATAGGAAAACACAGAGTAAGGATATAAAAGAAGAATTTTATATAGCCCTATGTTTGTGTTTTCAGCTGTGTTATTACAAAAGAATCAAAAGTTAACATTTAGAAGTTTATAAGGCAAAAAATTGCAGTAAGCTAAAGTTGATTTATTATTGAAGAAAAGTATTTTTTATAAATTTAGTGTGGCCTAAGTGTACAGTGTTTATAAAGTCTGCAGTGTGAACACTAATGTCCTGGACCTCCACACTCACTCACCACTCGCTCATCCAGAGCAACTTCCAGTCCTGCAAACCCCATTCATGGTTAAGTGCCCTATATAGATGTACTATTTTATATTTTACACCGTATCTTTATTGTACCTTTTCTATGTTTAGATAACAAATACCATTGTGTTACAATTGCCCACCATACTCAGTAATGTGCTGTACAGGTTTGTAGCCTAGGAGCCATGGGCTAGCTACACCATACAGCCTAAGTATGTAGTGGGCTATGCCAACTAGGTCTGGGTAAGTACACTCTATGCTGTTGACAGGACAAAATCGCCTAGCAACGCATTTCTCAGACTGTATCCCCATCGTTAAGACACACACGACCGCATAATGAACGCAGGACTACCAGCAAGCTCCAAAGGCTCTCAAGTAAGAATTTGCTAAATGAGTGCAAAAAAAGACCTAAGGTCCCCTGGGTTCCAGGGAAGGGGGTCTGGTGAACAGTTAGTGCGTGAACAGCCCCATGCCCTATATATCACTCAAACCAAGGTGACAGAGGAGAGCTCAAGGAGTGTCTCTGAAGCCCCTTCCCCACTGGCTGATGTCGAGTTAAGGCTGGAGAGCCACCCCTCAGCTCCTGGTACTTGCACTTAGAAGAAACCTGAAGGCAATTGAGACCAGAGACCTTCTCCCCACACCTCTATTCCTTGTACTCTTCTTAACCCAAAATAGAAAGTGTTTCCCAATTTACAAATTAAAGCGGTTCTCGAAATCAATTTTACAGCCAGCAATCATGGTCCTGATGTTATATAACTACTAAAAATAAATAAATAAAGAGACGCTGCACTAGAAAAGCTGCCCCGTGACAGCATCACCAGGATGCCCATGTGACAGGACCCTGCACAGGTTTTCAGCTCTAAAAAGCAAAACAATACAAAAACAGAACGCCATGTTCTTAAGACAATTATAGCAGAGTGTATATGCAAATAAAGACACAGAATAGCCAGACATCAGACACCTAATGAGAAGCTGATTACAAAGGGAAGAACAAAGTACAGCAAGACTCAGCCACCAAACAAAGGCTGAGAACGCAGCCCTGGGGTCCAGGGGCCATTCCATGCCGCAAAAGTGCCCCTTGTTCACCTAAATTGAGATTCAACAGTCCTCCAAGAAGACCCAAACATGCACAACTTACAGCAAATACCCATGCAGGAGAGAGGATGGTCTTATGCCCACATATCCGAGATACTCTTATGTGTCTCTCCATCTCCCACACCCTCTCCTCCTGCAATGTTCCCTATCTCTTACATGGCTCTGCCCTGACTGCCAAGTTACTCAAGCCACAGATAACGTCACCTCTGAGCCACCCCTTCCTCACCTTCCTAATTCAGTCCATCTGAGAGCCCTTGAGAAATCTCCAATGCACCTTGAATCCCCTCACCCATGACCATCCCCCCTAAACCTGGACAGCTACCGCCTCCTAACTGGGCTCCATGTTTCCATGCCTGCCTCTCTCCAACTCTAGCGACCACACGGCAGCCAGTGATCCCCTAAACATGACGCCAATGGCTAAAAACACCGTTCAGTGATCCACCATGACCTATAAAGCCCCCATCTCCTCCTGGCCTGGCCCTCTCAAGGCCAGCTCCTTCCCCCTCTGCTCAAGTCGCCTTATCCTTCAGGTCTCAGCTTCAGTGTCACCTCCTCAGAAAGACTTCCTCTGACTGCTATTTTCTTCATCCATACACAACTGCAATTATATCTGTGGTATTCCTGTAGGACATGTCTCTGAAACTGAGGTTTAAGTGCCTCAAGGGTGGGACCCATGTGTTAGAAGCACCCACCACAGTGCCTGGTACTTAGGCAATCAAAAAATGTAATAGGTCCCCTCTGGTGTGCATGTTTTCCTATTGAACTGGTGAGCCAGGGTGGGAAGCACATGAACCTGCGCACATTCCAAGATGCTAATTCTAGTTCTGCTACCAGCTTGGCCAAGAACTGGTGTGAAGGGACGGCAGGACTATGCTAGCTTTATGTTCATGTTCCACTTAATCCTCGTGACAATCCTATAGGGTAAGTGTCAGCAACTGCACTTTACAAACACGGACTCTGAGGCTCAGAGAGATGCCCAGTGTTTAAACAGACCAAGGTCAGATTATTCTCATCTCCACGGCCCTAACCAGGCTCACAGCAGGTGCACAACACATGCCTGTGGGAGGAATAAATGACACTTGCTAGTCAAGACTGAAAGCCATGTGTAAGAACTCCACTTAGAGACTTAATGCCTACCTGTGTGTCACAAAGCTTCCCTCGTTCCTATGCCCCATTGCTTCTCAATTTCCCCCTTTTCTACAGGTGAGCTCCCCTCCTACCTTTCAGACTTCACAGGGCTCCCATGACCCTGACAGTACTCACCTGGGATCATCTTAAGACATTCACTGTTATGATGGCTCAGAAGTCCGCTTCCCCAGGCCAGGGAAGCCCATAGAAAAGTTAAATCGTTTCCTCCTCCCAGGAGCAGGAGGCCACAGGGCTTCACCTCACCCTAAAGACATATATGCACTAAGAGGGTCTGAGCACAAGTCAATCGTCCCGGGTCCTAGAACCACTTCCCTGGAATTAGGAACATGTCAGGGTTGAGGGAATAGGGGGAAAGGGACCAGGAGTGGTCCTACAAGTACCCTGGTTCTCTGGATGGGAAATCAATGCCCAGAGAGGAGTGACTTGACCAAAGTCACAGTGCTGGGTAATCATAGAATTACCCATGGAATTACAGCAGTCAGGACTAAAGGGATACAAGATAAGGGCAGTGGTCTGCATGTTTAAAAGACAGCAGGGTGCCTGATTGTGCCTTTGCCCTTTTTTGCTAGGGCAGTCCTCATTGTGCTCATCACCTGGAGGGCTGGATAAAATACCCTTCCCCAGCTTCCAACTCAGTAGTTTTGAGGCAGAGCCAGAAACACACATTTCTAGCAAGTTCCCAGGTGATGCTGCTGGTCTGGGGACCACACTGACTTACTCATGACATCCTCAGTGCCTGCCACTGATAAAACGGAAGTAATCTTCTAACTACGGTTAAACTTCACACAGGGTCATGGCACTAGGCTGCAGAAGACTCACAGCTGGGTCTGGCTATGGTCTCAATCCCAATTCTAAGAGCAGGCAGGAATCTGCCATTCTAGCAACAGATGTTGCCCTGCTACAGACCTCCAGAGCAGCAGGGTGGAGCTACGTGCTCTCTGAAGGCTTTTCCTGCTACACCTGTTGGTGCCCAGGCCCTCTCAGGGAAGGGGAGGGAGGAGGACCTTTGGACCGTGTCATTGGTGGCATCTGGATTTCGGTTTAGGCACTTGGCCTAAACCCCCAAATAACTGTTTTTTTTAAAGGTAAAAGTCAGCCTGTTGTTTGTCTGGGGTGTGGTATATTCACACTCATTTCTGCTGCTCCATGTAAACCAAGGGTTCCTTCCAAACATTCATCAGGTCCAAGATGCAATCTGGTTACTAACAACAAATGAGTCTTTACTTGTGACTTCCAGTTCTCTTTATGTCTGGCACAAGGCTGGGCTGTGCTGGTAATGCCCATGCAATCTGCCAAGATTTGACAACACTACAATCCCACTGCACGCCTTACTTTGCCCTAGACTTCAGCTTTCTGGGAGGGCATATCTTGGGCACATCTGAAAAAAGCAGAAAAGAAGAAAACAAAGGGGTGCTATATGTGGTTGAGAGTTTCCTTTTTCCAAAAGGACAGAAGTAAATGCAGAATGAGTCAACTGGCTCACATCATCTTTGTGATTTTTCCCATTACAATAGATGATCAATACTAAAACCCAACATGATATACCAAAACCAACCTGCTTTCCATTACTGCTAGAGTATCATGCCTCTGAATTCAGAAGAAACCAAAGTAAACCATTCATAAGACTACCTCCCCAGGCCCCATGTCAAGAACCTTTTTGCAGCCTGGAAAGATAGCAACATTTTCATCTTCTTCACCATGCCCTATGGTGTGCCTGGGTGGCTCTAATCCATTCCTCCCAGGTCCCTAGGCATCACTTTCTTTAACAAAGAAACAAAATATAGAGTTCTGACCTGTGTACAATGCAGGCTGAATTATAGCTTTCCCCTGGCACCTCTAACTGAAAGTGAAATTCCTTTAAAGTTGGGAAATTCATTGCAGTGTTTTACAGTATTGATTTATTTTAAACTTGGGTGGCAGTTTTAAGGCCTGCTATGCCTCTGAATCCTAGAAATGCTGGAGGAGATCTCCATTTCCTCTGATTTTGTAATACCACAGAGGACTCACTAGTGGAAATGAACAGAGAGCCTGGGAGCACGTATGCTGCTGCCCTAGTTATCAAGACAGAAGCTTGGGCACTCTCCCCAGGCCCTGTTAGGAATTTCACTACTAGCACAGTACCCTTTCCTCTTGCAGCTGAGTACTACATTAAACAAAGCCTGAGTTTGTATCCTGAGATGAGAGCTCTTCATGTCTCACCTGGTTTACAAGGTACCCCCCCAAACCTACCTCTAAGAACCAGCCTAAAACACCACCTACTCCAGGAAGTCTTCCCTCCACTCTTCAGTCTTCTTGTATCTTTATTGAGCCACAACCTACTACAACTGAGTGTCCATGTCTTGTCCCAAACTACTAGACCGTGTTCCTATGGGACGATATTGGGGTCTAAACAAACAATGTCACCACCAGGCTAGTGCCTGCCATGTACCAGAAGGGTTATTGCCCACCAAATCTGACTTGGTGGGCAGAATGGGCTTCTGCCAGGGCACCAGGACCAAATACAACTGGGGGGCCTTCCGCTCCTCACAGAGCCCTTTCCTTGTAGCTGGGGCCAGACACGGTTCTACTGACAACATCCTTCAGTGCCTGAGGCTTTCCTGGCTGCTGGTGGGTGGAGGTGTGTTCTGGGCCTCCCACTTTCCAATCTTTTGGTAATTTGACCTCTGCTTATGTGGCTTCTGCCCCATCTGTTGCCTCACCGTTGGTTATGCGGGCACCTCATCATCCCAGCCTCCTCTGCCCATGTTCGGGGCTGTATCAGTGCGACAAGAGGAAGCCACGTGCAGGCTGACCTCACCTAAAGTGGCAGCTGGTGGCCTTGCTGCAGTGTGCCTGTGCTAAGATCAGTGATCACACTGCAAAGGACACCCATCAGCCTGTATGCTTGTGCCTGAGGGGCCGTCTGTGGAGTGCTATTGGAGGGGAACCCACCACCTGCCTCAAACTAGAAATCCATCACAACTTGCTCCTTAAGAGGCTGTACAATGCAGAATGGAATCGAATTTCCAGCCAGATATATCTTGTTTCAAATCCTGACTCTCCAAACCTCAGGAAAGTGATTTGCAGCTTCCTCACCTGCACAAATGAGGGCAAAAAACAGAACAGCCATGCAGATGATGAATGATGACAACATATGTAAAGGGCTTAAATTCAGGGCTGGGGATAAAAAGGCAGGGACTCTGCCCTGCACAAGTCAGAGGGTCCCCTGAAAGCAGGTTTTGATGACTAGTAGCTATTATTGTTGGTGGGAGTGTCTTTGTGTCCCTGGGGTAAGAGGAAATGGGAGTTGGAAGGACCCTGAACCATCAGGCAGCTTTGCTCACAGCTGGATGGTCACAAGAACCACTCTGATTTGCCCAAAGGGATGCTATCTAGGTTAGGTGGAGCCAAGGATGCCAGGGAGGAAGAACATGTGAGCAGCAACTGGGCCTTGACGTCAACAGCCCCCGGGCAGGCCTGTCCCCTCATGGATGCTTTCGTCCTGCAGAGCTAAAGGGACAGATTATCCCTGGGGGCCATCAGCCCCATTACATAACTGACAGCTCAGCTTCCTACTGTTGATGCAGCAGGAACAATCAAGAGATGGCAACAGCAGGCCACTGGGAGCTGCCCGGGCCTTACAAAAAACCAGCCTTCCCCACCTGGGGAAGAAAACTCCTCAGAAAACACCAGTAGAGACAGGAGGCCCCAAGGGACACATCTCTTTGTATACAGGTACCGAGAGCCACCAGGGTCTTCACAGTTGGAAGGCTGAGCTTTAATTAATTTCCTGGGGGAAAAGAGAACCAAACACTGAACCTTCACGCCCAGTCTCCCCTCGTGCACAGCTCTGTGAAGTGCTCGTGAGACAGGGGAGGCTGTGACCCCCACTGTATGGACAGGGACTCAAAAAGAGGCTCAGGGGTTTGAGATCCGTCTGGACCTAAGAACTGATAATCAACAGATGCACATATACCTCCCCCTCAGTGATCTCTGCTTTAAATAAAACCCCCACTCTTAAGGATCTAATAACCTCTTCAAGGTATAGGTCGGCATTTCCCTTCTCCCATCCTCCCTCTCTCGGCAATTTGGGATGGGCTTCTGGAGTGCAGAACCAAACCACTTAGTTCAGCCCCCTGGCAGTTACACCTTCCAGTAGGAAGAACTCTCCCTGCTTGTACTGTCCTTTGGGCTGCCTGGCTGCTCCTCGGCACACTCGGAACTTACCAGCGTAGGAGAGGACCTTCCTCCCACTGGAAGCCCCCTGAGTGCCAGCTGCCCCACGTCCACGCCACTCATCTCAGACTGCTCGGGGCCAGGTGGGCAGGAAATCCCCTCTAACTTCATGCTCAAGAGCTTGTTAAACTCAATTACAAAAACATTCTAAATTTATAGATGATTCAATGAGGCAATACACCACACTGGTTAAAGCCATGGGTTTAGTCCCTTATTACTTTCGTGACCTTCAGGAATTTACTTGAAAAAAAGTAAATGAAAAACAGTCATAAAGCACTTAGCCCAGGGACAGCCATTAATCATAATCACCATCATCATCTTTGGTCATTTCAGCGCTGTCACCTTCTTCATAGCCTAACCCCTTAGAGCACCACACTCCTGGGACAGGCACCTGCAACTCAGGAGGGGCAAGGCTCCGCCAGGAGTGGAAGTCTCACCCATGGCCTCATGCTGCCACCTCCCACAGGGAGGGCAGTCCTGTGAGGCAGGGGCTAGTTCATGGCCACCCTGGCAGCTGGGCTGTCACACTCAGAGAAGGGACCTGGAGACCTATCTAATCCTAGGGTCCCAATTTCTCACCTAAAACTATTTTTTAATTTATCCTCCAGGGACTGTTTGAAGGCTTTGCTGTTTAAGTCTAACCACATTAATTAAGCATCTCTTTTCCATTTTTTAGTATCACTGCTAATTAACTTGACACCTATAGCGTGACACAATTTGGGTATAATTTCAGCCAAAAGGATGTTGGTAAATGAATTGGCTTCTATGACTTCAACAGGCAAATATGCTATTTGTTGCCTGTAAGATAAACTGAAAAGGCTTACGAATCCCTGTAACAGCATTAGGAATGCACTTGAAGTTTGGGGACTCCCAGGGTAAAACCCCAAATCTCATAAAACAGAAGTAAAACCTGCAGCCCGGGTCAAGGGCCAGCCTGGGTCATCCAACATGTTAGCCTAGAGTCATACCTCCGGACCCCAGACCAGGGACAAATATATCATCTATTACTCCAAGAAATTAGGCCTGACTTCTTTTTCTGATGTTAAGCAGCTACACCAAGATCTCATATGTAACACAGAATTATTTATTGCGATCTCTCAGGTCACACCAACATCTGATTTCCTTCAGCAGGTCTTAGCTGCCCACTCCAAAAAGACGTCATTCGAGGGCTTTGGCTTCAAAAAGCCCTAGTAACGGAGGTTTGTGTATCAGACAGCAGACTTGGCCACGAACGCAGATTCCCTCATCCCACAACACTCTCCCTGGTAACACGCGGGTGGTGGCACCTGGAACATCAGTTTGGCTGGCTTCCTGCTTGGGTAAGGCTTGTGGCTAGTTAGAAGGAACCATTAAGAATTAGTAATTATCTGCCAAAAGTGACAAGGCACAGATAAGACCCATCATTGAGTAACCTTTAAAAATAGATATATTTTTCTGGATCAAGCAATCGACTGGATACAGTGGCCTGGACTGCAGCTTTGTTTCGGAAGCAAGGCTACTAAAGAGCACTGTCTGAGGGGAATGGAAGACAATACTTCCACTTCAGGCCAAAAGCCATGTCCAAAATTCTACTGTATGCCACGTAACGTTGACGATTTATACAGGACACTTTCATAGCCTCGTGTTGTGATTCATTTCCCCAACCACATCAACAAGATAAATATGAACTCCATTTTATGGATAATAAAACTGAGGCCCAGAAAGGTGAAACAATTTGCTGAAGGCCACCCAGCCAGTAAACCAGACACAAGACTTAATCCCCGCACCGCTGCTAGGCAACTATCTCTCCAAGGCAATCCCAAGTTTCCAACCCAAGTGCATTTCCTTTCACTTTCACAAAATCAAACCATTTAGCCCTGACTTAAATGTTACTCTGCGATCTACAATCCTAGAATAATACTGAGGTGTTTTTTCATCACATTGGTGCTATGTTTACTATCTGCAGCTGGAGTGCAAGCCACAAGCCTAATGGGAAAGCGGGCTAGGAATCAGGGCGGACAAGTTCTGTCCCTTCCTTCATTAGGGACCCTGCATAATCCCCTTCTCTCTAGGTCTCCGGCTATCACCCATTCTCCTCACTTCCTCTTCACAGCGAAGTTCCTCAGAATGAGATATCTACAAGACATGGTCTGGTTTAGGAGTCTGTGAAGCCAAACACTTTCATAATGACAGCGGGACATTATCTGTCTTTTTCACTTTCATTCTCTCCTAAGTGTACAATGGAGTTTTCCAGAAGTAACATGATGAGTGACATGGTACCAGATTATAATGCAGAACTGAGAATCCAGCTGACTATTAAAACATTAAAGAGATTTGCAAACACTAAAAAAATGGTAGAGTGGCATTTTAAATAGTTACTACATAAAATATGATATTCATGATAACATGTAACTGCTTTATTATTTATTCGCTCATTTGAAAGGAACATTTAAAACATTTGTTTTAATTTTTAATACTGCAAATATCCACAGATAGAATCCAAACCAAAAGCTCTGCGGAGTTCGTAATTTCAAGAGCATAATGAGGCTTTCAGACCAAAAACCTTGAGAATTATGGGTCTATTTCTCCAATTCCTCTCCTCTTTCCCTCTCAAATCCACTCCATTAGAGGGCCCCCTGTTCTTCACCAAAACTGCCCATGAGCACTAAGGACTGTCCATTAACTAAACCTAATGGTCAATTCATCTCCCTCAACCTGCCAGCAGAATATGCCCCGGCATTTCCCATCTTTGGCTTCTTTCTCCCCAGGCTCAATGTTAGACAACCTAGAGCTCAGTTCTCTGACCTATTTACACCCACTCTAGTACTTGACAATCTAATTTTATATCTGGAGGCTGGATCCCTCCCCTGAACTCCAACTGCCTACTCTGTATCTGTGCTTGGATTCCAAATAGGCACACAACTTTCAGATGTCTATAACTCAATTTTCCCCAGCCAAGCCTATTCCTCCCAATGTCTTCCCCATCTCATTTAATGGCAACTTTATCCTTCTAATTGTGTAGGCCAAAACTTTGGAATCATCTTTAATTCCTTTCTCGCACACCTCACAATCGATCCAGATGGAAATCACATTGGCTCTGACTTCAAAATATACCTACTCAAAGTCCAATCATCATCACCTCTCCTCTTCCCCCATTGCTTTAAGCCAACATCATCTCTTATCTGGATTATTAACAGTGGCCTCCCATCTCATCCCCTCACTTGCTCCCCTATCCTTTATTTTTAGGACAGAAGACCAAAGTGATCCTTTCAAAAGATCAGATATCACACAACTGAACATACAATGACTTTCCAACTCACTCAAAAATAAAAGTCAAAATCTTATCTACCAGACCTAGACCTGCTCTACTTGGCTCCTACTTACCCTCGAGCCTCTTTCTATATACTTCTCCCTGCTCACTGTTGAGCTTTCAGGCCTTTATACTGACTGTTACCTCTGTCTGGGATGCTCTTTCCCCAAAAATCCTCAGGATTCACTCCCTCAACTCCTAACCTTTGCTCCACGGTCAATGTCTCCAGGAGATCCACCCTGATCTCTTGCACTTGAGAGCACAATACCACATCCCACCTCCCACCATTCAGATCTCCCTTACCCCTGCCTGGCTCTATTCCTCCCACCCCAGCACTTGGCACTTCTTAGTATATTATCCATGTTTATTGTCTGTCTTCTCAATAGAATGTTAAGCTCCACATTGTAAACATTTTTGTCTGTTTTGTTCACTAATGTATCGTCTGTGTCTAAAATGGTACCTGACAATTAGTTTCCCATTAAATATGTGGAATAAATGTAAGTAGCTTGTCCACCTAGGAAGTTTGGCAGGGGGAGGGGAGGTTAGACTCAGTGTTCCTCTCAACTCAACCCTCTGACCAGCCAGATACAGCTCATCTACAGCACAATCTCAAGCTTTGGCACCATAGGTTTGGCTTCGGTCACAGACCTGGGCCCAGGCCCACAATTCTAAGTGCTCACCTAGGACAGGGCAGGATAGGCTACGGCCAAACTGGCACCACCACTGCTGTACTAATTAGCTGTCAGAGCCACAAAATGAATTAACCTAGCAGCCTGGGACTGTAACTCCATTCCTAATTTTTCTTTCTTTTCTCCTCAAGGGTATCCATTTCTCTTAGGTGAAGCAATCACTCCTATTTAGCTAAAACTCTGCCCTGCAAAACAGCACAAATCCCAAGTGTGGATGGCCAAATGGGCACCCTGATCTCAATTAGTCGTGACAACCCCATAATCCTAATCCAAATTCAGGTCCATCTTCCAATGACAACCTTCCCATGACAGAGCAAACTTGAATTCTAAGAGGTCTTTCAAAAAGCAGAAAAAATGAGATGGAAAAATAGAAAGTGACAGCACAAAATACAATTAAAACACTGTCTAGCCAACCCTTTTGGTTTCTAACATGGCACTACCCCAAACCTAGCTTTGGGGAATGTTGTTCTCTTCCCCATTGAGTAGTAGGGCAAATTGGCCTGGCACCTGGAAGGTACTCAATAAATGTTTGTGGAATGAAGAATTGAACTGGTGACTCACTCCAGAAATACATTCACCGAGAGAGATGAAACCAGGCTTAAGTTAGTAAGAACCAACTCCACCTAGAAATCTGAGGGAGATGAAGGGAAAGGAAGAGACTAAGAACTCACCTGGGTAACAGAAGGCCCTGTGTCTGATGGTTCCTGAGGCTCCTACCCTATGATCATTAGGATCAACACCACCCCCATCAGCTCACCTCAAGGCTTCAGCAAAATACTACCGTAGCTTACTTCTAGCTGCCATACTGACATTAAAAGAAAAAAAGGGGGGACCCTGCTTGACTAAGATAGACCTGACCTTAATTTAGGAGGATCAGGGATAAATTACTTTAGAACCTTCCAGGGTTCTAAAGGTGAAATGAAATGACACATATGTAAATACCTAGCATATATGGTGGTCAATTTCTCATCTTACTTCCTTGTTCACATCTCACACTCTGGTCTAACTGAACTACCCTGCTGCTCCTGGTACACACCTTTGGGTTTTCTACCTCAACCTCTGTCCACACTGTTCCCTCTCTCTTGGCAGGTTCCTGTTCTTTCCAACGTCCTCATGTCTGTATGTTCCTTACTAACCCATGGTGGTCCAGTCAGGCTCCCTCTGGCCTCAGATCCTTTGCAGCGGCTAATCCTTCTGCCTGGGATGCTCCCCTCTACCCTAGTTCCCTTCTCTTGCCTCTGGGCACTAACAACTCAAGGTTAATTTCCCTTAATACCTCTTTCTCCTTCATGGTAAAATAACTAAAAATATCGATGAACATACCTCTCCTTAATTAAGCTGCAGAATTCAAGATGGGGCAAGTTTCTGATTTTGCTTATCATATTACCCCAGAAGATAGCATGGCAAATCCCGTGCCACTTAAAGATGGCGGTATGTTCTAAGCAATGCTTTGATGGGTGATTTTATAGTTGTGCAAACATCATAGAATGTACTTTTACAAACCTAGAGGGTATAGTCCATTGTTCCTAGGCTATAAACCTGCACAGCATGTTACTGTACTGAATACCATAGACCATTGTAACACATTGGTAACTATTTTTGTATCTAAACAGAAAAGGTAATGCATTGCATGCTGAAGTTACGATGGCTGTGACATCACTAGGCAACAGGAATTTTTCAGCTCCCTTATAGTTTTATGGGACCACGTCATATGCAGTCCATCAACGCATCTAAATCTTACATGGTGCATGACTACTTGACAAATAAAAAGCTCACAATAAATCTGTTAAATAAGCAAAGACTTCCATATAAGAATATTCACCAATACATCCTTTATAGCACCTAACATGGAGCAACAATCTGATATTTAGAATAGGAGAATGATTACATATGGTACATATAATGCAGTGTCATACAGTCACTGAAAGCCACACTTTCAAAGTATGACATGGGGAATGCTCAGATTAGTGTTGAGTAAAAAGCAGGAAACAAAACTCTTAACTACAGCAAGATCTAAACTACACAGAACTGGATGTCTGAGTAGCAGGGATATGACTGGAAATAGTGTTTATTCTCCAAAAACTTGTACGTCTTTTGCACATTTTCTACAGTATTTATGACTTGATAAGAAAAGGTATTTCTAAAAAACTTAAGAGATTCAGCTCAAATGCCATCTCCTCTCAGAAGACTTCTCTAGACTTTCCAACTTATACTCAGATAGTTAATTTCACATATCTCCTTACCAAGACTTGGGGGGGGATCTTTGATAATAAACACTAAATTTTCTTCAACCTGCAACCCCCTACCCCCAACTCCAGGGCCCGCCCCAGGGCCCAGGATGAAGAACCCAGGCCAGTAAGTGTGTGAACAAAAAGAGAGCACTCACCTAGTTTAAAAACACCCAAGATGCTTAGCCCTGAATTTTAAGCAGCACATGTGACCTGGTCCATTCTGGTTTCAAGTTCAAAGGCATCAGGCCGGTCCTGTGGGTTAGCAGCTAACATATCTTTCAAGAGCTGCTTGATCCCCTCAGACATGGAAGTCCTGCGTTTCTGGGGGATGTGCAACTCCATCTTTGGGTTTTCTAGCAGCGCCTCACCAACAGGGACGATCTCAGTCCCCTGTTTAATATAGGTCCCCAGGAGCTCCTTCTTGGTCTCAGAGTCAATAAAAGTGATTCTTTCTATCATTGCCCAGATGATAATGCCCAGGGCAAAGATGTCCGCCTTGGCCGTGTAGTGTCCCTCCCAGACTTCAGGAGCCATGTAGAAGTCTGAGCCGCAGGCTGAGGACAGCCAGTATTTATTCACATTCACATTTTTGTTGTCTTGATTGCCTTCTTTGCCTCGGGGTGCCAGACCGGCACAGACCTTGCTTAGTCCAAAGTCTGCCACCTTGAGGATGGGGGTGCCAGACCGCTCTGTGATGAGGATGTTGTCTGGCTTTAGGTCCCTGTGCACGATGTGGTTTTTGTGCAGGAAGGCAATGGCGCTTGTGAGCTGTAGCATGAAGCTTTTGTTGGTGGCTGGGTCCGGCCTCCGGGACAGGACGTACTGATTCAGGTCTCCACCTTCACAGAACTCCATGACAAACCAGAGATAGCAGGGTTCCTCAGCATAACCCAGGATCCTTTCTCCTAAATCAAAGGAAGATAACTTGAGTGAGATGGACACATTCACACTATGTTTAGACTAAAGGGATGCAATATAATACAGTGAGAGTGACAGATGTGACAAACAACTGCTCCAAGAGGATCTGCATAATCGGCACTGAGCCCTGTTTCTCATTACACAGGACAAGTCGAGGAATGTCACAGGCATTAGGGGCTGGTATCAAGCACCTAGGGTTTGGAATTAAGAGGCCTGGGTGGAACCTCAGGTTCACTGTTGCCTGGTTGACTGCAAAACCATTTTGTTTCACTATACTGTTTCCAAACAGGCAGCAGCAGGCCACCCTTACCTCCCAGGGCTGCTGGGAAGAGGAGACAAGGTAAAGCAAGTGAGATGGCTGTCAAATGTCTATTGCTTCTATTGTCAGTTACTCAATGCCAGGCAAATGTTCCTTCTTGTCTTCCCTGACTTGTACAATGATTCTTGTTAATGCATCTGGAATGGTACTACATTTCTGTTTATTTCCGGGGCACACTCCAATCCATCAACATTTTCTGCAAGCCTACCATATGCCTAACATAAGGTAGGTACATAACATGCCCCTGTCTCTATGGAGCTTAGTTTCAAGGAGAGGATAGCTAACCATAGCAGTAACCATCATAAGCTACACATTTGCATCAAGGTCAACTTCTCTGAACAGTGAAGATGGGCAGGAATCACGAGACCTGAAGAAGTGACAAGGGACAGGACTTGAGATACCCTTTGAAGGACAGGCAATAAGTCAGTCAGGGGAAGCAAAAAGGGAATTCTAGTCTGAGAGACTAAATGGGTAATGGAACCCAGGGCAAATAGACCAGAAAGGTGTGAACAGAAGTCTGGCAGGAACAGTAGAGTCTGAAGTAAATGCATAAAAGGTAGAATTAAGTTGTGTGGGCTTGAAACTCCAGGAAAGCTGGTGACTGCCATCTTCAAGCAAATCCCAATATTTATAAAGCAACTGGTGGCACAGTGAGCCCATACCTGGAAGGCATTTGATGACTATAGAGAGACATGTGATCTGGATGATACTCTGCTAACCCAAAACAGCCTTGAAATTACCAAGCCACACAGTCTACCAAAGCCAGTGGTTCGGGAGTTCTAGGCTAATCCAAGATGATTTGATGTACAAGACAAAAGCTTTAGGTTTTTGACCACAATCTGATAGACCTCACTTCCCCTGTAATTATATAATTTTTGTTTATATTACTCACAAAGTAATACAGGTAGAACCAGTTTAGGGCAGATTTTTTTTTAAGTCAGTTGTTTTCCCCTCTCATAATCCTCTTTCTGGGTCACCGGCTGAGTGGGCTGTGGCTCTGTATGTAAAAACACTGCAAAATGAAGCAGGCATCTGAAGCCCAAGCGAATCTAGACTCTGGAGTAAAGAGCCGTAAAAAGGAGAGCAAGAAACGTTTGCTGGTGGTACAGCCAGAAAGGAAACGATTAAAAAAGTCATCAAATTCCTTCTGCAAAGGTCACAGCAGAAAACAGTGAAATTTCTGGTGGGAGAATAAAGGGTGGGGAATGATGATTATTTTATACACAAAGTTGGTAACTATGGCAACTCAAGTAAAAAGAAAAGTCTGCAACAGACTATAATGAAAGTCCAGGTTATGAAAATCCAGGAAAAGGAAAGATTTAAAAAAAAGGTGCCCTAAATTAATCAGTGGGTGGGGGAGACGGGACCCCGGGCATGAGGAGCTTGCTCTGAGGAGGGAGCTAAGCTCAGGACACGCTAAAGGAGGGGCTGTTTGTTGAGAGGAAAACCCTGGACAGGAAGAAGTCTTCTCAGAGTCAGGCACAGCATCAGCAACCATGACAGAATGGAAAACTGGGAAGGCGGCTCCTTGTCCCAGAGACAAAAGTACTTCTTTGCACAGGCAAGGGCCCTGGGCTTATTCCATGAGAGCCTGAGCATGTGTTTTCACCAGCTACCCATGAGAAAACAGAGGACACACGTGACAATTCCAGTCTTTTACTTTAGGCAGATGTCTACCTGGGCTCTCTCTCAGCTACCTTACAATCAGAGGGATGGTGGGAGGGGACATTCATGGTACCTGGCACTCAGCAGGCACTTGGGGATGTCAAAGAGCAAAGACCAGGAAGCAAGGAGTCTGGGTGTAGACCCCAACGCTGCCCACTGGTTCACTGGGTGGACTCTTGGTTCAAAGCAAAATACGGGGAGGCCAAGGTATGACAGAAACATGGCTAGAACTTCAGGGAAGTCCCGAACCTATCTGCAGCTCAGTCTTCTCATCTATCAAATGAGAGAATGGCACCTGCACCACATGACTGCAGTGCATTAAGTCACAGACATGAGACATTTTGGGGGAATAACTCACTGACCATCACTATCATCATCCTTAACACTCGACCCCACCCAAGTCCTTGGAACTCATGGATTTCTGTAATCCCAGTGCTGTAGGCCACAGAATAAAGTTCTCCCATGTCAGGCAAAAGCTGACATTTGGATCAGAAAATGAAAAAGAATGACTCCATTTAAGACATAACATTTCTTAGGTTGTAACAGCTAAAATCCATGTTCCAGCTAGACCAGGTCACTCTTTTACTTGGGGTGATTTCTCTAGCTAAAAAGAGGACACCCCCATCTCTGCAGGTGTAAGAGAACGTACACCTTAAGGCCAGCTTGAACACCAATCCACTTTGCACATGCCTGATTTTCCAGGTAACTTCCCTCTTCTGACCAGCCAAGGCCCCTGGCTCGTATCAATGGAGTTTTATTTCAGACCCATATCACAGTGGGCCCAGTGTGTCCCCAACCCCACCCTGTGGTTATTTCCCTAGTTTCAGGATGTATAATTGGAACAGACATATGGAATAACCACTAAAATCCCCACATGAAACTTAAAGTTTTTGAGCTGACAGAAATGAAATTTACTTAAGTTTTATAATTCCCTTGTCTGGTAAAATCTGACAGTTCTGTAAGATTAGTAAGAGAAAAAACTTAGCTTTCTTCCCAGAGAGGGAGAAAACAGTGAGTGTTATTTGGAGATAAGCATTTGAGGTAAATTAACCTTTGAGAAACCACTGGGTTCCAGGCACTATTTTAAAAGCTCATGCCTAGCACTCTGGGAGGCCGAGGCGGGTGGATCGCTCAAGGTCAGGAGTTCGAGACCAGCCTGAGCAAGAGCGAGACCCCGTCTCTACTAAAAAAATAGAAAGAAATTATCTGGCCAACTAAAAATATATATATAGAAAAAATTAGCCGGGCATGGTGGCGCATGCCTGTAGCCCCAGCTACTCGGGAGGCTGAGGCAGAAGGATTGCTTGAGTCCAGGAGTTTGAGGTTGCTGTGAGCTAGGCTGACGCCACGGCACTCACTCTAGCCCGGGTAACAGAGCGAGACTCTGTCTTAAACAAAACAAAACAAAACAAACAAACAAAAAAAAGCTCATGATGTGAACTGTCGCATCTCCCAGATACTATTTTACAGGTGGCGAAATCAAGGCTGAGAAAGGCTAAGTAACCTGTCCAAGAGCACTGCCACAAATAGGTGGGTAGGATAGGTTCGCACAGGGCTAACGTTACACACTTTTAAAGTGAGGAAGGCCCTCCTCGGGGATAGTTTTACTACTTTTTTCCCCTCAAGTTTGATAGACAGGTGACCACAAAATAAATTTTGGATTTCAAAACATTCTATGCCATAGTTCAGAGAGACAGAGAATATGCCAAAAAAAAAAAAAAAAAACAAAACACAAAACAAACACCAAGAAAAAAACCAAGCAGGTGTCTTGCATCTCACTCATAGAAATTGTAGTGTTAAAGTCTCCAATAAAACGTGGCCTGCTTCACTGAGAAACCTGATGCCAGCAGGCCCAGCAAAAGGCCAAGTCAGTATCAGCTCGGAAAGGCAGGCACCTCCTGGAAAGAGATAGAAAATGTCCTGGATTGGACAAGCCAATTCCCAAGTCCCGGAAGTTAGATTTCCAGGTTCTCTTCGACTCCATTTAAACATTTTCCTGAGCACATACTGCTTGTCAGGCATCAGAGATGAGCTAAGAGTCTGTCCCTGCCCTGACAAAGGCTTCTGGTCATTAGAAGCAGAATGACAGCTATGAGAGTGAGGAAGAGGGCCCAGCTCTGCCCGAGGGGTGGGGAAGGAAGGTGGGATGTAAGAGAGGCCCCTCAGCCGCATCTCCCAGGATGAGCAGGGTGGGCACACAGCACGGGGGTGTGAGTCTGGGTCGTCACAGAAGAGATGCAGTAGATGGGCAGGAATGAGGCTGACATGTTCTATGGCACACTTAGACCCTGAGAAATGGGAAGGAGCTAAAAGTTCTTAATATGTTACAGAAAGATACATTGCTTATGGAATCTAAGGCGTCATCAATTTGAAGACATACCATTTAAGTAAGCCATACAGGCTGTTGACAGCACTCTGACATACCACTTGACCAAGTTGACTGCTGATTTCAGAAACATTAATAGGTGACAGCATGACTTTGACAATGAAACAAGTTCCCTTTGGAGGCACGAGGGGTCAGAGACAAGACGGGAGACAGACTAGCAGCCAACTGACTCATCAGGAAGTTCTGAAACCCAGAGAAGCGAGGGATGGGAGAAAGGTCTTGGAGATTTAAGATCAACAGACTTTAGTAACTTGTCATGTAAGATGAAAACAAAGAATTCACAGTACTCTACCCAATCCTCTCAAACACCCATAACTGGTATTCCATCCAGCATAGTAAAAGTGAAGGATTGGAAACAACTATCCAAGAAGGGTAACTGTTAATTATGGTATTGCCAATTGGTTGAAAGCTTTAAAGGGTCTTGTTACACTTCAACAGAAATTTACTTAAAAAGCCAAGAGAATGTGTTATGTGTTGCTCACAAACACATTATGAGCAAGTTTAAGCATCAAGGGGAAAAAAGGCAGAATATAAAATTATAAAGTTATGTTTAAGAAAAAGGATTAGAGAAAACCCAGAAAAGTGCAGTTTGAACAAGTTGTGACTATGGCCATCTCTGTTTTTGATTAATTTGGAAGTTGTACATGAAAATATTTTATTTAAAGAGCTCAGTCCTGAGAGGCTGATGACAAGTACTCATTCTGGCACGTCTTCCCATAACAAAGATGTGCATGTGGTTCCATGTTCAATTTTAGGCAGTGTCATGTCACCATAAAGAAGCTGGATACCATGTAAACACCACAGGCTATGTTCAAGGTACTCAAACAGATCAAACAGATCTGTTATAGTGGCTGCCAGAACAAGATATAGTGTATACAGTGCTCTACAAAGGACAAGAATGAACCCATGAGCCTAACAGAAAGGACAGGGCTGCTGAGCCAGCCAGGCTTGGAGCCAACACTTCCCCTGTCCCCCAACTTACATGGCTATATCATCCTGGGCAAACTTAAGACCTCAAAAATCTTTCATTTTCCATAAATTGAGAGGAAAACACCTACATCACTTGGCTGTTGTAAGGCTTGTGACATATGAAGCACCTTGCATGGTGCTGGGACACAAGAGCAGGCAACTACTGGGTGTTAATTATGTTAATGTCTCTGGACACCACTGGCAGTCATCCAATACAGTCATAAGGCAGCATGTCAAGAACATGGAAATTGGAAAGAGTATCTGTATGTAACTCTTAGACTCTGACCCCTCACTAGTGTCATACTGGACAAGTAACTTGACCTTGATTTTCTTGTAAGACCAGGCTATAAAAACACCAATTTCACAGTAGAGAAGATTAAAAGAGAATGAATATGAAAATACTATGAAAGGGTAGTTTATTACTATTTGTTAAAACGTGGATTCCACCAGCCAGGCAGAGAGAGGGAGTCACCCTAACCCATGGCAGTCGGGGCTCAGGCATCTCTCTCCATACGCAATTGTCCCTGCCACACACCTAAGCCTCAGCTCTTGCCAGGGTCGTTTCTGATTTACCATTTTACAAGTCATCCTTCCTTCCCCCAAACTTAGTTCACATTTCTGGCAGCTGATTCCCCCAGAGCACCTCTCAAAGGCTGCAGTGAAGTAACATCTGTTCTGTAACCATCTCCTCCATTACACTGGGCACTCCCAGTGGAATGAAATCAAGTCTCTGGGCTCCTCACAGTACACCACACATGCACACAGTAAGCCTTCCATAATGGTAAGAATCATGAGCTGGAGAGGTATAAATAAGAGAAGGAATAGGGAAAGTAGTGGTAGGGCATGCACAATATATAAAGACAACTGGGTCAAGATGCAGAATTTGAGAGTCACTAAGAAGGGTACCTAGCCCTAAAGATACCACCACAGGCCAAATGTGAGGTGAAAATGAACCGCTGTTCTACTAAGGAAGCTAAGCTCTCCTTGAGAGTTTACGCTATAAAAAGCCCTACCCAATGCAACCTCAATTAACCAAAGCTCTCAATTAAGGAAGGGCTGTTTCCATCTCCCGGGGCTGGAACCTAAAATCCCCAATGCATAGAAGGCAGGAGTCAGTCAAGAGTGAGAGAAGCCGGCATGGTTGCCTCAAAATATTCAAGAGTACACCAGAAAGCCGGTACAGAGTTCCTGGCAAGTGAGACACATGGAAGGCACCAGCGGAAACTGGCAGTGCCAGGAGCACTGATTAATACACAATTAAAAATAAACAGTAGTCATTAGTTTCTGATTAAAATATGATTATGCCCACTTTACAACCAAGAAAAAGAGAACTCGGAACGTAAGCCGCTTGTCCTCATAGTGGTTAAAACAGCATCCTCAAGTTTGAATGCCTGGGCTTGAATCCTGACCTGGTTATTTGCTTAGCTGTTTTCCATAGGAGTCTGCAGGCTGACAACTAATCTACTGCTAAATCCCTGGTCTCCCCCAGCTAGACACTGGTTCCTCCCTCAGCTACTTCCTTTGTCTGCTCCCCAAAGCCTCTAACTAAACTCCCAGAGAGAACCTCTGCTTTCTAGGATGCTGCCACTTGTGACCTTGCACTGTGTTCGTTTGGGCATGTGTCCTCTGCAGGCCTCATGGAGGAAGCTCTTCAAATACAGTGACCTGGCTCACAGCAGCTACTAGGTGTGCAGGCAAGATTACTTCCCAAGGGCCACGCGCAGTGGCTCACGCCTGTAATCCTAGCACTCTGGGAGGCCGAGGCAGGAGGATCACTTGAGCTCAGGAGTTCAAGACTATCCAGAGTAAGAGTGAGATCCTGTCTCTATTAAAAAAAAAAAAAAAAAAAGATTACTTCTCAAGGCCTATGTTCCCAGCCATCTCAAGCTACCTAAAGGCATCTTGAGTACAGAAAACAAACAATTGGTAAAGCAAGACTAGTTGGTGTCTTACCAAGTTGAGGATAAGCTAGGCTTCCTGTTCTTCCAAACTTCTAATAATTCAGTTTGATGAGGCTTAGAGTTTGTACTGGATTTTTTTTGGTCCTTGCGTGCTGTTTGTTAGAAGGATCAGTGCATGCACTAATTAGAGAAAGCAACAGAATTTCTGGGTCTGACAATGAATCAGGCTTGCCTGCTGTCTTCTAAGTGGCAGTGATCTTGAACTTTGTTTTGCATGTATTCAGGACAGGGTCCTTTAGCCATGGAAAACAAGGGGATAAAAGCAAACCATTGATGCCTTCACTCTTCTTTTTATTTGAAAAGTACTTCAAAGTTAAACAAAGACCCAGGCACCAACCCAACAACCAAATAATTTATAAGACTATTAATCTGGTTTATAAAAGCCTAGGAGGCTGATTTGAGTGCGGCCACTAACTCATTTCAGACAAGCCCTGTTCCTTTTCTAGACTTCAGGAGTTGGAGGTCAAGTTTTCTTCCTTGTGAAACAGAAGGCCAGATCAGACACCTAAGACCTCTTCTAACCCTCTACAGCTTCTGCTCTCTTTAATGCTTCTGAGTAGGACTTTGTTTGCTCCATACTCAGCAAGGACAGACATAAGGCACAGAAGTCTATCAAACAAAATGGGCAAGACCAAGAACAGCATTCATTTCCAGAAGTTTCTTTTGATACTGGAATTTTTATACATCAAATAATTTGAGACTATACAAATGCCTTCTATGTGTTCACTAGGAAGTTGGAGACTGAGGTGGGAAAAAAAAAAAACGAATCTATGGGCCCAACAGTGAAATAGATTCACTTTGTTTCTTCCTTGCCTACCCAGGATCCTAGGCACACACCTTTCAAGCCCACCTTCCCGATTCTGCTTCCTCTTACTTGTGGTACAAAGCCCTTGTTAATGAGCCAGCTTGCCATTTCCTCCAGTGACCTTGAATAGCTTTCTTTTACTAGTCCTCAAGCTTTTCAAATGTAAGTTCCTTTGGGGCAAGGAATGATTCATTTTTGGGGTTTTTTTCCTTTCCCTTCAAATACTACAGTACAGACTCAGTACTGGGTGAAGTTCAGAATTCAAGGCAGATTAACATTTTCTGGTCTATTTTGAAATCATTCTAAGTTGCCAGAGACCTGGCAAAGGGTGACTACAAAGGACTTTTCTGCTAGAGAGCTGAACCAGGTTATCTCTAGGATCCCTCCCAGCTCTAACATTACTGGGTGGTATTATAATGCATGCTGCAAACAGGACCCCAGGATAGATCAAGACTACTAAGTTTTGAAAGGTAGACTTAGGAAAACTTAACGTGGAGTAATCGGATCTTTGTTCTCCACTTTAAAATCAAGAAGCAAAAAGACCCAACTGCCTATTTACTACTTGCTAAATTGCATGATATGTAAGCTTGAATGTCATATTCACAAGCAGAGACAATGCACATCTTCTTCACTGCTCTATCTCCAATCCCAGAACATTGTGGACACTCAAAATATTCTGAAGACTCTATTAACAATTGAAAGAGACATATTTAGTATGTGGCCTAAAGCAAAATATTTCATTTCTCTAGGTCTCAATATTAGCTTATAAAGGGAGGATGAAAATACAGGTGTTTCTGTCAATTTGGTAATGCTGATGACACAGGAAATAAAAATAAGGTGTGTTCCATGGTCAAACAAGTCTGGGAAACTTGAACAAGAACAATGAATCTTGATGGCGATAATGGCAGAAGAGGATGGGGAAGGTAGCCTGAATTTATTGAGGCAGTGAACTCCTCCTTATCTGGAGCACTTATCTGATACCCCCAGTCTGCATGGCAGCCCTATGCCACAGGTACCCCTATCTAAAGGAATGTTCCTCAGGTTTTACAACTTGTCCCATGTCTCATGCAGTCTGAGTCTAACCCCGAAGTCCACAGTATTAATCTGCTATGCTATGCTGCCTTTGTTTACTGTGAAGTTTTGACAAATTCTACATGTGAGGAAAGTCTAAATAGTATTTATGTTGGGCGAGTAAGCAAGAGCTTCAAACTGAGGTTGAGGTTCCAAGACTGGCATCAATGAACTGAGGATAGATGGAATGTTTGGCAAAACAAGTTCCCACACCCCAAGGCAATGCGGTAATATGGAAGTCCAGACCATTCATTAACCATATAGCAGGAGACAGTCTGAGAATAGGACTTCAAAATAAGGGAGGAGCTCCCAGAATATAGGTAAGATAAAAGAATCTCCTGGGGCTAGATGCAGTGGTGCATTTCATAATCCTAGCTACTTGGGAGGCTGAGGCGGGAGGATCACCTGAGCCCAGGAGTTGGAGATCAGCCTGAGCAACATAAGAGACCCCATTTCTTATATAAAAGTTTTTTTTAAAAAAGATCAAAATAATCTCCTGGGAAAAAAATACTCCCCCCAGGAGAGTGGGCTTTTCAGAATGGATGGGGCAGGGATGCACATAAAGGTAGAAGTCTAAAAAGGACCCCAGGTGATACTAACCATGTCTCCTAATCCAATGTCAAACAAGGGACTTGAAATGAGAGGAGTTCTCTTAAGACAGGCTTGTGGAATCTTTAAAGTTGCACCAAAGCTCCAAACAAGATTTTAGGAAACCGCACCCCCCAACCCCACCCAAAATCCTACCCATTCTTAAATGTTTAAGGAGGACAGCATTACTCTTTGAAAGGATATAGGCCTTGAATCAAGACAGATCTAGGTTCACATCACTTAAGCTATGAGAAGTACAAGGAAATCAGGAGTACAGTCTGACTTTCAAGTGGATTAACCTTAATCAAGTTATTAGTTGTTCTGTAAGCCTTAGTTTATTTATAGAATCAGGACAGAATCTACTTTTAAAGTTGTTATCTAAAATTATGTCAGAGCTCAGACCATAGCTAGAACTCAGATTAGTAACCTTTCTCCTGGATTCTCCTGCCTCAGGAAGTGTTCTCAGACTTTCCTAGCCCACTGCCCCTCTCCTCTGAGCAGACCCCCAGCTACTTGCAGTCTGAACAAGATTTGTGAGTACTGAGCACTTAGGATGAACACATTCCCTAACTGCAGTTAAAACCCGGAAACCAGGATTATTAGTCTTCCAGGTCTTTAAGACCCCTTCCCCCAATGAACCCCATTTTCCTCATAAGTAAAACCACTTCCCAGCCAGCCTCAGAGATTAAGAAAAAGACTAAGCATGTAAAATGGAGGAAAAAGATGTTAGAAGTTTTGTTTCGTGACAGCTCTAGGCCCACCTGTGGGGGCTATTTGCCCTCACATCCCAGAGGACCAAGCCAGGAAAACTGTCGTTTTGCTCGTGCCTGGGATGACGGGCTGGGGGTCTCATAGGAAAAGGCAAGCTAGTAAGCAAGAGTTTGGGAGCTGGAGATGGAGGATGTCAGGAAACTTAGAACCAAGAGGGAGAGGGTGTGGGTAGGTTCGGTTAAGTTCTGTTTGTTTTGGGAGGGAAAAAGAAAAAGCACTAAAGGGTGAGAGAGCTCTGCAGTTCTGCCACCAACTCTGAATCCAACCCCCTCCACTTCCCAACCGAATCTTAAAAGTGCTAGCCGCTTAATAATCAATGGCTCACATTTATCGAACACTTACTAAGATAATGGTTAACATTCAAATGAGGTCTTGTACCCAGCCAGCTTTTGGGCCAGGGACTAGCCCTAGGTCCAGAGAAAAGAGACTGAGGCCCCAGTGCCTGGGCCTGGGGAAACGAGGGTGTGTCTGGGCCCAGGGTGACAGGAGCAGGACCAAGGCCTAGGGGGACCCGGGACAGTTTGAACCGAGCCGTCCAGAGAGCAGCGGATCCGGCCATGCGTGGGCGGGATGGCCCGCGATACTCCTACCTTTGAGCGAGGTCTCCACCAGGCGCAGGTAAAGCTGCGAGCTCTTGTTGCCATGGCTCATGCGCTGGGCTAGCCCGTTGCGCTGCAGGACGCACTCCTCAAACTGCACTACGTTCTGGTGGCGCCGCTTGAGGCTAGTCAGGGCCCAGAATTCAGCCAGCGCCAGCTCCACGTTCTCGGGGGCGTCGCAGCGGATCTTCTTGACCGCCACCCGGGCCCCGTTGCGCCCGGCCACTGCCTCATAAACCACGCCGTAGCTGCCGCGCCCGATCTCCGCCAAAAGGCTGTAGCGCGGCCGCGAAGAACCGCCGCCGCCCTCCGGCCGCCGCCGCGCCAGGTAGGCCTCGCCCGGGGCCTCGGCCTCCACTGGATCCATGGCCTGGGCCGCAGCCGCCGGCCTCAGCTTCGTGCTGGGCGCCCGCAGCACTGGGCTTCGCCTTTTCCGCTCTGGGCTTTGTGTACCTCTGCGGGCGCCGTCCTCCCCCGTTTCCATGGCTGCAGGCGACGGGGGGAGCAGCAACGGCGCTGCCTGGCCCGCCCCTGCCTCATCCCTCCGTCCGGCCCCGGGACGCGGAGGAGCGGGACCTTGGATTGTGACCTGCGGGCGAAAGAATCGGTTAAACGACCAGGCCGAGGCGGGGAGGCAAGGAGCGTAGGCCGCAGAGCGTCCCACCTCCTCCTCCTCCAGCCGCCGCGGCCCCTTTAAGACGGAAGCCAGCGCCGCCGATGGAACTGGGGAGGGAAGGGGAAAGCGGGAAAGACGAGACCACTAGGCAGCGGCTCAGAGGGGGAACCGGAAAGAAAAGCAAAAACTCTCCGCTGTCTCAGCTAGTTCATCGTGTAGCAACAAGAAAAACAAGAAGCTGCTACCCTCGCGACTTACGAAAATCGCCTTAAGAAACGATGTGGACTGTTGAAGTCTTTTTCCCTGCCTGGCCCCCTCCGAGATCCGCCTCCCCGCGTCCCGCCTTGCGTCCTCCCGGGTGTAAACAGTCCGTTGAATTGAGCCCTAGCGGAGCCCCGCGGACCGACCCAAGTCCCCGAGGGCGGCGGGTGGAGGGGATTGGCTTAGAAGTTCAGCTTCCCTGAGCGCGACACGCCGAGGACCCGCCTGTCCTCCCCAAACACCGAGGAAGCGGGGTGACTCCTGCCTCGGCGCTTGCCTTCACTCCTGGGATTGCGCCCTTACCTGGCCCGCGCACCTCCACTTCCGGGCGGCGCGTTTCCCTCCTGGAGCCCCCGCCCGGGGATGGTCCGCTCCGGGCCCTGGGTGCCTCCCGGACCGAGCAGCTCGGGAGGCGGTGGCCGAGCTCGGACGTGCGGCGGGTAGTGCTGCCGCCGGGGCGGTGGCAGCGGCGCTCGCGGGGGAGGCCCAGCCTTCCGGGCTCCCGTGGCTCTCCACGTGTTCGCGCCAGCTGAACCCTTTACATAACCTCTTTATATAAGCCGCACCTCCCGCCGGCGCTCGGGCCAGCGGAGACTCCTGGTGGCCCATCCCCCGGGAGGCCAGCCGAGTTCTGCGCCGCCCGGGTCCTGGCGAGGTCGACGGAGCAGCCGCAGCCAGGCGCACCGGCACGCCGCGCCGGGGCCCAATCACTGGCGAGAACACCAAACCAACAAAAAATAGGCGCCAAATCCCGGTGATCCGCGGCGGCCTCCCTGTCTCTGCAGCCGCTTGCGCACCACAACCTCCTCTCTTCACCTGGCCTGCGTGAAGACTAACTGCACGCAGTAGGCGCTCAATAAATACTGATGGGGTGATTGGCTTTGTCTGTTTGATTCATAGCTCGGGCCTGGGAACCTCGCGGACTGGGTTGGAATCCCGACCTACCCTTCTACGTAGCCCAGTGATTTTGCGCAAATCATTGCCCCACCTTGATCCTGTTACCTCTGCAAAATGGGTAGAATGGGCCTTAATTCCCCAGGGGTGATTGAACCCAATGAAAGAGAGGGTGGCTAACCGGGTGTGGAGCTGAAAGTTATTCTCAATGCAAAGCTCCATTTAGGCATCGATTTTTGAATAGTTTGTTTACTGCTTTGAACCCCAATGCCTAATGGGTGCGCGGTATTTGTTAACTGAATCTACAGATACGTATTGAACACCTATTACGTGCTTGGCACGATTGTATTAATAAGTCGCTGGGAAAAGAGCAGTGGACGAGATAGTCTCTCCCTTAGTTGAGGTTCTGTGTCACTGGAGGAGAAAAACCACTTAAGTGACCTTGGAATCAACCTTCTTGTGTCTTGGTTCCTCACCTGTAAGATGGGAACAGTAGTTAGGGGATTCGCAGAAGTTTTACAGTTAAAGCACTTAGAAAAGAACAGTCTTGCACACAAATGTTAGGTATTGTTATTAAATAAATGCACAGGATAATTTTTGCCAGTGATTAAGTGCGACGAAGAAAAAGAATGAGCTATAGAGTGCCTTGGGGTTGGGGATAGGCCACTTCTGATGGTGTGTATGGTCACCAAAAGCCTCTGTAATTGTTTTTTGGATAAAAATTCAAATTTACATATAAATTGCAAAAATAGTAAGGAACTCATACTATATTTCAGCCAGAATAACCAATTGTTATATCTTGCATATATTTCCATATGACGTTCTCTCCTGCGTGAGAGAGAACACGTATACATACATATTGTGTGCATGTATATGGTATTATATATAATATGTACATATCCTTTTTTCCTAAATCATTTCAGAGTTTCTGCCTTCATGCTCCTTTATCCCAAACATTTCTCTGTGTGCTTCCTAAGAAAAAACATTCTCTTTCATAATCTCAGTACAAAGGTAGAAATCAGGAATTTTAACAGTAATACAATTATTTAATGCACCATTCATATTTAAATTTTGCTAATTGTCCCAATAATGTCCTTTATAGCTATTCCCCAGGATCCAATTCAGGATCACATGTTGCATTTAGTTGTCATGTCTCTTTAGTTTTCTTTAGTCTGGAAAGGCAGTTAGTTATCTAGCCTTTCTTTGTCTTTCATGACCTTGACATTTTCAAAGAGTACTGATCAGTTATTTTGTAGAATGTTCCTAAATTTGTATTTGTCCAATATTTTCTCATGATTAGGTTCAGCAAATGCATTTTTTGACAAGAATACTATTGAAAGAACATGTCTTCAGTGCCTCTCATCAGGAGGCACACAACATTGCATTTGTGCCATCATTGATGATGGTTTTTTTTGTTTGTTTTTTTTTTGAGACAGAGTCTCACTCTGTTGCCCAGGCTAGAGTGCTGTGGTGTCAGCCTAGCTCACAGCAACCTCAAACTCCTGGGCTCAAGCAATCCTCCTGCCTCAGCCTCCCGAGTAGCTGGGACTACAGGCATGCACCACCATGCCCGGCTAATTTTTTCTATATATATTTTTAGTAGTCCATATAATTTCTTTCTATTTTTTTAGTAGAGATGGGGTCTTGCTTTTGCTCAGGCTGGTCTCGAACTCCTGACCTTGAGCTATCCTCCTGCCTGGGCCTCCCAGAGTGCTAGGATTACAGGCGTGAGCCACCTCGCCTGGCCCATTGATGGTGTTGATTAACTTCCATCATTTGGTTGGGTGGTGTCTGCTGGGATACATCCCATCATAAAGTCACACTTTTCTCCTTTGTAACTATTAAGTATCCTGTGGAAAGATAGTTTGAGACTATTTAAATATCCTGTTCTTCATCTGACTCTTACCCACTGGTTTTAGAATTCATTAATGATTCTTGCTTGAAACAATTATTATAATGGTTGTAAAATGGTGATTGGAAGTCCTTTATATTAGTTTGCTAGGGCTGCCATAACAAAATACCACAAACTGGGTGGCTTAAACAACAGAAATTTATTTTCTCACAGCTCTAGAGCTGAGAAGGTATCAGCAGGTCTGGTTTCTCCTGACACTCTCTTTGGCTTGCAGATGGCCACCTTCTCACTATGTGCTTACGTGGCCTTTCCTCCGTGCAGGTACGTCTCCAGTGTCTCTTTCTCTTCTGGTCTAGTATGACTAGCATCACATTGAATTAGGGCCCCACTCTAAAAGCCTTATTTTAACTTTATCTTCTCTTTAAAGATCTTATCTCCAGTCCAGGTGTGGTGGCTCACGCCTGTAATCCTAGCACTCTGGGAGGCCGAGGCGGGAGGATCGTTTGAGCTCAGGAGTTCCAGACCAGCTTGAGCAAGAGCGAGACGCCATCTCTACTAAAAACAGAAAAATTAACCGGGCGAGGTGGCACATGCCTGTAGTCCCAGCTACTCAGGAGGCTGAGGCAGGAGGTTCGCTTGAGCCTAGGAGTTTGAGGTTGCTGTGAGCTAGGCTGATGCCATGGCACTCTAGCCCGGGCAACAGAGTGAGACTCTGTCAATCAATCAATCAATAGATACATACATACATACCTTATCTCCAAATACAGTTACATTTTAAGGTACTGGGTTGTTGTGACTTCAACATATGAATTTCTGGGGGAAACAACTGAGTCCATAACAGCCTCTTTGGAATACGACATTTGAACCGAGACCTGAATGTTAAGAAGCCAGCCCAAACTAGTGGAAATTCCTTCTAGGAAGAGGGAACAGGGAACAAGTACAAAATCTGTGAGATAGGAGCAAGCTTAATGTTAAACCAGCTATTTGGAGAGAGTGTAAAATGGTAACAGCCACTTTGGAAAAAACAGTTTGGCAGTTTCTTATAAAATTAAATACACATCTAACCTATGGCCCAGCAATTCTATGTCTAGGTATTTACCCAAGATAAATGAAAACTTACATTCACAAGTAGACTTGTATAGGAATGTTCACAGTGGCTTTTTCTATAAGAATCCCAAACTGGAAAACACTCCAACTTTCACCAGTAAATGAATGGATAAATGAATTGTGGTATTCCCATAATGTGAGATACTGTGCAGGAAAAAAATAAAGAATAAAGTATTGATGCAACAGCATGGATGAACCAAAATAATTATGCTGAATGAAAAAAGCCAGGCACGAGAAAGTACATCCTAGATGATTTTATATACAAACCTTAACAATGAAAACTAATTTATAGTGACAAAAGGCAGATTAGTAGTTGGAGTGGGGAGGGAGGAATGCAAAACAGAGACATGAGGAAACTTTTTGGAGTGATGGATATGTTCATTATCTGGGCTGTGGTGATAGTGTAAAGGGGGGAATATGTTAAAACATTTCAAATTGTGCCCTTTAAATTAGGTGTAGTTTATGCACGTCAGTTTTGCAGCTTCACTTCAATAAAACTGTAAAAAAAATCGGAAGAAAAAGAGTACATATTTATACTGTATGATTCCATCAATATAAAATCAAGCAACAATGGTGTATGGTGGCAGAAATCATACCAGTGGTGTCTTTCAGGTGGGAATTGGCTGCTGAGGGGCACAAGAGAATTTTCTGGGTGATGGAATTTTATTGTATGTAAATTACACCACAATAAAGTTTAACTAAAAGGTGAAAAAAAAAAAAAAACCTGCAGCCATGAACACTTGTGTCTTTACTTAAAGGTTTCTCATCTCCGCATTACTGGCTCCATAGATTGAGCAAGGCCAGCAGTGTCTCTCCTGGCTAATTTCCCCAGCTGAATCTATCCTTCCTTCCTTCCTTCCTTCCCCACCACCTCTCTCTTTCAAGACAGGGTCTTGCTATGTTGCCCAGGCTGGTCTCAAACTCTTGGCCTCAAATGATCCTCCTGCCTCAGCCTCCCAAGTAGCCGGGATTACAGGTACATAACCACTGCACCTGGCTTCCCCACCAGAACTTTGAGAGAGATTGAATATAAAGTTCTGGGAGGATCACAGGGAGTATGAACCCTTTTTATGCTATTAGAAGGACCAGACTGCTTGATAAATCACTGATGGCTCGACCACATTTTTATTCTTTACTTTGCTTTGGCTTAAATTACAGAGGCAACCTCTACTTATTATTATGATTAATAGCCAACATTTACCAAAGTTTTCTATATGCGAGGCACAGGGATTAACAAAGAATTATCATGACAATCCTGTGAGCTTGTTACTTTCATCAGCTCCACTTCACAGATGTAGAAACTGAGCATGAAGGTTACACAGTCCAGGTTCGAACTGAGGCCCCAGGCACTTCGTACCCCCTTATCTTGCTCAGCCTCTCCCCAGGGTGAGAAACGTAAACCCTTACAGCAAGCCCTCTTCTATGCTTTTCTCGTCGACAAGCCTGCCAGGAGCCTCAGCTGGTGCTGGGCACCTGAAAGGAGCTCAATATTTAGTGATTGAAGAAATCAATCACTAAAAAGGAAAAAGGGAAGAGTGGCAGTGAGGTTTTAGGCCCTTCCAGTAGGCCTGGGATGCAGAAGGGAGGCTCTTCATCTACTGAGCATGGAGGGCCCCGTGGAACGTCAGACATTAGTCATGCTCTCTGTATGTGAGAACTCACTCCCATACTGGTTGAATAAGGCAATGGCTACATTAACTACATTAGCTAATGTTTTTTGAACCTTAACTACTGTATGTGCTAGGCAGTTTTGGGATGGTTTGGGGATAACCTCTCTAAGGACATGACCATTGAGCAGAGACCTGATTTAAGTAAAAGAATAAGTGAATGTGTATCTACTGGAAGAGTATTCCATGTCAGAGGTGGGCGGGAGTATGTGAGGAGGCCAGTGTGGCTGGAGCTAAATGCATGGGGGAAGAGTACTGGAAATAAGGAGAGAGAGAGAGAGATGTTGGGGCCCCATAATGAGTCAGGGACTTGAGGACCATGATAAGGACATTGGACTTACTGAGCACTTACTATATACCAAGCACCGTGGTAAGCGATGTAGCTGGATGCTGTTGCTATTCCTTCCACGGATGAAAGAGCTGAGGCTCAGATAGGTGGTTCTATTAAGAACTTCCTCCAAGTGAGAAGGCAGAACAGTGAGGCTGGGGCTGGTAATCTATCCCGCTTACCCATCCCCATACTTCAGGGGGCTGAGAACTCCCAGGGGGCAGCCAGCCCTGGAGAGCAGGGAGTGGTTCCATGGGAAGGCAGGGGGCTCCTCTGGCCCAGGAGAGCAGGGCTGGGTGGAGTGGAGGAGTGTGGGAGGGATGCAAGGTAGGAGATAGGGGGCTGAGACTGCTCTAGGGGGCTGGCTGAGGGGTTGGGGGAGTGAGGAAGGGCTGAGGGCTGAGGGTTGAGGCTGGAGTTGGCATGGGGCTGTGGGCTGAGATCATGTGGCATGGTGGTCGTAGCAGGGAGGGCTGAGGGTGGGAGGGGGTAAAAGAAGAGAGGAAGACATTGGACACAGAAGCTTGAGGTCAGCGCCTCAGTGGAGGAGATCCTTTGAGCAGGGGACCTGGGGGGGGGGCTGGGGAAAGACTATGTGGCCACCTTGGAGAGCTCCCCTCCCATATACGTGCTGCACTTCAAAGGGCTCCAGGAAAAACTGGAGCTTGTCATGCCACCCAACACCATGCCACTCACCATAACTCCGTGTGGGAGAGACTGTTTTTGTTCCCATTTTAAGAGAAGACTGAGGCTTGGAAGTTGTTACATCACAATTGAGTGGAATATCTGGGATTTGAACCCAGCAGCCTGAAGTTTGGGTACCCAAGTTCTTAACCACTATACCTGCAGTTCTCAAGCTTGAGTGCCCTTCCCATTAGCACACCTGGACAGCTGGTTAAAACCCAGATTACTGGGCCCATCCGAGTGCAGCTAATTCGGCAAGTCTGGGTGGGGTTTAATAATCTGCATTTGGGATAAGGCCCCAGGTGACGCTGATGTTGATGCTGCTCTCTGTGAGCCGCGAGCCACGTTCTGAGAAGCACCGTGTTACGAACGCTGTAATGCTTCCAGACTGAGGACAAGGCCGAGGCAATCACAGAAGATTTGAGTTCTGGCAATGAATTTAGCCGTGACGTAGGAAACTAAGCAAAGAAGACATGCGATGATTATTAAAGCCAAGAAACAAAAACAATTTATAAGAAAAACATTGTAATCATCATAAACTACAATGCTCAGCTGGAAATAATATTACATTGTCATTATAATGTAAAACAGCACATTGAGTTAACTAAAAATTATGACAGAATTGTTTTGGGGAGAATTGGAGAGGGGAAGTGTGTGTGTGTGTGTGTGTGTGTGTGTGTGAGAGAGAGAGAGAGAACACTAAATCCTTATCTTCATAGCTGTGGGTTAATAGAAAAGATCAAAAATTTAAAAGTATTCTCAGACAATTTACTTAGCTAAAAAAATAAAAATGAAAAAAAGAATAAAAGAAAAAAATTTGAAAGTAAAGAAGTGATACCATAATTAGGTATGCAAAAGTAACTACAGAATTAAAATTATTGTTTCTGGGATGAGATCAGGTGTGTGGCAGGAGATTTTTGTTATAAGCTTTTAGCAGTATTTAATTTGCAGTGGTATCTAACTCTTAAACATTAGTATATTTATTACTTGGATTAAAAGCAAAAATAAAAATAAAAGTGCGTGTGGGCTTTCGCCACCACTGAAGCAGCCTATCAGCTTGGTGGCGCTGTTCAGCTTCTGGCCAGGAGCTTCACCTGTTGTCCTTGTACTACCTAATCTGGAGGGCGACCGGTAGTGCTGTCATCACACTCTGGGGAACGCTGAATCAGAGACATTGCACCCTAGTAAGACTCAAGAGAGGGAGCTTCTTATCTATTAAATGAGAGTCCCAGTCAAAGAAAACGAAGATGGGTGCAGATACAGCCACCCTGTCTCCAAAACTTAATGGATAGTTTTAGTTTCAAACCTTCTTCCTATCAGCCACTGAAAAGGCTAAGAAATGCCAACATTTCTTCCTCTTCCATCTGGAGATGGCATAAGATTTTTTGTCAGGCTATATGTATCTGAATATTTGCTGCAGGAAATTGGTTGCTAAGTTCTTAGGAGTTGTTTATGATTTGGGGAAAGATAAAGGACTGCAATGCAGAACTGGCAGGGCAAAGTCCTTAATTCTGTAACTACTGGAACACTGGAAATAAATTATTAGGGAGTCTGGTTAAAATGTGTAATACACAACCATCAGGCAACAAAGTACACTCATTAATCAAAGTGTAAAGCGATACAGCCTTTTAGGAAGACAATTTGATAACTCATTCTTTATTAATATATTTAAAAATTCATAACACTTTGATCCAGCAATTCCATTTCTAGGAATTTATCCTATAGAAATACCCAAGTGTGGAAAAATATATGTGCAACAATGATTTTTATTGTGGCTATTTATAATAATAAAATATTAGAAACACTTAAGTCCCAACAGTAGGGGATTTATTACATAGAGCCTTACATTTGAAAACAATGTAGCCACCAAAAAGAAGGAATTAGCTCTGTAGATACTACCACACAACAAATATTCACGATATTTTGTTACATAAAAAACAAATGTAAACAAGTATGAATTCATATTTTGTTTAAATATGTGTATCTAATTCCTAGCCTTCATTGAGTTATTTCTCTGTATTTGGGGCCATCCTAAGTGCTCATTTGTAATAACTAATTTATTATTCCAATATGCCCTAGGGTAGATTTTATCATTATCTCCATTTTCCGTAGAAACTGAGGCATGGAGAGGTTATGTCACTTTCTCAAGGCCATACCACTCAAAAGTGATGGAGCTTGGATTCAAACCCAGGCCTATCTGGTTCCAAAGCTTGTGATCTTGAACTACTTACCACATAGGAGACAGCCTTTGTACTTGCATGTTAGTTTATGCATACATATGGAGACATTTGGATAAATTGGTGCTTTAGATGCCAAGAAGAATTCTCTCTAGGTGATTCTTTCACTTTCAACATAATTTTGTGTTATTCACACTTTTTATGTATATATTTTGGGTATTAATTTTAAGCAATTTTTTGTAGGTATGGAAAAATCATAAAATTCCGTTTAAGAAAACAAATACTATACAATAATGTAGAAGACACCTCATCACTCATTTGCTCAATGAGTACTTATTAAGCTCCTACTGTTTGCCAGATGGGGGACTGAGAGGAATAGAACTTAGTTCCTTTCATAGAGGACCTCATGGTCTAGTGAGGCTGCACAGAAAAAAACATCCAATCTGGAGTCATTTCTGGCTCTATCACACTGTGATTTTGCTTCAGAGTTTGGTTGGCCAGTGACAAATAAGAGCCAGGGGTATCTAGACTCAGAGTGTGCCTCTTTCAACTCATGGGAACCAGGGTCTGTGCCGGGCCCTGAACATTATATAATACACTACTTTTTTTTTTTTTTCTCAAAGCTAGCCCCAGTTAGAGTACCTTTCTTTCTCTGTAGAAGTTGTTGTTGGTTCAACAAACATTTGTTGGGTGTTAGGCCCCATGTGTGAGCTGGGAACCCCAGGATGAATAAGAAGGGGTCCCTGCTGGTAAAAGCTTGCCATATAAAGAGGAAAACTGATGTGTCTACAAATAGTTACAGTTCTCCCGTGACGAACATAATGACAATAACTAACATTTACGACGCACTTGCCAGGCACTGTTTCAAACACTTCTTACACATACTAATTTATTGGCTCCTCAACCCTGGGAGATACTGTTATTATTTCTATTTTACAGATGAGGAAACCGAGATACAGAGGGGTTAGGCAGCTTGCCTAAGATCACACAGCTAGAAAGTGGGAGATCAGGGGATTCCAATCCGGAAAAGTGCTCATAAGAATATAACAAAAGAGCCAACTTGTGGTAGAACAATCATAATAAAAATAGTATAATAGTAACCACTATAACAGTACCTGTCCCAAATCACACAGAGCTTTGTGGGTTTTAAAGTATTTTCACATACTTGGTGGGGCGCGGTGGCTCACACCTGTAATCCTAGCACTCTGGGAGGCCGAGGCGGGAGGATTGCTTGAGCTCAGGAGTTTGAGACCAGCCTGAGCAAGAGTGAGACCTGTCTCTACTAAAAATAGAAAAAAATAGCCGGGTGTGGTGGCACACGCCTGTAGTCCCAGCTACTCAGGAGGCTGAGGCAGGAGGATTGCTTGAGCCCAGGAGTTTGAGGTTGCTGTGAGCTAGGCTGATGCCACGGCACTCTAGCCCAGGCAACAGAGCAAGACTTTGTCTCCAAATAAATAAATAAATAAATGCTTTCACATACTAGACATGTCTCAATATTGGGTGGTCCCAAATATATGGCGTCCCTTCCATTTTTCACAATGAGAATTGCAGAAGAAAAAATATTTGAGGTCAATTTGCCTATATAAATTCTTAAGATTATAGGTGAAATAATCAAATGTCTACGTATAATATTTAATTTATTATTTTAGATATGCACACACGTTCCAGTTTATTTAGAAATATCAGGAGGTTTTTCTCACTCTCTCATTTCACAAAATAATTTCATATCATCTCTTCCCAAACACCTTTGATTTCAGTATCTTTGCTATCACTGGAGATGGTTTCTGCATCACTTGCTCACTTTCTCACATAATTTTCACTCCTATCTGAATTGTGATCCAGCCCTTTTTGAGCCTTTACAAGGTGCTGCCACTGAAATACTTTATCCTCAAAGTCTCAATCACTTAATCTCAGGACAGGTTATTTTTCCATTTCCCCTATAGGTTTATAGTGGTGATCACAACATCCTAACATTTAATGTATTGCTTTTAAAAGCCTCTTTCACAAAGCTTGCATCTCTACAAGGGATGTGAGGTCAACCCCCAGTGTAATGATTTACATCTACGTCAAAAATTGTTCACTTTTATTTTTTTAAACTATTTCCTTCAGATGACTTTTATAAATTGGTCTTCCTCCAACAATACTTTGTTGTTTAAAATAAAGTAATTGAGAGAGTCTAGGGAATGTGAAAGACTCTGTGAGCCACTGTAAGAACTTAACTATAAGGCAACTCTTTCTTACTTTTAGGGGAAAAAAACACCTGCTTTATATCCAGGTATATCCTGTATGTTAACTTCAATTATTAAACATGGCAAACCTGTGTGTACAGATCTGTATGGTGGACATTATCCCCATTTCACAGATGAGTAAGTTGAGACTCAGAAGGTGGGTGTTTACCCAACGTACCTAGCAAGTGGCAGGGCTGGGACACGGCTCAAATCTAAGTCCATGTGATTCTCTCATCCCCACCTCTCCCATTAAAGCACTGAGAAAGTTTCCAAACCACTTTCCTAATTTAGATTGCTGTCCCTCCATAGTATGCAGAGCTGTGTCAACAGAATGCTAACACTGATTAATTTATTATTCTTTTATTGCCTTATGGTTGTATAGCTGTGTGCAGTATTTCATAAAGAAAATGGCAAAGCAATTTGCAAATGTAAAGCCCAGATGCTTAATTTTAATTTCTGGGTGCCTGTTTCAAATCCATTGCAAAAGAAGGCAGGTTGATAACACTGCAAGTAAACTTCCCAGTATCTATCTATAAAGATTCCTGAAAGCTGCTCTTAGGTCTTGAAGTGGTATATTTGCTTACATTTGTTTTGTTCTTGAAAAGTAACTCTTTCAAGCATCGAGTGAGCGGGAATAGTCACTGGTGTCTGTCTTCCTTAGGAGTGCAAGTTTCCTTCCAGTGGTGTGCTGGGGCAGGTTTCTCCAGGCTCCTGAGAGCTCGTTGTGTGCCTCTCTTCCCCATGCTGTTCAGGGACATCCTGCTGGTAGCTTGAAATCAGCCATGGTGGGAGCATGTACACCGTGGAAATCGGCAGCCCTACACGTCAAGGCTCCTTCCCTCCCCCTCTCCCCCAAATGATTTAACCTCCCTGTGCCTTGGGGATAGTAAGAATGCTTCCCTTCTAGCTTATTTTGAAGATTTAAGGAGCTAAAGCATATAAGACACCTGGCACTGCTTGTATGTTTATGTATTTAAATAGGTAATACTTACTCAAGGTTGGAAAAAAATCAAACAAAAGATTACAGTGAAAAGTAAGTTTCCTTCTCAATCTGGACCTATATTCCAATTCCTATCCTGAAAGGTAAAGGGTTTCTCTAAATCCTTCCAGAGATGTGTTCTGATATATATATATATGTGTGTGTGTGTGTGTGTGTGTGTGTGTGTATTATATATGTGATTTATTTAACTAGCCCTCTGTGAATAACAGTTAGGCTGTTTCCCATCTCTTGCCAGTACAAACTATCGGCATTGAATAACCTTGTTTTTTGCACATAATCATGAATGTATCTGTAGGCTCAATTCCTGGAAATGGAACTATTAGGTCAAAGGATATTAGCATTTTAACTCCAGTTTGATTGTCAAATTGCCTTCCAGGGGTTGTGCCAATTTACTCTCTAATCCACAGTGTAGGCAAATGCCTGAGTCCCCACAGCCTTGGGACACTGTCCAACTTTTTGATATGTGCCATTGATAGTTTCTAGCACCTCAGACAGCTACATTGATCCTCATTATTATTATTGATGGGGAAGCCCAGTTGCAGGGAGGAAAGGGACTTGCCCAACACCACCCATGTCCAGGCTTCTGTACACAAAGCAAAGAAATGAGGAGTCCAGGTTGAGTCTAGTGCCATGAGCCCTGCCGGAAAGTGGAGTGTAACCCTTGGGCACTGGGTACCCGAGAATTCTATGAACTTGCTTTGCAGGCTCTATATCATCCCTGTTTTTCTTAAGTGCAATTTCTCAGGAACATGAAGGATTAAGAAGGTGTGAAGCTCTAGTGCTCTGGGAAGCTTCAGTACTGCTTGTTCTCTACCACTGTAATAGACTCAACTTTCTGAAATAAAGACGTCATCTCTCTCTTCAAAACTTTCTGTGGCTCCACATTTCTCAAAGTCTCTGTACCATGAGCAGCACTTGGCAACTGGTTAGAAACGCATATTTTTAGACCTTACTGAAGATTTATGCAATCGGACACTCTGGGATTGGGTTCTGACAATCTGGGTTTTCACAAGCCCTCCAGGTGATGCTGATGTGTGCTCGAATTTGAGAACCACTGACCTATAAAGTCTGTAGCCTTGGTAACTGTGGCTCCAATTCACCTTTCCTGCTATATTTCCTTCCTCCCTCCAACAACTTCTAAAACATCTAGCAACTGGCTTCTGCTAAAACCTCCTCCACTTTCTCACCTCTGTGCTTGGGGCAGAAACCTCTAGCTGTCCCCCAGTTTCTTCTAGAGCAACAGAAGCCCACATTTTAAAACTGTTATTTCCCAGCCTCCCTGGTGACTGTGCTCTGGCTAATTGGATGGGCGCAGAAGTGAAGTATGCCACTTCTGAATTGTGTCATTAGAAAAGAAGAGCATGCTCACCATCCCCCTTCCCCACCTCCACGGGCTGGAACAAGGATGTGCTGGTTTGGGACCATGGAAACACATGAGGGCCGGTATGGTAGAGAACTGGGAAGGAAGGAGTGTGGGTGCCTGTTGCTGTGGGGTCACCCTGGGAACCGGAGAATACACATACCTGGACTGTGATAAAAGAAGGAAACTTCCATTTAATTCTGACCGCTGTGACTTTAGATCTGTGTTAAAGCAACTGGCACTGTACCTTCCCTAATACAATATCTTCGGGTGTGCTGTCCTCCAGCTACCTGGCCACATCCCTCTCTGCAAGGACAAAATCAAATGCGCCTCCTTTCCCTGATGAGTAGGTTTCTCTCCCCTGTGTGCTCATTGCATTTTAGAGTCCCTGTCGCTGGTCAGCGTGGAGTCATGTCACTTCCCCATGAGACCAGGAGCTGCCTGAGGCAGGGTCCGAGCTTGGTCATCTTGGAATATTCCCACAGGTCTGGCTTCATGTCTGACACGGAGCAGATACCAACAAACATTTTTCAGGGGCAATTCAAGTCAGCATCTGCATTTTTCTAAGTTCCCTGCTAAATTGTGCTTTGATGAATACTTTGGATGAGAACTGAGAACCAATTCATCATCCGAAATGGTGGCCTGAAATTCTTTTCCTCTTCCCAGAGTAGCTCCGGACCAAGTGGCCTGAGAGTGGCCATGAATGGGTGCTTTGGGAACAGCTAGGGAGTTAGGAGTTGTGAGGAAGGTAATACATTGGGAGAAAATAATTTATCATATCTCTGCATAAGCCACTAAGCCTTTTTCTCTCCATGCTTGGTCTGAACGGTGTGTAGAGGCCTCAAGGTCAAGACTTGTGAGAAATTGTTACCCAGCGCGACCTTTCTCAAAAGGCTGCTCAGTCATCGCATGCCCATGTTTCATGCCCCCGGAGCCTCCTGGTTTTTCAGAACAATGTTTGTTCCGTGGGACCAAGCCGTATCAGAACACTCTGACCTTTACTGTGACTCAGAGCTAGAAGTCTAAAGCGATATACTGTCAACCAGATTGGTGATCCCTCTCTCTCTCTCTAAGGGCAAATAAGGCATTAATATTCCACTGGGCCATCAGATATTTATGGGTATCAGCTTTGCCAGGCACTATGCAAGGCACTTGGAATACAGAGATGCAAAAGATATTCCCCTGGCACTGACGAGTCAGGCAAGAAAAATAAAAATAAAATTAAAAGAAAAGAAAAGAAAAGAAGAAGCTCTCCCTGCCCTCAGAGGGCAGGGCACATGCAGACAAATGATCACAATAATGCAAGCGCTTCCAAAGTGTGGTCTGGGGATGCCTGCAGGTCCCTGAGACCCTTTGAGGGGATGTGTGAGGTTAAAATTATTTTCATAATAACACAAAGACATTCTTTGCCTTTTTCACTCTCGTTCTTTCACGAATATACAGAGGATTCTGCCCCAGAATTGAGCCCGTATGCATACACAGCCGTCCCTCTGTATACATGGGGGACTGGTTCCAGGACATCCCGCATATACCAAAATCCACGCATCTTCGAGTCCCACAGCTGGCCAAGCAGAACTCTCTGAAACTGAAAGTCAGCGTATAGGCAGGTTTTGCATTCTGGGAATACTGTATTTTCGGTCTGTGTTTGGTTGGAAAAAATCCGTGTCTAAGAGAACCTGTACACTTCAAACACATATTGTTCAAGAGTTAACTGTATACCTCCAGAAAACCCGCCAGAGGCTACATGATGTGTGACATTATAATGCAGAAGCAGATATGAGAATCAGTTATAATATCTGTCTATGAAGCCAGATATTAAAGAGATTTCCTGAAATATAAAACAATGTCACTCTTCTCACTATTTTTTGGAAAACATACTTACATTTTGTAAAAATGTTTTGTTGCTATTCACATGCAATGGATGTATTATTGTCTTTCAAATTAATAAATACTTGTAAAATGTTTCTATTTTAATTTCTTATGTGGTAAATAATATCAACTAATATAGTCCACATGAACAAAATCTCTTTGCAGTCCTCAATCCTTTAAAAACTTTTAATTTTGAGGTCACTGTAGACTCACATGCAGTTATAATAGTCTCAATAAATTGTTTAGAAGGAATTAAAATGTTTAAGTTCTACATGTAAATAGATTTCAAAGGAAATGACTTGTCGTGTTTGTTTTTCCAAATTCATGGGAAACTCAGTAGGGACACTTCTGGTTTTAAGATGGCTGATTTTTGTTTGTCTTGTTTTTAATTTGTGGTAAAAAAAAAAACCCACATAACATGAAATTTACTATTTTAACTCTTTTTAAGCCTATAGTTCAGTAGTATTAAGCATATTCAAGGAGGGCTGACTGTCCACTTCTCTCTTTTTTTATAGTTCATTTATATTTTTATTTTATATATATATACATATATATATATATATATATATATATTTTAGAGACAGGGTCTTGCTCTGTTGCCCAGGCTAGAGTGCAGTGGCATCATCATAGCTCACTGCAGCCTCGAACTCCTGAGCCCAAACCATCCTCCTGCCTCAGCCTCCCGAGTAGCTGGGACTATAGGCATGAGCTCCACTCCTGGCCTGCACTTCTCTTCTCGTTAAATCCACTCCAGACACCCCAAGCCTGTTCCCAGCCCAGCTCCAGAACATTTACATCTAGGCTCATTAAGCAACATCCCTTGTTCCCTCACAGGCAGTGGATTGGAACTTCTTCCTATGAAGAAACCTAAGTGCCCTTGGGAAAGGACCTGTAATCATGACCTTTGGGGCATCTCTGTGAAAAATCAGGCTAGACCCTTGGTTGCCCTACAGTGAAACACATCAGTTGTCAAGCCCTTTCCACGCTTGCAAAGCTTTCCATCAGCTTTTACTTGCCTCCCTTTGAAATAAAGACCATTAGTCACTTGAGGCAAATTTCTGACCTGCGTGAGAGAGACTAAACAAAATACTATTGCAGAAGCAACGCTTTGCTGCAACTGCCACTTTGGCCTTCTCTGGGCCTGGCTGTGCCTCTGTAAATGAAGGGTTGACTTACATAACGGATTCTGAACCTGGGATCCCTGCGCCCCTTGGCAGCATATGCCAGTTTCTGGGTAGGTGAGCACATGGGCTCAATTCAGGGTTAGAATCCATCAGATTGTCCAGGGGGCCTCACATCCCCTAAGAGTGATGAACCACTCATTGACCGGGTCTCTAAGCTCACTCCCTGAGTTTGTTCCTTGAATGTATTTTATCTTCACACACCTCCAGGCCTCTGCACGTGCAACTGATTTGACTGGAGCACCTTTTTCCTATTAGGTGGAGTTAACTCCTACTCTCTCTTCCAGACTTATCTGAAATATTGGGTTTTCCAGGTAGTCTGCCTTGACCCCTGACCTCTTGTCTGGGTTAGGTGACCCCTTGGTGTTTCCCCAGCCCTCTATGAACTTTCCCCATTTCCCTTAGAGGGATGTGTCTGCTGTCCCTAGGTGAAAAAGCCCATTTTCTCCCAACAGCCTGGCTGGAGAGCTGAGCAATGACATCCCAGCAACACCTGTGTCCCCAGTCTCAGGGATGAAGCACTAGTTAATTGGGCTGAGAGTGGGACTGGATAGGAGTAAATCAGTTCAGTCCTTTGAAATACACTTCAAAGCCCAGCAGAAAGAAGGCAGAGTGGGTTGACAGAAAAAGGGAAAATGTGAATACATGGCAATTATTGAAACTCTTTGTGCCTCTGTCCTTAGGCTCCCTACTTGGGTTGGGCTCACTGAGGCTCTTATGAATACTGTGAAATTGAACTTGAACTTGTAAGGGGAAGTCAAGGACAAGGCAACACCTTGACCTTCTGATTCAGTGCCAGATGCTAGCATATGTCAGGACAGGGGTTTGAAGTGTTCAAGTAGGTCCAGTCCTAACCTACATGATATGCGGAGTAGACATTATTCCTTTGGGGGACACCCTGCCTTTGTTTGCTATATTTGGAGAATTCCCCACTTTATGAGTCTTAAGGGAGGCAGACACCACTTGAGATTCTGAAGCCTCAAAGGAGGCATAGTCAATTTCCCACCCTCCCCTGCAGCTACAAGATGGTCATGTAACCCAGGCTCGGCCAATCAGGTATACTCATCCACACTTCAGAGAAAAAGCAAGTGACATTGGAAATGAGGATGGTGAGGAAGGCTTGCTTAAAGGGGCAGCAGTCACAGGAAATTCATGTTTTTGCAACAGGGATGGCCATGGTGCTGAGCAGCATCCAGGCTCCCAGGCAGGAGGGATCAGTGGTGCACTACACCATTCTAGTGCTTCCCCAGATAAGAGGTGTCCCTCCTGGACCTGCCCTGTACTTTGATTTTCAGCCTGATTTTCCCACTGCAGAGTCCCTGTCTTCCTTTGGGTTTTTCTGAAGGCAGAGCCTGAAACAAGAACCTCAGGGGGAGATGGTTTATTTGGGAGGTGGCCCCAGGAAGTAGGTGTGGGGAAATAAGGAGAATTATGGAGGGAAGGAGGAAAAGTCTATGAAGGGTGTATTCTCAAGATAGCTCCTAAAGGAAATAGGCCTCAACTTCTTCTGGGACCTCGGAGAAGCAGAAAGAATTGGTATAATTTCTTCCTTACATGTTTGGTAGAAGTCACCAGAGAACTCATCTGGGCTTGGTTCCTTCTGTTTGCAAAGATTATTAATTATTGATTCAATTTCTTTAATACAGCCATATTCAAATTGTCTATGTCTTCTTGTGGGAGTTTTGGCAGATTGTGTCTGTCAAAGAATGGTCCATTTCTTCTAGGTTATCAAATTTGTGGGCATAGAATTATTCATAATATCCCTTTAGTGTCCCTTTAATGCCCATGGGATCTGTACTGATGGCCCTTCTTTCATTTCTGATATTAATAAATTCTATCTTTCCATTATTTCTTAGATAAACTGACTAGAGGTCTATTGATTTTATTGATCTTTTCGAAGAACCAATTTTTGGTTTTGTTGATTTTCTCTATTGACTTCCTATTTTTAATTTTATTGCTATCTGCTCTATTTTAAATTATTTCTTTTTTTATGCTTACTTTGAATGTAATTTGCTCTTCTTCTCTTCTAGTTTCCTAAGGTGGGATCTTAAATTATTGATTTTAATTCTTTCTTTTTTTCTAATATATGCATTTGATGTTGTACATTTCCCTCTAATCACTGTTTTGCTGCATTCTACAGCAATTTTGATAAGTTGTGTTTTCATTTAGGTCAAAACATTTTTAATTTCTCTTGAAATTCCTTCTTTGACCCATGTGTGATTTAGAAGTGTGTCGTTTACTCTCCAAGTATTTGGGGATTTTTCCAGTTATCTTTCTGTTATTGATTTCTTATTTAATTCCATTGTAGTCTGAGAGTAGACATTGTATGATTTTTATTCTTTTAAATTTGTTTGGATGTCTTTTAGGACCAGAACATAGTCTATCTTTGTAAATATTCATCTGATATTGAGAAGAATATGTATTCTGCTATTGTTGGAAAAAGTAGTTTATAGATGCTAATTACATCTAGTTGATAAATGATGCTGTTGAGTTCAACTATGTCCTTACCGATTTTCTGCCTGCTGGATTTGTGCATTTCTGATATAGGGGCATTGAAGGCTCCAACTATAATAATGGATTCATTTATTTCTCCTTGCAGTTCTATTAGTTTTTGCTTCATGTATTTTGATTCTCTGTTGTTAAGTGCTTATACATTAAGGTTTATTATGTCCTGCCTGAATGGTTTCTAAGGAGAAGTCAGATGTAATTCTTATCTTTGCTCTTCTATAGGTAAGCTGTTTCCTTTCTCTGGCTTCTTTCAAGATTTTTTCTTTAGCTTTGATTTTCTACAGAATAAATATGATATACGTAAGTATCTTTTTTTGTGGGGGGTGATTGTTATTGGTTTTTCGGCATTTATCTTGCTTGATGTTCTCTGAGCTTCCTGGATCTGTGGTTTGGTGTCTGATATTAATTTGGGGAAATTCTCAATTATTATTGCTTCAAATATTACTTCTGTTCCTTGTCTATTTTCCTTCTGATATTCCTGTTATGCATATGTTACACCTTTTGTAGTTGTCCCACAGTTCTTGGATATTCTCTACCTGTTTTTCTTTGTTTGCTTTCAGTCTTTTTATTCTTTTTGATTTTCAGTTTTGGAAGTTTCTACTGACATTTCTTGAAGGTCAGAGATTATTTCTTTAGCCATGTCCAGTCTACTAATGAGCCCATGAAAGACATTCTTCATTTCTGCTATAGGGTTTTTAATCTCTAACATTTCTTTTTGATTTTTTCTTAGAATTTCCATTTCTCTGCTTACATTACCCATCTGTTCTTGCATGTTGTCTGCTTTTCTCATTAGAGCCCTTAGCATATTAATCACAGTTGTTTTAAATTCCCAACATCCCTACCGTATCTAAGTCTGGTTCTGATGTTTGCTCTATGTCTTCAAAAAACTATGTTTTTTGCCTCCTAGTATGCCTTGTAATTTTATGTTGAAAGCTGAGCATGTTGTATTGAATAAAAGAAACTCCAATAAACAGGCCTTTAGTGGTATGGTGGTAAGGTAAGGTATGTTCTATAGTCCTATGATTAGGTCTCAGTCTTTACCTTGTGCCCATGACCTGTGAACTGCAAAAGTGCTTGTTGGTTTCCTGTCCTGCTTTAGGTGGTACAAGATTGACTGAATGGGTTGGAGTTGGGTATTTCCCTTTCCCCAGGTTATCCCCCAGTTTATTCCCCAGTTTGGCTCTGATAAAACCCAATAGGTTGGGATCTGGCAAAATAGTTTCTCCTAAGGGCAGGCCTTATTGTGACAAATAGAATGCTCTCCTGTATTTCATGTTGGTTCCTTTTCCTCCTCTGGCTGCAGGAAGCATGAATGAATTTCTCCTCAGTATTCACTGTGAGAACCTGATAGAACTCCTGGAGGTAAAACTCACAGAAGATATTGGGCCTCCCTCTAACTGGGTCTTCCTGAAGTTTTTAATCTCTCAGACTTGTCCACACAGAACCTCCAGCAATTTATCAATCACAGCTCAGGTCTTCCTACCCTGCTACTAGTTCCCACAGTTTTCTATTATACTCAGGGATTTTTGCTCTGATAAGTTGTGATTCTATATATCTGCCTTTCTCTAATTTGGGGGACAGTGGCATGTCCTGTGATCTCACTTCTCTGCTGGATCCAAGAAGAGTTGTTGATTTTTCAGTTTGTTCAGTTTTTTACTTTTTAGGATGAAATAACTTCCAGATCCTTACTTGAACCAAAAGTCAGTGACTTTTTTTTTTACATTTTTTATTGTGATAAAATATATAACATAAATTTCCCATTTTAGTCATCCATAAGTGTTCGATTCAGTGGCCTTGAGTACATTTACACTGTTGTGCAACCATCACCACCATTCATCTCCACAACTTTTTTATCACCCCAAACTGAAACTCTGTACCCGTTAAACATTAACTCTCCATTAAGTGCTAACTTTTACATTATTGCTGATGCTGTCATTAATATTACATAGGAAACAACTGCAACTCTTCTACTAAGACATTGGGCATCATTCTCAACAACATGCTTGAGGTGGGGCATCACGACATACTTTTGAGAAGGGGGCTAATGCTATGCAGCCACATGTTTTAGTGAGAAGGATCCTTAACGGAGAGAAACTGTGGATGGAGCATGGTAGTGATGCTCCTTCAACTCAGACCTAAGCAAGCTGCCCTGAAAGTTGGTCCTAAATGGAAACATCTGTCAAGGTAAATGTCCTGGGTCCACATTGACTTCATTTCACTGGTTTTGTTTTATTGTTTCATCTGCCCAGGAATGGAACCTTGAGACTCTTAGAGAGATGAATGGGAAGAGCCCATGTGCTAATCTCATTTCCAAATGTAATTCGTGTCTGAGTTATGAAGCTCTCTGCTTCCTAAGGCTGCATTAACAGAGCCATTCATCCTCCTCTCCATCTAAGTGGGCCAGGGTGCCCCTGTGACGCATGTTCATTGTTCCAGCAATGGAAAAGTAGTGGAGTTGGTACAATCTTTCTGGAGGGCAATTTGGCAATATTATCAAAATTTTAAATTTGCAGAACTGTCATCCTAGCAATTTCATTTCAAGGATTTAATTTGTTCCAAAGAAGTAATTGGACAAATGGGTAAGAGTATTTGTATAAAGATGTTCAATATAGCCTTGTTTATAATTGTGAAAAATTGGAAACATTCTAAATGTTCAACAATAGGTGACAAGGCACATCAATTATGGCATATCCATACAATGTCATGTTACTGTGCAACTGTTGCCAAGGATGAGGTAGAGCTGCAGGTAAGAACATACCTCCACAGTATTTGGCCATATCCTGTGGAATATGTCTCTGGCTGACATTGTCCCAGTAGAATCACTATCAGTTTATAATATCCAAATTTGATAGAGCATGTGTATCCCCCAATGACAATGCCTTTTTGGGAAACGTTTACATGGAAAAACGTTTCTATTTATATTTGTAAGACTCAATAGAATATTTTAAAATTATCTTGGAGAAAAGGTTTCTCGTTATATCCCCCCAAAAGTTTACAGAAGATCAGAATTACATGTAGAAGTGTAGAAAAGCAACCAAGTGATCCATGCGCTCCGGTACCAAAGGGTTCTGGCTGATGAAGTACAGTGAGTGTCACTGGGTAAGACCTCTAGGAATGCTTTTACGGTAATGATAGACCCTGTTTGTTTGCCTCCTTTTGCCTTTTTGCCCCTTCCCCATTCTTCCTGCCTGGAACGTGGATGTGTTGCCCAGCTGTGCAGCAAACATCACACCACTGTGAGGCTACAAAGCCTGAAGATGAAAGAAAGAAAGAAAGAGGCAGAGATGAAAGAAGGAAAGCAGAGGCATACCCAGGACTTCTTGTCACATGAGACATATAAGTCTTTTAGTGATTTTTGCCATGTTTTGGTCATAGCTTCTTCCATATGCTTCTAAACACAATCCTGATGCAGTTGTTATCATTTTCCCTTTTTTATCTATTTCTAAAACCAAATGATAAAAGTGTGTCATGTTCTAACAAAAAATACCAGAATGCGTTAAATAGAAAGGAGTTTTAAAAAAAATCAACTGAGTGACAACAAAGCGGTTGTGCCTCTTGGCTGTTGCTGGCAGTAAGAGAGATGATGTTTCTATACATGAAACAAGTATTTAACAATCATTTTAACTGCTGGTGATCTAGAAGGGATGTTAAGCATTTTACATTCTAACACAATAGGTTTTTTTTTTTAAATGCACTTTATTTTTTAGAGCACTTTTAGTTTCACAGCAAAATTAAGCAGAAGGTACAGAGATTTCCCATATACCTCCTGCCCTGACACATGCATAGCTTCCCCATTATCAACATCACCCACTGGAGTGGTGCATTTATTATAATTGATGAACCTATGTAGACACACCATTATTATCATCCAAAGTCCATAATTTACATTAAGGTTCACTCTTAGTGTTGCACATTCTATGGGTTTGGACAAATGTGTAATGACATGTATCTACCGTCATCGTATCATACAGAGTAGCTTCACTGCTCTAAAAATTCTCTGTGCTCTAAACAATGGCTTTTATAAACTTACAGGCATGTCACTGAGTTTTAGTAAAGTTTTAGGAAATTGGTTGTGGTTTTGGCTGATGTGTAATGCGTGATAACTTTTCCTATAAAATGGGCTTCCTATTTAATATAATAGGTTCCCTACTGGCATTTTCACCAGGAACATTTATTTTTTTTAGAGACAGTCGGTGTCTTGCTATGTTGCCCTAGCTGGAGTGCAATGGTTATTCATAGGCACTGTCCTACTACTGATCATCACAGAAGTTTGGACCTGTTCTGTTTCTGATTTGGGCCAGTTCACCCCTTCTTAGGCAAACTGGTGGTCCCCTGCTCCCAGGAGGTTACCATATTGTTGTTGAACTTAGTGCAGATACCCAATGGACGTGGTGCACACTAGCCCAGAACTCCTGGGCTCAAGGGATCCTCCTGCCTCAGCCTCCCGAGTAGCTGGGACTATAAACATGTGCCCCATGCCTAGCAAACATGTTTTTAAGAACACATTAGTGGTATTAAGTGAGAGATGCCTGAAAAGTTAATAAAGCACACTATAAACAACTTTTATACCATATGCTAGTTGGGAAACTTTTGGCTATATGTAACTCAAATGGCAAAAACATAAATGAAATGTTATCTCACTCAAGAAGTTCAGAAGTAGAGTGCTTCCAGAGTTGGCTGATTCAGCCTTACGATATGTCACCAAGGATTCAAGTTCTCTGTCTGTTTCTGCACTGCCATCCCCAGGTCATTGGCCCTTCCTCTTACTCTCATTACCTCCTGGGCCCAAAGTGGCTGTCATTGTTCCAGGAGTGCCACTCGATGACAATGTGTAGAGGCAGAAAAGACTTTACCCACGCACCTTTTTTGAGATGGAGGAAAACATTCCCAGAATCTCCATCAGATTTCCCCTCCTCACTCATGGCCAGAACTGAGTCATATGCCCCATTTGTAAACCAGTCAGTGGTAAGGGACCAGGAATATCACAGAGTCGAGACCAGTGGTTCTCAACCCCAGCTGCGTGTGAATAACCTGCAAAGTCTATATGCCTGAGCCCACACAGACCGACAGTCTGTGGTGTAGTATTTCTAGGGTGGGACCTGGGATTTGTATATATTTTTAATTCCCTCAGTATTTTTGATGAGTAGCAGGGGTCAATATCACTCTTTTACACTAATCATAATTCACCTCCTAGGGCTAGGGAAGGGGCAATTTTCTCCCTTGGCCACTAGACACCTGAAAAATATTGGGGTTGTTAGCAGACAAAAGGATTGGGAAGTGTTTGTTGCAGGCAAATTATAGTGTTTGACACATATTGTGTGCTCTTATTTTTTTTTTCTGTAGGTTAAAAAATTACATAAATACATAAAATGACATATATGACAAGAAACAAATCTGGAAGACTATAGATCAAACTTCTAATGTGATTATTATAGTGGGGTGGGGCAGGATTAATTACAGGTGATTTTCACTTATTAGTTGAACTTTTACAATGACCATTAATCACATAATCAGAAAAAATGAAGATATATCTATTTTGGAAAAAAGATACAAAGAAAAACAAACAAAAAAAGAAGTTGTAGGGGAAGAGATGCCGCCTTATCCTTACAGGTTGCCCTCCATGGGGCAGCCCGGTCCCTTGTTCAGGAAGTTTATTATGAATGTAGAATTGATTTCTGACCCAACAAACATTCCGCTCTGTCACACGTGACCAGCGGAAGGGCGAACTCCGATGGTGACAGTCTCATTTCCCTTGTCAGTCAGTGGTGTAGGTCAGGACACAGGATGCAACTGTGGCCAATCAGATGTGAGGCGGCATCTGCTGGTCTGGGTGGTGGTCTTCCAAAGAGACACAGGAGAGGGTCTCTTCTTCCCCCAGACGTATTCCACATGTGATGTGTGGCTACTGCAGCTGCCACCTTATGATTACGTGGGGCCAAAGCCCACACACGGATGGCAGAGTGAATATATGGAAAGAATCCGGGCCCCCCTTTGGTGACTTGTTTTTAAAGCTGAGGTTTAACTTCCATACAATAAAGTGCAAAAATCTTAAGTGTACAGCTTGGCAAATTTGTATATGTGTATACACTCATGTAACCACTACCCAAGATATAGAACACTTCCAGCTCTCCAGAGAGCTCTCTCTTGCCGCTTCCCAGGCGATCCCAAATCCTTTGCTGTTCCAATGCCTTTTTTTTTTTTTTCAGAGATAAGATCTTGCTCTGTCACCCAGCCTGGGGTGCAGTAGAGTGATCATAGCTCACTGCAGCCTCAAACTCATGGGCTCAAGCAAACCTCCTGCCTTGGTATCCCAAAGTGCTGATATTACAGGCGTGAGCCACCACGCCCCACCCAATTTTTTTTTTAAATGTTTATTTTATTTTTAACTTTGGTTACAAACATATAACCTTAAATTTATCATCTTAAACATTTTTAAATGTACAGTTCAGTCCTGTTAATTTACCTTATGCAACAGAGCTCCAGGGATTTTTTTTTCCAGGAAAAGTCTTGCTCTGTTTCCTGGGCTAGAGTGCCGTGGCATCAACCTAGCTCACAGCAACCTCAGACTCCTGGGCTCAAGAGATCCTCCTGCCTCAGCCTCCAGAGTAGCTGGGACTACAGGCATGTGTCATCACACCTGGCTAACTTTTTTTCTATTTTTAGAAGAGATGGGGTCTTGCTCTTGCCCAGGCTGATCTCGAACTCCTGAGTTCAAGGGATCCTCCTGCCTCAGCCACCCAGAGTTCTGGGATTACAGGCGTGAGCCACTGCACCCGGCCTCCAGGGCTTTTTCATCTTGTAAAGCTCTATAATTCCCTCCCACCCTCCGCCCAGATCCTGGCAATCACTATTCTGTTTTCTGTTTCTATGATTTTGACTACTTTAGATACCTCATATGAGTAGAATCATACAGTATTTGTCCTTTTGTAACTAGCTTATTTCACTGAGCATAATATCTTTGAGATTCATTCATGTTATAGTGTGTGAGAGGATCTCCTTTTTAAGGCTGCATAATATTCCATGGTATGTACATAACCACATTTTCTTTATCCATTCATCTGTCATTGGACACTTGCGTTGTTTCCACCTGTTGGCTATTGTGAATAGTGCTGCAGTGAATATGGGTGTGCAAATGTCTCTTCAATGATTTTGAATTCTCTTGACTATAAACCCAGAAGTGGGATTGCTGGATCACATGGTAATTCTATTTTTAATTTTCAAGCAACTTCCATACTGTTTTCCAGAGATACCACACCATTCTACATTCCCACCAACAGTGCTCAGAAGTTCCCATTTCTCTGCATTCTTGCTAATACTTGTTTTCTGTTCTTTCGGTAGTGGTCATCCTAATGAGTGTGAGGTAATATCTCATTGTGGTTTTGATTTGCATTTCTCTAAAGATTAGTGATGCTGAGCATCTTCTCATGTGCTTTTTGGTCATTTTATTTGGAAAATTATCGATTCAAGTCCTTTGCCAATTTTTAGCCAACTGTTCTAATTCCTATTTCCATAAATTGTTTTGCTTGTTCTTGAACCTCATATAAATGGAATAATACAATTTGAACTCTTTGTGTTTGGCTTCTTTTGCTCAACATGTTTTTGAGATTCTTTCTTGTAATTACCTGTGACTATAGTTTATCTTTTTAAAGGCCGGGTGCGGTGGCTCACGCCTGTAATCCTAGCACTCTGGGAGGCCAAGGTGGGCGGATCATTTGAGCTCAGGAGTTCAAGCCCAGCCTGAGCAAGAGCGAGACCCCGCCTCTACTAAAAAAAAAAAAAAAAAAAAGAAATCAGCTGGACAACTAAAAATATATAGAAAAAATTAGCCTGGCATGCCTGTAGCCGGCACATGCCTGTAGTCCCAGCTACTCAGGAGGCTGAGGCGGGAGGATTGCTTGAGCCCAGGACTTCGAGGTTACTGTGAGCTAGGCTGCTGCCACGGCACTCTAGCCTGGGCAACAGAGTAAGACTCTGTCTCAAAAAGAAAAAAAAAAATCACTGTGTAATGTTCCATTAATTTTTTTAATACAGATTATTTTCTATATGGATATCAAATTTCTCCAGAACCACTGAATTGCAGTGTCACCTTTGTTGTAAATCAAGTGACCATATATGTTTGGGTCCAATCTAGACTCTCAATTCTGTTCCATTGGTTTTTTTGTCCATCCTTGCACGAATATCACACTGCCTTAATTATTCTAACTTTACATTAAGCATCAGTATCTAGTAGTGTATGTTCTTCAAGATTGTCTAGGTTATTTCTAGGTCCATTGCATTTTCATACAAATTTTAGAGTTAGCTTGATAATTTCCACACATAAACCTCATAGGATTTTGACTGGAATTGAATTAAATCTATAAACCAATTTGAGGAGAATTAACTTACCAATATGGAGTATTCCAATCTATAGCATATCTCTCCACTTATTATATTTTGACCTTATTCTTGATGTTAAGCATCTGATTTAATTTAATTAATCCTGGAGTTGTCTTACCTTGGTTTTCTTATTATAATATTATATAATACATTTAACTTATTTAGCCATTTTTTCCAGTTGCTTGCAGCCAAAAACATCTCAACTGATATACAACGAACTTGCTCTGCAGTGTCATAGATTGAGCAGAATGCTTGAGTGTGTGTTATTCACTGTGTGACCCTCGTTAAGTTGCCAAACCTCTCTGGGCCTATTTCCTCATCCATGGAAACCTCACAGGGTTGAAAGTCCCTTTTATTCCTGCTGATAAGGGGCATAAAAACAAAAAAGAAAGTCTGCTTTTTCACAAACTGATGAACATTAACTCATATTTTGTGTCTCAATTTACGTATCACTTTCTTTGGGAAGGCTTCTTTGACTCTTCCAAGAAAGCATAGATTTTCTTTTCCTGTACATGCCTCTCAAAGCAATCAGCACACCGTAGCGTCATGGTTTGCATGTTTGTCTCCATCAATGCCTTGGATCCGGCAGGGACTTGGCAGGAAACAAAAAGCACACTCAAAGAGCTTCATCAAAGAGAGGATTAGATAGGATTAAGGGAACCCACAAGAAGTGATGGAGCACCCAGGGCCTCCACAGACACAAACCACTACCACCCTTGGGCCTGAAGGATTAAGATGAAGACACCGTTACTGAAACCTAGCAATGCCTACAGCTGCGGAAGAGGGACTGCCCAGCAGATGCCACAGGCTGTCGGGAAACACAGCCATTGTGAGGACCAAGGACAGGTGGGGAGCGAAGAATCAACACCCCAACCTCTGTCTTCTCTCACCCTCTGCTTTCCTTCCCCTGCTCCCATTGGCTGATCCCAACGAGAGGTCAGAGGGTAAAGGAGCTTGGGTGATAGAATGTGTAGAGTTCAGCCTCCTGGGGCGCAGAGCGGGGCAGAGAGAGGCAGAAATGGAGATAGGAGAAGAAACAGGTAATGATCAGGGTACTCATTTTCAGCATAAGCTTCTTAAGAATAGACGTCAAGCCTTCAAAAAGTAATGTTGCCATAGTGCTTTGTACATCTGTTACGAAAATCCAAACATCACAGAAAATCAAAGACTGCCTCTTAGCCCCAGAAATCACCACCACTGACTATTTTTTATATGACAGTCCAGATTTTATGGTGTGCACACTGAATATATGGGTCTGTGGACGATTGTATTCCAAAAAATGATCACAGCAATATTTCTGGTCACGTATGCTCATCTGGACACCACCCCTCCCCATCACAAGGTAAGTCTGTCTTCCCTCCCCTTGCCCTGGGAGGGCTTTGTGGCGCCTTGACAGACAGACTGCGGGGAGTGACGCTGCCTGACTTCCATGGCTAGGTAGTACAAGGCAAGATGGCTCCCACCTGGAGCACTCTCTCTCTCTCTCTCAGGGTACCTCACCCTGGCACCTCAGCCACCGGTCACATGAAGAAGCCACATGTGAGTGTTCTGTCTCATTTCCCAGCTGAGATTCCAGCTGACGGTCAGTATCAGTTGCCAGAATGAGCTTCCAGATGATTCTGGCTCCCCATTGTTCCAGCCACATCAGCCGACACTGGGTGGAGCAGGGGCAAACTATTCCCCCCAAGCCCTCCCCAAATGAGAGATTTGTGAGCAAAATAAATGCTGTCATTTTTTTTAAGCCACTGAGGTTTTGCAGAATTAGTTGCCCAGTCACAATAACTGGCATAGAGGCAATAAGAGGTGGGCAAACTCGAAGACTCTCAAGCTAGACTACTCAGGTTTGGATGTGGTTTCTGACACGTATTCCCTGTGTGACATCTGGCAAGTTGTTCAAATTCTAATCCTCAGTTTCCTCATCTGTAAAATGAGAATAATGACATTAAAATCTCACAGAGTAGGAGTAGTGTATAAAACAGCCTAGTGCTCAGCACATATTAAATTACAATTTTTGATTATTGATTCCCTGAAAGGCCACTAGGAAAAACTGTTGATCCAACAAAGCTAAGTGTGTTAAGTTTACTGTAAGAGAGAACGATTCCTTGAAAAGTCTTGGTAGTATGTCAAAGTGAAATTAAGGAAAGGATACTTACAGGGTTTAGTCTTCACTGGGTGATTTTTAGGTGGGTCACACAAGGCAGTAACTGGTTGGGACTGGGCAGACTTCATTACCTAGCTTTATATTGGTGAAGTGAGCCAGTGATCTATTTTGATAAGTAAGGTGTTTAGTTTGTTTACTTTTATCTTCTAAGACCAGGCATTTTCTGGAGCAAGCAGCTACATTATTATTACCTGGCCCCTGTATTGTTTAATACAGGGACAGAAAATTGTGTTGTTCATGGTTCTCATTATTACACATATTTTTTTTTTCATGGAAAAGAGACCATACTGTAATCCTAGCACTCTGGGAGGCTGAGGAGGGAGGACCACTTGAGGTCAGGAGTTTGAGACCAGCCTGAGCAAGAGTGAGATGCTGTGTCTACAAAACATAGAAAAATTAGCCAGGCGTGGTGGTGTGCACCTATAGTCCCAGCTACTTGGGAGGCTGAGGCAGAAGGATCACCTGAGTCCAGGAGTTTGAGGTTGCAGTGAGCTATGACGACACCATGGTACTCTACTCAGGGCAACAGAGTGAGACTCTGTCCTCCCATCCCCCAAGAAAAAAGAAAAGAAAAGAAAAAAAAAATGAAAAGAAAAAAGAAAAAGAGACGAGACCATACCCTACCTATTATTAATACATTGAAACTTGCCTTTTCATATAACTATATAACTTGGCCACCTTTCCTTCTCAGCACATATCAATTAATTTTATTCTTTTTGACAGCTTTCTGATAATAACTTGTATAGGTGCATCATGATTTGTTTGTCCTTTCCCATATCAACAGGCCCCTGGTGTGCACATGAACGGGGGTTGGCACCCAGACCCTTAGCACAGTGCCTGGCAAAGAGCAGGCACCTAGAAAGGGTTTATTATTGAAAGGAGAGTGGACACGTATGCTGTAAGATGCCACATACATGTAAGGTATGGGTAGATGTTTGGGATCCCCCCATCACTGCATCTTATCTCACCCCAGTTTGTCACCTGTATTGGGAATCCTCTCCTGGATGCACATGACATGGGAGAGATCCAGAAGTCCTCATGTGTCCCCAGTGAGGGAGGGGGAGACTTGCTGAGGGGGGTGAGAACCAGGGAGCCAACGGAGCTGTGGGGTGACCAGATGAGGCAGGGCTGGATGGAGGATGTGGCCAGGACTCAGAGCTGCTCAGGTGCCTAGGAGGTGGCTGCTGTGAGTCAGTGCCAGTGAGCACAGGGCAGTGGCTGTGGACTCCAGCAGCTGATGCCATCAGGACACCGCTGACCAGGTGGGGCAAGGGGCATCTTGTGAAACCAGCAAGAACCCAAAGGACAGTATAAGGTGGCCTCTCTCCATTGCCATGAGGACATTTCTCCTACATCCAGATGTCATCTTGGGGGGAGAAGGTAGCAGAGGAGGAAACATTTGAAGAAAAATAAAGCAGCCCCTGTAGGGGTTTAAACTGATCATCAGATACAACATTGATGACAAAGAGGCTGAGATAAAATGAAGGCATGGGTTTTCAACCAGGGGTGGCATCACGCCAATAGGGGACGTTTGGAAATGGATGGAATGTTTTCCATGCACTACAGAAAAGTAGAAAGAATATACATATATCCATCATCTAGATTTCTCAGTTATGTGGGGGGTTTTGGCCATAATTGTTTCCTCTATTTTTTCTAAAGCAGTTTAAAGTAAATTACAAACATCATGACATTTTACCCCTAAATGCATCTCTGAAAAATAAGAACATTTTTTTTTCTGCGCAGTGTGGGGTTGTTCTCAGTTGACACGAGGAGTGCTACTGGCATTTAAGTGGGTGAAGGAAGGGCAGAGATGCTGAATGTCCTGCCATGCTTGGTTTTCTGCACAAGGAAGAATTGTCTGGCCCGAAGTTCCAACAGCATCACCTTGTAGAAAGCCTGTTCTATAGAAAGATGAACTTGAGTAGGAGTGTGTGGGTGTAGGTGGGAGGTGTGCTGTCATATATTTATTCCTTATAGATACATGTCTTTATTATAAAAGTAAAATAACTGTAAGATGTAGGGATCCACTAGAGAAGCAATAGAAAAAATCACCCATAATCCCATCCTCTGGGGGTTAATGTTTTGCTATGGTTTCCTATCTTATAAAGGCATACTTTTAATTGGTTATTTAAAATCTCCTATCCTCTGCCCACTCACCACAACTTAGTGGGGTGGGAAGCTGGAGAGTGAGAGGAGATCTGTTTCTAAAACAAAAAATAATGCTACATTTTCCAAAAATGCATCTGATTTGTAGCTTGTTAATTTGCTGCCATCCTACCTACCCATGACCTCAATTGTTGTTTGGAGCGATTATCGTTTCCATTTTCCAGATGAGATAATCCTAGCACTCTGGGAGGCTGAGGCGAGCGGGTCACTTGAGCTCAGGAGTTCGAGACCAGCCTGAGCAAGAGTGAGACCCCGTCTCTACTAAAAATAGAAAGAAATTAGTTGGACAATTAAAAATATATAGAAAAAATTAGCCGGGCATGGTGGCACATGCCTGTAGTCCCAGCTACTTGGGAGGCTGAAACAGAAAGATTGCTTGAGCCCAGGACTTTAAGGTTGCTGTGAGCTAGGCTGACACCATGGCACTCTCATCCAGGCAACAGAGTAAGACTCTGTCTAAAAAAAAAAAAAAAAAAAAAAAAAAAATCCTCAAACTCCCCTCTAAGGTAAAAACAATAGCTAACATTTATCAAGTGCTTGCAGTATGCCCAGTGCAGCTCAGAATCCTTTTCCTATGCCAATTCATCTAATTGTCCCAATAACCCTGTTTCACAGGTACTCTTATTCTTATTTTATAGATATAGAAACAGGCACAGAGAAACTGGAGAACTTGCCCAAAACCACACAGTAAGTGGCAGAGCCAAGGACTCAATCATCTGATTCGAAAGCCAGCAATCTTAACCACTATGATGTGCTGCATTTCAGGCAGGGAAAGTTGTTGTCCCTAGTTTTCAGATGGGAAAACTGAGTCTCAGAGAGGTGGAGTGACTTCCCCAAGGTTGCACAGCTAAGGAGTGACTTTTGGCCCCTCATTCTCTGGGTGGCTTAGGACTTCCTCCATGGAGATTGGCATGGCCCTGACAGGGGTGACTCTCCTTTTGGGTCTGCCTCTCTGTAGCCGTGGCTGGCACTCATCTCTAATGTTGTTCCCGAGTTTGATCTGCTTCCTTTCTTTGCAGCTGTGGCACTCGGTGACCTTTGGCTGTTCCCACACATTCAATTCCATCCTCAAAGCACAGGATTTTTCTAATCAAGAAAGTTCTTTAGAAGAATGTGCCCCAGGCTCAGAACTTTCCGACATTCCAAGGATAGTTTGTGCTTTGAGCTGCCTGGCTGCAGGCAGGCCTCTCTGCCCTTCCTTCCCCTTCTGCCCTGTCTGCCTTGCAGGTGACGGGTGGAGGTGAGCAGGGCAGGACATCAGGGATGAAAGAGAGTGAGCATGAGCTTGAGAGTTAGACAGACCTGCAGCCTCAGGCAATTATTCAACCTCCTAGAACCCCTATTTACTTACCTATGAAATGGGTTTACGAATAGCCTCTTTTTTCACAGGGTTTTTGTGAAGACAAAATGAGATAATGTGTGTGTTTCCCAGAGACCCTTTCGGTGTAAGACTTGTTGCTCCAGCTGCTGGGAGTATGTCAGTGCAGACAGCCTCCTTCCCAAGGCCTTAACCTTCCCATGGTGGCTCATATCAAAGACTGATTGATCTAGGAGCATAAAGTCCTTGTTAGCCAGGTGCTGACAAGGACTCACACCTATAATCCTAGTATTTTGGGAGGCTGAGGCAGGAGGATTGCTTGAGGCTAGGAGTTTAAGACCAGCCTGAGCATGAGTAAGACCCCATCTCCAGAAAAAATAGAAAAATTAGCTGGGTGTGGTGGTGCATGCCTATAGTCCCAGCTACAGGAGGCTGAGACAGGAGAATCGCTTGAGCCCAGGAGTTTGAGGTTGCAGTGAGCTACAATGATGATGCCACTGCACTCTAGCCTCAGCAACAGAGCAAGACCCTGTACCCCCCCCAAACCCCCCCAAAAACCATGGTCATCTTGGCCCAGTTTGGGATAACACTGAAGGGCCATTCTAGCTTCAGAGCTGTCCATGGGATTGTCCAAGGCTGTCATCAGACCTGTATCATAGCTTGATTTGTCCTTCTGCTCAATTCCACTTTTGTCTCCTCCCTGTCAGAGGTGTAGATCCCAAGGGCCCTCCTTAATAAGTGTCCTGCACACTAAACTCACCCGTGACAGCATGTAAAGCCCATAATTCAGGGCCTGGCAAGTAGAATCATGCTTTAGAGTTACATATATCTATTGTATCTATTGTATCCAAATGGTAGGAATAGATTGTTACAGTATGCTATTGCACATATATTCTTAACTCCATTTTCAATGACGGTCACATTGGTATCGTGAAATCAGCCATGCTGGAAATATTTACACCATGGAAATCAGCAATTGCTGCTATCAGGGCCTCCACTCGCTCAGGTTGTTAAACATTTACCAGCACACCACTGGAATGTAGTCACATGGCCAAGCACTGCAAAGGAGGCTGGGAGATGTAGTCCAGCTGTGTGCCCAGGGGAAAGGCAAATGGATTTGGTGAATAGCTAGCCACAAATACCAGGACCCATTCCTGGAAGTGGAGCAATTCCAAAAACATGCTGCATGCAGGACTGAGTGGAAGGGATGTTGGGGAGTCAGCCACATGTCTGTCATACTTATATTCCCAGTGCCCAGCTCAGGACCGGGCCAGGCGCCTGCACTACATGAAGGGTGAATGGTCTCCTCCACACAGCTACCTAGATTTGGAAATCCCAGGAGCCCTAGAGAGAAAGGTGAGCAGCCACAGCTCAGGCCTCCCAAGGCAGAAAGACAAAAGTGGGCACAATGCCCATTTCTTCTGGGCTCAAGTGAACCGGTTTGACAGAACAAGGAGCTTTGCCACGCTGCTTGTCTTTGCAAACCTAAAGGCAGAGATTCAAAATTAACTCCCCTGAGGGTGGTGCTCAAGATGCCAAAATTAATCCCTCAAAAGGTGGTGCTGCAAGATGCCTGTGGGGCATGTGTGGGCGGAAGAGGCCAAAGGCTCAGGCAGGTAGGAAGAAGACCCTCTCCTACCCACCTGTGCTATCTTGGAGGGAGTACACCAATCAAGAAGGAAGGGAAGCAAGAGAAGACACGCCCGTTCCTGGCAGCAGCTTCTCCCAAAGCTACTCTGGGTCATGTCTGACAAGGGAAGATGCCGATGGAGGCATTTGGCACCTGAGCTCTGAAACAAGCACAGCCGGGCAGCGTGTCAGAAACCAACCCTTGGAGGTTAAGCGCAAGGGCTCTGGAGTCAGATGTGGTTCCGATGTGCTTGGAGACCTGGCAGAAGTTACTTAAATCCCTCAAGCCTCTGTTTCCTCTTCTGTAAAAGATGCTTAATACTTGTATCTCAGGTATGGGTAACACCGAGTACAGTGCTTGGCACAGGATAAGTCCTCAAATGGTGAAGCAATTGTTAAAATAAAAAGGGAAAGGGAATGGACTTGTATTGAGGACTTAACTATATGGCAGGGGCTCTCTGTTCACAATCTCCTTTAGTTTTCACAGCAACCCAGGGCCTCTGAAGCATGCATAGTAGCCCCTGGAGTTTGCAATTCAGCAGTGCAGCAGCAACTCTTCAAGGGAGGAATTCTTCTCCCCATTTTACAGAGGAGGAAACTGAGGTGTCACAGACACTTTTGGGTCCTTAATCATACCCTCTTGCCCTGATCACCTCTAAGAACTAGCACCTGCATTTCTGTGCACAAGGGTTTTCTCTTGCGTTTGGCCTGGTAGGTTGGCAGCATTAATAACCCTCTCCCTACTTGCTTCTAGCCACTGACTGATGGAGTTTGGGCAAAAGTACCCTATTTCCCTTGACCCTCGGGGTAACTCTGAGCCGTATGTTCTACGCTGTCTCCTAGAAATACCCAGTGGGATTAAGCTCCCATGGCCCAGGGCGGCAAATGCCTTAATCACACAACCTCTGTTGACAGCCTTTCCTTCTGCACCTCACTTCCCTGTTCTCCTATCGGTTTTCCCTTCGCCTCTCAAATAAACTACTTTCACGTGGATCCTTACCTTAGGATCTGTTTCTGGAGGTCCACAAGTTAAGACATAAGACTTAGAAAGATTCAACCCAGGTTACTCTGCTCACAAGATGGAGAGCTGTTCAGTCCTAGCTTTATTGGTTAGGAATGCTTTTGGCTGCAAGTAAACAATTGCCACATAAAAATAAATGAAACATGAAGACAGAAGACATTTCATTCTCTCCCAGGAAGTCAACAGTCAGGCAGTCTAGCACTGGCACAATGACTCCATTGGGTAATTGAGAACTCTTTGTACTTGGGTCTAGTGATGCAGACAGAGAGACATGAAGATGTTCTCCCCCTTATCTCTTGAGGGTCTGGGGGAAAAGTTCCTTTAGTTCTTAGTTACCCGGGGGTCATTGATATTCTTCTAATCGACTGGCTTTTTGTTTGTTTTGATGAGGAGGGTGCTTTTCTTTTCCTTTTTTTTTTTTTTTTTTTAAGTATAACTTAAGGAATAGTATATTGTAAGGAGGAGACACTGCCCTTAGGGCTAAGACAGAGTGCCCAAAAAAGAGCTGCCCTTCTCCCAGGCTGGAATCCAGATCTTGTTGGAGAAGGCAAGGCTGTGACATAATGTTGCTGACGTGCAGTGCCAGCAGGACTTTTGGGAGTCTGTCCTCTGGGATATTGGGGAAGCCATCCACAGAGAGATGCCATGCCTCACAGTTCACTGCATAGCTGCCCAAGAGGAAGCCTGGGACGCTACTCACAGGGAAGTACCTCGATAGTAGCACTCTGCTGCAATCTTGTCCAAGGGGTGCCAGAGAAAGCTTATGGCCACTGCATGTTGCAGGACACTGGAGAAGCCATACCCTGCAAAGGCTGAGTGATGGAGAAGTCATGTGAGCTACTGGCACTGGGCCCTGCAGGAGCCAAGTGCTGGCGAAGCTGTCTGTGTTGTAGGGGAGCGGCACTGGAGAAGCCACCCATGCTGGAGGAGCTGAGAGCTAGCAATGCCACACATGTTGCCAGGGCTTGGTGCTGGACAAAGCATATAGTAACCCACCTGGAGGAGAACATAGGAGCCAGGAGGAGGAACTGGTTCCTCCTTCAGTGTCCCATAGCATTTTTTACTGATAAAGCTGGAAAAGGAGATATATTTACAGAGCCCAGCTCCATTATTGAAGGGTGGGTTGGAGCAACAAGGCAACATGTTGATAACTGACAGAGTCCACTCCTTTGGTTACTGTATCAGTTTTCTATTGCTGTGTGACAAATTATCCTAAACTTAGATGCTACAAATGGCTAAGTGGCACATGCTACTACAAAGATATAGTAATCAGGACAATGTGGTATTGGCATAAGGATAGACATACAGATTAATGGAATAGAATTGAGAGTCTAGAAATAAGCCCATTCATCTATGCTTAATTGATTTTTTGACAAGGTGCCAAGACTGTTCAATAAGGAAAGAATGGTCTTTCAACAAATGGTGCTGGAAAAACGGCAAAAGAATTTATTTGGACTCCTACCTCATGCTATATACAAAAATTAACTCAAAATGATCAAAGATATACATGTAAGAGCTAAAACTATAAAACTCTTAAAAGGAAACATAGGCATAAATCTTTGTGACCTTGAATTAGGCAATGATTTCTCAAATATGATACCAAAAGCACAAGAAACAAAAAAAAAATATGGATAAGTTGCACTTCATCCAAATTAAAAACCACTGTAGAGTGTATCTAAGGACTGTTGTGTATCCAAGGACACTATCAAATAAAGTGAAAAGGCAACTCACAGAATGAGAGAAAATATTTGCAAATCATATATTTGATAAAAGTCTGGTATCATAATAAAGAACTTCTACCACTCAACAGTAATGAGACAAATAACCCAATTTAAAAATGGGCAAAGGAAGATGTTCAACATCATTAGGCATTAGGGAAATTTTCAAATTTCAAAACCATAATGAGATACCACTTCACACCCACTAGGGTGGTTGTCACAAAAAAGACAGATAACACGTGTTGTTGAGCACGTAGAGAAATTGGAACACTCATATGTTATTGGTGGGAAGGTAAAATGGTGTAGCCACTTTGGAAAACTATCTGGCAATTTCTAAAAAGGTTAAACATAGAGTTGCCGTGTAACCCAGCAATTCTCTCGGGCATATACCTAGGAACAGAATTTAAAAATGGGTAAGTTAGACTTCATCAAAATTAAAAACTGTTGTGTTGAGAATCGAAAACATATATCCACATGAAAAGTATACATGAATGTTCATAGGGTTGAATGTTCCGTAAACAGTGGAAGCAGCCCAAATGTCCATCAACTGAGGAATGAATAAACAGAATGTGGTATTAAAATATTCATACAATGGACTACTATTCAGCCATAGAAATGAATGAAGTGCTGATACGTGCTGCAATATGGGTAAGCCATGAAAACATCTAAACGAAGGAAGACAGACACGAAAGCCCGTATATCGTGTGATTCCATCTATATGAAAAGTCCAGAATAGTCAAATCCATAGAGACAGAAAGTAGATCAGTGGTTAACAAGGGATGGGGGAAGGGAGGAATTGGGAGATATGATGTTTTTTGAGGGGAATGGTGGAAATGTTCTGGAATTAAATATTGGTGATGGTTGCACACTGTGAATATATTAATACTAAAAACCACTTAATTATACACTTAAAAACAAAGCCAAACCTACGCAAAAATCCCAACATACACTTACGGTCTTAATTTCTGTGGGTCAGGAGTCTGGACACAGCTTAGCTGGGTCTTCTGCTTGGGGTCTCACAAGGTTGCAATCAAGGTATCTTCTAGGTTGTGTTCCTTTCTGGAGCTTGCAATCTTCTTCCAGGCTCATGTAGTTGGTAGCAGAATTCAGTTCTCTGTGTGGTTGTAAAACCGAGGTCCCCATTTTCTTGCTGGTTGTTGGCTGGGGGTCACTCTGAGCTTCCAGAGGCCATTCACAGTTCCTTACCATGTGGCCCTCTCACGGGACTTCTTGTAGACCCTCTCACAATACGGTGGCTGAATTCTTAAAGTCAGCAGAAGAGTCTCTTGCTTAAGTCTGATAAGCATGCAGACTTGTGTAGCATAATGTAATCATGGAACTGACTATCCTGTCACATTTGCCATAGTCTTTTGGCTAGGAGTAAGGCACAGATTTTGCCCAGACTTAAGGGGGAAGTGATTATACAAAGGCCTTACTCATTGGGATCACCTTAGCATGTTTCCCCCACAGCTACTCAGTCTCCCTGTGTACCCTCTACACACCTTTAGAGTCCCAGACAACAAAACAATTCACCTTGCCATCTAACAAGACACAGCTACCCTCCTTACAATGAAGAAGTTCTCGCCCTCTCCCCAAAATGAGGAAGTACCATCCTGACAGTTATTGTATCTACTGCTAGCTGTATTAATTGCTTTTCAGTCTTTCACAGTCTCAATGAATATTCTATTATCTAAAGGCTAAATTGTAAAATTAAGCTTCGAGAATTTGTATATACAACACAAATGAAAAGAAAGAGAAGAATAAAGTATTTAGCTTATACAAACAAGCACACACATGTAACAAGTAAAGAGAACATATGCTGAGCTACTACAGTCCTGATTCTGTAATTGGCTGTGAGATCACAGTTGGTATCTATGGCTTTCTTTTTTTTTTTTTTATTTATTTTTTTTATTTTTTATTTTTTTTATTTTTTTTCTACAGCTATACCACCATCAGAGGTATCGATGGCTTTCTTCTTCCACTACCCATTTTGTGTTTCCCTTGCTCTTGGATAGAACATCAGTTAATTAGGATTCTTTATTTGATGTAGTTACCCAAATCTTCCTTCTTGACGGGCCTAAGTCCTCAATTAGTCTGCCTTTTTTTTTTTTTTTTTTGGTTGCTATAGTTTTGTCTTAATGTTTACTGTTGGGCATAGACACACCAAGAGGCGAACCAGAGAATTCACTGCACTCAAGACATAGTTCTTCTTGTTCCCACTCTGTTGCAGCAATCCAATTTCCTCTTAGTAATAAGGATCAATCATTCCAACTAATAGAATAACCCCTTTTCTGCTTATTGATTCAATGACATAAAGATCCCAAATAGCCAAATGACAGTCTCACCCTCCAATTCAATGGAATCATTCTTGTGTCCTCTGGTTGAAGCATTTCTGCCTTGGGGACTAATGTATTTCTCAATATCTTAGTCAAGGGAATGTCTTCTGGGCCCTCCCACGGAAGTCAGTTTGTAAGTGGGTGAGCAGGTTGCAAGTGGTAAATGCAGTCAAACCTTCTCATCTCCTAAAGCCTCTGAATTTCCCCCTCCGTGTAATTCTAGGGAGATTCTGGCGTTTCAATCTCATTAAATCCAGGTAACTTTTGAGCCCAAGTTTTAGTGAACCACCAATAAGCAGTCAGAGACACCTCCAGATGTGAGATAACACATTAAATCCAGAGTCTCCAGTATGTTCACCTGTCTCAGCGGATTTGCTCACTACAGTGTTACAGTCTGCCCTCCTTGGTCTAACATCCTTCACGCCACGAGTGTTACACAGGTCGATGCTAATATATACCAGCAAACTTTTGCAATTCTTTTGGTGTTAAGGCTATTTCCTCCAAGGTCATGGTGTGTACCCGTCACCCTGGAGCATGCTGCCATTTGATCCTACATATGGGTCTAGTGGCAACAAGAGGTGGTCGTGGAGGGTCTTGAGGAGAATGGCGGTACCTTTTGAAGACATCCACCTCAGATGAGATTATCACAGGGTTTCCAAGCAAAAAAAAAAAAAAAAAATACTAGTGTCCTAATATGCTAGAGGGCAAGCTCCTTCCAATGGTAAGGGAAGCTGGCAGTGGTCTGGGGATTCAAGATTATCAGTTGCATCTGGGTCCCACCAGATGTCCCCGTTCTCAGTTTTGTGACCCCTTCTTCCCTAGTCAACTTTCAAATGAGCAACTTAGTCTGAATCTGACTGACACTGTAATTCAGCCATCTACATGATAACATTTTTATTTTCAGCAAGATCAGCCTTATATCTATAAGAAATAAAATAGTCATTTAACCTCTCTGGATCTCAGGTCATGATTTGAGCTGAGTCTGGCATTTTCTCTCTGTGAGAATTCAAGTCCACTCAGAAGAACATATCCCACACTACGAATCACTACAGTCATCATTACTGCCGTAACAATCAAGTGAAGCATCCACTTGGGCTCCCTAGGCACTTGCTTCAGTTGGCTTCTCATCACAACCATAGGTTATAGCTTGCTTAATTGGCACTTCACCTGATGGACGGCTGGCATCCCATCTTCCATGGGTAAGGAGCTCATTACGGGGCTCAAGCCCAAGGACATGACCAAACCAATGCCTAAATCCCATCTTTACAGGCCTATTTCCTGAGACTACTCTTATAGTAGCCGGAGTCCAGGCAGGGGATAAAACCACACAGTCATTTGAACAGAGAAAATTTAATATAAACATTGTTAACTGTAAGAGAGGACTGGAGTAACAAGAGATTGGCTAGTAAGAAGTAAAGAACTGTAAAGAATGCAGAAATAGCAGATATAAGGAGGACCCACTACCCTTAGAACTGAGATCGAGTGCTCAAGGAAGAGCCTCCAGCCCCAGACTGTGATCCAGACCTAGTTTAGAGGGCATTGTTGTGACTCACTGCCTTGCAGAGAAGTGTCCAAGGTACTGACCAGCAGGACTTGCTGAAATCTGCCCTCTGGGGTCCCCAAAATGAGTCATCCATACAGAGATGTCATATCTTAGAACTTGCTGGAAAACTGCCCAAGAGGGTGTTCACAGGGAGATGCCTCATTTGTAGCATTCCACTCTGAAACCACCTGAATAGGTTCTGGGGAAACCTGCCTGCCTTTGGGTACTGATGGCTGTTGCGCCCAGCAGGAACGGGTGCCCGCTCTTCGGGGCGGGATGTTGGAGAGGCGTTACTGAAGTCAGGTGCTGCAGAAGCCATGTGCACTGCAGGCGCCAGACCCTGGAGAAGCCACATGTGCTGCTGGAGCTGGGACCTGCAGGAGCTGCCTGCACTGCCAGAGCCTGGTGATGCATACACTGCAGGAGCCTACGCAGAGGAGAGCACTGGGAACAGGAAGGGAAACGCCTTTCTCCTTCACTGACTCTCCCGTGTCCCCTGCTGACAAAGCTCAACATTGTGCCAGCTGGCAAAGGAGAAATAGTTACAAGGCCCAACTCCACCATTGCAGACCAGACAATAAGGATGAATTTGGAGCTGAGGTGGCAGTAAATTTATAACTTGCACATTGAGCAATATGAATTATCTAATACTGCATTGTCCAATACAGTAGTCCACTAGCCACATGTGGCTATTCCAATTTATGTCAACTAAAATTAAATAAAAATTTACAGTCCTCAGTCACAATAGCCACATTTCAAGTGCTCAAAAGGCACATGTGGGTGGAAGCTACTATATTAGAATGATGCAGATATGGGACATTTCCTTCACTGCAGAGCTTTCTGTTGAACAGTGTCAACCTAACAACTCTTTTTTTTTTTTTTTTTTTTAGAGACCGGGGTCTCGCTCTTGCTCAGGCTGGTCTCGAACTCCTGAGCTCAAAGGATCCGCCCACCTCGGCCTCCCAAGTGCTAGGATTACAGGCGTGAGCCACCGCGCCCGGCCAACAACTCTTAATTGTTTCTGCTTTGGCTGCTAGAAAGCTTGGACATAAATCCAATCTTCAAGGTCAAGGATAAGTTAAATCTTTAACAAAGTGTAAGCTGCATTCTTACCTCCGCCCTCCTCTAACTTTACCTTCATCCTAATTTCCTAATCTATTTATTTTATCCCATTTTATTCTTTTTGGTAAACTTTTAAAATTTACATGTATTTCAGGATTAGGATGGGTAAAATAAAAACGTTTTAAGTAGAACACCCCTATTTTTAAAGCCAGATGAGCCCCTAGAGATCAACTAGCTCATTTTCTAAATGAAGACTTCAAAGCCCAGAGAGTGAAAGTAAGTTTCCCAACGTCACGGAGTCAGAGCCGGGACGATGACTCAGGTCTTATGACTCCCATTCCGGATCTCATTGCACAGAATTCACTCTCTGCCTCCGAGACTCGAGGGTAACGTCACCCAGGGAAATAATTAGACCTGAGATTTAACCCGTGATTCATGACTCTCCTCTGAGTTCTAAGCGTGGAGATCAAAGCCTCAGCTGAGAAGGGAAATACAAGCTGGCCCAGGCAGGGGACATGGCAGCTCCCAACAAGCCTGTCAGGGTCACCAGTCACCCTTACCTTGGTCTCTTTACTCATGGATGGGGGCTGGTTGTCCCTCTGCAGCCATCACTTGGGACCCTGTGCACACGTTAGGGTGTGTCTTGATTCCAGCCTGCCCTGCAGTCCTGTGAATTTCTGGTCTACTGTGTCCCCAAGGGTGCCTCTGTGCACTCACCTGACTACCGTCCCTGTCTCCTTCCCCTTGGAATTCCTTGTGAATTCCACAGTATGCCGTAATTGGCAGAAGTTGCAGGTAGGTACTTGAAAGTCATCTATGTATACAAATGGCTCATATAAATGACACAGAGAGAGCAATTGAGATTGAGCCTATAGGTGCCACCTCATGCTACATGGCATTTTGTGTATCATGTTTATCTCCTAAATAGCTCTCGAATCTGCCTACTCCCCTACCCTAACTGCCACACTAGTCCAGACACTGTATTTGGTTTTTTTTTTTTGTTTGTTTGTTTGTTTGTTTTTTTTGAGAGAGTCTCGCTCTGTTGCCTGGGCTAGAGTGCCATGGCGTCAGCCTAGCTCACAGCAACCTCAAACTCCTGGGCTCAAGCGATCCTACTGCCTCAGCCTCCCGAGTAGCTGGGACTACAGGCATGCGCCACCATGCCTGGCTAACGTTTTCTATATATATTTTTAGTTGGCCAGATCATTTCTTTCTCTTTTTAGTAGAGACGGGGTCTCACTCTTGCTCAGGCTGGTCTTGAACTCCTGAGCTCAAACAATCCGCCCGCCTCGGCCTCCCAAGTGCTAGGATTACAGGCGTGAGCCACCGCGCCCGGCCTAGACACTGTAATCTCATCTGTGATCTGCAAAGGCCTTCTAATCAGCCTCCAACCCAATCGATGCTCCTCTCTGCAGCAAAAGTGATGTCTTTTTAAAAAGTATAACTATATACAATAAAATTCACCTTTTTATTTCATTTTATACTTCTTTGAATTTTCACAAGCACACTCAGTCGCAGAACCACCACCATAATCAAGATATAGAACAGTTCTGTCACCCAAAAAAAGTTTCCCTGAGGTCCTTTGCGGTCTGCTCCTCCCTCTACCCCCAGCCCCCGGCAACCATTGCTGTTTCCTATCCTCATAGTTTTGACTTTTCTAAAATGTCATATAAATAGAATAATATGGTAGGACTCTTTCAATTCTGGCTTCAGAAGCCTAATAATAATAATAGCCAACATCTTATTGAGCATTTACTATGTGCTTGATACTGTTCTAACGATCTCACACACAATCACTCACTTAAACAAACCCACAATGTCCCCATTCCAAATGAGGAAACTGAAGTGTTTTGATGTTAAGTAACTTGGTCAAGGCTGTAGCTCCGGTAAGAACTGGGGCTGATGGCTGGGCGCGGGGGCTCGCGCCCGTAATCCTAGCACTCTGGGAGGCGGGCGGATTGTTTGAGCTCAAGAGTTCGAAACCAGCCTGAGCAAGAGCGAGACCCCATCTCTACTAAAAATAGAAAGAAATTATATGGACAGCTAAAAATACATATAGAAAAAATTAGCCAGGCATGGTAACGCATGCCTGTAGTCCCAGCTACTCGGGAGGCTGAGGCAGGAGGATCGCTTGAGTCCAGGAGTTTGAGGTTGCTGTGAGCTAGGCTGACGCCATGGCACTCTAGCCCAGGCAACAGAGTGAGACTCTGTCTCAAAAAAAAAAGAACTGAGGTTGGGCTTTGAACCCACGTGGTCTGGCTCTCATGCCATACCTGTAAATGCCCACTGCTCAGGATACTGTCTGCCCTTCCACCAAGACTGACAGGGCCAGTCCTACCTGAATGCTTTTCAGGGCAGGGCCAGAGGTCATGTTCCCCATCTTGTTTACAACTACTTAAATGGAGTGCAAACCTTCCCCACTGTTTTCAGCAAGTGGCAGTTGACACCTCTGCTGGCATTTCAGGAACCAATCTCTGGCATAATGGTACTTGTTGACAACTCCTCAGCTAGATGCAATCAGTGATTAAACACTGTCAGGGACTTATAAATAGCTTTCCCCTTGGAGTTAGTGGCTCTGAGAGGCAAAGGTGTCTGGAAGAGGATTCTGTAGAGAAAAGCTAGCGATGACACCCAAGGGTGGGAGAACAAAAGCTTTATATTGAACAGTGGCCAAAAATAACTCTTTTATATTGGGAGGAAGAACCGTCAGAAATTCATGGCAGTGGAAAAAAATGCAGATGTCAACTTTCCTGAGGCTAAGTGGCTAAAAGTGGTGCATTTAGCTGCATAGTCCTAGAGCGTATCAAAGGAAAGCTGTAATGTCAAAGCTGAAGAGATTCTTAAGGATCTATGAACCCAGTCCGTTCTCATTCCCCCTAAGCAGGCCCGGTGAGAGTGAGGTCCTGCTTAAGGTCACACAGGAAATCAAGTCTTGTCTTTCCATTCTCATGAACAGGCTGAGGGACCTGGGAGGTGAGATGCAGGTTGTCTAGACAAAGGTAGGCATGCTGAAGGGGCCAATCAAAGGTTGGCTGACAAAAGAGACTAGTCTTGTCTTCCTCCGTCCAACTTTCATAGTCATCAGAAGGCATATTTCTTTTCTTTTCTTTTCTTTTTTTTTTTTTTTTTTTGAGACAGAGTCTCACTCTGTCACCTGGGCTAGAGTGCAGTGGTGTCAGCCTAGCTCACTGCAACCTCAAACTCCTGGGCTCAAGCGATCCTCCTGCCTCAGCCTCCTGAGTAGCTGGGACTACAGGCATGCACCACCACACCCGGCTAATTTTTTTTCTATTTTTAGTAGAGACAGGATCTTGCTGTTGCTCAGGCTGGTCTGGAACTCCTGAACTCCAGGGATCCTCCTACCTCGGCCTCCCAGAGTGCTAGGATTATGGGCGTGAGCCACCGTGCCTGACCCAGAAGGCATATTTCTAATAACACATACTTTACCAGTTCATTCCTCTGTTTAAAAGCTTTCAGTGGCTTCCTGTTGGACAGGATGAAGTCCAAGCCCTTGTGGGACAAAGTACAGTCTGGTGATTAAAAGCATGGGCCGTGGAGTCAGAGAAACCTGGGTTCAAGTCTTGGCTTTGCCACTTACTAGCTGTGTGACCTTTGGTAAGGTACAGAATCTTTCAGATGCTCACAGCTACAAAATGGGTTCATAATAGCAACTATTCTCCCACAGTTGGGAGGATTAGATGAAATAATGCAAGCAAGAGGACTTACCAGAATGTTTGACTGGTATACATGGGTATACATTATTATTAATATTTTTATTAATTATTCTATACATGGCATTCAAGGCCCTGCATGACTTGGTCCTGGCTTACCTGTCCAGTCTTGCCTTTATTCCTGCCCCATTCTCATGTACCTTAGTGCTAGGCTGTCTGTTCTTTCTGCCTTAAAAGCCCTTTCTACTGTTGACCTTTAAGACTCAGCTCAGGTGTCTCCTTCCCTGGAAAACATTTCCTGACTCCTAGTTTGTGCTATGAGCTCCTTCTGGGACGAAAAAGGTCAACCACAGATATCTGGCACAGAGGTTAAAAGCAGTTTAGAGTTTTCAGCAGTCTGAGTCGGAGTCCTGATTCTGCCAGCTGTTTGCTGTGCAGCTTGGAGACCTGCCTCTAAGCTCCAGTTCCCGCATGAGTATAATAACTATCTCAGGATTTTTGTGAGGATTGTAGGAGATGATCTCTGTAAAGGGCTTAGCACAGGCTCTGGTGCATAAGTGCTGAATTATAGCACTTATTGAGTAGTATTAAGTAGCTGTTATTTTAACAAGGGAAAACTGGGCTCTTAAGTACCTGACTATATTTGGTTGCTTCTTCATCCCCACTCTACTCTGGGCTACTGCCTGATCTATAGGTTATATTTCATGAGCCTTTAAGTGTAAAGAAATTCTGTGCCTTTGACCATCTCCCCACCACCCCGCCTCCTCCCCACCATCCATTCATCTCTCAACTATTCATCCACCTGCAATTCATCTATCCACCATTCACCATCCATCCACTCACCTACCATTCAGTCACCATCAATTCATCTCTCCACCACCTATCCACCATACACCATCTACCTATCTTTCTATCTTTTCCACCAATACAAAGTAGACACCTACCATGCTTCAGAACTTGTAGATTTAGAGATAAATCAGTGAAGGCAATGGGATGTCATAGAAAGATCAGGAGCTTTGGGGTCAGGCAGATCTGGATTCTGGATTCTGGATTCTGGATTAGGCCAACTCCATGACCCCCTAACATTACTTCCCTGTGAGAATTTGGCAAGACATTCTCAAATCACACGGGTCTTCAACATGTTTTCTCATTCTGAACATTTCAGTGTTTACATGGTCATTCACCTGAGCATCTGTGAATGATTCTGTGCTCGACTCTGTGCTGATTCCCAGACACAGAGATGAATTGGTTCGCGTCCTTGCCCTGTGGGGTTCACTCAAATGCCTCTACTGTGTGATTGATCATTGGTTCCACCTTGAACATCCCTTATAGGGGACTCTTTTTAAAATTTTTTGTATTATTGTCCTATTTTTCCCTGCATTTTGTTCCGTTCCTGTACCTAATGGTGAGATGCTTGAGAGCAAGGACAACTTTCTTGGCCCTTTGTATCAATATCTGCCTCCGTGTCTAGCACTGTGCTTCTACCTAGCAGTTCTCCATAATTGTTTGTCTACCTTTGTTATCCCTGGACTGTCAATAATAACAGTTGATATTTATTGAGCACCTACTATGTGCCAGGTCTTGCCATTGCATTCATTATTTCATCTAAGCCTTACCATAATGCCATGAGGTAGGTACTATTTTAAC